>JASWHV010000013.1:77562184-78762184 GCA_030760725.1 Neostapfia colusana
AGAGTTGACTAGGTGATGCTCCACATCAGGACTTGTTGAAGACAGGGCATTCCACAAAATTACCTACATTTCCAAAACTGACCACGACCAATTTCTCACTCTTCCTCAATCTTGTCCTTTGCCTCAGCATTTTCTTCATCCATCTTGTCCTTCAATACAGCAATATCTTCCTCCATAATGTCCTTTGCTCGAGTATGTTCTCCCCCTCCTTATCCTCTGTACCCACATCGCTTTCAGCCTTCCCTAGACTAGTCATGTTTCCTTCCCACATAGTGTCATCCTTGGCCTTGACGGTGTCTTCTTCCATCTTAGTGCTGATCATTGTGTCACTTGCCTCACCATTTTCTTCTAAAACCATGTGCTCATTCGCCTTATTCAGAGCAGCACCATTTTCAGAAGGGACCGCATCAGCATTGTTTTCTGACACTGCTGCTGAAGGTGGCTCATTTGCCTGAGGTGCATAATACTGCATGGATTGCATCTTTGCAGAGAAATGGTAATTATGGCTCAGTTTTGAAATAGGAAAAAAGTAATAGGTTTAAGCTTTAATTTCACAGCGAATGAGACATGACGAAGATGTTCCAGTCGGAAATTCACTAGATGTCCAATGTCTTCAATATCAGTAACATAATGGATGTTTCCAGTTTCTCCTAGAGGCCGCTCTGTAAATGGAGTACACTCCTCAAGATTCAAGGCAAGCTTATCAGGCCTTTGGAGGAGAATCTGAAATGTTGGCTGCAATTCATAACACTGTTCAAACAGTGAACGACGGCAGAAAACATACAAGCCTAGACGAGCAAGAGACATAGCCACAACAAGTCTTCTGACATCACGAAGACGGCCCACGAAACGTGTACGGACAAGAGAGAGTAAAATGAAATCATTTTGCTGACCCTGGAACTTGTCCACGGTTGTAACCTAGAATGGAATACGAATGGGTGTCAGTATGGGAAAGTCAAAACTAATATAACTGTTAGCTTATAAATGTACCTCAAACACCATATTTACTATTAAATTACCTTGTTAGGTGGCTCAATATTCCATGGCTTGCATCTCCTATTGATAACATCACGGATAAGAAGCTTCTGACCATTGTAAGTGGTTAATATCAAAATCTTATTGGCAGGGTAGCCAATAAGACGCATGTATATATACATGCTAACAATATACTCAGCCTCCCCTTCATTCTGGTAGAACCATGGAGAAGGGGCGGATTCACCTCTCCCACGATAGTCCGGAACATCAACAAGCTGATACTCAAAAGAGAACCCAGCATTTGCTTTATGGAAGACTGCTTGCTCACAGACATATGGCAGATCTCCCAGCTCTCTATATCTCCAGTTATAAAGTCTAGCAATACTAGGTCGTGCACGACCCTGAGCATTGAGCTCGATATAAGGGACACCAAGACGAACAAACCTCGTAAAAAGACTCTGGTCCATGTGGCTGTACTTCTGAAAAGCCATGTTCTTCACAACAGGCGGCAACTGATGGTGGTCACCAATAAGAATGCAACGTTTAAGACGAGCATGGCCATCTTCCTGTCTCTGCAGTAGCATTGGTATAAAAGTCTCTATCTCTAATATCTGTGCACTTTCTTCCATCAGTAAATTGTCAAATTTGAAACCTAATTGAAGAAAGTCCCTTCTCTTTAATGCGGCATGAGTGCATGTCATGGCAACAATCTTAGCCTGTTTAGTCATTAGATAATTTGCTCGCTCCACCGTTGACTTAAGAAGCTCAAAAGCTCTACACTCTTCCAGCTCTTGGAATATAGTTGAAAGATGTTTGAAACAACCTTTGGCTGCATGCATATCTTTCTCAAAACACTCGCCACTAAAAATAGACTGTGGGGTATCAGAGAAAAACTCTGAAAATGGGAAGCGGTCTTTGACGAAAGTGGGCTTGTCTTCATTTTGTACACAGGCCGCTAAGAATTGTTCCCACCGGGCATAAACATGTAGCAACCAAAAATATGCTGCAGTTTCACAAGTGTAGCCCACATCTTCTGGAAGACGCAGGGATCTTGCCAATTTAGAAACTTCACCTAGCAGCTCTAGCCGTCGGACAAGCATAGCGTGACACGACCTTGACGGCTAAAATCAAGATCAGTTGCCAGCTCTTGTTCACCCTGACCAAGGCGAAGAAGGTACCTAGCAGGCACATCTCTCTGGAAAGAAAAAGGTTACGTCAGATGTCCAGCACCAAAATACATGCAAAAGACAGTTAGATACAACCATATCAAAATTTTATAAAAAGTGTATAGCAGGAAATAGTGTCTATGATGAAGTGAAATAAAGTGATTCCTGACTCCATGAAAAATACAAGGGAAATGAACAAATCAATTGCAGCATTTATAAAACAACGCATGGTAATTAACATAAGGTTTATTTTCAATTAAGTCATTAACAGACCAACAGGAAATGGTAAGGCGTGATTTCCGGTCAGGCTAACACAATAGCAATAACAAGTCCTTAGAATTAAAGCACAGAGTGAGCAACGCCTCTTAAGAAGGTACTAATCTAAGCCATAGGAGTTCAGATAACAAACTGTAAAGTAATAGTACCTGCATTATCTTCTCAAACAAAGCATTCAAAGCCTGATTGGAATGGGTTATAATCAGTGTTCTTTGTGACGGACAGTTGTGATATAGAACATTCAATATCTGCACAGCTGTATCAGTTTTTCCCGTACCAGGAGGACCAACAACCATTGTCAACCCAGGTTGAATACCATATATAATAGCACCAATCTACAAATAAACAGTATCATCAGCATCAGAATTTGAAACTGGACAGGACAGGATCCTCATTCAGCATGAAAGCAAGAACACTACCACAAGCACACATGCTGAGCCCAAAAATATGCATTGTACACCATAACCAGTACATTGTCTTGAAAATCTGCTGTATGCCTGTATACTCAAATCCAGTTGAGCCGTTGTCTTAATATACTGTTATAGATAGTACTCTCTCCAATCTAATTTGCTTGAAATTTGAGCTACGCGACATCTAGTCAATAAGATTGGACGCAGTATTAACACTGAACCAGGAACAGTATATAATGGTAAATTTAGAACTTCAAAGTTGGAAGCACTATCTTTCCAAATGATAGATATATTGCTAACGTGTGCAAGAAATGCTTTAAAATGCCTTAGTACATAATACATTAGTTACCAAACTTGCACCAATTGAAATTATTGCTTTAATATCAGAAGTCTAAAGAGTACCTGAGTGGGTGTGAACCTCACTGAGTTCTGTTTAGGTTTATCCTGAGGGTACGGTCCAGGATCAGCAGGAATATAAATCTTAACAATTAGTTTCACTTTCTCGTACCCTCCATCAGCCATATTATTAGTGTCCTTAGTTGTAGAACTGGAGTTCACATTTCCAGGTAAAGCATGACTGCTTTCCCCCATTTTCTTGGAGAGCCTAATCTTGAAAGGCGGGCTTGGATGCAGGCTTTCTGTACCATCAGAATTGACAAATGTAACCTAGAAATAATTGGAGCTTTAGAATCATTGAGAATAATATGTGAAGAAAAATACATCCACTTAAAAAATTGTGAACCAAATAGTTTACCTGGTAATCTGGAAAGCTTTGTTGTACATGTATTGCATCAACGAAAGTGTCCTTAAAATCTATAACTTCCAGAAGATCAGGCATATTTATCCATTGTGCAGCAGAAGGATTTCCATAGCCCAAAAATATGTTATGCAACCATTCAGGAATGACACATGTTTCATTCATTAAATCACGTATAGATTCCAATATTGCTTTGAAATTGTTCTCCTTGAGTTTCCTTCTCATTAGAACATTAAATGTGCCATACACACTCTCTGCGGCCTTCTCTTCTGCCTCAGTAACATCAATGTGGTATTGTGCAGTATCTAAGGCAATTTTAACTGTACGCATCTCACCCTTAGGTGGTTTCCACTCTTCTCTTTTTATCCTTCCTGTGAAGTCATTCATGAGAGTTCCTCATCACGGATTTCAATAACCTCACATCCACGTACATATTGCAATCCTAGCCTTTCTGGCACAGTTGATTTTGCAAGCTCTTCAGAGCTAAGAGGTTCAAAAGAAGGGCGGATTGACAGCAAAAAGAAGAACATCATGTTCCTTCAGAGCGTCCCATTCTGATTTTATCTGCGGCCTGTAACTTGATATGCTGAAAGTAACATCAGCTGTTACGGCAGAAGGCTTAACTTCTCCAATATTTGGCTGCTTCACTTCTTTAATCTTAAATTCCTTGATAGGAACAGCCATTCTGGACCACGACCATCCACGGAAGGCTGTCTCTCCCTCATTGTTGATATAAGCATGTAAATGAGGAACAGCTTCCTGAATGTCTTCACGAATTTCATATGTTGATTCAAGCCGAAACAGATTAAAGTTCCTCAACAAATAATCATGAAGTGTCAGGAATTGGAGATTGAGTTTTGGTAGAGCAAGGCAACCTTCTCCAGAGTAATTAATGCTAGGGACAAGGCTCTCATCCCACATGATCTGCTCATCTGGATAAAGAGGAAGTGCATTAATTGCATCTTTTTGGGACTGCCACTTCTCAAAAAAAGCAACTAGAACTTCAATAAGAAAATCACGCCTTCCACTGCATGGATCAGTGTTTTCAAATCGGACGACTAATCGTGATTAGTCACGATTAGTCGTCCTTATCGCCAGGGGAAGTCCGATCAGGCCGCTCGACGTGATTAGGTCGACTAGAAAGTTAGTCGGTCGATTTAGTCGACCGATCAGCCCGACTAATCGGGCGACTAGGTGGTTTAGGCGATCAGAACGATTTGTAAAATTTTGGCCCAACTGTCCGACCCACTAGGGTTCCTTTCTTCTCAACTCAAGCCGGTTCTTTTCCTCTCCTTCTGTTTTCTCGCACAGCTCGTACGCCCCTGCGCCGTCGCACAGCCGACCGCCGCGTTCTGCTCTGCACCGACCGCCCTCCCCTGCGCCGGCCGTCGCGTTCTCGCCCCTGCGCCGGCCGCTCTCCCCTGCACCGGCCGACACGCTCTCTCCCCTACGCCGGCCCGCTCCCCTGCGCCGCCCGCCGCGCTCTCTGTCCCCTGCGCCGGCCCGCTCCCCTACGCCGGCCGCCGCTCTCTCTGTCTCCTGCGCCGGCCGCTGAGCCCCTGTCTCCTGCGCCAGCCGCTGGAAAGTAGGGCACTCGGGCCTCTGTGCTCTGTCTGAAGTCTGAACCTGAAGTTTGAAGCGCTCTCTCTCTGTGAACTTTAGCTGATTGGGTCTCTGAAGTCTGAACTCTGAAGATGACTTCCTCCTCAGATGAAGGTATACCACTTTAATTGTAGCATTGTTCTTCCTGCTAGACCTAGCCTCTGTTTTGTGTTGTGCATAGCTCTAAATTTTTATAATATGTACTATCGTGTAGATGTGAGTCAGCAGCGACGTGCTTTGGTGGAAGTGAGTGTTCCCCAACAAGAAGGGGCTAAATCTGGTGGCGCTGCTAATGTCACAGGTGAATCGGTTGCGTCTGCTTCTTCTACTGCAAATTGTTCATCCATTGCAGAGAAGACAATAGATGCATTATCAAAAGAAATGGCAGAGATGGCTAAGGATCCTAAGAGGAAGGCTCGATCTTCGGATCCAGGATGGAAGTATGGATTTTGGCCTGATTGTTCAAAGAAGGAGATGGTTCAATGCATTTTTTGTCTTAAGGTTGTCCCTTCAGGAATCAAAAGGTTCAAACAACACTTGGCTGGAGGGTTTGGTGATGTCGGGAAGTGCCCTAAAGCACCCGAGGTGGTTAGGAAGGAAATGGTAAACTATTTGAAAAGTACAATTAGAATGTGAAGAGGAAGATGAAGGACAGGGGCAGCAAGAAGATGCACAGGAAGTTGCTGAAGAGGCAAACCCGGCACCAAGTTCTGGCACAAAAGGAAAGCAAATTAAGAAGAAAACTGCTCAAACTTCTATCAATTGCTTCACGGTCTTTGCTCCTGTGAAACCACAAACTCAGAAACATTCAAAGTCCATTAGCTCTTTGCTTTGCAAGACACCAGAAGAAGTTGTTGCAGAAAGGTTCAAGTCTAAGACGACTCAACCCACGCTTGAGCACCTCACAAAGAAAGATAAGGAGTCCAAAATGGTTGTTGATGACCATGTTGCTGATTTCTTAATCGAGAATGGAATACCATTCAATGTCATTAACTCGAGAAGTTGGCACATCATGCTTGAGTCCCTTAGACAATATGGTCCTGGGTACCGGTCCCCTTCATACCATGAGTTAAGGGTGCCACTGCTTGATAGGGCCGTTGATAGGACAATGAAGTTGAGGAAAAAGCATGAGGAAGCTTGGAAGGAGTATGGCTGCACTATGATGTCCGATGGGTGGACCTCGACGAACCAGCGTCATATTATTAATTTTCTTGCCAACAGTCCAGCAGGGACATTTTTCCTTGGGTCGGTGGATGCCTCAAACGAGGTAGCAAATGCAAGTATGCTAGCTGACTTGTTGGAGAAGCAAATTGATAAGGTTGGCAAGGAATATGTGATGCAAGTAGTCGCGGACAATGGATCCAACTTCAAGGCAGCAGGAAGAATTCTAATGGATATGATCCCAACTCTCTTTTGGACACCTTGTGCAGCTCATTGCTTGGATTTGATGTTGGAGGATATTGGGAAGATAAAGGAGTTTATTAGTTGCATCAATCACGCAAAGAAGGTGACTAGATTTATCTACAAGCATGGGAGATTGCTTGACACCATGAGGGAAAAAATAGGTGGAGATCTTGTGAGGCCCGCCGTGACTCGCTTTGCTACTCCATTTCTCACATTGGCAAGCATGCAAAGGCACTAGCAAGGCCTAAGAAGCCTCTTTGTCAGTGATGAGTGGCACCAAAATAACTTATCTGCTAGCAGGGAAGGGCAGCAAGTTGAAAGCATTGTCCTCTCTATTCCATTTTGGACAAAGATGGAAAATTGTCTAAGAGCTTCACAACCACTTCTTATTGCCCTTAAGATAGCAGATGGGGATGAAACACCAGCCATGCCTGAGATCATGGCAGCCATGAATGTTGCAAAGACCACCATCAAAGACGATTTGAATGCAAAGCCACAACTGCTTAGGGAGGTCATGGATTGCTATGACAAAAGATGGGATGGCCAAATGGAGCAAAAATTATATGGGGCAGCCTTGTTCTTGAATCCATCTAAATTCTTTTCTTTAAGGGAAAAGAATAGGAGAAATGCATCAAGAGTAAGGTCCATGTTTAATGATGTTGTATGGAAGATGGTGCTTGATGAAGATGAGCAAAGCAAGATAAGTAAGCAAGCCGATGATTATGAGAGGTCCGAAGGAGAATGCTTCTCTAAGGCATTAGCAATAAGGGATAGAGATAAAAAAATCCTAGTGAGTTTTCTGCTCAATTCTTTAAAATTAATATTCTTTAAGGAATAGTTGTTCTTCTAATGAATTGTTCTTTAAAATACAGTTCTTTGGTGGGGAGCGTATGGTGGTCTTGCATTCGAGCTTCAATGTCTAGCAAAAAGAATTGTGAGCCTTTGTTGTTCGGCATCGGGTTGTGAGCGCAATTGGAGCACATTTGCTCATGTATGTCCACCTTTTATTGTTACTAGTTTATTGTTAGGATGCTGTCTTTTAATTGGTAGTGTTGTTAATTTGCTCATGTGTGTAGGTCCATACCAAAAAAAGGAACCGCTTAGAGCATAAAAGGTTGAATAAGTTGGTGTACGTTAGCTACAATCGAAAGATGGCAAATAGGTTTCAAACAATTAAAGAGCTCGATTCAAAGGGAAAGAAAAGTAACCCCTTGCTGCTTGAAGAGTTTGAATGGGAGAATGAGTGGGTTGATGAAAGTTGTGAGGCGGGAGAGGGAACTGAACTTTGGAGTGCCGTTGATGAGGCTATTGGTGCAACTGAGCATCTAAGGAGGAGAAATCTACCAAGGACTGCTGCTGTCAGTGGTTCTTCTACCCAAACATACTCAAGGAAGCGTGCAAGGACACTGCCTAACACTATTTCAGAGCAGTCACAAGTTGATGAAGGATCTGATTCAGATGAAGAAATGGATAACCAAGGAGATGAAGATGGACAACACCCACCATCAACAACAGATCCAGCTGCAGGAGATGGAGCCTTTCAACTTGATGATAACATGCTGTTGTAAACTTTTAATTAAGATGTTGTTGGAGTGCTAGACTGAAAGACTTCTTTTTTAGTTTAATATTGAACTTAAGTACTGAACCTTAAATTTTGTTGTTTGTTTATTTTATTTAACTACTTAGTTTTTTTGTCTCTTCTAATGTTGAGGATCTGATTTTATGAAAGTTTGTTGCCGAATGCTGAGCTGAGCTGAATTTGTAAGTACTTCTGCACTGAACTTCTCCCCTTTTTTTAGTTAAATGTTGAACTGAAATATGTGTACATTTTATTTATCAGGTCTGAAATTTTAATCTGGTATGTGTACATTATTATTTCTAGACTTCAAAATTCAAATATGGTATGTTTTCTATTTTCTAAGCATATTTTAAAGCTGCACTTAAAGGTTTGTTTGCTGGTATGTGTATTATTGCTACTGAAAATATATATATATATATATATATTATATATGTCGATATATATAAGCATCGACTAGAAACTGCTATAAAAAATTGTTGGACGACTAGGACCTCGACTAGAGGTCGACTAGGAGCGACTAGTCGACCTAGTAGGGTCGACTAGGCGACTTAAAAATATTGGCATGGATCTTCATCTGAGATTAATTTAAGCTGCTTGTAAAGGATATATTAGTAACTCAAAAGGAATGCATTCAGTTACACTTGAAAAATAAAATTCAATGTGTAGCACTAGTAAGCTACTCCCACCATTTCAGTTTATTTGTCATTTTGGCTCCTGAGTTCAGGAATTAAGGAGGGGTAGAAAAGATGTGGTGCATAGGAAACGAGGTGAAGAGAGAGAGAGAGAGAGAGAGAGAGAGAGAGAGAGAGAGAGAGAGAGAGATTATTGAGAAATGAGAATGACAAGTAATTTGAGAAAATTGTAGAAAGCTAGAATGACAAATAAATTGAAAGAGAGAGCAACGAAATATTGAATTATTAAGCACCACTAGGATAATTTAAGCTAAGCAACTCATTGTAAGAGATTATATATCGTGCATTCGTGCACCATACCTCTTAGGTGCTCATGTGCCTAAAAAGATATACGATATTATGGAAACTTTCAAAAGTTATTTTACTTTGAAATGGTAAACATCATCGTCAATATCACCATTGCAGACATCTAGAATCCTATACATTGTTTAAAAGGCATCGCCAGACGCCGAGTCACCGCCTAGGCGTCCAGGCGGGGCTGGTCGCCTAGGCAGGCGCCTTGGCGTCCAGGCACCTGATAGTCGCCTAGGCATCCAGGCGCCTTTTTAAAACACTGATCCTATATGACAAGAAGGTCACACAAAAGCTAAAATGTAAGTTTAGAACGATGATCAGACCTACGATGCTATATAGTGGAATGTTGACCAACTAAAAGACAGCATGTCCAACAAATGGGTGTCGCAGAGATGCACATGCTACGGAAAGTGTGCGGTCAAACAAGAAAAGAGTGAATTAGGAACGAGCTAATACGTGACAGGTAGGGTGACAATGATTGGAGAGAAGCTAGTCCTGACACCAACTAAGATAGTTTGAACATATCCAGCAGGTTACCTCCATTAGTTATCACTAACAGTGGAATCCTAAAGGGGGGGGGGGGGATCAACCCGAGCAACGGCGACAGATCGACAGATGCCGGTCAGCAAGGAAAGTAGCTCTGACGCCGGTGGGAGATCAATGGACGGACGCCCGTAGACGTAGACGGCAGCTCGCGCGGCAGGGGTACCTCAAGCGTGGGCGGCAGCTCGGCACGCGCGCTTAACAAGCACTGAAAGATGTGTCCAATTTCTAACTCTTGGTTCACTTATATGTTTCACCTAAATGGACTGAAACGGCGTTTAAAACCGACCCAAAACCATTTCATTCAGCCCGTCTAGAGTGTTTAAACGCTCGTTGATCCGTTTAGACCCTAAATTGTGCAGTAGACACCTGTTTGCCGTTTAAACCCGTTTAGGATAACACGGGGAAAATAAGGAGGGTCAAAGGCCGACCAATGTTGACGTGGGAGGACACGGTAAAATAGGACTTGAGGGATTGTAATATACCTAGAAATTTGGCTTTTGATAGGACTCTATGCCTCTATGATATCAGTAATTCATGTGTTGAAATCTTTGTCTACTCGTACTTTTCTTCTCTCTTCTTTTACTTCCATATGTTCCAGTTGGGTTTTTATATCTAGTCTACCCCAACGTGCTTGGGACAAAAGCTTTGTTGTTGTTGTTGTTGTTGTCGTCCTCCTCCTCCTCCTTTAAAAGAAACTTTTATGAAATGATCAACCATTATGCAATATTTCAACTCTATAAACCCAATGACTACTGGGAGACAATAAAGTCAGTTAAGAGTAACTTTGCATTTTCCCTATATTATTAGATTTCCTTTGATTTGATATGACTTTATGGAATGGTAGGTTGACTTGGTCACTATTATCCTTAACTCAGTAAATATTAACATGACTATCTGATATTTTAAGGATGTCACATAAGAATGTAAAATCACTTAGGGGTGGCCAGAACTGTACATTCAGATTGGCACATGTGAAGGAGATACTGTTTAAAACAAAATCAAAACCTGATAAAATTCAAAAACAACAGGCACAAGCATGTAAAGTAACATGTGAAAATTCCTACCTTGTTACAAACCAGATCTTGCAGCTCCTCGTCTGACAAGACAAGCAACTTTTTTGTTAAGTCAGCTCGCTTATGAAGTGAACCAATACTCGACAAGACAAAATCTCGCAGCTGCAACAATTATAGAATACAAAGAATTAGTTCCATTTTGCATTAATATAGTATTATAAAGAATCAAACTAAGAAATGACAGTCTGTACAGATACAAGGTCCACACCTTAGGCACTTGTTTAAATGCTAACAGCTGAAAAGCCTGAAAACGGGAATAGTGAACTTGCAGGACGTCATCATCACCGAGTTGTGTTCCAGAATGATCATTAATCTCAAAGCCTTCATAAAACTGCAGCAAGTCAACCAACTGTGCAAAAAGGTGTCCCTTTTCATGAGTATAGAGTGCACTTAAGTGGCATTTAGCTACAACAGCAACATCAGCAACTAGGGGCCTCAAGAATCTGCAGATTACAACCAACATAAGTTGTAAAAAAATATAACATCCGACAGACTGACTTAAACAAGGTAACAAAGGTATCCTTCACTTGGGCACTTACGTTTTCTCAAATAGTTTGAGAAGGTAAACAGAATCAACAAATTGGTGTTCAGTTATGACAATTTGAATGTTTGTAGCAGCAACAAGATCAACAACCTTGAATAGGGGGAGATACACTGGTTTAGGAAGTGTTCAAGGTGGAAAGAACCAGGTACCCACAAATTGTTTTTATATAAATTTGATTCGCAAGGTATTAGATCATTACAAGGTCACAAAAGGTAGCTAGTGTGGTTGTCAAGATTATATATACATATTACATGGTCATGGTATAGACAGAACGACTACACTGTTTACTAGGATCAATTAACCGCCCAAGTCGATGACTAGTTGTCCTAGTCGACTTTATCAGTGCTCAGGCGACTAGAGTCGACTTTACGACTTCAAAACCTTGATTGTGAATGGCACCACGTGCCTTACATTTCAAAAGGATCTGTAGATGAATCATGTTTATATTGTTGGGACCTCTACATGCACTGACCTACAAAGTGAGACAAAATGCAAAATTGTCGAACTGAATCTTAAGATATCAAGTCATTAGATCTAAGTAGAAGGCACAAATAAATTAGAACGACTCACAGTAAAATCTACTGTTATAAATGTGCTGGTGAGAAGGAAGTACACACCGTCTGGTAGGAAGCTGGCTCAACATGTCTATCAAAAATTCCATAAACCTCTCACAGTATAGGACGCAAGAATCATCAACCTGCCCACTGAGTGATTCGTTTAACACAGATTCCTCACCACCATCTTGATGGCTGGATACTAGGACTTTTGAATCGAGAAATCTACAGTGGTTTCACACGAGTCAAGCAAAATTCACATCTAGCAACAACAAAATAGAAAAGTTTTGAAGGTTCACCTCCAGGAATTCTTCAATAAGATTCCTAAGGAATTTATTCTCAAGCATTTCCAAAGGATTGGTAGGTTGGTCAGACTTTTTTGCTTCCTTTGCTTCTCTTCTTTTTATTTTGGTCCTCTTTTTAATCAATTCAGAAGGGCAGGCCTGGCGCAGTGGTAGAGTCTCTCCACTTGTGTCCTGGAGGTCCTGGGTTCGAATCAGCCTCCTTGCAAAATAAGCAAGAGGAAGGCTGCCTAGAAATTCCCTTCCCCAGACCCCACAACGTGTGGGAGCTTTCAGCACTGGGTATGCCCCTTTTTTCCTCTTTTTAATCAATTTGGGGTTAAGGCAGAGTTCTATCTGTACATGTTTGAATAGAGATAAGAACCCGAATACTGAAAAAGAAAGAACATTCTCAAGGGAAGAAAAAACTAGAGATACCTGAAGTCGTCCAAAAGAAAGAGTATGCCACAGTTTTAGGCTCACTAACTGAAGTATAGCCTCCCGGACTAGTTCATCCTCCAAACTCTGCAGCAAAACATGATTCCACTGTGAGAACTGAATTTCCAGACAATGTGACAATTACAATAAACAAAATACATAAAATAGTCTTGCATAACTAGTTTGAAAAGTCGTAAAAAGCAGGCACTCATTAATCTAAAAAAAAGAATGGATTTTGTGTGGTTCACAGATCGGTTCAACAAATCAACAAGAACTTATATCAAAATTCAGGGCCTATGAAGTATTATCTGGCAGCTGTGTGAAGGAATAGAAGTTATTAAACAATACACATTGGGGGGGAGTAGAATCAGTGGGTAGTGCAAATAATTTATTGAAGAGAATGTAGTAATAAGTACCTGAAATGCATTTATCATGAACAAAAGGTAATTAGTTTTCTCAGCCATATTAAGAGCCCTTTCCTGCAAGATAATATCAGAAGACAGGTTCAGAATAAATATTTCACTTCCATAGATTTTCATAAGGAAAGCATCTGGATAGTAAAGATTCATATGGCATGAGCACATCAGTTTCAAACTGGAAGTCAAAATACTACTGAATTATTTGCCTCACAAGTAGCCCAAAAATACAGAAAAATACAAATTTGTAAGCAAAACACAAGCAGCAAAACGTATCATCCCCCTGATTCCTTCAGCTCTATGACCCTGCATAAAATAAAATAGTAGCCAACTGAAGCCTTTAAAATATTTTAAAGAACCAGAATGAGAGAATTAGAGAAAGAACTTTTTGTCCACAAACTTTTACATGGAGCTCAATGAAATGAACAACAGATTGAAGAACCATCATCAGTACAAGAAACGAAGAGAAAAATTTTCAACTGTCAGACATCTCATGCTTTTGCAATCCAGTCTATACTCTCAATTATGCCACAACTATAGTAGCTGGGAACTGTTGGAATCCCGGGCAAGGAAAATCAGGAACAATGAAGAGATTGATTTATTCCAAAGATATGCCGGCCTTATATAACCGGTTACACCCTAATTTGTTTCCAAGATTAGCCTACCCCAACGTGCTTGGGGCAAAGGTTTTGTTTTTATTGTACTCTCTTTTCCTAACTCCTAGGACTCCCCTTTCCCAATTAAAATGACAGCAACCTTATATCTCTATGACTTGCCTTATCTACTAGAGTCCTACCCCGAAACGACTCCAAGGCACCCCCAGGTCCAACTGGCCTGCTGCGCACGCCTGGCCCATATATCGCGCACAACATAGGATAAACCAACATCAACACGAACCTCCTCCTTGAGCTTAAGAACCTGCCACAGGAAACCGTTAAACGCGACTTAACGGTCATGGAAGCATGTCCATGCCGCCACATTCTCCCGAAACTGCACAGAAGAGCCAAACCATGTCAGAAACTCTAGAAATCGCCTAAGGTAGCAGCAGGAGCTCCAGTTCGACTCCCAGGAGCAGGCCTAACCTTTTCGTTGACCATGAGGATGATGGACATGACGTGCTCGAAGGAGGCGTCGGCCGGGTCGAAGTGCGGCCAGAGGTAGTTCTCGAGGTACTGGCTGACCTCGAGGATCATGACGCGGTGCAGCGGCACGGTCTTCCGCCCGCGGAACTCGGTGGCGTAGATCTCCCAGACGAGGCCCGCGTCGAAGGCCTCCACGGCGGCGGGGGTGCCCCAGTCCTCGGCGGCGACGCGCGTGAGGCGGTCCCGCTGGATGTCGAGGAGCGTGATAGAGGCGCCGCCGGTGGGGGCGGTGGCGGGATTGTCGGGCGCCCCCACAGAAGGGGCGGCATCCACGGGGAGCGGGTACTCCGCGGCGCGGGGTGCCGGAACTCGAACACGCCGGTGCCGTAGACCTTCGGCATTGCTGCGGGCCGCGGGGTTTGGGGTTTCGACGAGGTTTAGGGTTCGGATGAGAGGTAGCGGGTGAACGAGAGTGGTTCTGGAGGAGACGGCGGCGGGAAGAGGATGGACTTTGAAAGGGGGTTTAGCCGGAGGCCGCTGCCATTGTTTCAGCTCGAAGTGGCCGAACGCAGAAGACACCGGAGAGTACCACCCCGCTTCGTTTAACTGAAGTCCATAAGCAGGACTTCGTCGAGCTTCTGCCGGTTGCCGCATTTCCGCCGCCAAGATGAGAGCGTTTTCCTTCCTTCCAAAATAAGTAATTCAAACATCACTTTTTTCAATGTTGCCATGGGAGATCAAAGATGTTCCTATAAAGAAGCGAAAAATTTTGAATATCCAAATGTCATAGAGGACAACGATGCACAAATCAGAGTCTCCGTTTTTTGTCCTCACTATTGAAAGGGCTGAATTGAGTTGTCTCAATCAAATCCATAAGGAAATATGTAGAACTGAGGCAGCAAATTATTTCTTTTGTTTGGTTAGCAAGTGAATTGTTGAGTTAAAAATTAGATCTAATCCAATTGATATTTAGTGGCATAATTCAAAAAAATTGAATGCAATAGCAACAACGTACACTATCATATTCAGAAAAAAGAACGAAAATGGAGGGGGATCTTAAGGCCCGGGTCTTTGAGGAAGGAGAGTCATGTGGACCTTCATCTTCACAAAAGATGACAGGCGTGAAGAGGTAGGGATAGAGGCGAGAGACCGCCACACACGAGGAGTAAGAAGGTAGCACTTGCTGAGATCAAGTTTGTCGATGCCAGCTGATGGGACGAGGGGGCTAGAAATATGTTCCTTGCATCCACAGAAGCAACATTCTCCTTTTTCTTTTCTTTTTTCCTCGAAGATGATGACATGGTTATGTTTCAGATCGGTTGAGTGTTTGCCTCTTTAGTAAGGAACTCAGTTGTGATATCGACTTTGAATCAAAGCATCCAGGTTGGCCCATTTATAATCCAGCGAACCAAACGAGGTGTCAAAATTGCATACCTCATTGTAACAAAGTCTTTTCAGCGTGCCCGCTAAATGTTCAAGTATTGTTTTTGCAATTACGGAACGAGATTACTATTATCATCAAACATAGAGTTGCTATCAAATTTTGGGCCCCTTTTGTTAGAAAACAATGCACTTTATAAATAAAATTAATTCCTAAAATTATAACCATACACATGATGAATAATCCACAAGACATAAGCAGCAACATACATGAAAATAGATTATGTCTATCAAATTCATGCGTAAGAGACTCATCCTTACTTACAGTGTTGATGTCTCCCGCTTAAAAAAATGATGAGTCGTGTGTGTGAAAGACATCGTAGAGGAAGCAAATCTTATTTCGAGCAGTCACGTGAACGCTACCAAAAAACCTGATTCGCCTCAACCCGTGCAGGTTCTTCAGCGAGGCGTGATTTCGGAGACACTGCTCTCCCGCTCACTAGTGACACGCCAGTGAGTAGGATGGAAAGGTTCTATGTTAGCGCACAATAAAGTGGATCAGAGTGTAGCCGCTGATTCTTTCCAGAACGGATTGAAGTTCTATCTTTCTGAACATGTATACATGTCCCTTATATAGCAGCAACACCACTAATAACTGACAATAATTAGTCACAATTATGCAGCATATTTCAGCTCATTTAACTGAATGCAATGAAGCACCAGTAATTGAAATATTATTAGTTGTTGTAACTGAGACATAATTGGTATTCAAAATTGTTTCGCAACACAGATAATTGCGAGCAGTCAAGTCGTGTTAGTAGCTATTTTAATAAAAAGAAAGATATTAGGATTATTTACCAATAACCACGTCGCAAGTCACAATTCACGCGAAAATACGCGAATACGCACGCGCGTGCGTGTGACTTCATGTGTGACTGTAACTCATCCTTCTCTCATATATTCCACACAAAGAAAATAACTCCCAATATAAATGAGTATTACTCTCCTCAAATAGTCAATGTGAGATTAATGCCTTCTTTATAGCTTTTAGAATTTGATGAAGAATAATTGGGCCTAAAAGCCCAAATGTTTCAACAATCCCCACCAAATTCCAAAAACACCACTTATGCGACTTCTCGTATGTCCAAAAACACCACTTATGATGGAGACCTGTTAGGTTGAACATCCATCTTGATCTAAAAATTTTGCCAACTCACAACTACACAATGGACTATGCCTTGAATCGGTAGTTTTGCGTGAGCTGGTTTCATTCAAAGATCAAAATGATACTTGGCGCCTATTGGGCTAGTCCTCGGATGGAGCTTATAAGTCATACTCCCGTGTCTCGTTCATGAGCTTCTTAGAGAGTTCCCAAATCTCACAGACCGCGACCAACGTGTTCGTACAAGAATACTCTGTAGGACAATATCTTGCATTGTAGCCTCCAAACACATTAAGACTTCAAGTAAGCCTTCCTTACAAAATGGAGAGTATTGCATATTCACAAGAGAAGGTACTATATGGTTATGTACTCTCCTAGTCATACATACAACTCGTTCTTCCCAAAACCTTATTCACGGGATCTCCGATCACATTGGTTTAGGTTACCGCTGTGTATAACTCACGTGGGTCTCAATCCCATCTCCTTTGATGCACTATCTATCAAATTTCTTGATAGACCTTTTGTAAAGAATTCTGCTAGATTCTTAGCCGTTTGAATATAGTCAATGGCTATCACTCCGCGGTTTCTCAATTTTCTGACGGATTTTAACCTTCTTTGCACATGTCTTGAGGATTTCATATTATCTTTTGTACTTGACACCTTCGCAAGAATTGTTTGATTATCACAATACATAAGAATCGGTGGTATTGGCTTTTCTAGTGAATCCATCAAGAGTTCCTTCAGCCACTCTGCTTCTACGGAAGCTGTATCTAATGGTGTAAGCTCTGCTTCCATGGTTGACCTCGTCAAAATAGTCTGTTTACAAGACCTCCATGAAACAGTTCTCCTCCAAGAGTAAAGACATAACCACTTGTTGCCTTTATCTCATCAGCATCAGAAATCCAATTGGAATCACTATAACCCTCCATAACTTTAGGGTCTCCTGTATAGTGAAGTCCATAACTTATTGTACCACACAAGTAGCGCATAACTCGTTCAAGCGCGCCAATGATCATCTCCTAGGTTAGCAGTAAACCGGCTCAATTTGTTAACCGCAAAGGAAATGTCAGGTCGAGTAGCACCAGCTAGGTACATGAGTGAACCAATTATATGAGAATATCTCAATTGGTCTCTTCCTAGTCTTTTATTCTTTCGAAGAATTATACTAGAATCATATGGTGTTGGTGAAGGCTTGCTGTCCAAATAGCCAAAATGGCTTAAGACCTTCTCAACATAATGAGATTGTAAGAGAGTAATCCCATTCTCATTTTTTATTAGCTTGATGTTTAAGATAACATCAGCCTCACCTAAATCTTTCATATCAAATTTTGGAACATGAAAGATTTTACCTTATTTATCACATCAATATCAGTTCCAAAAATTAATATATCATCCACATATAAACACATGATCACTCCTCTACCCCCACCATAACGATAATATACACATTTATCAGCCTCATTGACAACAAAGCCTGCTTGTGTCATGATACTATCAAATTTCTCATGTCACTGCTTTGGTGCCTGTTTAAGACCAT
This sequence comes from Neostapfia colusana, assembly GCA_030760725.1. Classification (NCBI taxonomy): domain Eukaryota; kingdom Viridiplantae; phylum Streptophyta; class Magnoliopsida; order Poales; family Poaceae; genus Neostapfia; species Neostapfia colusana. The sequence continues at coordinate 77,580,353 of JASWHV010000013.1, forward strand.
ATAGAGATTTCTTTAACTTACACACCTTATTCTCTAGACCGGGTATCTCAAATCCTTCTGGCTGATCCATATATATCTCCTCATCCAACTCTCCATTAAGGAAAACCATCTTCACATCCATTTGATGAATTAGAAGACCGTGTGAGGCAGCCAAAGATAGGAGTACTCAAATCATTATCGTTCTAGCAACGGGTGAGTAAGTATCGAAAAAGTCTTCTCCTTCTTTTTATGTATAACCTTTCGCCACAAGTCTGGCCTTGTACTTCTCAATCGTACCATCAGGCCTAAGCTTTTTCTTGAACACACACTTACACCCAACCGTCTTACAACCGAATGGACGATCCACTACATCCCAGGTTCCGTTAGTCATGATGGATTCCATCTCATTACGGATTGCTTCCTTCCAGTCGTCTGCATCAGGAGATGCAAACGCCTCTAGGATGGATCTGGGTGTATCATCCACAAGATAAACAATGAAATCATCACCAAATAATTTTAGAATCCTTTATCTCTTGCTCATTCTATGAGTTGTTTTATTTTTTTCTCCATCATATGGTTGTAATGAATTTTCTAATGGTGTAAAATGGGATTATTCTAAGGTTTCGAATGAAGGATAATTTGTGTCACGTGTAGAGCTATGTGTATCATTAATAAGAAAAATACTTTCAAAAAATGTGGCATCTCGGGATTCAACTATTGTGTCAACAAGTACAAGAGGTGAATCGGATCTGATTACTAGAAATCTATAAGCAGGACTATTCGAGGCATAGCCAATAAATATGCAATCAACAGTATTAGGTCCGAGTTTACGCTTTTTGACTATTGGAATATTTACCATAGCCAAACACCCTCATGTGCCTAAGTAAGAAAGAGATGGCTTTCTTTCTTTCCAGCCTTCATATGGAGTCTTCTCACTATTTTTAGTGGGAACTCTATTTAGTACATGGTTTGCAGTTAGAACTGCCTCCCCCCACCATTCCTTAGATAAACCTGCAGTATCTAACATGGCATTCACCAGGTCTGTTTGGGTGCGATTTTTCCTCTTGGCAACCCCATTTGATTGGGGTGAGTAGGGAGGTATCCTTTCATGTACGACTCCATTCCCGACACAAAGTTGGGTTAACTCATTTGAGAAATACTCCCCCCACGATCAGATCTAATTTCCTTGATCTTTCTTTCTAGTTGATTCTCAACCTCGGCCTTATAGATTTTAAAGTAATCTAATGCCTCATCCTTTGATTTAAGTAAATACACATAGTCCTCAATAAACGTCATTAAGTATTTCTCTCCCCCCTTAGTTAATACACCATTCATTTCACAAAGATCAGAATGAATGAGTTCTAAAAGTGTCATATTCCGTTCATTAACAGCAAAGTGAGGTTTTCTTGGCTGTTTAGCTTGCATACAAGCTTGCCACTTAGAACCTTTCACAACATGAATTTTAGGAATTAAATTGAAGGTAGATAGTCGTGAGATGCATCCAAAATGTATATGACATAACCGCGAGTGCCAAACACTCGCTTCATCATCTTTATTAAAAAGATTCACCACAAAGCTACTAAAATGTGAAAGAGAAAAACGGAACAAGCCTCCGCTGTCATATCCTTTTCCAATAAAGAGTCCACATTTTGAAATGACTACTTTATTAGACTCAAATACCAAGTTAAATCCGTCTCGACACAATAATGAGCCACTAACTAGATTTTTATTTATTGATGGCGTCGAAGTGTAGCCGTTGACACTTCCCCCGGGCCTGCTTCAGGACAGCCCGCGGAAGTTCATTTTCGGAGGGGCTAGTTCTCTATAGAGAGTCACGTTGGATCAAGGGGGGGACTAACACTAGGATTTTTACGTGGTTCGGGCCGCCGGTGCGTAAAACCCTACGTCCACGAGAGTTGTATTGCTCGGGGCTTAGAACCGGAGTTCTAGGCCTGAAGGTCTGGATGAACTGAGTGTGTAACCGTGGTCGAAATGAGCCGAACCCCTTGCCACATTGCCTACCCAAACCTTTTATACTCCAAGGTTCGGGAGGCTTACAAGGTGGGCCTGGGGGACCGACAGGTGGCCCCGGGGTGATTTCCTACCATCTACCATATCCTGCAGTGAATGCTGGTAGTTGTCTCTAGCAGGCTTATTGGTCACAGTGCCTCCTCACAGGGGCGTGCGTCGCGTCTCCGTGTCTTGGGAAGGCGCGGGTCTTGAATGTCTTGGATGGACAAGGCATGGCGTGCCTTTACTCCTGCTGCCTACCAAGCCGGGGTGGGCAGCGCGGCTCTGCTGGCCACGTGGCGGGCGAGCTCACCTCGGAGGAGAGGGGAGGCCTGGCCCCGCTGGACACATGGCGCCTTCGGAGCTCACCCCCGCGAGGGGGGAGAGATCTGGCTCTGCTGGCCACGTGGCACGCTCGGGGCTCGCCCGTGAGGAGAGGGGGAGACCCGGCCCCGCTGAACACGTGGCGCCTTCGGAGCTCGCCCCTACGGAGGGGGCGAGGTCCGGCTTTGTCGGCCACGTGGCAGGCCCGGGGCTCGCCTCTGAGGAGAGGGGGAGGCCCGGCCCCGCTGGACACGTGGCACCTTCGGAGCTCACCCATGCGGAGGGGGTCAGGTCCGGCTCTTCTGGCTACGTGGTAGGCTCGGAGCTCTTCCTCTAAGGAGAGGTGGGCCCCGACCCCGCTAGACACGTGGCGCCTTCGGAGCTCACCCCTGCGGAGGGGGTGAGGTCCGACTCTTCTGGCCACGTGGCAGGCCTGGAGCTCTTCCTCCGAGGAGAGGGGAGCCCCGACCTCGCTGGACACGTGGAGCCTTCAGAGCTCACCCCTGCGGAGGTGGTGAGGTCCGGCTTTGCCGGCCACGTGGCAGGCCCGGAGATCCCCTCTGAAGAGAGGGGAGGCCCAGCCCTGCTGGACACGTGGCGAGGTCCTTAGGTGGATTTGGGGTACCCGGTATTGAGGGTACCGACAGTGGCCCCCCGGGCCCATCTCGGGGGAGATAACGATCCCGGGGTGGGGCCTTCCCCTTGTCTATCCCGCGCACTTTCTTGGAAACTCCTTTAGGCCGTTGCAAAAGCTGCATGATTCATCCGTGCGGGCCCACACATTTAATCCTGGGAGGAGGGTCGTGGGAACGTGACCCTTGCTTGATGGTCGCTTTAACTGCGGCGGTTCCCAACGCTGCCACTGCTGCATGTCGCAGCACCTTGTGAGGGACCTCCGGGTTGTCCGCTCGAGGGACTTACTTCTTGGTCCACCGCTTCTGCAGGACGGCATGGGCTCTCTTGTCATTGTCGCTAGGGCGTCTGCCCCGAGCGGCGCATACGAAGCTCTTCCACATCGTGAGCTTCCCTTTGCACATCCCTCTGCGCATGAGCCTTTCGGATTCTTCTGTGCGCCCAACCCTTCTCTGCCTTCCAAGTTCCTACCCCTTCGCCTTCGATGGCTTCCAGCCTGCCCTCGCCGGGCATTGCCCGGACGAAGGACCTTGGGCCGGTGTACAGGCTCCTGGGATGGCACTCCGAGGAGCAGAGGCTTTGCCTTCGGCGAGGATCTCTTCCCCTGCGTCTGGAGAGAGGGGAGACCGTCCTCTTCGTCGCCTATGCCTTGGATGGGTTTGTCCCGTCGATTTATTCCTTCTTCGTGACTCTCCTGGAGACTTATGGTCTTCATCTCCACCACCTCTCCCCAAACTCTTTCGCTCTGGCTGCTGTGTTTGTGCACTTCTGCGAGATGTTCGTGGGGGTCTGCGCTTCAGTGACGCTCTTCCATCACTTCTTCATGCTGCGGACGACCGGGCGCGGCTGGAAGAACCAGCTGGGAGCCTACTACTTCCAGCACCGCTATAAGGATCCGATGGTCTCCAAGTACCTTCTGCCCTTCAGTGCCTTGAGGTGGGAGAGCTGGAGGGATGACTGGGTGATCGTGAAGGCTGATGAGCACGATCGCCTCCAGCTGCCGGCCAAGGCCCCATCCACCGGGCGCCGCTTCTGGGAGGAGTGCACGGAGGTGGAGACGGAGTACACGCCAATCCTGGAGCGGATCCAGTTACTAGCGGAGCAGGGGCTGACATCCCTGATGGTGTTGGCGGACTTCCTGTCGCGCCGCCTTGCGCCGCTGTAGCAGCGCAATCGTCTGGCGTGGTACTACACTAACGTGCATGACTGCACCAGGTTGGAAACGATCTTAGACTCTGACCCGTCCGTCAAGATGCTGAGGGAGATGGTGATGAGGGTAAGCGGTGACATCCTCGATGACCGCTCCCTAACAGTTCTTGTTTCTTGCCTCCCTCTCTTCGTGGAGCCGACGCGGAGGTCGAAGCTGCAGGAGATGCCGACCTTGGACGATATCGGCATCGCCGTGTGCCAGATCAGTGATGCTTCCCGGGGGATCTCGATCACTGAGGTTGACCGCTCCGGAGCGCAGCGCGAGGCGTCATCCAATGCCCGACCCGCGCCGAGGAGCGACAGAGCTCAGACTGTCGACAAGGGGAAGGGCAATGTGCCAGCGTTCGGCTTGCCAAAGAGGAAGCGCTCCCGATCTCCGCCGAGGGCATCGTTCGCGCCGAGCCAGGGGACCGGAGTACTCGCATGCTCTTCATAAAGAGGCGTCGGTCCGTCAGGCAGCAACCCAAAGAGGCCTTAGGTCTTCCGTGCCAACGGGACTCCCCTTGGACAGCGGCGGTCGGAGGAGCCCTGGGCGTCCCACACTCCTTCCACAGGGTGGAGCTCCGAGGAGGGACGCTAGTGTCGCGGTGTCTGAGACTCAGCCAGAGGCTCAGGTGCCACAGTCGGCGAGTGCCCCCGCTGAAGGCTCGTCAGGCGGCGGTTCCAGCGAGAGCACAGCCGAGACTCGACCGGGGGCGCAGGCACCACGGCCTACAGGTTCTTAAGGGGCTGGCACAGCGAGCGGTGTCAGAGGTGCTGTCGGCGGGACTCCGCTGCTCCATCTCCCAGGGGGGGCTCCGGGTGCACCCCTTGTTCCGCCAGTCCAGGTGTCTTTGGCGCAGGCCGCGACAGCGACGACAGGCTCTGGCGGCCCTGTCCCGGCTCGGAAGCCAGGGCTTCATGCCTGCTGGAATGTCCGTGTCCCTCGGTAAGCTGTACTTACCGGGACTAAGTACTTGCGTACTCTAGCTCTTCTTCTATTGTTGTCTTGAGTGTTCCCTGTGCTTGTAGGGACTCGTCGGCTGTCGGGGACGCGTCTGTTCCCTAGCAAACTGCGGCTGGTAGCAGCCCAGTGCTGCAGCGTCCGGACGTCACGGCAGCTTCACCGGCCCCGGTGCAAGTCCAGGTCGCTTCTCCTTCTGACTCGGCAGGACCGGCTTCTGCGATGGCAGCGGCGCCTCCTCCTTCGCCAACTCGGGAGCTGGCTGCTGGTGAGGACCCGGCGGAGCAGGCAGGCGACGACGCAGGAGGAGCCGACATGGGTCCTCAGGTGGACGGTGAGCAGGGGCGCATCGGGTCTGGCCCTACCTCAGCGACGTCTTCTTCTGATCGGCGCATCGTCGTGGCTCCCTCGGATGTTGCGGTGTCGGCGTCTCCTCCGTCAGATGACAACGCCATGGAGGAGGTCCGCGGCGTGGCTTCGACCTCTGCTGCTCCACTGTCCCTATCGGACGCCATGGAGCTGGCCCAGTCCAGCGTCCGACAGGTTTAGGCTGCGCTCGAGCACGAGCGGGAGGTCTTGGCGGATGAGAGGGACTACCTTCGCGGCTGGGGCGGCTCTTAAAGCTGCGGACTAGGGAGGTCGAGGAGGAGCTCGACGCTAAGAGGGCGAGGCTCGACGCTGAGGAGGAGCTCCTCAATGTGCAGAAAATCACCATCGACCATCTGGACATCGAGACCTAGAGGATCATGCAGGAGGCCCGCGATGCCTATGACGGTGTCCAGGCTCGCTCTGCCACCAACGAGGAGATGTGGCTGCAGCTGGTGCGGCGCGAGTGTGCCATCGTGGAGCGGGAGCGCGTCGTGGCGGTCAAGGAGAAGGAGGTTGCCGAACAGCTGGAGGCGGGAGAAAGCGACCTGAAGGTTAGGGCCGGAGAGCTGGAACACCGGGAGGCTGCCATGGCCGAAAAGGAGGAGCAGGTAGCTAAGGATCGCCAGGCGGTGCTGAACCGGGAGCTTGCTGCCGACTTCCGGGCGTCGGAGTTGGAGAGGCTCACTCGGGACCTCCAGCTCCGGGAGAATGACCTGGCGGCCAAGGAGAGTAGGTTCGCCGAGGAGGAACCTGGCGCCCTGCTGGCGGCTCGTCAGGAGGTGGAGCAGCTCTGAGCTTCACGGACCGCCAAGGCCCAGGGAGTCTAGGGCTTCGTTGACCGGGCGAAGTATGCTCTGGTGCCTCTCTGCTTCAGCCCTGTGAGGACGGGGGCACCGGCGCAAGAGGTGACCCAGGCGCTCCCGGCACTCGAGTCTATCGGCACCAAGCTGGAGAGGCTGGAAGCTGTTATCGGCGACGAGCTCGAGGCCGAGGGGAGGGGCTTGGCGAAGGAAGTCACCGCGCACGTGCTTATGTGCTTCCGGAACTGGGACTCCTCCATCTCTCTGGAGCCGGTGATGCGAGGCCCCGTCGCCGAGCGAGAGGAGGTCGCCAGGGCCGGAGTCAGAGATGTCGCCACCATCGTCGCATCTAGGTTCTAGCGGGAGGCCAGGGACTCCTAGATGCTTGCCCTTGTAGCTGGAGGGCTTTTGTATTTTGTCTTCTGTCTGTAGACCAGCTCGCAGAGCTTTTCAGTGAATAGACTTGTTGTCTTATGTGTCTGTGTTATTTTGCTTCCTTTTCTTGGCTTGCCCTGCCCGAGCCTTTAGCTCTGTAAGGGCCCCGGGAGGTCTCCACCAATCTCGAAGCTTCTTAGCACAGACACCTCCCTTGGGTCCTCACTCTCATAAGGGCCCAAGGGGCCTTGGGTTGGAGTGTGCAGCTCCGGTCTTGAGAAGTCTTGGGACTTCAATACCACCGGGTGCTCCAGCTTTCCCTTGTGTAGTCCCCATAGTGGCCCCCTGGTAGGTGTGGCCAATGCATTGGGCACACCTACCACATTCCTACGGGGGAGCTAAGGCCAGGGGCCCCTTGACCGTCCGGAGCATGCCGGTGTTAGAGCTCCGGCACCGGAGGTCCGGGAGGCCTCTTATATGGTCCTGCACACAAGTAGGGAAACAGTAATTCTGCTCGGGGGCTCTCCCTTCCCTGTCTCTTAGTCTTATTTGGCTTACAGTCCTGGGTCGGTATACGGGGCTTGGGCAATTCAGTGCACCCGGCACCGGAGGTCCGGCTGCCTCCTAGGTCAGGGTGTAACCGTTCGACCCCTAGTACTAGACCGTAGCGCTAGGGAGGCAGAGTGCACACGCTTTGGGTACGGAACCAGGCAAAGTAGGCTGCACACCCAGGACCTCCCGGGAGGCAAAGTGCACACGCTTTGGGTACGGAACCAGGCAAAGCAGGCTGCACACCATGGACCTCCCGGTCTAGCGTAGGTTTTTTCTGGAGGAGACCAACTGGCGTTACGGTACCTAATTGGGGAGGTCCGAGAGGCCCCCTGGCCTTTGGCAGGTACCTCAAGCACGACTGCGTTCGGCAGGATGGCAAATGCCAACTAGGCACGAGGGTGGGAAAGGAGAACCAAGTATACGATGAGCGCACACTGTCTTGAGCATGGGGAGGTGATCATAAAAATTATAAGTGAGCGTGGAAGGACAGGGTTCTTTTCATTCATATACATCCATAGGAGGAAAACAGGCTGTACATGGAGGCAACGACCCACCCCATTGTGAAGGGGGGCAGGGCCTACGCGCTTAGGGTACAGGACCAGGCTAAGCCGGACGTAGTCCTGGACCGCCCCTTGGGGCTTAGTTGCTCCGAGCGCTGCTCCTGGGCTCTATGGGATCAGTTACAGAAAGAAGAAAAAACCTGTCCTACTACTGCTCTAAGGGTAGAACTTATGGAGGTGTTCTATGTTCCAAGGATTGGGGAGCGGGTCCCCGTCCTCCGTAGCAAGGCGCACGCACCTGGGGCGGCAAACCTTCGTTACTCAGAAGGGACCTTCCCAACTGGGGGAGAGTTTGTTGGCCCCTTCTCGAGAAAGTATGCGCCGCAGCACCAGGTCGCCTTCCTTGAGATCCCAAGCACGCACGAACCTCTGGTGGTAGCGCCGGAGCGCCTGTCGGTACCGTGTGTAGCGGAGCGTTGCTTGCCATCTTGCCTCGTCGACGAGGTCGATGTCCTCACGCCGGAGCTGGTCCTACGTGGCTTCGTCATAAGCTCGGACACGGGGGGACCCCATGGTGATCTCTGGGGGAAGCACGGCTTCGGCCCCGTATACCATGAAGAAGGGTGTTTCCCCTGTGGCCCGACTCTGGGATGTCCGGCTGGCCCATAGCGCGCACGGAAGCTCGTCCACCCACTTGGCACCATGCTTCTCCAAGCTGGCATAGGTGCGAGTCTTGAGGCCGCGAAGGATCTCGGTGTTGGCTCTCTTGACTTGCCCGTTGCTCTTTAGATGAGCAACGGAGCATAGCACACCTGGATGCCAAGGTCTTCGTAGTACTCTTGGAACGTTGCACTGGTGAATTGGGTCCCGTTGTCGGTGATGATCCTGTTCGGGACCCCAAACCTGCAGACGATTGACTTCATGAACTTGACTGCGTATTGCTTGTTGATGGTGATGACTGGTGCAGCTTCCGGCCACTTGGTGAACTTGTCGATGGCGACGTAGAGGTACCGGTATCCCCTGACGGCTTTGGGGAAGGGCCCCAGGATGTCCAACCCACATACCGCGAACGGCCACGAGGGCGAGATCATCTGCAGCGTCTGCGCCGGTGTGTGGATCTGCTTGGCATGGAACTGGCATGCCTTGCATCTCTTGATCAGCTTGATGGCGTCTAAGAGGGTTGTCGGCTAGTAGAAGTCATGCCGGAATGCTTTACCGACCAGCGTGCAGGAAGACGCGTGGTTCCCGCACTTGCCCCCATGTATTTTTGCGTGCAGATCGCAGCCTTCCTCCTGGGTTATGCACCGCAATAGGATGCCGTTGACGCCACGCCGGTAGAGATCCCCTTCTACCAGCGTGTATCTCTTAGCCATCCGCACAATCCGTTTAGCGGATGCATGTTCATCAGGAAGGATATTGTCTTTCAAGTAGTCCCGGACCTCCGTGATCCATGCATTGGGGCCTACTTGAGCTTCTGGATCTTGGGCGCTGGGTAGCACGGAGTCCCTAGTGGCGCATACGATCCTTGGCGGGAACCATGGTTGCAGGGCTGCCGGGACCGCGAGCTTCGAGGTGCTGGTCTCGCCCCCTTCGCCCGGTTCGGTAGGCCGGGCTGTGGGTCGCGACAACGTCCTTTCGAAGGCTACTTCGGGCACCGGGGCTCCAGTGGAGGCCTTCGTTGACAGGTCGTCGGCGCGCGGTACATGGCACAGGTCCAAGGCTTCAAAGTCCTTCTCCAACATCTGCACGTGGAGCAAATAGGTAACTAATTGTGGGTCATTGCAGGAGCATTCACCCTTGACCTGCTTGATGATTAGCAGGGAGTCGCCCTTGACCAACAACTGGCGAGCGTCGAGAGACAACGCCGTCTTTAGGCCGAAGATGAGAGCTTCATACTCGGCCATGTTGTTGGTTGCCTTGAAGTTGAGGCGCACCATGTACTTGAACTGCTCCCCTCGTCGGCGTGAGGAGCTGTACGCCGGCTCCGACCCCCTGCTTCCGCGAGGAGCCGTCGGCTCGGTGAAGACCGGTGCTCGGGGCTCCGGCTCTCCACCTTCAGGGGCCCCTGGGTTGGTTGGTGATGGCGTCCACTCGACCACGAAGTCAGCCAGTGCTTGGCTCTTGACTGCATGACGTGGTAGGAAGTCCAGCTCGAACTCCGCCAGCTCCGCTGCCCACTTGGCGACGTTGCTGGTCGTGCTAGGGCTGTGGAGGATGGTCCTCAGTGGGTAGGAGGTGACCACCGAGATCCGGTGGGCTTGGAAGTAGTGTTGGAGCTTTCTGGATGCCACGAGCACTGCATACAACGACTTATGTACCTCTAGGTACCTGGTCTTGGCGTCGTGGAGGACTTCACTGACGTAGTAGACGGGCCTCTAGATGGTCCGGACCCTCCCTGGGGGATCCGAGACCTCTTTCTGCATTGGCGCCGGACCATGGGACCTCCTGTCCTCTGGGTCCGGGGCCACCTCCGGGGGCTGGGACCCAAAGACTTCTCGGCCATCTTGGACCTCTCGAAGGTCATCTCGGACCTATGCGAGGTCGTCTTGGAATTACGTGAGGTCGACTGTGGTCTCTGGGGCCTGGGCCTCAGGTATCTCCTGGCTGTCAGGGCCCCCCATGGGGTCCGGACAACCTTGGTGCTTGACTTCTGCTGCTGGAGCAGGTTGTAGTGGCGAGGGGTCCGACCACTCTGCGACTAGGACCATGCTCACCACCTCTGTCGTCGCCGCGATGTAGAGCAGTAGATGTTCACCGGGCTCAGGGGCTACCATGATGGGCAGCGTCGTCAGGTGCTACTTCAACCCCTGGAATGCTTCTTCTGCTTCTTCGGTCCAAACAAATGGACTGGCTTTGTGCAGGAGCTTGAAGAAGGGAAGGGCCCGCTCAGCTAGCTTAGGTATGAACCGACTGAGCGCGGCTAGACATCCTTGATGCGAGTCGGGGGCTGCATGAGCTCGATGGCCTTGATCTTCTCTAGGTTGGCCTCGATCCCTCGGTGTGAGACCAGGAATCCAAGGAGCTTTCCAAAGGAGACACCAAACACACATTTGTCTGGGTTTAGCTTAGTGCGCGTGGAGCGCAATTTGTCAAAGACTAGAGCTAGGTTATCTAACAAGGATGCGCTCTTTCTAACTTTGACAATGATGTCATCGACATACACCTCTACTAAGTCTTGGATTAGCTCTCCAAATGTTTTATGCATAGCACGTACAAAAGTGGGGAGAGCATTTTTCAGACCTTAAGGCATGGAGACATAACAATACATGCCATCTACTGTTATAAAAGCAGTGTGTTCTTCATCTTCTCTAGACATTGGTATTTGGTGGAAACCTGAGTAGGCGTCTAGGAAGCATAACAAATCACAACGTGATGTAGAGTCTACAATTTGATCTATTCTAGGGAGAGGGAATGGATCTTTTGGGCATGCCTTATTGAGATAGTGTAGTTGATGCACATCCGGAGTTTCCCGCCGGCCTTCAGGATGACAACAAGATTTGCCAACCACCAGGGGTGGTGGACCTCCCGTATGAAGCCATCATCGAGCAACTTCTTCATCTCTTCGCGGATGAAGTTCTATCGCTCGATGGACTGCTTCCGGAGCTTCTACTGGATCGACCGAGCGTCGGGGTAGATCTTCAGATGGTGCTCGATCACCTCCCTAGGGATCCCGGGCATCTGTGACGGTTGCCATGCAAACACGTCGACGTTGTTCCGAAGGAAGGTGATGAGCGCGCTTTCCTATTTGCTGTCGAGGCCACTGGCTATCCGGGTGGTATGGCAGCTTCGGAGCCGACTTGGACGACCTTCAGGGGGATCACCTTCGTTGGAGGGTTGCACTCGGGGTGGAGAGGTCGAGGCACGGTGGTGTGCACTCGGGTGGAGCTGGCCCGGTTCTGCACCACCAGGGGCTGGTGCTCGGGCCACCGCAAGTGCTTGGAGCTTCTCCAAGGCTGACACTACGGCGGTGCGGTCTCCACGGATCCTGTTGAGGACACCGGTGGGTGTAGGCATCTTCAGGACCAGGTAGCCGTAGTGGGCTACCACCATAAACGGGTACAGGGTCGGTCTGCCGATGATGGCGTTGAAGGGGAGGTCGACCTCCGCCACGTCGAACAAAACGTATTCTGTGCGGTAGTTGTCCGGAGCTCCGAAGGTCACCGGAAGAGTGATGTTCCCATATTGGATGACTTGTTACGGCCCTACCCCTGAGAACGGGCTCGACGGGGTGAGCTTGGCCATGGGAATCTGTAGCTTCTGGAAAGCTGCACGGCTGATGAGGTTGAGGCCGACCCCGCCATCCACCAGTACGTGGTACATCTTCACGTTAGCGATGGTTGGAGCTACCAAGGGAGGTAGCTGTCCGGCCCCTGCCATGTTCTTGGGGCAGTTGGAGGCGTCGAAGCTGATGGGAGTCCCTACCCACTTGAGGTGCGGCGTTGCACTTGGGGCAGGAGCCACCAACGCCACTGCTCGGCGTAGGGTCTTGATTGCGTTCCGGGACGAGGGGTTCGAGGACTATCCGTAGATGACGTGGAGCGCCTTCTGGTGCTCGTCTTCACCAGAGCTGGAGTCCCCATGGTTGTGGACCGCCTTCACGGTGCGTTGAGGCTCCTGGTACCCCATTTCTTGGTCGATGTTGTCCCGGGGGTCGACCTTCTGCTTGCCCTCCCTCTGGCGGAAGGGAGCACCATCTGTGCGCGGTTGCTTTCCCTCGCGGAAGCGCTTCGCGAGCTTCTTGATCTCCCGGCACTCACCAGCAGTGTGGCTCCTGGTGTTGTGTACCGGGCACGGCTCACCACGGTTGCCACCGTCGAGTGACTGCCGTGGTCTCTTGTCGGGACGTGGCCCCCGAGCTCCGCCGGGTGCTGCAATCATAGCAACGGGAGCTCCGGCCGGCGGCTTGATCTTGCCACCGCCGTTCTTCTTACTCTTCTTGCTGCTCCCTTGGGGCGCAGCGCTAGCTCTAGGTTGCCCTCCTGCTTCGGAGGCTGGCTGTGAGTGCCAGTTGCGCCCTTCTGCTACTCTGGCGCACTTGTTCGCCAGGCTGAAGAGCTTCGAGACGTCTCGCACCTCTGTGGTGGCCAACTTCTCGAGCATCGTCTTGTCCCTCACACCCTGTTGGAATGCAACCACCACTGGTGCATTCTGGATGTGGGGGATGGTATTCCTCACCTGGGAGAACCGCTGGATGAAGGAGCGCAGCGATTCCCCCGGTTGCTGTCGCACGGCGTGGAGATTCAGCTCCGTGCCGGGACGCGTGTAGGAGCTGCTGAAGTTCGCCGTGAATTGTCGGCATAGCTCCCCCCAGGAAGTTATGGAACCCTCGGGCAGGTTCATGAGCCATGACCGGGCCGGGCTGGTCAACCTCGGTGATCGAGATCCCTCGGGAAGCATCACTGATCTGGCGCACGGCGATGCCGATATCGTCCAAGGTTGGCATCTCCCGCAGTAGCTTCGACCTCCGCGTCGGCTCCACGAAGAGAGGGAGGCACGAAACAGGAACTGTTAGGGAGCGGTCATCGAGGATGTCACCGCTTACCCTCATCATCATCTCCCTCAGCATCTTGACGGACGGGTCAGAGTCTAAGCTCGTCTCCATCCTGGTGCAGTCATGCACGTTGGTGTAGTACCACGCCGGGCGATTGTGCTACTGCAGCGACGCAAGTGGCGCGACAGGAAGTCCGCCAACACCATCAGGGATGTCAGCCCCTACTCCGCTTGTAACTGGATCTGCTCCAGGACTGACGTGTACTCCGGCTCCACCTCCGTGCACTCCTCCCAGAAGCGGCGCCCGGTGGATGGGGCCTCGGCGGCAGCTGGAGGCGATCGTGCTCATCAGCCTTCACGATCACCCAGTCATCCCTCCAGCTCTCCCACCTCGAGGCACTAAAGGGCAGAAGGTACTTGGAGACCTTCGGATCCTTATAGCGGTGCTGGAAGTAGTAGGCTCCGAGCTGGTTATTCGAGCCGCGCCCGGTCGTCCGCAACAAGAAGAAGTGACGGAAGAGCGTCACTGAAGCGCGGACCCCCATGAACATCTCGCAGAAGTGCACAAAGACAGCAGCCGGAGCGAAAGAGTTCGGGGAGAGGTGGTGGAGCTGAAGACCATAAGTCTCCAGGAGAGTCACGAAGAAGGAAGAAATTGGCGGGACAAACCAAGCCAAGGCGTAGGCGATGAAGAGGACGGTCTCCCCTCTCTTCATACGCAGGGGAAGAGATCCCCGCCGAAGGTAAAGCCTTTGCTCCTCAGAGTGCCATCCCAGGAGCCTGCGCATCGGCCCAAGGTCCTTCGTCCGGGCAATCCACGGCGAGGGCATGCTGGAAGCCATCGAAGGCGAAGGGGCAGGAACTTGGAAGGCAGAGAAGGCTTGGGCGCACGGAAGAATCTAGAAGGCTCACGCGCAGAGGGATGTGCAAAGGGAAGCCCACGATGCAGGGGCTCCCTTTAAACCTCCCACAAGCAATTCGAAACGCTTCGTATGCGCCGCTCGGGGCAGACGCCCAAGGTCCAAGCCCCAACGACAATGACAAGAGGGCCCAAGCCATCCTGCAGAAGCGGTGGACCAAGAAGTCAGTCCCTCGAGCGGACAACCCGGAGGTCCCTGACAAGGTGCTGCGACATGCAGCAGTGGCAGTGTTGGGAACCGCCACGGTTAAAGCGACCATCAAGCAAGGGTCACGTTCCCACGACCCTCCTCCCAGGATTAAATACATGGGCCCGCACGGCCGAGTCATGCAGTTTTTGCAACGGCCTAAAGGAGTTTCCAAGAAAGTGCGCGGGATAGACAAGGGGAAGGCCCCACCCCGGGATCGTTATCTCCCCCGAGATGGGCCCGGGGGCCACTGTCGGTACCCTCAATACCAGGTACCCCCGCGCACAGGAGAAATCCGCCTAAGGACCTCGCCCCCTCCGCAGGGGTGAGCTCCAAGGGCGCCACGTGTCCAGCAGGGCCGGGCCTCCCCTCTCCTCATAGGGGAGCTCTGGGCCTGCCACGTGGCCGACAGAGCCGGACATTGCCCCCTCCGCAGGGGCGAGCTCCGAAGGCGCCACGTGTCCAGCGGGGCCGAGGCTCCCCTCTCCTCAGAGGAAGAGCTCCGGGCCTGCCACGTGGCCAGAAGAGTCGGACCTCACCCCCTCCGCAGGGGTGAGCTCCGAAGGTGTCACATGTCCAGCGGGGTTGGGGCCCCCCTCTCCTCAGAGGAAGAGCTCCGGGCCTGCCACGTGGCCAGAAGAGTCGGACCTCACCCCCTCCGCAGGGGTGAGCTCCGAAAGTGCCATGTGTACAGCGGGGCCGGGCGTCCCCCTCTCCTCAGAGGCGAGCCCCGGGCCTGCCACGTGGTCGGCGGAGCCGAACCTCGTCCCTTCCGCAGGGGCGAGCTCCGAAGGCGCCACGTGTCCAGCGGGGCCGGGTCTCCCCCTCTCCTCAGGGGCAAGCCCCGAGCGTGCCACGTGGCCAGCAGAGCCGGACCTCACCCCTGCCGCGGGGGTGAGCTCCGAAGGCGCCATGTGTCCAGCGGAGCCGGGCCTCCCCTCTCCTCAGAGGTGAGCTCCGGGCTCGCCACGTGGCCAGCAGAGCCGCGCTGCCCACCCCGGCATGGTAGGCACCAGGAGTAAAGGCATACCATGCCTTGTCCGTCCAAGACATTCAAGACCCACGTCTTCCCAAGACACGGCGCACGCCCCTGTCAGGAGGCATTGTGACCAGTCGCGTCACAGTTAAGACAAGCGCGCCATGTGAGAGGTTGCTGACCAATGGCGACAAGACGTGCCCTGCCGTCCCTGCCATCATCAACCACTACGCCTAGCTTGTGGCACGGGCAGGACCACAGGACGACAACCAAGAAGCCTGCCAGAGACAACTACCAGCATTCACTGCAGGATATGGTAGATGGTAGGAAATCACCCCGGGGCCACCTGTCGGGCCCCGGGGCCCACCTTGTAAGCCTCCCAAACTTTGGAGTATAAAAGGCTCGGGTAGGCAACGTTGCAAGGGGTTCGGCTCATTTCGACCACGGTTACACACTCAGTTCATCCAGACCTTCAGGCCTAGAACTCCGGTTCTAAGCCCCGAGCAATACATCTCCCGTGGACGTAGGGTTTTACGCTCCGGCGGCTCGAACCACGTAAAAATCCTTGTGTCAGTCATCCCCTTGATCCAACGCGACTCTCTCGAGAGAACTACCCCTTCCGAAAAAGAACCTCCGCGGGCTGCCCTGAAGCAGGCCCGGGGGAAGTGTCGACGGCTACACTTCGACATATAAACATCGCACATCTTGTCAGATAGCACACTCAAAATGCAACCCACTGCCATCACATTAGCCTTATCAAACTCAGCCTGTTTTTCAACAGTCATGGGTTGATCTACAGGCTTTAGAACATAAGATATGTCCATAGCAGTGAGTCACAAGTCAAGTTTTGTAGCCCATCTCTTAAAGTTTGAATCAGCGAACTTCTCAGGTTTCATCGCGTTAGGAAAGCTATTACCCATCTTAAAGTGCCTATCAGGTTTTTGGATTGTTAGAAAACAATGTACTTTATAAATAAAATTAATTCCTAAATTGTAACCATACACATGATTAATAATCCACAAGACATAAGCAGCAACATACATGAAAATAGATTATGTCTATCAAATTCATGCGTAAGAGACTCATAAGTGCTGATGTCTCCAGCTTAAAAAAATGATGAGTCGTGTGTGTGAAAGAGACTGTAGAGGAAGCAAATCTTCTTTCGAGCAGTCGCGCGAACGCTACCCAAAAACTTGATTCGCCTCAACCCGTGCAGGTTCTTCAGCGAGGCGTGGTTTCGGAGAACTCCCGCTCACTGTGACACGCCGGTGAGTAGGATGGAAAGGCTCTATGTTAGCGCACAATAAAGTGGATCAGAGTGTAGTCGCTGATTCTTTCTAGAACGGATTGAAGTTCTATCTTTCTGAACATGTATACAGGTCCTTTATATAGCAGCAACACCACTAGTAACTGACAACAATTAGTCACAATTATGCAGCATATTTCAGACCATTTAACTGAATGCAATGAAGCACCAGTAACTGAAATATTATGAGCTGCTGTAACTGTGACATAATGGTATTCAAAACTGTTTCGCAACACAGATAATTGCGACCAGTCAAGTCGTGTTAGTGGCTATTTTAATAAAAAGAAAGATATTAGGATTATTTCGCCAATCACCACGTCGCAAGTCACAAGTCACGCGATAATTCACGCGAAAATACGCGAATACGCGCGCGCGTGCGTGTGACTTTGTGTGTGACTGTAACTCATCCTTCTCTCATATATTCCACACAAAGAAAGTAACTCCCAATATAAATGGGTATTACTCTCCTTAAATAGTCAATCTGGGATTAATGCCTTCTTTATAGCTTTTGGAATTGAATGAAGAATAATTGGGCCTAAAAGCCCAAAAATTCCAATACTTTTAACACAGCTTCATGGAGCCGATTTTCAAGCAAAATCAGGGAAGCTGTTTTTCAGCAAAAATGATTCCCATCCGATTCTTTACAGTGGTATTTTGAAATGAATTAAGAGGCTAGAAGGTGAAAAGAATAGTTTCTCCTATTTTTGTAAAGTGATTTTCTATCAATGATTATAAGATTCTTATCCTAGATAATCTTGAAGAATCACTTTCTCTTCAGAAATTCTGATTCTCATAGAGAATCATTTCCAAAAAAAAACTTTACCAAACAAACCCTACATTTATTATGTCTACCAACATTGTCTTTCTTTCTTTCTTTCTTTCTTTCTTTCTTTCTTTTTTTGTTGTCATTGATATTGTTGAACTTTCACGGAGAGCGGGGGGTGTTGTTCAAATTTTAGGTTAAAACCTAAATCAAAGCAAAAATATCGAGTTATTCCGGTTTTTTTCTTATTAGTAGTTATGATAACAAAAATACTTTATAATATCAAATATAATCTCTATAATGGCAGTTGAGGGACTCAAATTGACAATCCATTACTGGATGTATCTAGGAGCAAAAGGGCCATAACTATTGCAAAATTTACAAGCTCATTTGAAACACACTAAATGATTTGCTATAAATTCACAAAATGATCACGAACTGTTAGGGGCTATTTGGAGTCGGAGTCGTAATTGCTCAAAACAAAAGTATCACAAAACCATGTTTTATAAGCCACTGTCAAGTAACATCATCGTTTATAAAACACAGGTTTTGAATGAACTTACCTAGACTCCAAAATAGTTGTGCTTTTAACGATACCATGTTTTATTAAACTATAAGATTTGTTACATCCAAAGACCGTATTTATTAAAACCAAAATATTTTGCTAAACCGTAATTTTCTTCTAAAACTCTAAAAATGTTTTACTGTATCCGTGCAAATGTTAGAAACTCTTGTGGAACTTACTACGGTCCTTTTCGGCTCTTCATTACCCAGCTCATTTTCAGGTTAAGCCGAGCTTACACCCTCCAGCTCATAACATGACTTGGTGTGGGAGCGGACCCACATGTTAGTGACACAGTTTAAGTCGAAATGCTGCCCTCTCTGTGGTCTCCTGATGTCAATCGTCTGGCGAGGCGACCATGGAAGCTCGGAAAAATCCTCATTCTCCTCTCGCTGTCGGGGCCGTGCTGTCCGCGCCGCTCCGCGGCCGCCGCCCCGTTTCCAAGGTTCGCGGATCCCTCCCCTTTCCCGTCACTGTCGCCCACGCGACCTGATACTTCCCCTGTTCTTCTCATTTTTAGTAGGATCCCCTTAGCTCCAAGAAGTTATGCGAAAGCCCCCGTTTAATGTGACAATACCTGAATGCTTCTTCACGCCGTTTAAAATTTCCATGTCAGTCTGCCCTAATGAAGGCTGTATCAACGGAATCACGGGGTGTATACATCTTGCTCAGGATTTAGTACCACCTGAATTTTCTTTTATTTTGTTAGCTACAAAACAGAGTTCATTCCGTCCGACGAATTAGACATGAATTATATAATTCCCTTATCCTGCGCAGGGAAATTCAACTAAGCCAAGCTACAAACGTAGTATAGGCCTTATGGACTGCCTTTTTATTCCATACGCCTGTGGGATATACTGAGCATGGACCTTGTGAAGCCTGCTTGGTCATTCTGGTGGGAGTTTCCCTTTGAGGAACGATGAGAACAGTTCTAGCGCCCTTCGAGGCTGGTAATAAGGGACCATGTGCCCAGCTCCTCTGACTGTCGCGAAGACCAGTCCTTTATAACCAACGACATAGCCTGCAACCTGCAGTTTAATGATAAGTTAGGAAGCCAATATTATATTGTTACAGGTTTAGCTTGATGGAATAATGCATTTGTGATTTTTTTCGACATGCACACTATCTTTGTGACCAATTGTGTATCAGCTATATAGTGGAACATTTTAAGTTCAACTCTGTTGATTAGTTATGTTTTTTGTTTTAGGAACTTGGCTATTGAACTTGTTCTGGGAATATTGATTAACACGACATGATCAAGCAAGGTGATGTATCAGCCTTTTGTTTTTTATTTTGTCTAGGAAGCATACATACAACTTGGGCCAAAGAATTCTGTGACATGAATGCTGATATTCGGTCTTAATCTAATCACCTGATCTGATGAATAGTGGGGTCTGTACCTCATTGTCAATGCGCCATGGACGCCATGCTTTTTCTACAGGCAGCCTAAGAATGTCGAGCACATACTGTGTGGAAATAACTGAACACACTGCATCCAGATCACCACTGATACAAAATAGCAGAATGTAAAGTTACATTCTTATGGCTTAACAAATCAATATTTGATGAGCTCAGTATTTAGCTTATGTAATTCACTGAACCGTTTTACCTGTACAGCCATATCCTTGTGCCACTTGAAATGAGTTTCTTGATAGATGGCAGCATGGTCTCTGGTGAATCTTTCCAATTATCAAACACATGCTGACTGCTTTAGCAAAACATATAATTTTGTCATTTATGTAATATGTATCATGTTATTGACTTCACCAAATTGCCAATCTAGCTAGTAATAGGTCATTTGAGACTGCACGAAATCTCTGCAATTAATTTGTTTAGCTTGAATGAGTATAGGTTTAGCACAGCACTGAGGCATCTGCACACTCTATCCATTCGATTGAGGATTCATCACGATACATGCATGTACTTAATGGTGTGGATGTGCGCTGCATGCGGGGGCACCTTTGCCTTTCCCAGGATCAAATTGGTCACATATCTTTATAATTTTAGACTACTTGTTTTTGGATGAGCAGAACTATGTACATGATGTGGAATCAGTTGATATTATGCCCATCACTCACTAATGTCTTTTTGCATAAAGACTACTAATTTTTGGATGAGCAGAACTATGTACATGATGTGGAATCAGTTGGTATTATGCCATCACTCACTAATGCCTTTTTGCATAAAAGATCCAAATGCTAAAGGAATGATCAACCGTGCTTGATATGCTCCATCATCATCATCATCGGCTCCTATAAGTTGTAACTACCTTTTTTGTATCAAAGCGACTGATAATTGAGTGGTGCAAGATGTGTAAATATTTTGTTCCTTTGGCTTATATGAGTTGTATAATTTGTGCATAAAGCGCCTGCATTTTCAGATTACTCCAAGAAAGCTAGCCGAAATTGCTGATAGCAGTGTTTTAAAAGGCATCGCCTAGGCGTCCAGGCATATGGCCTGGACGCCATGGCTGGTCAGCTCGTCTGGTAGGCGCCTGGCCACCGCTGCCTCCCAGGCCGTCACTGGCTCACTGCTGAGCTGCTGGGCGCCATGGTCGGTCGCCTAGGCGGGCGCTTTGGCGTCCAGACACTGTTTTAAAACACTGGCGTCCAGGGGTATAATGGAACACATAAATTGGAGGATAATATTATGAACATATCTGGAACTTAAATCCACATACCTACAATCCATCCATGGGTAGCTTAATTCTGTAGTGTTTGCATGGAGTGCCCTTTGAACGTCATGACGGTTTAGATAAGAAGAAACATAGTGGTTTGTGCACGGATCACCAAACATGGACTGAAATAGCAAAATATAAATTCAGTATTCAAGAATTGTATATTCACATTAGCAAGATAATTAAAAGTATCTGTGAAACGTCATATATGGTGTTTGCATACTGAGTCATTTAATTTTGAAGGATTGGATGCGCCATGGCATGACGGTGCATAGATGGCATAATCATCAACATTTCCTTTTTCCTGGGAAGCTAAGTCCATGGCATTCTGGCAGTCCTTAGTGTATGTACCGTTAAAGCCACACTTATCTTGGATGGCTCTATAAGCTTTTCCAGAAATCATAGCATGCATCCAGTAGTAGTCATATGATGCTCTTAGGGTTACATCATCATCCAAGTCTGCATTTCCAATCTGATTTTACTGTATTATCATTGTTTAGAAACTTACTGATCAAATAAATTTTGAGGTAGTTGCTGAACACTTACCGCAACACCTTTGAGCTTGACATTAGTTGCATTGGTGTCTCTGTTGTTAGAAATAATCAGATTAGCTAGCTCTGGTATATAGTGACCTGCGTAGCTCTCACCAGTTATGAAGAAATCACGGTCCTGATACTCAGGGAATTTCTCCATCCAATTGACAAGAAAGGTGTAAGCATCATCTGCGGTTCTTTGATCACCAGTGTTATAATAATCTGATGTAGTGTTCGAATATGAGTACCCAACACCAGCAGGGATCTCAACAAACAGCATATTGGCCACTGCATTTATCAATGAATAAGCCCACATAGATGTTAATCCAAGTAACTTCTTAACCATTGACCATGCGCAGGTTAAAGTTTGCTACCTGTGTTCCATGCATGTTTTTTCTTGTACAGTGTCTTATTGTCACTATGAACAGAGAAGGGTCCAAGTTCAAGCATGGCTCCAGTCCCAAAAGATGAGCAGCCCGGTCCTGCAGGTCCAGTAAGTGTTTCATTTCATTCGTAGCAAACTTGGCATTTTGCTCCTAAAGAATAGAAACTAGGCAGTAAATCTTAAGTGGAACATTCTTGCTTTAGCATTGCAAACAGGGGGGGGGGGTGATATGTTCTAGTATTATGGACATTATCTTTTCCAGTAGTTGTTCACCCTCACTGACACAAATTTTTAATATCAATGTTGAGAAGAACTACTAACAAATGGGTTGCCCATGTTCATGAAGAAAATGCACTGCACATTTATGATCATCAAATCGTGACATACCTCCATTCAACCATAGGACTAGAGGTTTGTTCAAAGAATCTTGAGAAGCCTCAGCAAAGTAGTAGAACAAAGCTCTTCCAGCCTTTGCATCCACCGTGACATATCCTGCATATTGATCAAATTCTGCTACCTCCGTTTGCCCTGGCAGTGCTATGACCTTATCCTGTTCTCGCAGATTGTTTCTTGGGTCTTTATGCACAGTGGCATTAGTTTCATCAATCGGAGTTGGATCTTGTTTTTCTTGAACATGTTTCCTGGATATTTTCAGCCGATCAAACTCTAGAAGCTGTTTGGCATGGGCTGTGGTGGTTGTGTTTGCTACACTGAAGTAGAACAAGGACCAAAGAATAAGGAGGCTTCTTTTCATCTTGACAGGAGGCGTGTGCATGGGTGCTTCGTGTCTTGTGGTAGGTTATCATTTGTCAATCTTTATTTATAGGGGGGGGAGGGGATTCCTTTTGCAGGATAGTTGAAGAGAGTCCTCCAAGGAAACCATAATATGATTTGTTCTTTGACTTTTCCCATCCAAGTTGGACTTAAATAAGTCATAATATTCTCTGTGGCTCATGGAATCTATATTTGTAACGTTGATGGTATTCAATTAAAATTCTCAGATCCTTTTTGTGGACTGTGACCTAACAAATAAGAACAATTCCAAGGAAGGTGCAACAGCTATCTCTGGGCCAATTACATAATTTTGGGAAAGAAAAGGAAAAGGGTATACAAATCAGATGAAGGGTGATTCATATATCGCTATATGGATTAACCCTGTGGTGTTTTGTGTTGTACATTCTTTTTTTCTCCATCTTCAATGAAATGGTATGTAACTGTCCTAAGTATTCGAGAAAAAAAACACAGTTGCAGTTCACATATCCGGGTCTTTGACCTCATTTAATTTAGTATCATACATCCTCATAACTTCTTGTTCACTCAATTATATTCTGCCAAGATTCCACAGGCATTGTTACTTTAGTGCGCTTTTCTGATGTGTTCTGTAGTCTATACCAAGGGATTACATTGCACACATAGCTTCTGATTGCTTTATAAAAGCATTATAAACTGTAAAGTTGTGACTGAAGAGGACTATAAGGTTATTCATTGATAAAAGTGTATCTCAAGACTCGAGAACACGATCAAGTTATTCAGTGATCCCACTAAGCTGTGTGAAGTCTGCATTCTGGCTTAGTGCTATTGTCATCATCATAGAAAATTTTGCTTGTTTCTTAGTTTCTGTGTGGCTAGCCTGTCAAATTCAGGGTTTACTTTTGTTGATGAAAAAGCTGTTGACTTCACTATTATTCATGAAATTTTGTATCCTAGTTTGATTGGCTTAGCTGATGGTCGTCATAATGCACAAATTGCTACAGTTAAAGCATTAATCTATTTTCTCAAAATCAAGAAAAAAAGTTGACACTCACTTCTCAAAAAGGTTGATAGTATCTTGTTAGCAACTCCACTACTGTAGTGATGGCAATGGCATCTTGTCATTTCCATTTCAAAAATGTAGAATTTTACTTGCTTCTTATGCATCTTCAAAAAACCTATTTGAATCCTCTTCCCAGTATGGCACTTCTTGGTGTGTCTTTCAAGCAAGCTGCCCCTTTATCTGAAACCTTCCTGTAAAAAAGTAGATTCTAAACTTGAGCTGTTAGCATAGAACAAATGTTTTCACTAAACCACCATTGACCGTTGACAATGGCCCCTCTTCTCCAGATAAATGAAACATAAAAAACTTAAATCTTGTAGAAAGAGATTGTCCCCTGGTTACCTTTTTCATTGAGAAGAAACACATGTTTTATATGGATATTTCCAATCCACAAAGTTCCTATGCTATCTCTAAGTAGACCATCAGCTTAAATCTATATGGGCATCACAAAACCAATGTGTTAGTGTATTTTCTCTTTCATTGTTTTTCCTTTCCAGTTGGTGGTTGTGCACTTAATGGTCCACTTTAGGCTTGGAGTTGAAAAACGAGTTGATGGGACAGGAAGCATCAACTTTAAAAGGGAATCCTACTTTCTATAGTGCACATATGCAGATTATCCTTCAAGACAACACAATTTTAAAAGGGAAGTGAGCAAGAGGAAAGAAGGTGTGCACAGACAAGGCTTATAACGGCAGCAAGGAATATCTCCTTCT
Source organism: Neostapfia colusana (assembly GCA_030760725.1). Taxonomy (NCBI): domain Eukaryota; kingdom Viridiplantae; phylum Streptophyta; class Magnoliopsida; order Poales; family Poaceae; genus Neostapfia; species Neostapfia colusana. The sequence continues at coordinate 77,604,371 of JASWHV010000013.1, forward strand.
GCTGGCAGTCTGGCACTCTGGTCTTCCAAAGTCATATGTTTACCATCATGAATAAAGAAAAACTTCTGTACTCAGGTTTTGCTTTCTATATAAAACTGTATAAATCATTCTCCGGTGGGTATGCAAAAAATGATTCTCTAACGCCCAATGGAAACCAAAGGCAACTATTTCTTTTTATGTCTGTTTGACTTCTGTTGGTTGCAAATTGGGAAGGAACATTCCTAGGCTTTCTTGAGGCTTGATCAAATTCTGCCATTCCATTTCTTGATGGTCGGCTTGGTTAAAGAGTTTAGATGCCACAAGAGAATCATCTTGTGGTCGTTGAAAGATACAGCGGTGAATGAGACCTTAGTACACCAAGTATTCAAAGCTATGCAATTTATTCTACAGTGGTATTTAGGGAGATAATTATACAATTTAGCAATAAAAATATTTCTTGTTGCTTTTTCCATAATAAACTTTGCATTTCATCTAACTGGAATTTATCATAATGACATTTTAAAAGCTGCACAAATATACATCTAAATGTTTTTTTGACCGCAACAATATAACATCTAAATGTGACAAAACATTTAGGCATTATAAGGCTATACTGGAGTTCTATGTCTGCACACCAAATTGTAACAATTTTGAGATAAGTATTTTTTGCTCGAAATTTGCTAATTTTAAATATAATGTTGGTTCTTTGCAACAAAGCATTCACATTTTCTCCCAAAAGGAAGGCATGGATGCAAATCTGAAATGTGTTTCAGTTAGAACTTGATATTCATGTTACATGACTTATTATATCTCCTTCAATGCAAGCAATTCAACTATGATATTAACTCTGTTTTAATTATTTCTCAGGAACACCGGTCAATCTTTTGTTGTAAGAAACAATGGAAGAGCAGAAGCTTGCTAAGTTTGATCATTCAGGAGGCAGCTTCCCTTGCAGGAATGATGAGAACAAGGTGAACGCTCTCTGGGGTTTGTAGGTAGGAACCATATGTCTGGCTCCTCTCACTGTTGCAAAGCCCAGACCTTCGTACCCAACAACATAACCTCCAACCTGCCAATTCATAAAGAACAAAAGGAAGTCTTGGGATCCGACATAGCTGACAGGTTTGACTAGATCTTTTGATCTTTTTTTCCTAGTTCTTACTTCATACCTCGATGTCATCATAATACCATATCCTCCATGATGAGTTTATCCTGAGTCCTAAAATGTCTAAGGAGTACAATGTTGAATTTACTGGGCACACGACATCAATATTTCCACTGTAAGATAATGTTAGTCCTAGTAGAAATCGGGTAGAGTCCTAGTTAGAGTCCCTATGAGTACGACTCCTCTAGCCCTATACCCCGATAAATGTAACCCATATCCATGCCATACAATCATCCAATTCTATCATGGTATATAGAGACGTCACAATTACTTTACCTAGCTTCCGCCTCTAACCCTAACCCTAGCCGCAAGGTGCCGCCACAGCTGTGCGCCGCTCGACTATCGTGTAGTGATATCTGTTGCCGCTCTGCCATGGCTTACAAGAAACCACCACCTCCCTTTGCAATGGTTCCCAACACCTCGGCCACTAATCCCGCTCATGCAGACGGTGCTGTCACACAACACTATACAAAAACCATTATCACAGGCGCCTCGTTTTTAGACCCATGTGGTTCATAAAAAAATACGTTTGTGATGTCGAATGAATTAATAGCCGTCTGTGATGAATAAACATCATCACAGACGGCTCGCAACGGCAAACCGCCCGTGTAAACATATCAATTTTCACAGACGGACCGTGGAGTAGGAGCCGCCTGCAGTATTGACCATTAATACAGGCGGCTAAAGTGACCGGAAGTAGGAGCCGCCTGCAATATTGACCATTAATATCGAGAGAAACGCACCTTTAAAATTCAATTAGAAGCCGCATTAATACAGATGGCTGAAGCGACCGAGAGTAGGAGCCGCCTGCAATATTGACCATCAATACCAAGGGGAACGTGCCTTTGACATCAATTCGAAGCCACTAAACGTCGCGGCCCGATATACATCAACCACATTTAGCATCAAATAAAAAGACAACAAATAATTCGATAATTGATAACAAACATTTATCATCAAACACACATTCATGAAAATTAAATTTTTACAAACAACAAAAGAAAACAATAGACGATTGTCTAGTCCTATAGTGGCGAAGGAACCTCACACTTGTGGGCGATCGCTTCCACCAACTTCCTGCTGCCTTCCACCCCAAGCACCTCACTGACCATCTCCCGCATCGCGTCAAGACGACCGATCACTATGCTTAACCCGAAAAGGTAGTGGGCTATGGTGCCCATTCCAGTACATTCTGGAAAGCGACCAAGACACAGAAGAACCATGACATCATATGCACTGTTAAATACATCCTTCGCCATCTGCTGATGTAACGTTGATGGGTCGTCGTCTGCCTGTGCCCTGAGGGCAACCAAACACTGCTCTAGTAAAGCAACTTTCTTAAGCAGGTGCACTCTCTCTTCCGCTCAGGAAGGTGGCGGAGGTGCGGTTGGAGCCAGGGACGGAGGCGTGGTTGCAGCCGTAGACAGAGGCGCGGTTGGAGCCGGGGACGGAGGTGCGGTTGGAGCCGGGGACGGAGGCGCGGCGAGTGGAGAGCATGGTCGGGAGCGCTTCGTCGGTGGTGCCATTGAGACTAGGGCTACGGTGTGGCGAGGAAGACAAAGACTAGAGGAAAGAGGAAGACTGTGATGGTGGTGCGGACTGCAGAGAAGGGGAAGATGCAAGTTATAATGGTGCGGAGAAGGAGAGGTCGGATCACTTCAAATTATGCGCGCAAATGGCAACGACCGTACGATACATGCGGACTATGGAGTAGGAGCCGTTTGCAATATTTGCCATTAATACAGACGGCTGAAGCGACCGGACTTGCGTGCCTTACCTTTTCGGTTACCGCATGCGCGCGAGGGGACATACACGCGCAATATATGCGTCTTTAGAGTTACACGGGCAGATAATCTTACGTTATAAACCGTCTGTGATAAACATTCTTCACAGAAGGATAGCCGTAGATAAAGAACCGCCTGCGATAATGAAGTTATCACAGGCGGATACTCTTTACGTTACAAACCGCATGTGATAAAGACTCTTTACAGGCGGCTAGTCGTAGGTATAGAACTGACTGCAAAAATTGTAGCATTCACCAGTCTACAAAAGTTCTAGCAACAAAATATGTCTCACATGGTATCATGCATTACAGGGCCCAAAAAATGTCAAGTTGCGCAATAATGCAGCATCTCCTGCACAACTTGACTTCTCTCCAAAAGCTCTAGTATCCATCAGTCAGTTTTATGGATCCGCTCCCGAGCCACTGCTCCCACCAGCATCTGTTTCTGTATGGTTGATGTACGTTGAGCTTGATGGAGTAAGTGACACACCCCTGGTTGATAAAGATTCTTCACAGGCAGACAATCATAGATAAAGAACCACCTGCGATAATAGAATTATCATAGGCGGATACTCTTTACGTTACAAACCGCCTGTGATAAAGATTCTTCACAGACGGCTAATCGTAGGTATAGAACCGTATGAGAAAATTATAGCATGCACCAGTCTACAAAAGTTCTAGCAACAAAATATGTCTCACATGGTAGCATGCATTACAGGGTCCCAAGATGTCAAGTTGCGCAAATGCAGGCGGACTTTACTTGAAGGAAAAACAGAGAAAAATTATATACGCACACGAACAGAGGAAAAACAGAGCTCACACGTACACATAGAGATAAAGCAGCACTCAGCCGGCCATGGCTTTAAGCGCAATGTATTTCACTGTTGAAGTCTATAGCGAACTCAAAGCCAATATTTTACTGTATGAATTTTGTTAATTTTTTTAAAGAATTCCAACATATCAAAATTCAAATATTAAATTTTTTTGTCAAATTAAAATATTAAAACTTCATTACAATATTATAAATATATAAAATATATGTCATACATTTTTTTCCAGCATTGACATCTTCTCGCATATAGGGTTTCAAATCCTTTTTAATGCTTCTTTCTACGCGCTTGATGTTGTCGGGATCGGTGAAAAGATACATATCTTCATATTGATTATATTCCTCTTCATTATCTCCCACATTCTCAACCCCAACAATATTTTGCTTTTCAGAAACAACTACGTGCATCTTCTCAGTTCGTAAATTCTGTACATAAAAAACTTGTGCAACACGATCGGCGAGAACCCACGGATCATTTTATAACCCACTTTGTTCAAGTCTACCAGTGTCAGCCCGCAGTTGTCTACTTTCACACCATCAGGATGTTTGACCCATTGGCACTTAAACACGGGCATTTGCATTCTTTTGCCATAATCGAGTTCCCATATTTCCTCTATGAACCCAAAGTATGTGGTGTTCTACCCTTATGGATCATAAGCCTCTATACGAACACCACTATTTTGTGCGACACTCTTACCGTCTTTTTCCTTTGTATAAAATGTGTAACCATTGATTTCATATGATTACCATGATGTCACCAAAGCAGATGGGCCAGAATCTAACTTCTTCATTGTTGCCTCTTCATCAGAGTCGTCTTAGTGACGCGCCATATCGAAACCCGGATATGGTGTTAAATGGGCAAGGGTCGGATCACCACCACCTTAGTGGCGCGCTACATCATCGCCCTAATATAGTGATAAGTGAGCAAGGGTCTTCGCATCTTACTCGACGGGTGCAAAGCGTAAGGAAGCTAGCTGAGGAACATAGATTTCGGGTGGGTAGTTGGAATGTAGGATCTTTGTCGGGGAAACTACGTGAGTTAGTAGATGTTGCCATTAGGAGACGAGTAAATATCCTTTGTGTACAAGAGACTAGATGGGCGGGTCAAAAGACGAGAGAAGTCGAGAATATCGGTTTAAGCTTTGGAATTCTGGATCGGCTGGGACTAGAAATGACGTAGGTGTTCTAATAGATAAGAGTCTTAAGGATGGAGTAGTGGATGTTCGAAGATGAGGGGATAGGATCATCTTAATCAAGATAGTTATTGGGGACATTGTCTTGAATGTTATTAGTGCTTATGCCCCACAAGTTGGGCTCCACATGAGTACTAAGAGGCAATTTTGGAAGGACTTGGAGGATATGGTTAGTAGTGTACCGATAACCGAGAAACTCCTCGTAGGAGGAGATCTCAATGGTCATGTGGGTGCAACTAACGTAGGATTTGAGGGAGTACATGGAGGCTTTGGATGTGGCGATAGAAATCAAGAGGGTAAGGACATCCTAGACTTTGCCGTAGCCTATGATCTGTTGGTAGCTAACACCCTCTTTAGGAAGAGGCAATCTCACCTAGTGACCTTTAGTAGTGCCCAACACTCTAGCCAGATTGACTTTGTCCTTACTAGGAGAAGGGATAGACGGGAGTGTCTAGATTGTAAGGTGATCCCCGGAGAGTGTGTTGTGACACAACATAAGCTTGTGGTAGTTGACTTTCGCTTCCAGACATGTTCTTTGCGGAACAAAGGTGTCAAAATCACAAGAACAAAGTGGTGGAAATTGAAAGGAGAATCACAAAAATTCTTTAAAAACAGGGTGATCACAGAAGTACCTTAGGTAGAAAATGGAGATGTAGATAGTATGTGGGTGAAGATGGCAACTTGCATTAGAAGGTAGCTAGTGAGGTGTTCGGTGTGACGAAAGAAAAGAAACTTGTGGATAAAGACACTTGGTGGTAGAATGAGGATGTACAAAAGACCATTAAGGAGAAGGAGTGTTACAAGAGTTGACATCATGATAGAAGCGCAAGCAACATGCTGAAGTACAAAAAGGCCAAGAAAAATGCAAGGCGGGTTGTGAGTAAAGCAAAAGGACTGGCCTATGATGAGTTATATGAGAGACTAGAGACAAAAGAAGGTGAAAAGAACATATACAAGATAGCAAAAATTCGCGAGAGAAAGATGATGGATTTCAATCAAGTTAAATGCATCAAAGATGAGACTGACCGCATTCTAGCGAAGGATGAAGAAATTTAGAATAGATGGCGGGATTACTCTAATGGGCTATTCAATGATGGAAATGAGTGCACTATGGTTGAGTTGGATGACTCCTTTGATGACTCCGAAAGACGGTTCGTGCGGAGGATACAAGAGTTTGAGGTTAAGGAGGCCTTAAAAAGGATGAAAGGAGGAAAGGCCCTCCGCCCTGATGATGTCCCTATTGAGGCGTGGACATGCCTTGGGGACGTGGCAATAGTATAACTCACAAAGCTATTCAACCGCATTTTTCAGTCAAACAAGATGCCTGAAGAATGGAGGAAAAGTATATTAGTACCTATCTTCAAAAATAAAGGAGATATTCAAAGTTGTACTAATTACCGAGGGATTAAGCTTATGAGTCATACTATGAAGCTTTGGGAGAGAGTGATTGAACACCGCCTGAGGAAAGTGACCAATGTCACTAAAAACCAGTTTGGTTTTATGCCTCGGAGGTCTACTATGGAGGCGATTTTTTTGCTTCGTCAGCTTATGGAGAGATATAGGGAGCAGAAGAAGGACCTACATATGGTGTTCATTGACTTGGATAAGGCGTACGACAAGATACCAAGGTCAGTCATGTGGTGGGCACTAGAGAAACATTGTCACACCCGGTTTTTCCGAAGAGCAACCAAGTGATTCCCACATGTACGTCAGGATCATTTTCTCATACATGTGACAACAAATAGTGAAACATCATAATACTACAAGCCAGGGGTTCGAATACAAATAAGTCTTACATATAGTCTCAAGGACGACAAATATGTTCATAACATGAAATTAAACATAGCAGCGGAAATATGGTCTTGTGGGCTCCGTCACAGGCGTTGCCCGGGGGACTCCATGAACCTAAAACCCTTCTTCAGGACCAAAGTCTTCATTGTTGTACACCACTGCATTTGTTTGGACTGATCAGCAAGTAAAACTAACAAAAAATCAAGCTTGAGTACCATTGGTACTCAGCAAGTGTGGGAAATTAATATCATGTAGGTTAGGACAAGGAAAGGATGAACATATGATTAAAGCACTACACATTTAATACCTATCTCCTTAGCTTATAAACCACCTACATTACTACATAAATGAAGTGGTCCTAATCCCATAAACCCAATAAGCTCCCCGCTTAACATCCTCAACTTCTTCATTCATCATCATCTAATCATGAATAAGTCCAAGCCGCTCTTGACCGTGAGCACGACTTTCATGACACTTTTGACTCTACATAGTTTGCACCACTGTACCCACATGTAGTGATTTCATCCTCCGTTGCCGGGTGGACTAAGAACCTCCATTTTGCCTGTGGTAGCCAGCCACATTTCACACTTCCGAGGTGTGTGACCAGGAGATCACTACGAGGCCTTTACAAAGGGATTCCCGTTGAGTATGAGTCCACTGAGGTTTCACCCCTAACAGCATCCAGGATGCTCCAACCCCCACTGCAGTGGCCTCTCTTGAGCCTTGCGGTTCCTATGGTAGTCTAGCTGACACCTATTTCCCGCACCATCCAAACACCCACACTACGTCAGAAATACACCTAATTAATTGGCCAAGCTGCCCCATCACAGCATGTGGTTGGCACGGTAAAGTCAGATTACATGCTCCACAAACCGGTCCTTATAACTCAGGCAAGCACTAAACACAAACCCGGGTCTCGTGCACGTAGCACCAACTAAAGCATCCATCTTGCCTAGATTCCTACGTCTAACATAATTTATAATATTCTATTCAAGGGTAAATAATCAAGGTGATGATCTCATATCCCATTTATCCCATTCTAGGCATGGCTAAGCATGAGTAGTATAAGTAAATAACATAATAAAATAACTTCCAACCCAGGCTACAAGGAAACAAGATAATGAAAATCTAGGGAAACTTCATAGCATGGGTTTCATAGTTCAAATGACAATGCTAATAGTCCTAGCTACACATCCTAGCTTAGGTGCTAAGTGGTCAAGAACACTTGCCTTCTTCCTGCTGCTCCGGGAATGGAAAGTCTCGATCTTAAAAAGTGAGAACCAGTTCTAGGGTTGGTTCTACTCATGCCACATACATATAGCAAAAGAAAATCGCATTCCATAAGCAACCATCAACACATACACTCATGCAAGTCATACATACATACACATTGCTTCATTTTATTTATTTAGCTTAAAATTATCAAAGTCTACACCTATATATGATACTCTTGGGTGGCTCATGGTGAAAGTGTCAATTTTAACTTCATGTAATGCTCCTACTAAATTTTTGGGGTGTGGTGTGCATATATATTACATTTAAACTTCCCTTTTGGCCAAACTTCAAACTACATGAGTTGTTTCTATGCATAACTACACTTCTTGAGCATACATATTGTTTCTAAATTTGTTATTCAGATTTTTCATGCACACCTAATATGAATTTTCAATTTGAACTAATTCCTATATTAATACTACACTTCTTAGCTACAAAAATTGCATAAAAATATATATCCCAACTCTAAACAGGACTTTAGATTCCCTACTCAACTTTCAACTTGAAGTTTTGGATTCAAGAACCTTATATGACATTTCCTAAGTGTGTATACATATTTTCCATATTTTTAGATTTATTTTCTTTGCCTAAAACGGAATTTCAGAATTAAAACATCAATAGAAACATATTTATAGAATATATATTGCTCAAAATACCAAAACAGACTATTCAGAAATCTCCTAAAACTAGAAATTATTTTGGGGGTCCATTTTTGTGCAAATTTGCTGCTGTAGTTAATTTCATATGAAATCCTGAATTTAAATCCTACTCTTTTTATTTTGTTTTGGACCTACAACTCATTTTGTTATTAACTAGAGCACTAAACTGTTTTCCTAATATGTGTGCCTAATTCCCAAATTCAGAGCTGATCCTCACTTAAATGTGAATTCAGGGCTGGTTTCAAACTTTTCCTGTTAATTTCCTAAATACATAGGGTTTTAGGGCTTAAAACAGAAGTCTACCCGCTTCTACACGATTCCTGGAAAGCCTAGGGGGTAGAATAAAAGATTTAGGGGCTAGCTCGTGTTTCTCGAGAGCCCCAGGGGGTAGCGTGTAACATTTCCGGCAGGAATCAGCTGATTGAATGTGGACCGTAGGATTTAAAGAGTGCGGCCCAGATTAGATCATCGAAGGGGTACGCTGGCTTTTAATTTCAACCGTGCGATTTAAAATGGACGCGCCACATTGCGCCACTTCACTCCGGCCGGAAAAAAATACAGCGCACGTGACACGACCCCACGGTCTTGTCGAGCCAGGATCACGCTGAGGGGTGCTGCGTTGCACAGCACCGGATAACACACGTCAAAGGTACAAAGCGGAAGCGAAATTTTATTACATAAACAAGTTTATGAACATGTTTACAGCAAAATATGTCCAGTCTACACTCACGTGCGTAGACTACGCATCAAGTCCACGTTCAGCCCTTGAATGTGTCCTTGCTAGCACACACGCACACTAACTCTGCGACGTGCACAACTCCCACTCGACGGAGTTCCCCTCCTGGGGTTCCGTCTCCTCTTCGGGAGTCGCTTCCTCATAGAACCCTGCAAAAGCTTCAAACACAAGCAGTGAGCACGAAGGCTCAGCAAGTCTGACCCGTCTCACCTAAACATGGAACTTCTACATGAGGGTTAATGGGTTACATGAGGTAAAAATAATTTGCAAGGACTCGCCTAATTAGTAGAACCTTATTTTCAAGTTTTAGCAGCAGGTTGTGGAGAACCTTACGCGAAGGCACATGAGAGAGCCGCAATCAAACAAGAAACACATTTCTCTCATGTACTTTGCCCAAAGTTGAAATGAACTTTAGTTAGCGCTAAACTACAGTAAATCATTAGCAATCAGAGTCCATCTTTCAATCAGCAACATTTTAACAAGCAACTAGCCTGTTATTTCTACGTCACGGTACAGTGAACAAGTGGTACTCACTGACCGCGAGGGACGGCGATTATAATCGATTTACACTTACAGGGTTACCCAAACAACCCGTCACGTACGCCCGTACTCGATGTTGCCTACGACAACCATCACGAACGCCGTACGCGACTACCTTTCACCCGTTAGCCAAATGTTGAACCGGTCCAATCGTCCCGAGCAAGAGGTCTCTGCACGCGCATCTCAGTGCCGCCAGCTGATTTACACCTAGAGCTCTCAACCTACCCTCTGAACGACCAGCTATGCCTCAACATCCAGCTACCCGAGTTACATCGGTTTCCCGGTTCCCATATAGCCGGTAGGTCTTCGGTACTATTCTAGCTTGTTCAACAGGTCCGCACACGGCTCGGTCCTCAATCGACACAAGCGGAGCTACAACACACAGGCCCCAAAGTCCTGCTGCCCTTACCCTCCGCTTGGTCTCATTTTCTTGCCATGTGTTTCATGTGTTATCACTACCCGAGTCGAGTGCCTCTAGCCTATGCTTGCGAGTAGTTCCAACTACTCGACTTGTACCGAATCCTACACTATCTTAGGATTGCAGTAGCTAAGGGGTTTGCAATCCTAAACCCAACCCATGGTTTTCTTGGCTATGCAATTAGGTTTCCAAACAAGACTCTAATGCAAGGAATCATCATAATCAATTAAGTGCTCAAAACAATAAAAATTTGTAAAAGGGTTAATGTAAACCCGAGCTTGCCTTACTGCTCTTGGTCGTAGGCTAGCTGCTCCTACGGAGTCACGAAGTCTAGGACTTCGGGTTCCTCCTCGACCTTAGCGACTACATGATAGAAGCAATACATGTATTAATTTAAATGCAGTTGTATTAACTATTAATCTTGTGAATTCTATAACTCTTACTATACAAGCCCAATAAACTTGGTCAAGTTTTAGTTGCAGCAAAGTTCATTTGAGCCCTCCACAATTAATCATGTACTTGACCTTAATTGAAGGCTTTTAGGGTGTTCTAAGAATTTTCATGAAACAAACTATGATTTTCTGAAAACTAGATTTTCATAGGGTTCTAATGGAGTTGGTCTCACTTAATTTGAAGGCTCCTAGCTAAATATATGAGCTAAACAATTTCAGAGAAAATTCTGAAAATGTTTCTGAACATTTTCTATTTTCTCTGAAACAGTTTCACTAATCACACCATTAGGTAGATCAAATGAGCTCAAATAGATCTGAAATTTTTATGGTAGTTCAGGGATATTTTGGTGAACATCCCAGTAAAATTTCAGGATTTTTCTCCAAAGGATTCTCTAGTTAAAATTCCAAACAATTTAAACTTTAAGGAATTAATTCTGGAGAAATAAGGATTTTCACGAAGTGAAACTTGATTTGCTGGAAAGTGCTTAGAGAGCTGAATCCAACAAAATTTGGTTCACTCGATTTGGAGTTTTCTAGCTCAAGTTATGAGGATTTGAAGTTTGAAGGAAATCTGAAAATCGGGGGAAAAGTTTAAACTTGCGAGTGGGCCCCGGGGACACGCGTCGCACGCCGAGGCGACCGCACACTGTGGCCCACAGGGTCTTTGCGCGCCAGCACACCCGATCCCAGCCACACCCGATCCCGATTTAAATTTTGAGCCGCTGACGACTGGGGTCCACCCCCTCGTCAACCTCCCGCCGCCCGCGCTCTGCCGCCGAGGGACCTCGTCGGAGAGCTCGCCGGCAGCTTCTGTGGAGCTCCAAACTTCACGATCTTGGCCGCCCCTGCCTACTTTTACTCGGAGAACAGGATTCTGGGGTCAGCTCGTCATGACAATGGCCGGTGCATGGTCGGCGACGAGCCGCCACCTCGGAAAGACTTCGGCCATGTCGGCTGACTTCCCTAGCATCTCAACTACTCGAGCAACCGGTCGGGAAGCATCAGTGGACCTCAGGGGAGGTCGACATGAGCTTGAGGCAGCTCGGGGAAGGCCCGGAGTAGGACCTCACCGTGCGCCCGATGCCTCCCGTTTGTTCCGCCGTTGGTAAACCTCGAAATACGCCGGTTGCAGAGGTTCTCCGGCCAAAGGTTGTGAAGGCAACTTGTGCGTTACCGTGTCTAGTTTGTGTGAGAGCGGATTGAGGCCCCCTAATCCTTTCTAGAGTACGAATTCGACAGAACCGCACCCGAAGGTCGTTCTGCACACAGAAAGGGGAAAACTGGAAATTCGCCGCTGGTGAGCAAACACTCGGGCTGTGGCTCGGGGGTGAGCAGCACCGGTCACCAGCGCGTCCAAGGGTGCCTTGGCTCGGGCGTGACAACGCCCCGGTTGGGCTATCCACGAGAGCCCGAAGTGCGGTGGTGTTAGGTCACCGGATTGAACTCTCGGTATTGCCGAGATCGACCGGTTTCAGCTGGATTCTAGCAGCGGGGAAGACGGAGGAAGGTTTCTAGTACCTTGCCGCGGCTCTAGAGGGGACGGAGAGGCGGTGATCGAGCTTCCCTGATCAGCTCCGAGTGATCGGCAGCGATGGCGCGTTTCTGATGCGAAGAAGCAGCAGAGTGTGCGGTGATCACTCCGATCAGGGTGGCGGCGTAGATAAGGGGGCTGTGAGGCGGTTCAGCACGTCGGGGCGGCAAGCAGGTGGTGTCCCGGTCGCCTCTTCGCCGTGGCGGCTGCTCAGTCCGGCGAAAGAACCCGAGCTGGGTTTTCAGTCGGTTTGGTTTGGAGTAGTGGCTGACATGTGGGTCCCACTTCCAGTTTTAACCTCTGAAATTTACTCCTAATCACTGTTGTAAACAGTGAGCCCCATAATACCCCTGGTGATTCAAATTATTCATCCATGAGCCATTTGAATTGATTAGAATTCAAATTGGGTTTGGTTTGAACAAGTTCAGTTTTGAATTCAAATAAAGTTTGAATTTGCCCCACTTAGCTCATGTCAAGATCAACTCCAAATGGAGTGAAAATTGGTGTGTGAGCTCACAAAAATGTGCTGAATAAGAATATGCCTCCCACTTTTAAATTCATGGGATAAAAACAGTTTGAATTTGAATATGGTTTCAAACTGCCCTCTTTCTAACTATACCCAAAATGACCTCAAAAAGGTTTTGAATTTGGGTGAAACTTGGCATGGACGCAATGTTTAGGAGTTTTCATATGTCCAGCCCACCTATATCACATGTGGGAAATACCACTTTTGTAATATGTGAGTTTGTTCTCTAATGAGCATGTTGATGGTGGTTACTTGCTCTTCATTTGTGTTCATCATCTTTCCTCAAATGAGGTGTGTGTATGGTGATGAACACTTCAACTATGTGTCAAAAACTAAGGCCCTTACAGCACGGCGGTGCCCGACGGCGGAGACGATGATCTCGCCGGCGAGGTCTCGGATCTTCGTCTACACACACTAAGACTCGGATTTCTCGGCATAATTCGGCATAGGGGAGGTAGGGGAGGCCACCTAGGCTATTTTCTTGGACCCGAAGAACTCGGAAACCGGTCGGCGACGAGGACAAGCGGCGGCAACTTGCTGTGCTCGTCGGAGTGGCAGTTGGGACGGTGATTCCTTCGGGCTTTCGGGTCGTGAAGCTTCCCTGTGGTTCAGAGATAGCGTAGCTATGGTTAGGGTGGATCGAAACCGAGTAATTTGAGGGTTTCACCGGTGAGCGTCGGGATCGTTGTTTCTGGCGACGTTTCTCATCGGGGTCGACGTCTACGACTTGTGCGCGGTGCTGCGGAGGTGTGTGGCTAGTTAGACAGGAAAGAACGGCGCTATACAAAGAAGAATTCAGATTTTCGGTGGCGCCTTACCGAGAGCGATGGTGAGAGTGTGCGAGGAGGAGAAGTTGGGGCCGGGTATTGCTTAAATCAGGGAGGAAAAGGGTGGGGGAGTTTGAGATTATGCGGTTTGTGCGTGGAGAAACCGGACTCGTGGGGGTGCGGCGAAGAATTTTGACACGACCCCAAAGGTCTTGTCGAGCCAGAATCACGCTGAGGGGTGCTACGTTGCACAGCACCGGATAACACACGTCAAAGGCACAAAGCGCAAGCAAAATTTTATTACATAAACAGGTTTATGAACATGCTTACATCAAAATAAGTTCAGTCTACACTCACAGGCATAGACTATGCATCAAGTTCACGTTCAGCTCTTGAACGTGTCCTTGCTAGCACACACGCACACTAACTCTGCGGCGTGCACGACTCCCACTCGACGGGGTTCCCCTCCTGGGGTTCCGTCTCTTCCTCGGGAGCCCCTTCCTCATAGAACCCTGCAAAAGCTTCAAACACAAGCAATGAGCACGAAGGCTCAGCAAGTCTGAACCGTCTCACCTAAACATGGAACTTCTACATGAGGGGTAATGGGTTACATGAGGTAAAAATCATTTGCAAAGGACTTGCCTAATTAGTGGAACCTTACTTTCAAGTTTTAGCAGCAGTTTGTGGAGAACCTCACGCTAAGGCACATGAGAGAGCCGCAATCAAACAAGAAACGCATTTCTCTCATGTACTTTGTCCAAAGTTGAAATGAACTTTAGTTAGCTCTAAACTACAACAAATCATTAGCAATCAGAGTCCATCTTTCAATCAGCAACATTTTAACATGTAACTAGCCTGTTCTTTCTACGTCACGGTATAGTGAACAAGTGGTACTCACCGACCGCGAGGGACGGCGATTATAATCGATTTACACCTGCAGAGTTACCCGAACAACCCGTCACGTACGCCCGTACCCGATGTTGCCTACAACAACCATCACGGACGCCGTACGCAAGTACCTTTTACCCGTTAGCCAAATGTTGAACCGGTCCAATCGTCCCGAGCAGGAGGTCTCTGCACGTGCATCTCAGTGCCGCCAGCCGATTTACTCTTCGAGCTCTCAACCTACCCTCTGAACGACCAGCTACGCCTAAACACCAAGCTACCCGAGTTACATCGGTTTTCCGGTTCCCATATAGCCGGTAGGTCTTCGGTACTGTTCGAGCTTGTTCAACAGGCCCGCACACGGCTCGGTCCTCAATCGACACAAGCGGAGCTACAACACCCAGGCCCCAAAGTCCTGCTGCCCTTACTCTCCGCTCGGTCTCATCTTTCTTGCCATGTGTTTCATGTGCTATGTCTACCCAAGTCGAGTGCCTCTAGCCTATGCTCGCGAGTAGTTCCAACTACTCGACTTGTACCGAATCCTACACTATCTTAGCATTGCAGTAGCTAATGGGGTTTGCAATCCTAACCCAACCCATGGTTTTCTTGGTTATGCAATTGGGTTTCCACACAAGACTCTAATGCAAAGAATAAGGTATTCAAGTATGTGCTCAAAACAGTAAAAATCTGTAAAAAGGTTAATGCAAACCGGAGCTTGCCTTGCTGCTCTTGGTCGTAGGCTAGCTGTTCTTCCGGAGTAACGAAGTCTAGGACTTCGGGTTCCTCCTCGACCTTAGCAACTACATGTTAGAAGAAACATATGTATCAATTTAAATGCGTTTGTATTAAGTTTTAAACTTGTGAAGCTTATAAGTCCCACTAGACAGACTCTATGACTGTGAAACTTTTACTGGGGCTTGGTTACAACCTAAACAAAGATTTGGTCAAGTTTTAGTTGCAGTAAAGCTCATTTGAGCCCTCCATAATTAATTATGTACTTGACCTTAATTGAAGGCTTTTAGGATGTTCTAAGGATTTTCATGAAACAAACTATGACTTTCTGAAAACTAGGTTTTCAGAGAGTTCTAATGGAGTTTGTCTCACTTAATTTGAAGGTTCCTGGCTAAAGATATGAGCTAAACAATTTCAGAGAAAATTCTGAAAATGTTTCTGAACATTTTCTATTTTCCCTGAAACAGTTTTGCCAATCACACCATTAGGTGGATCAAATGAGCTCAAATGGGTCTAAAATTTTTATGGTAGTTCAGGGCTATTTTGGTGAACATCCTAGCAAAATTTCAGGATTTTCCTCCAAAGGATTCTCCATTTAAAATTCCTAACAATTTAAACTTCGAGGAATTAATTCTAGAGAAATAAGGGTTTTCATGAAGTGAAACTTGATTTGCTGGAAAGTGCTCAGAGAGCTGAATCCAACAAAATTTGGTTGACTCGATTTGGAGCTTTCTAGCCAAAGTTATGAGAATTTTAAGTTTGGAAGAATTCTGAAAATCGGGGAAAAAGTTTAAACTCGCGGGGGCCCGTGGGGACACGTGTCGAGCGCGGAGGTGTCCGGCACACCGGAGCTCACAGGGTATTTGCGCGCCAGCACAGCCGATCCCGGCCACACCCAATCCCGATTTAAATTCTTCAGCCGCTGACACGTGGGCTAGCCGGCTTCATCTTCCTTCCGCCGTTCTCTCGCGCCCGCGCCGCCGACCTCGCCGGAGCAGACTCAGAGCTCGCCGGCTCGCCGCTGCCGGACCTCCCATGGTCTGAAACTCGCCGCCAGGGGGTTGTCGACGTCGAGGAACACGTCGGTGGTGTCAGGTCGGGCTGGGGTTGACCGGAAATAGCCCGGCGACGTGCCGCGGCCTCGGTTAAGGTTCAGCGCCGTCGACCGTGGGTTCTAACCCGCCATCACCTCGAACAAACGGTCCTACAGCATCAGTGTACCTCTAGGAAGCTCGACAAGGTGTAAAAAGGGTTCAGGGATGGCGGCAAGTCGGTCGGCACCATGTGACCGATCGTGCCCGCCATGACCGCCCTTGATCGAGCTCGAAGTTCATCACTCCTAGACAGTTTCACGCCACGGATGCAGAAAAGAATTTGATCGCCGGCTAGTCCAGCGTCTATTGCAAGATTTGATAACCTCCGAAAGATCATAGAACGAGAATTTAAAGAAACCGTACCGGAAGCTCGGTTTACGGTCGCCGGAGCAAAAACTGGAAATTCTCTGTGGATTCTTCACGGTTTGCTTCGAAACTTGGAGGAGAGCAGCACGGTGGTCACGCGCTCCTGTTGCCTCTCTTGCTGGACCGTGAAAACGCTTGTGGAACGCTGTCCACAGGCGCCTGATTTTCGGCTGAGGCTAGGTCGCCGCGGTGGCGATTGTTTTCGGGCAAAGGAGGTCCTAGCTTGGGGTTTCTGGTGTTGGGGAGGTGGAGTGCGACCTCAGGTGGCTGTCTAGCAGCTCAGGAACGAAGGAGGAGATGGTTTTGCTGGTTTTTCCCGATTGAGCAGAGAGCTGCGGCGAGAACAATGCCGCTGCTCGGGTTTGCCCACGAGAAGATAAAGCTGGCTGACTCCTGCTCGGCTGAGGCGGTGCCGGTCGCGTGGGGGTGCGGACAGGCCGCCTGAGCGCCAGCGTGCGTAGAGGGGAAGCAGCTGGTGGCGCCAGTGGCTGCTCGGTGGCACAGCCGACAGCTGCTCGGTGGAATTTCCCACCGAGGCTGTGACTTTGTGTGCAAGTTTTGCCTCCTTCTCTCTATGACATGTGGGTCTCACCCGGGGTTTTAACCTCTGAAATTTACTCCTAATCACTGTTGTAAACAGTGAGCCCCAAAATACCCCTGGTGATTCAAATTATTCACCCATGAGCCAATTGAATTGAGTAGAATCCAAATTGGGTTTGGTTTGAATGAATTTCAGCACAAGTTCAGTTTTGAATTCAAATAAAGTTTGAATTTGTCCCACTTAGCTCGTGTCAAGATCAACTCCAAATGGAGTGAAAATTGGTGTGTGAGCTCACAAAAATGTGCTGAATAAGAATATGCCTCCCACTTTTAAATTCATGGGATAAAAACAATTTGAATTTGAATATGGTTTCAAACTGCCCTCTTTCTAACTATACCCAAAATAACCTCAACAGGGTTTTGAATTTGGGTGAAACTTGGCATGGACATCTTTAGCAATGTGTAGGAGTTTTCATATGTCCAGCCCTTCTACATCACATGTGGAAAATGCCACTTTTGCAATATGTGAGTTTGTTCTCTAATGAGCATGTTGATGGTGGTTACTTGCTCTCTATTTGTGTTCATCATATTTTCTCAAATAAGGTGTGTGGTGTGATGATGAACACTTCAATTATGTGTCAAAAACTGAGGCCCTGACATTCCTCCCCCCTTAAAAGAATCTCGTCCCGAGATTATAAGGTGAAAATGAGAGAGAGCACGGTGGAAAATTACCGGATATGCGACGTGAAAAAGTCGGGGTAGTTAGCGCGAAGGAATCCTTCGCTCTCCCATGTCGCTTCGTCCATGGAGTGATTACTCCATAGAACCTTGTAGAACCACAACGCACGGTTGCGTGTGGTTCGGGCCTTTTCATCAATAATCTGCGCCGGTTCCTCCCGATAGGTGAGATCCAGTTGCAGTCCCTCAATGTCTTCCAGCTGAACGGTAGTTGATAGCTTGAGACACTTCCTCAGCTGGGAAATGTGAAAGACGTCGTGCACACCGGAAAGTGCTTCTGGTAATTTCAGCCGGTATGCCACTGATCTACATCTTTTAGTAATCTGGAATGGACCGATGAATCGGGGTGCTAACTTTCCTCTCACCCCAAATCTGTTTACGCCTTTCATTGGAGACACCCGTAGGTATACGTGATCTCCAATTCCGAACTGTAATGGGCACCTTCTCCGGTCGCATACTGTTTCTGACGGGATTGAGCGGCTTTTAGGTTCGCTTGAATCAGTCGAACCTTCTCTTCCGCATTGTTGACGAGGTCAATCCCGAAGGTAACCCTTTCGCCAGACTCATACCAGTTCAATGGTGTGCGACATTTCCTCCCATATAGCGCCTCATAAGGCGCCATCTTGATGCTGACTTGGTACCCATTATTGTACGAGAACTCGGCTAACGGCAAGTGATCATCCCAATTCTTGCCGTGGTTGATAGCGCAAGCTCGTAGCATGTCTTCTAAGATCTGATTTACCCGCTCCGTTTGCCCATCAGTCTGCGGGTGGTATGCTGAACTACGGATCAGCTTTGTCCCCAAGGCAGCGTGCAGCTGCTCCCAAAAATGGGACACAAATAAAGTGCCCCGGTCCGATATGGTGGTACGGGGTACGCCGTACAAGCATAGGATCCGTGAGATGTACAGTTCAGCATACTTCTTGGCATTGTAGTTGGTGTTGACCGAGATGAAATGGGCAACTTTGGTGAGCCGATCGACGATCACCCACACAGAATCATGTTTCTGCAAGGTGGTGGGTAAACCGACGATGAAGTCTGTCGGTACCTGAGATATGGGGTATCCCCGCGCACAGGGTGAAATGCCTAAGGTGCTCGCCCTTCTCCGCAGGGAGAGCTCCGAAGGCGCCACGCGTCTGGCGGGGCCGGACCTCCCTCTCCTCAGAGGAGAGCTCCGGGTCCGCCATGTGGCATACAGAAGCCGGACCTCCCCCTTCGCGGGAGAGGGGTCCGAAGACGCCACGCGTCCAGCGGGGCCGGACCTCCCTCTCCTCAGAGGTGAGCTCCGGGCCTGCCACGTGGCATGCAGAAGCCGGACCTCCCCCTCCGCGGGAGAGAGGTCCGTAGGCGCCACGCGTCCAGCGGGGCCGGACCTCCCTCCCCTCAGAGAAGAGCTCCGGACCCGCCACGTGGCTGGAAGAACGGTGCTGCCTGCCCCCGAGCGGTAGGCAGCGGGCGTAAAGGCGCCCCTCACCTTGCCCGTACAAGGTATTCAAGGCCCGCGTCTTCCCAAGGCGCGGAAACGCGGAGCACGCGCCTGTCAGGTGCCGTTGCGCCCAGTCGCATCACAGACTGGCGCGTGGTGTCAGAACCTGCCAGGTAATAAACGCCGCGACAAGACATCCCATGCCGCCTGCGCCGTCATCAACCACTATGACTAGTGCGCGGCATGGACAGGGCGGCAAAATGAAGACTCAGAAGCCTTCGACCAGAGGCAACCACCGGCGTAACTACAGATACGGTAGATAATAGACAATCTTCCCGGGACCACCTGTCGGGTCCCGGCTTCCCTTGTAAGCCGCCCGAGCCTTGGACTATAAAAGGCTCGGGTAGGCGTCGATAGCAAGGGTTCACATTCTGCAACTCATACGCTAGCCATACACTCTCAAGCTGTAACTCACCTCCAAGCTCAGGCCCCCGGCCCTGAGCAGCAAGCAATACAGCGAGCTCCATAGCTCGCCGTGGACGTAGGGTTTTACGCTCCGGCGGCCTGAACCACGTAAAACTTCCCGTGTCAAGCTCTCACTAACTCGTCCATCCGCGCAAGCTCTCCGCTAGGAACTAGCCCCTCCGAAAAAAGAACCTCCGCGGGCTGCCCAGTGCAGGCCCGGGGGAAGTGTCTATCGCACACTTCGACATTTAGTGCGCCAGGTAGGGGGCTTTTCCCCTAGCGCGACGAGTTTCCGCCGACGAAGATGACCAAGCTCCCTTCGGCGGCAAGCTCACCTCCCCCGCCTCCGCGGCGAGCCGCGGCTAGGGGGAGTACAAGCCAACACACTCAGGACGGAGTGTGTCAGTACAAGCTGGGAGCCAGCAACCGGCTCTGGCAGCGCCGACCCCGGCAATGCAGGCTCCAACCAGCGTCATATCTCCAGTAGCGCCGGGCGTACCCGGAAGGGGCGCGCTAGCTGCAGCAAGAGCGCTACTGCACAATCCGCCCGCTGGAGACGCGCCTCAGGCAGCGACCCAACGGTGGATTCTCGAGGTAGACCGTCTTCTCGTCGCTGCCGCAAGCCCGCGACTCCGGCGGAGACGACACTCTAACCAGCCGGCCGTGTCGCTGATACGCACGCCGATGGTTGGTGAACAGACGGCAGATTCCAGCTCTGCCAGCCCTCAATCGATGGATCTGAGGACAGAGCTGGAGCGGTGTCGCTCGGGTCAAGATGCCCGGGTATACCTCGAGCAACGCCGAGAAAGGCGTCGCTACCAAGAAGCTGACGACAGCATGACGTCGGCCTCGACCCAGCCTGAAGAGCAGACCTTCGCCATGCGATCTCTGCCCCAGGCCTGCACCGTGCAGAATATGCCACAGTCATATGTACTGCAGATGGCGCCCCCGGCCTATGGTGCAGCTTTGCCCATACCGGGGTACACTGTGCCTGGTGCGAACTCAGCGTTCGCGACACCAGAACCTGCGGTGACGGAAGCAGGGTGTGCAGCCCTCGCGCCCCATCTTCGCTTTGCGAAGTGGCCGCGCAAGTTTCGGCCACACCTGCCCGAGAAGTACGACGGCAGCGTCAACCCGGCGGAGTTTCTCCAGATCTACTCCACCGCCGTACTTGCCGCAGGAGGGAATGAACCCGTCATGGCCAATTACTTCCCTGTCGCCTTGACCGGTCCAGCCCGGTCTTGGCTCATGAACCTCCCCCAAGGTTCCGTCACCTCCTGGGGAGAGCTTTGCCGACAGTTCCTAGCCAACTTCGGCAGCTCCTACACCCGGCCTGGCACGGAGCTCGACCTCCACGCCGTCCAGCAGCAACCTGGGGAGTCGCTGCGCTCTTTCATCCAGCGGTTCTCCCAGGTGCGGAACACCATCCCACACATTCAAAATGCTTCTGTGGTGGTGGCGTTCCGGCAAGGCGTCCGGGACAAGAAGATGCTCGAGAAGCTCGCGACCATGGAGGTCCGCGACGTCTCAGAGCTCTTCAGCTTGGCAGACAAATGCGCCAGAGCTGCCGAAGGACGGAACTGGCACTCGCTGCCACCCTCCGAGTCAGGGGGACTGCCCGGATCCAGTCCTACTCCCTGTGGAGGCAGCAGGAAGGCCAAGGACCGAGGCAGAAGCAAGATAGAGTCACCGACCGCAGCCCCAGTCGTCACTGCAGCGACGCTCGGTGGGGCTCGGGGGCCGCGCCCCGACAAGAAGCAGCGAAGATCACCAATCCCAGAAGGTGATAAAGACAATATGTGCCCCGTGCACGACAGCTGTCGCCACACTGCTGCCGAGTGCCGGGAGATCCGAAGGCTCACAGAGCGCTTCCGCAAGGAGAAGCGGCAGCGGGCTGATGACCTGCCCTTCCGTCCAAAGGAAGATGAGCAGAGGGTGGATGTTCAGGACAACATCGACCACCCAGAGGAGATCCAGGAGCCTCCTCGTGTCGTGAAGGCGGCACGCAATCACGAGGATTCCGACTCCAGCGGCGATGAGCGTCGGAAGAAGCTCTACGTCATACACGACAGGTCCGCCGACCCCTCGTCCCGAAGCGCAGTCAAGACTCTGCGCCGAGCGGTAGTGTCGGTGGCGCCACTCCCAAGTGCTGCACCGCACCTAAAGTGGATGGGGACCCCCATCAGCTTTGATGCCACCGACTGCCCCAGGAACATGGCTGGGGCCGGCCAACTGCCGCTCCTGGTGGCCCCTACCATCGCCAACGTGAGAATGTACCACGTTTTGGTGGATGGAGGGGCTGGGCTGAACCTCATCAGCCGTGCAGCTTTCCAGAAGCTGCAAAACCCGATGGCCAAGCTCACCCCGTCGAGTCCGTTCTCAGGGGTAGGGCCGGGACAGGTTATCCCCTACGGCAGCATTAATCTCCCGGTGACCTTCGGGGCTCCGGACAGCTATCGAACAGAGTACATCCTGTTCGACGTAGCGGAGATAGACCCCCCCTTCAACGCCATAATCGGCAGGCCAGCCCTGTACCGGTTCATGGCTGTAGCCCATTACGGCTACCTTGTCCTGAAGATGCCAACACTGACAGGTGTTCTCAGGATTCGTGGGGACCGCACTGCTGCAGTGTCGGCCCTGGAGAAGCTCCAAGCACTCGCGACAGCTGGGGCCTCAGCCCCCGGCAATACGGAATCGGACCAGCTCCGCCCGTGCGCACGTCACTGTGCTTCCACCACAGCACCCCGGGTGCAACCTCTCGACGAGGGCGGCGTCCCCTTAAAGGTCGTCCAAGTCGGCGCCGAAGCTACCCAGACCACCCGGGTAGCCGGGGGCCTGGATAGTAAATAGGAAGGCGCGCTCGTCACCTTCCTCCGGCACAACGTCGACGTGTTTGCATGGCAGCCGTCACAGATGCCGGGGATCCCCAGGAAGGTGATCGAGCACCACTTGAAAGTCTTCCCCGACGCCCGGCCGGTTCAACAGAAGCCCCGCAAGCAGTCCATCGAGCGGCAGAACTTCATCCGTGAAGAAGTCAAGAAGCTGCTGGACGCTGGCTTCATACGGGAGGTCCACCACCCACGATGGTTGGCGAACCCCGTCGTTGTCCCGAAGGCTGGCGGGAAGCTCCGGATGTGCATCGACTACACCAGTCTCAATAAGGCATGTCCTAAAGATCCATTCCCTCTCCCTAGAATAGACCAAATAGTAGACTCAACGTCAGGCTGTGATATGCTGTGCTTCCTAGACGCCTACTCGGGTTTCCATCAGATCCCCATGTCTAGGGAGGACGAGGAGCACACCTCCTTCATCACAGTGGACGGCCTTTATTGCTATGTGTCTATGCCTTACGGCCTAAAGAATGCACTCCCCACCTTTGTGCGGGCAATGCACAAAACCTTTGGGGAGTTAATAAGAGACCTGGTTGAGGTGTATGTCGATGACATAGTTGTCAAGGTCAAGCAGGGTCCGTCCCTGCTAGATAACCTAGCCTTAGTCTTTGACAAATTGCGCTCTACGCGCACCAAGCTGAACCCAGATAAATGTGTGTTCGGCGTGTCCTCTGGGAAGCTCTTAGGGTTCCTGGTCTCGCACCGGGGGATTGAGGCCAACCTAGAGAAGATCAAGGCCATCGACTTGATGCGGCCCCCTGCCCGCGTCAAGGATGTCCAGAAACTCACAGGATGTCTAGCCGCGTTGAGTCGGTTTATACCGAAGCTAGCAGAGCGGGCACTCCCTTTCTTTAAGCTCCTGCGCAAGTCAGGCCCCTTTGCCTGGACTGACGAAGCGGAAGAGGCTTTCCAGGAGTTGAAGCGACTCCTGACGACCATGGTAGCCCCTGAGCCCGGAGAGCACCTGTTGCTCTACATCGCGGCGACAACTGAAGTAGTAAGTATGGTCCTCGTCGCAGAGCGGCCGGACCCCTCATCTTCAAAACCTGCTCCGGTAGCAGAAGACAGACGCTAGGAGGCCCCGCAGGACCAAGACGGTCTCCCGGGTCTCCAAGGCAACCTCCCGGAGGTCCAGGTCGGCCTCCCGGAGGTCCTGGGCAGTCTCCCGGACCTCCAAGATAAATCCCCGGGGGGGCCCGCGGGACCCCCCGGGGGCCAAATGGGACCTCCCAGAGGTCCCCCAAGACCCCCCGGAGCTCCCGGACAATCAAGATAGCTTAAGGGCCTCCGGGTCCCAGCTCCCGGAGGCCCCCGTGGGTCCGCCCACCTCCAGTGGGCCAATGGACGAGGACCTCCCAGGCCTGAGAAAGAGGGTTCGAACCGTACAGAGGCCTGTCTACTACATCAGCGAAGTACTTCATGATGCCAAGACAAGATACCTGGAAGTCCACAAGCTGCTGTATGCGGTGCTCGTTGCCTCCAGAAAGCTCCACCATTACTTCCAGGCCCACCGGGTCTCGGTAGTCACCTCGTATCCACTGAAGACAATTCTTCACAGCCCCCATGCGACTGGCAACGTTGCTAAATGGGCGGCGGAGCTGGCGGAGTTTGAGCTAGACTTCCTCCCACGCCATGCAGTCAAGAGCCAAGCACTGGCTGACTTTGTGGCGGAGTGGACACCAACGGAGGCTGACCCAGGGGGCCATGGGGGCGGAGAACCGGAGCACCAAGCTCCGGTCTTCACCGAACCCCACTGGACACTCTTCTTCGACGGCTCCTCGCGAAAGCAGGGAGCCGGTGCCGGTGTACTGCTCCTCATGCCATCGGGGGAACAGTTTGGGTATATGGTGCGTCTCAATTTCAAGGCAACCAACAACATGGTGGAGTATGAAGCACTCATCTTTGGCCTGCAGACAACCCTGTCTTTAGGCGCTCGCCAGTTGTTGGCACAGGGCGACTCCCAGCTGGTCATCAAGCAAGTCAAGGGCGAATGCTCCTGCAATGACCCCCAGCTAGCTGCATATCTGCTTCACGTGCAGATGTTGGAGAAAGAATTCCTCGCCTTGGACCTGCACCACGTACCACGCGCCGGTAATACCGCAGCCGATGACCTTTCAACGAAGGCTTCCACCGGAGCCCCTGCGCCCGAAGGAGTCTTCGAGAGGACGTTGCTGCGGCCCACAGCCAGGCCCGCCGAGCCGGGCGAAGGGGGCTTGACCAGCACCTCGAAGCTGGCGGTCCCGGTGGCCCTACAACCGTGGGCGCCGCCAAGGATCGTAAGCGTCACTAGGGACTCCGTGCAACCCAACGCTCAAGATCCAGAAGCTCAAGTCAGACCCGATGCATGGAACACGGAGATCCGGGACTACTTGAAGGACAATATTCTCCCTGATGAACATGCAACCGCTGAACGGATTGTGCGTATGGCTAAGAGGTACGCGCTGGTAGAGGGGGATCTCTACCGGCGTGGCGCCAACCACATCCTATTGCGGTGTATAACCCAGGGGGAAGGCTGCGACTTGCTCGCTGAGATCCATGGGGGCGAATGTGGAAGTCATTCTTCCTCACGCACGCTTGTCGGTAAAGCCTTCCGGCATGGCTTCTACTGGCCGACAACACTCCAGGATGCCGTCAAGCTGGTCGAGAGCTGCAAGGCGTGCCAGTTCCAGGCCAAGCAGATCCATACACCGGCTCAGGCGGTACAGATGATCCCGCCCTCGTGGCCGTTTGCCGTGTGGGGGCTGGACATCCTGGGACCATTCCGCAGAACCGTCGGGGGGTTCCGGTACCTCTATGTCGCCATCGACAAGTTCACCAAGTGGCCGGAAGCTACACTAGTTGTCACCATCAATAAACAATCAGCAGTAAAATTCATCAGATCCATTGTCTGCCGGTTCGGGGTCCCAAACAGGATCATCACTGACAATGGGACCCAGTTCACCAGCGCAGCGTTCCAAGACTACTGCGAGGACCTTGGCATTCAGGTATGCTATGCCTCTGTCGCTCACCCGAGGAGCAATGGGCAAGTCGAGAGGGCCAATGCGGAGATTCTCCGGGGCCTCAAGACTCGTACCTTCGCCAGCCTGAAGAAACATGGTGCCAATTGGGTAAATAAACTTCCGAGCACGCTATGGGCTAACCGGACATCCCAGAGCCGGGCCACCGGGGAGACACCCTTCTTCATGGTGTACGGGGCCGAAGCTGTACTTCCTCCAGAAGTCACCATGAAGTCTCACCGTGTCCGGGCTTACGACGAAGCCACGCAGGACAACCTCCGGCGTGGAGAAATCGACCTCGTCGACGAGGTACGATTACATGCGGCACTCCGTAACGCGCGGTACAGACAGGCGCTTCGGCGCTACCACCAGAGGTCTGTGCGTGCCCGGGAGCTGCAGGAAGGTGACCTGGTGTTGCGGCGCATACTTTCTCGCGAAGGGGCCCACAAACTCTCCCCTAGTTGGGAAGGTCCCTTCCGAGTCACGAAAGTATGCCGCCCCGTGTGTGTGCGCCTTTCCACCGAGGATGGGGACCTGCTCCCGAATCCTTGGAACATAGAACACCTCCGTAAGTTCTACCCCTAAGAGCAAAAATAGGTCAGTACTTTCTTTTCGTAATGAACCCCATAGAGTCCAGGAGCAGCGCTCGGAGCAGCTAAACCCCAGGGGACGGTCCAGGACTACGTTCAGCTTTGCCTGGTTCCGACTCCAAGCGCGTAGAGTCTTGCTTCCCCTCTTAATGGGGTGGGTCGTGGCCTCCATGTTTAGCCTGCCTTCCTCCTATGGAAGGTTGTACGAAAAGAAGTCTGCCCTACTTTGCTCTTTCCTTGTACTCATTTGAACTGTGAATTGAGTTATTTTTTTTATCACCCTTGCAGTACATGGCTGCCATGTGCTCAGCTCCCCCTCTCTACAAATCCCCAAGCATCAAGCGTATGGTTGGGGGCTGTAAGTCAAACAAGACTGTGAGACAAGGGAGGGGGAGCCCCCAAGGAGAATTACGTTTCCTCTACCTGTGTGCAGGACTTCCAGGTTGCGGCAATGGGGACTGCGTGAAGTAGGGGGAAAGGAGCTACCAACTACTTCGACCCAGGGCTAGAGGGGGCGGGACCCGGGGGCCCCACGTGTCCAGCAGGCCCGGAACTCTCTCCTTCCTTGAGAGGGGCTCCGGGCTCGCCACGTGGCAGACAGAAGCCGGACCTCCCCCCGCGGTGGAAGAGCTCCGAAAGCCCTGCGTGCTCAACATGGCCGGGGCTCCCGTCTCCGCAGTAAAAGCAGTCATCAAGTGAGCGCACGCTCTCACGACCCCGCGGCCGTTCGTGCTCCGGCAGCGGCCAATTCGGGACTTAGAGAAAGTGCGCGGATCGGAAGAGACGGAGGTCCCACCTCGGGCTCGCTATCTCCCCCGAGATGGGCCCGGGGGCCACTGTAGGTACCTGAGATATGGGGTACCCCCACGCACAGGGTGAAATGCCTAAGGTGCTCGCCCTTCTCCACAGGGAGAGCTCCGAAGGCGCCACGCGTCTGGCGGGGCCGGACCTCCCTCTCCTCAGAGGAGAGCTCCGGGTCCGCCACGTGGCATACAGAAGCCGGACCTCCCCCTTTGCGGGAGAGGGGTCCGAAGACGCCACGCGTCCAGCGGGGCCGGACCTCCCTCTCCTCAGAGGTGAGCTCCGGGCCCGCCACGTGGCATGCAGAAGCCGGACCTCCCCCTCCGCGGGAGAGAGGTCCGTAGGCGCCACGCGTCCAGCGGGGCCGGACCTCCCTCCCCTCAGAGAAGAGCTCCGGACCCGCCACGTGGCTGGAAGAACGGTGCCGCCTGCCCCCGAGCGGTAGGCAGCGGGCGTAAAGGCGCCCCTCACCTTGCCCGTACAAGGTATTCAAGGCCCGCGTCTTACCAAGGCGCAGAAACGCGGAGCACGCGCCTGTCAGGTGCCGTTGCGCACAGTCGCATCACAGACTGGCGCGCGGTGTCAGAACCTGCCAGGTAATAAACGCCGCGACAAGACATCCCATGCCGCCTGCGCCGTCATCAACCACTATGACTAGTGCGCGGCATGGGCAGGGCGGCAAAATGAAGACTCAGAAGCCTTCGACCAGAGGCAACCACCGGCGTAACTACAGATACGGTAGATAATAGACAATCTTCCCGGGACCACCTGTCGGGTCCCGGCTTCCCTTGTAAGCAGCCCGAGCCTTGGACTATAAAAGGCTCGGGTAGGTGTCGATAGCAAGGGTTTGCATTCTGCAACTCATACGCTAGCCATACACTCTCAAGCTGTAACTCACCCCCAAGCTCAGGCCCCCGACCCTGAGCGGCAAGCAATACAGCGAGCTCCATAGCTCGCCGTGGACGTAGGGTTTTACGCTCCGGCGGCCTGAACCACGTAAAACTTACCGTGTCAAGCTCTCACTAACTCATCCATCCGCGCAAGCTCTCCGCTAGGAACTAGCCCCTCCGAAAAAAGAACCTCCGCGGGCTGCCCAGTGCAGGCCCGAGGGAAGTGTCGATCGCACACTTCGACAAAGTCCATGCTCACGTCCTCCCACTTCCAAACCGGAATGCCCAGTGGTTGCAGCAGTCCCGGTCTCCACATGTGGTCTGCCTTCACCCTTCGACATGTATCACACTCGGACACGTATTTTGCAGTCTCACGCTTCATCCGTGTCCACCAAAACTTGCTTCTGAGTTCTTGATACATTTTGTTGCTGCCGGGGTGAATAAAAAACTTCGACAAGTGAGCCTCATCAAAGATTTTCTTCCGTAACTCCGGGTTACGGGGTACGACGATCCGGTCCTTGAACCATAGGACGCCGTCTCCGTCCTTCCGGAAACATTTCAGCTCCCCACTATCTACACGTCTCCGCAAATGCGACATGCCCTTGTCATGTTTCTGAGCTGCCGCTATCTCTTCACGGATGGTGGGGATCAAAGCTAGGTTGTAGAGAGCTCCGTGTGGAATCACATGCAGTGGTAGTTCGCTCTCTTCCAACGGTGTGATGGTCAGATTGTTGACGTGTGACTTGCGACTCAGCGCATCTGCCACTACGTTTGCCTTGCCCGGATGATAATGGATCTCTATTTCATAATCCTTTATCAGTTCTAACCATCTTCGTTGCCTCATGTTCAGCTCCTTCTGAGTGAATATGTACTTGAGGCTTTTGTGGTCGGTATATAAATGTACGAGGTTACCGAGTAGGTAGTGCCTCCACATTTTGAGTGCGAGTATCACGACAGCGAGCTCCAAGTCTTGTGTTGGATAATTCTGCTCATGGTTTCTAAGTTGCCGTGATCCATACGCGACCACTCTTCGGTCTTGCATCAGCACACATCCGAGCCCAATGCCGGATGCATCGCAATACACATCGAACGGTTTTGTTGTGTCTGGCTGCGCCAAAACCGGTGCTGATGTCAGGTGCTTGACTAAAGCCTTGAATGCTGCTTCACATGCTGGACTCCAAACATATTTGGTAGCCTTCTTCAGCAGCTCTGTCATTGGCTTGGCAATCTTCGAGAAGTTCGGAATGAATCTCCGATAATATCCCGCGAGCCCGAGGAAACTCCGTACCTCGTGAACAGTTCTCGGGGATTTCCAATTCAGCACTTGAGTGATCTTGCTCGGGTCCACAACGATACCCTCCGCTGGGATGATATGCCCGAGGAAAGGCACTTGCGATATCCAAAACTCGCTTTTTCTGAATTTTGCGTATAACTTGTGATCCCGCAGCCGTTGCAAGACTATACGCAGATGTTTCTTGTGATCTTCCTCCGACTTGGAATATACCAGGATGTCGTCGATGAAGACCACGACAAACTTGTCCAGCTCTGGCATGAATACCGAGTTCATCAAGTACCTGAAGTGAGCGGGAGCATTGGTGAGGCCGAAGGACATGACCAGGTACTCATAAAGTCCGTACCTCGTCGAGAAAGTCGTCTTCGGAATGTCCTCAGCCCTTATCTTAATCTGATGGTACCCGGATCTTAAGTCCATCTTGGAAAAGATCTTTACTTCGACCAACTGATCAAACAACATGTCGATCCGTGGCAACGGGTACTTGTTCTTGATGGTTACGACATTTAATGGACGATAGTCCACGCAAAGCCGTAACGTCTCATCCTTCTTCTTGACAAAAAATGCCGAACAGCCCCATGGCGAGGAGCTCGGCCTAATAAAACCCTTCTCCAGAAGGTCCGTGAGCTGAGTCTTCAGTTCAGCCAACTCTTTGGGCGCCATCTTGTACGGCCTTCGGGATATTGGCATGGTTCCCGGTGCAAGTTCAATCTTGAACTCCACCTCTCTATCGGGTGGCATCCCCGGCAAATCGTCCGGGAATACGTCAGGGAACTCTCGGAGCACTGGAATATCTTCCAATCTGATGGTTCTGGCTTGATAGACACTTGGAAGCTTTATTTGTGGACTGTCCAGAAATAATGAGTGAGACCCGTGCACTTCTGAGTTCAAGTGCACAACTCGAAGGACGGTGTCTAAAACAGCGCCGTGGCGGGTTAACCACGACATCCCTAAGATGGCATCGACCTTTTGTCCCTCTAAGATTATGAGAGACATAGGGTAGACTCTACCCCCTAAGCACAATGGCGCTTTTGGGACCATCATGCTTGCTGAAATTTTCCCACCCGGTGAACAGATCACATAAGGACTATCTGTGGGTAGTATTTGCAAGCTATACTTATCAATGAATGCTTGGCTAATGAAGCTATGCGTGGCGCCTGAATCAAATAGTACTATAGCCGGATGCTGGTGGAGTTGGAACATACCCGCAAGGATTGGCTCGCCCTCCGGCACGTCCTCAATGGCAAGCTGGTGGACGGTGCCGGGCCTAGGGTTTGCCCACCGCGCATTAGTAGGGTTCCGGGGTTGATTCCTCCCCGAAAATTATGGTGCCACTCCGCCGCCTTGCCTCTCCGGGCAACTGCTCGCGAAGTGTCCTGGACGACCACACTTGTAACATGTGGCCGCTGCTGGTGTAGTACTCGGGGGACGAAAGCCCGGCATGCGTTGCTGAGGTGCATACGCACGCGGCATCGCCCGCTGCGGCTGTTGTTGTTGCGGTGGTACTGGCAGTGCCGACCTGAATGCCGGTGAAGAGTACGGTCGACTGAGGAACGGCATCGACCGCTGTGGTGGCTGCCAGCGTGGACCTGATGGTGGGCGATTCACCATCCGAAACTTTTGAGAAGGACCACCTTCTTCTCCGCTGCTCTGCGGCGCGCTTCGCTTTCGCTCTGCCGCCGCCAACACCTTGCCGGAGTCCTCCTGAACAATCGCAGCATCAATGATGTCGTTGAGGTCGCCGCGATTGAACATCGCAACTTGTCCTTCAGGAGCGGGTTAAGCCCCTGGTAAAAGTGGTCTCGCCGCTTCTCGTCAGTATCTGCGTGATATGACGCGTAAAGCGCGAGATCGTTGAACGCTCTGGAGTATTCCAGCGCGTTCCGACTCCCTTGCTGCAGGTGCAGGAACTCCTGCGTCTTCCTTTTCATCAAACCTGGCGGTATATGATAGGCCCTGAAGGCCGCCCGAAACTCCGTCCAGGTCATCACTCGGTCGGTGGGCTGTGAAGCACAAAAGTTGGCCCACCACGCGCTCGCGGATCCTTGGAGCTGCTGGACCGTGAACTGAGTCTTGCGCTGCTCGCTTATCTGGAGCAGCCCGAACTTCATCTCTATGGCGCGGAGCCAGTTGTCCGCGTCAAGAGGTTCATCCGCCCTTGAGAATACAGGGGGATGAGTCGCCAGGAAGTCGGAGTAGGAGCTCTGTTGACGCTGCTCCCGGTCTTGACGTCTCTCTGGGCGAGACGTATTCGCAATTAAAGTTTGCAGCAGCTCCGTGTGCTGCTGATGTGAACCCGCGATTGCCGCGATGATGTCGGCCAATGTAACCGTTGGCAGTGGCGGTGGCGGTGTTTGCTATTGTTGCTGCTGTCCCGAGGAGTCCTCGGGAGGTGGTTGGGAGGTCTCTCCCCCTTGACTGGTACCCCCAACGTCAGGGTTGGCATGAGTACGCGTCATTCTGAAATTCAAAACAACAGCGATTAGCACATGTCTTTCTTAAAATTCCATATGTAACAGTAGGTATTGAAGTGACACATGATTAATTTGCACAACATTCACATATATTGATAAAGCATAAACTTTATACAAGATACATTATTCTCGGGTCTCCGAGAAGTCGTGCTCATGTCGTCACTACCTATACATACGCTACTGTCTACACGACATGTCACCGATTACAAAATTTGGGCTACACTACCCTGGCTGCCCTACATGGCAACTGTAACCCCCTACTCGGAGTAGAACTCGACCTCCTGTGGATCGTCCTCCTCCGGTACCTCTGCTGGTGGCTCTGGATCTACCACCTCTTCTCCCATCCCGGGTTCTCCCATTGCTGGAAGGCCCAAGACCACCGGTATGCCCAATACTGGAGGTACGAGGTCCTGCAAAGCATGCACCTCGTCCATAGCCTGGTTGTAATCTTCTTCCCAGCCTTGCCCTTCCTCAATAGCGTCGTCCCGCTCTTGAGTAAGTTCCTCATTTTGCTGGGTCAGACTCTGTACCAGTTCTTGCAATGCCGCGATGTCGACACAACTCTTCTTCTTTGCCTTCTTCAGACTATGCAACTGATTGTGTTGTTCATTCAGTCGCTTGATCGTCGGAAGGAGCACATTGCGGAGTGCGCTGTGAGCACTCTCGAAATGGTCTCCACGGCTCGTGCTCTCCTTGAGCTTCGTGGCGAGATGCTCCGTATGAACAGCTTGACTGTCCATCACGGCATTTCCCGCCCTCATCTGGAGGCTGAGATTTGCCTCCGCGGGGTTGTACCTTGGGCAACTCGGGTCCGTTGCCCCTAGGTACCTATCTTCCCACACATGCTGAGCCCGTCCCTCCACCGGAACGAGCGCGTATGGAGTGCCCTCCATAGCCTGCACGTGTAGTTGGCAGAAACGTGACATAGTGTCACGGGCTGCCACTTGCCACATCCCTTCCGGTTGTCTTCCTCTCACCGTGACGGTGAACGGCACCCAACCGGGTGGCGTAGGTCCTGCAGGGACTTCGACATGGATCGCCCATGTCTTTTTCCCCTCTTCGCCTTCTTCCTTGGCGAAGTACTGTGGCCTCTGGTTGTACCCGAAATATTGGAGCATTTGCCACAATGCTTCCGGGTAGCCGCTATGGTGAGAACAGTTGGACACCACCCACCCGTTCTCCAATTGTTTATCCGCTGTCATCTGTAAAAATATATTTGAGAAATGTCAAATATTTATTTAAACAGTAAACCTCTGAGTTATAACATAAGACATGTCATTGAACCCATAAAACTTGGAAACATAGTTCAAATTTTAAACAAATTTGACTGCTGATCTGCTGTTCCCATGACAGCCCTGACCAGTTTCCATTTCAACCTGATTTGGCCATGTTGAAGGAAAAACCAATTCTGTAGCTCAACATCAAAGTTAAAGCTAACTTCAATAGCTTTCCATAAAGTATTTGCTTGGCCTAAGATCTGTGCTGGTTCAAAAGTTATGAGATGTCAAAGTTAACAGGATTCCGAGAGAAAATTGGACAGCACCTCCCTGCTTTAGGCACTGATTAAATCCAAGAATCTCAGTTAATTTTGTTCCTAATCTGACAAAACTTTCTGTTACAAAGTTGTAACCTATCTCATAAGCTTTTCAGAACTACCTCATTTTCTATTTTTAGAATTTTTATGCAGGAAGTTATGCTTAATTTACAGAGAGTTTACAGAGAGTCTTTGCTCTGCCCTGTTTTCTGGACAGTTTCAACTCTACTGCATAATTCAAGTGGTTAAGGGACGAAACACCTCTAGACCTCAACAGAAAAGTTGTAAAACTTTTCCAAAGCTTTCCATAAATGTATCATATGACCTCAACCTCGAAAGAACTCAACCTCTAACCTCTGATTAACTTCAGCCTTGATTCGGCTGAAAACAGAGTGCTCTGTCCTTAACAACCTATAAGTTGAAAACTTGTTAACTTTGAATATCCTGTTCAAGGGAAGGAGTTACCTCAAGTTTTACTACTTTGGATCAAAACCTTCAAGTTTTTATAATGAAGTTGTTCATTTAGTTGGGTGTGACGTCGATGCGTCACCAGAGCATGTCGGTACTACGTCCTCACAAAGAAAAACCTATACCGGACTTAGCCGGCTTCGTTAATTCAGTGGCACTAAACGTCACTCGCACACGGATGCTACACGTCTACCGTTTCGTGGTCAGGCTACCTGTAGAAACTCAAACAATCATCAGACTCGACTGCACACCGAGCCCGGAATCCATACAGTTCGTACACCCGGCCGTCATCACTCGCCCGGATGTTCTCAAGCCAAACACGCCTTGAGTTACGTGTTCACATTTCAGACCACGTGATGGGGTCTCCCAAATTGCACCACGCACGCCAGGGATAGACGTTGCTCGAATACCCCAAAAGACATGAAGAGTCGTAGAGGATATTTAAGCGAGTCGGGTTACCTGCCACCCGTGGGGCTCCACCCTTCAGCTTGTGCGCACTGGTGGACAGCGCTTACGTGCACCCCCTAAGACATAAACGTCCTGAGATGCACGATTTTCCGACATAGACAAATAGGTTAGTATGCCACTTTCTATATGCTAATAACATCCTTATACGGGCTACTAACTCGTTCCTCACTAGACTTTTGAAAAAGATGACCTTTGTAGTGCGTTAAACCTCAAGCGAGCTCTGATACCAATGCTGACACGACCTCAAAGGTCTTGTCGAGCCAGGATCACGCTGAGGGGTGCTACGTTGCACAACACCGGATAACACACGTCAAAGGCACAAAGCGAAAGCGAAATTTTATTACATAAACAGGTTTATGAACATGTTTACATTAAAATAAGTTCAGTCTACACTCACGGGCGTAGACTATGCATCAAGTTCACGTTCAGCCCTTGAACGTGTCCTTGCTAGCACACACGCACACTAACTCTGCGGCATGCACGACTCCCACTCGATGGGGTTCCCCTCGTGGGGTTCCGTCTCTTCCTCGGGAGTCCCTTCCTCATAGAACCCTGCAAAAGCTTCAAACACAAGCAATGAGCACAAAGGCTCAGCAAGTCTGACCCGTCTCACCTAAACATGGAACTTCTACATGAGGGGTAATGGGTTAAATGAGGTAAAAATCATTTGCAAAGGACTTGCCTAATTAGTGGAACCTTACTTTCTAGTTTTAGCAGCAGTTTGTGGAGAACCTCACGCTAAGGCACATGAGAGAGCCGCAATCAAACAAGAAACGCATTTCTCTCATGTACTTTGCCCAAAGTTGAAATGAACTTTAGTTAGCTCTAAACTACAGCAAATCATTAGCAATCAGAGTCCATCTTTCAATCAGCAACATTTTAACATGTAACTAGCCTGTTCTTTCTACGTCACGGTACAGTGAATCAGTGGTACTTACTGACCGCGAGGGACGGCGATTATAATCGATTTACACTTGCAGGGTTACCCGAACAACCCGTCACGTACGCCCGTACTCGATGTTGCCTACAACAACTATCACGGACGCCGTACGCAACTACCTTTCACCCGTTAGCTAAATGTTGAACCGGTCCAATCGTCCCGAGCAAGAGGTCTCTGCACGCGCATCTCAGTGCCGCTAGCCGATTTACACCTCGAGCTCTCAACCTACCCTCTGAACGACCAGCTATGCCTCAACACCCAGCTACCCGAGTTACATCGTTTCCCCGTTCCCATATAGCCGGTAGGTCTTCGGTATTGTTCGAGCTTGTTCAACAGGCCCGCACACGGCTCGGTCCTCAATCGACACAAGCGGAGCTACAGCACCCAGGCCCCAAAGTCCTGCTGCCCTTACTCTCCGCTCGGTCTCATCTTTCTTGCAATGTGTTTCATGTGCTATCTCTACTCGAGTCGAGTGCCTTTAGCCTATGCTCGTGAGTAGTTCCAACTACTCGACTTGTACCGAATCCTACACTATCTTAGCATTGCAGTAGCTAACGGGGTTTGCAATCCTAAACCCAACCCATGGTTTTCTTGGTTATGCAATTGGGTTTCCACACAAGACTCTAATGCAAAGAATAAGGTATTCAAGTATGTGCTCGAAACAATAAAAATTTATAAAAAGGTTAATGCAAACCGGAGCTTGCCTTGCTGCTCTTGGTCGTAGGCTAGCTGTTCTTCCAGAGTAACGAAGTCTAGGACTTCGGGTTCCTCCTCGACCTTAGCGACTACATGTTAGAAGAAACATATGTATCAATTTAAATGCGTTTGTATTAAGTTTTAAACTTGTGAAGCTTATAAGTCCCACTAGACAGACTCTATGACTGTGAAACTTTTACTGGGGCTTGGTTACAATCTAAACAAAGATTTGGTCAAGTTTTAGTTGCAGCAAAGCTCATTTGAGCGCTCCACAATTAATTATGTTCTTGACCTTAATTGAAGGCTTTTAGGGTGTTCTAAGGATTTTCATGAAACAAACTATGACTTTCTGAAAACTAGGTTTTCAGAGGGTTCTAATGGAGTTGGTCTCACTTAATTTGAAGGTTCCTGGCTAAAGATATGAGCTAAACAATTTCAGAGAAAATTCTGAAAATGTTTATGAACATTTTCTATTTTCCCTGGAACAGTTTTACTAATCACACCATTAGATGGATCAAATGAGCTCAAATGGGTCTGAAATTTTTATGGTAGTTCAGGACTATTTTGGTGAACATCCTAGCAAAATTTTAGGATTTTCCTCCAAAGGATTCTCCAGTTAAAATTCCTAACAGTTTAAACTTTGAGGAATTAATTCTGGAGAAATAAGGGTTTTCATGAAGTGAAACTTGATTTGCTGGAAAGTGCTCAGAGAGCTGAATCCAACAAAATTTGGTTCACTCGATTTGGAGCTTTCTAGCCAAAGTTATGAGAATTTGAAATTTGGAAGAATTCTGAAAATCAGGGAAAAAGTTTAAACTCGCGGGGGCCCGTGGGGACACGTGTCGAGCGCGGTGGTGTCCGGCACACCGGAGCTCATAGGGTATTTGCGCGCCAGCACAGCCGATCCCGTCCACACCCGATCCCGATTTAAATTCTTTAGCCGCTGACACGTGGGCCAACCGGCTTCGTCTTCCTTCCGCCGTTCTCTCACGCCTGCGCCGCCGACCTCGCCGTAGAAGACTCGGAGCTCGCCGGCTCGCCACTACCGGACCTCCCATGGTCTAAAACTTGCCGCCAGGGGGTTGTCGACGTCGAGGAACATGTCGGTGGTGTCAGGTCGGGCTGGGGTTGACCGAAAATAGCCCGGCGACGTGCCGCGGCCTCGGTTGAGGTTCGGCGCCGTTGACCGTGGGTTCTAACCCGCCATCACCTCGAACAAACGGTCCTACAGCATCAGTGTACCTCTAGGAAGCTCGACAAGGTGTAAAAAGGGTTCAGGGATGGCGGCAAGTCGGTCGGCACCGTGTGACCGATCGTGCCCGCCATGACCGCCCTTGATCGAGCTCGAAGTTCATCACTCCTAGACAGTTTCACGCCACGGATGTAGAAAAGAACTTGATCGCCGGCTAGTCCAGCGTCTATGTGCAAGATTTGATAACCTCCGAAAGATCATAGAACGAGAATTTAAAGAAACCGTACCGGAAGCTCGGTTTACGGTCGCCGGAGCAAAAACTGGAAATTCTCTGTGGATTCTTCACGGTTTGCTTCCAAACTTGGAGGAGAGCAGCACGGTGGTCGCGCGCTCCTGTTGCCTCTCTTGCTGAACCGTGAAAACGCCTGTGGAACGCTGTCCACGGGCGCCTGATTTTCGGCTGAGGCTAGGTCGCCGCGGTGGCGATTGTTTTCGGGCAAAGGAGGTCCTAGCTCGGGGTTTCTGGTGTTGGCGAGGTGGAGTGCGACCTCAGGTGGCTGTCTAGCAGCTCAGGAACGAAGGAGGAGATGGTTTTGCTGGTTTTTCCCGATTGAGCAGAGAGCTGTGGCGAGAACAATGCCGCTGCTCGGGTTTGCCCGCGAGAAGATAAAGCTGGCCGACTCCTGCTCGGCTGAGGCGGTGCCGGTCGCGTGGGGGTGCGGGCAGGCCGCCTGAGCGCCAGCGCGCGTAGAGGGGAAGCAGCTGGTGGCGCCGGTGGCTGCTCGGTGGCACAGCCGACAGCTGCTCGGTGGAATTTCCTACCGAGGCTGTGACTTTGTGTGCAAGTTTTGCCTCCTTCTCTCTATGACATGTGGGTCCCACCCGGGGTTTTAACCTCTGAAATTTACTCCTAGTCACTGTTGTAAACAGTGAGCCCCAAAATACCCCCGGTGATTCAAATTATTCACCCATGAGCCAATTGAATTGAGTAGAATCCAAATTGGGTTTGGTTTGAATGAATTTCAGCACAAGTTCAGTTTTGAATTCAAATAAAGTCTGAATTTGTCCCACTTAGCTCGTGTCAAGATCAACTCCAAATGGAGTGAAAATTGGTGTGTGAGCTCACAAAAATGTGCTGAATAAGAATATGCCTCCCACTTTTAAACTCATGGGATAAAAACAGTTTGAATTTGAATATGGTTTCAAACTGTCCTCTTTCTAACTATGCCCAAAATGATCTCAACAGGGTTTTGAATTTGGGTGAAACTTGGCATGGACATCCTTAGCAATGTGTAGGAGTTTTCATATGTCCAGCCCTTCTACATCACATGTGGAAAATGCCACTTTTGCAATATGTGAGTTTGTTCTCTAATGAGCATGTTGATGGTGGTTACTTGCTCTTCATTTGTGTTCATCATCTTTCCTCAAATGAGGTGTGTGGTGTGGTGATGAACACTTCAATTATGTGTCAAAAACTGAGGCCCTTACAAATTTGAGCGCGGGCGGCGCGCGGTGTTCAGGCGTGGGAGAAACGGGGTGGCGTTTGGGGTTGAAGACGGTGCTGACAGCTGGGACCCGCGCTGGAGTGAGAGGAGGAGAGGAGAAAAGGGGCGGCGGCGGGTTGGGCTGAGCGCGCGCTGAATGGGCTGCCCGGTTGGATTTCAGCCCAGTGACCAGTTTTTCTTTTCCTTTTCCTTTTTCTTTTATGTTTCTCCACTTCAAATTTGAATTTCAATTCCAACTTTTGAATTTTTGCCCATGCATTACGTCCAAAATTTCTCTTTTGAGTTTTTGAAACTAATGGGTGTTACAAACATAAAGTACTAACAAAGTATATTACCCTTATCAAGGATATGTACAACAATGTTAGGACAAGTGTGCGCGTAAGTGATAGTGAGACTGATGCATTTCCTATCACGGTAGGACTACATCAAAGATCAACTTTGAGCCCATACACTACAGGAAAACGTTTAATTTTCGTGGGCCGAATGTATTTTCGTGAGTCTCCACGAAAGTAAATGTATTTTCGTGAGCCGCAACTAGCTCACGAAAATAAAGGCATAATTTCGTGGGTCCTGAAGGAAACTCACGAAAATAGGTATTTTTCGTCGGCCACGTACGAACCTACGAAAATAAGACCCGAAGTCCAGTTATTTTCGTCGGCCATCAAGTCGGCATACGAAAATAAAGTCCAAACCCTAACCAGGTGAAGTATTTTTGTCGGCTTCACAGCTAGCTCACGGAACTAAGGGCTATTTTCGTCGGCTGACACCTTGGCACATGAAAATAAATCTATTTTCGTCGGTTTCTCGTACAACCTACGAAACTATTTTACATATAACCGTTCGGTACTTGAAATTTCATATCTTTGACGCGCCGCCGCCCGACCCGCCGCACCGCACCGCACCGCCGCACCCGCCGCACCGCACTGCACCACCGCATCCGCTGCACCCGCCGCACCGCACCGCCGGCCCCGTCGCTCGCCTCCCGACCCTGCCGCGCCGCGCCGCCGCCTGTCGGCCGAACTGCCGGTCGCGCCGCCCCCGTCGCTTGTGCTCCACCACGCTGCCACTCCTTCCATCAGCATACAACAGATTCATCAAGTAAGACATACAAGCCACAACTCAACACATAACACTAACAAAATTAGTGGCACACATCTCTGCCTGTTTACAAGTTGACTTTTAGAAATTTTCATTTTGCTGCTCTTCTGCTATCTGAAATCCATTTTCCCTGTTGCTAGCTTCTTTTGCATGCATCTGCCCTTCAGGAAATATAAAATGCATGTCTAGATATAAAATTTGAAATTCGAAACATATGTTTAGATTGATTAGTTCTATGTTCAAACTATGATTGAATAAGCTTACCATTAGTCCATTACAAAGTTGTACAACTCTCACTATAAAACTAGGAGTATAATGTTAAAATATTGTAGTAGTGGCACTGTTAACTTAATTCCTAAACGGACAGATACACTTTTTTGCGGGTAATGGACAGAAGTTTTACGGTCCAAAATGATGGTCAATGTTATCACAAATTATTGACCAGTATTTTGATCTGATGGTGTAGATTTGTTATCTTCTACCTACCAATAATGTTGGCTAGCTAGTATTTTATTAACTCGAGGGAAATAACGAAAAAAATAGGAGTGATAGACTAGTGATTTTTTATAAAGCCACGTTAATAATCCAATTAATCTAGTGAACAATTATGACTAGATTAGGACTAACAGATTAACCGGCCCAATAACTACCCTCTCTAGATTTAACCGTAAATTAGTAAAATAATAATTCAATTACAAAATTACCCTTAAAGCACTAGCCATTTAGCTTTGAGAGAATACTAATTATTATTTTGGACTGTAGAAGTCCTAAATGGACAAATACACTAGTATGATCCTTCATAAGGAATTGACAAATATATAAAATTAGCAGTTAATAAATCCGCAAATAATAACATGACATGTATGATATTTTAGTATGAATTGTCTGTTAAATGGGCTAGACTTCGATCAGAAAATCTTAGGAGTAGTAGATGAATTAATGGCTCAGATCAGCACAATCTTCTCGGGGTAAATCTGTTTTTTGTTTGTGGCTACAATGACTAATGAAATGCATGTGTTGTCTAATTAAGAGTAGCGCAATATGGTAATAGCTGGCCTGAGGCATTTCATCATTCACAACACTACTAAATATATATGAATCATACCATTTAGTTTGAACAACTGTTCATTACTGCAGCAACAGCTGGTCATTTTACTGTAATCAGCTTTTCAGGCTTAGCAATAAAGAGATCGGTAGTAGTGCAACTGATTAGAATGTAACTTAATTAAGCCCGTTCCTCATCTGGCCTCAACTAGCAGGAAAGAAATACAAAGGATAAAGACGAGCAATCCAGAGATTAGCCACAGGGAGGCGTTCAGTGCTGCAGCAAAGAACGTAATCCCTGCACAACTAACTTTCTTTCAATTAATAGGTTCATCAGTTTTCCAAAAAATAATAAAAAGAACAGTAAGTATATATCGTACTTACATAGTTAGCAATGTTGTGGTGTAAGGAATGTCGTGGATGAATACTTTTCTCATATGTGTACTTACATATTTAGCACTTTAGAGTAAATGTAAAAAAGTGTAAGAATATCACGGTTACGATTTTTTTATGTGTGCATGAGCTGCCATCTGTTGTCATATATGAGGAAAGTATTGTGAGTAATTTTTACCGTACCTATCGATTATGTATGTATGGTTTGATCATGTATGTATAGTTTGATCATATATTTATAACAGTATGGTTGAATTAGAGTAATATAAATTGTTTGAATAAATGCATGCACTAAAGTTTACTTGTCAATTTTTATTTTGTAGCTTGTGTTGTATTTGTTTTCCCTTCTCCGCTACGACGGTATTGTGTATCCGCA
This sequence comes from Neostapfia colusana, assembly GCA_030760725.1. NCBI lineage: Eukaryota > Viridiplantae > Streptophyta > Magnoliopsida > Poales > Poaceae > Neostapfia > Neostapfia colusana. The sequence goes on from JASWHV010000013.1 coordinate 77,645,908, forward strand.
CGTCCCTACTCTTCGCTGCAGGTAATAATCAATAATGTTAAGTATAAATTACTTTATCTAAGTTATGTTAATGCTTATGATGATGACATATATTAGTGTAACGTAACCTATGCGTCACCCATTCCGAACCGGCTGTCTCACATGCGCTACGCTTGTGAGTCGTGTAGGTTCGGAATTGTCCTTTTTTAGATAGCCTGAGTGACCGAAGAGAGTGTGGTTATGATGAGACGCAAGATTCGGATCCGGTTGAAATTTCGGTAGCATAACTCCGTTGTTCTCCGCTGCACTAATTTCGGACGTGCAGTTGGAGAACAGCGGGGTTATGCTGCCGAAATTTCAATCGGATCTGAATCTTGCGGCTTATCATAACCACACTCTCTCCGGTCACTCTTGGGTGGGCTTAGGACCTATCCTTCCTAATAGATGTAGGAGCGTAATAAGCATGTATATTTCTTAGTTCTTTGTCTTTTCATTGTATAGTCCGGACAATGGGTGATGATAGACGATGGATGTATGATGGTTGGCAGAAGAATGCAGCGCCTTCGGATGAATGGACCATCAATACTAAGGCCTTTATCAGTCGTGCATTCTCTTTATCTACGAGTCGTTTTGTCAAATGTCTATGCAGTAAGTGTCGTAACTTTTATTGCAAAAAGAAGCTTGAGATAGAATAAGACCTTTGTAGATTTGGGTTCATGCCAGGTTATGAAACGTGGTATGAGCATGGTGAGTTATATCACACTAATGTTTCTGTTGATGAGAGAGATGGTGAAAACTAGGACAGAATGGAAGAAATGGTTGAAGCACTAGATCGGGACTGTGGGGCAGATGAATCTGAGGAAAATCCTGGACCTGAAGTTGAAAAGTTCTATAGAATTCTCTCAGCATCATGTGAAGAGTTGCATGAGCACATTAAAGTGTTTGTTCTTGCGACCGTGACTCGGCTCATGTCTAGAAAGTCAAAGTATAATTTGTCGAACAAGTGCTATAATGATCTTAGCGACCTGATCTCAGACATTCTTCCGTCAAATCATAAGTTGCTGAAAGACATGTACCAATCCAAAAAATTGTTGGCAGGACTAGGAATGAAGTATGAAAAGATTGATTGTTGTCCTAACAATTGTATGCTTTTCTGGAAGGAGAATGCAAATGTGACACATTGCACGGTTTGCAAACAATCTCGATACATTGAGGTTACAAATGAGGACGGTGAATTAGTGAAGACAAAAGTTGCAGCAAAATAATTGCGTTACATGCCTCTTGCACCTAGACTGAAACAATTGTTTCTTTCTAAATCAACTGCGAGACACATGCGTTGGCATAAGGATGGTGTGCGCGAAACGAAAGGAGTAATGGCACATCTATCTGATGCTGAGGCTTGGAAGACACTAGACTCTTTTGATGAAGATTTTGCAAAAGATGCTAGAAATGTCCATATTGGTTTGGCTACTGATGGCTTCACACCATTCAATACATCTTCTGCCTCATACTCATGTTGGCCAGTCTTCGCTATTCGATACAACCTTCCACCCGCTATGTGTATGAAATATGAATACATATTCTTGTCTCTAATTATTCCTGGGCGTAAACATCCAGGAAAACAATTAGGGGTGTTTCTTCAACCATTGATTGAGGAATTAAAAGAATTATGGATTGGAGTGCAAGCGTATGATAGCTACAGAAGACAAAACTTGAACTTATGAGGAGCGTACTTGTGGTCCGTACATGATTTTCCTGCATACGGGATATTCTCAGGATGGAGCACACACGAGAAACTTTGACGTACGCGCGCAAGAGATGACTCAAAGTGGCAAGAAATGGAGGACCGGATAAGACAACAAATGGAAGAACGTATGAGACTAGAAATAGAGGACCACATGAGATGCCAGACCGTGTCCATGAATGAGTATTTTGTCTCATACATGTCATCATGGCAGCAACAGGTGCAGATACATTCCTAAGTGTTTAAGTTTTCGTAAGAATAATTTAAATAAGAAGTATGCTAAACACTTTAGAAACAATTTAAGGATATTTTTCTCAGCTTGGATTGCCTACTGCCACTATGCCACCACTTCAACCACCTCCACCGCTACAGATGCCTCCACCGCTATAGATGCCCCCACTCCGTCCCATTGGAACACAGATATGCATATACTATTTAATTTTTATAAATTGTTAGTATATTTCCTACTCTTGTGAATGACAATTGATATAACATGTATCATCATTAATCGGCATGGATCGTTGTCAAGGGCCACAATATGTGCACACTCCGTCTTCAGGAGGACAAAATAGTGGAGATGACAACGTCAATCAGTTTTTCACTCCAGATGGTAGCACCTAGTACGATGTAAGTATTTCTATAATCTATCTCTATGAGACTCTTACCTTTGTAGGTTGTCTAAAATCACATTGGTTACTAGAACATCTCTATGCAATTTTGGTGTGCCTTGTTTTGTTTAGACTTATGCTCTTTTTGTTGTCGTTTGCAGGATGTTACAATGCTTGGGTTGAAGCATGGTCATGTTCATATTATTGTAGTGTTTCGGTTTACCTTTTGTATGATGCAACAATGATCAACTCCAATAGTTGTGATATGAACATAGGTGTTATAAATGTGAACATGGTTGTGAATGTGACTACGATTGTGGATTATTATCAATATGTGATCATTTTAATGTCAATGTTGTTTCTGTATGATTGTGAAATGTGATGTGTTCATAATATTGAAAATATGATTGTTATGTGAAATAGTGATTTTCGTAAATATGAGTATTTTCGTCGGTCACCGATGAAAATAAATATATTTTCGTCGGCTAGGTCGGGCCGACGAAGTAAATTATTTTCATGGGTTCCCTGTCAAGCCGACGAAAATTATTCGTGGATATTTTCGTGTGCCTTGTTCCAGCCGACGAAAATAAGTTGTTTTATTTTCGTGAGCAATCCCGTGGCTGACGAAAATATGTTGTTTTATTTTCGTGGGCTATCCCGTGGCCGACGAAAATAATGGCACATTATTTTCGTGGGCTATTTCCTGGCCGACGAAAATAGTTCTTCACTATTTTCGTCAGTCCCGCAGTGGCCGACGAAAATATTTTGGCACTATTTTCGTAGGTTTTCTCTGGCACACGAAAATATCTCTCATATACAACAATAAAATACCTGTTAATATTACATTTTCCGTACCGACAAAAATAAGTCAAAAGCTGATAAAATAATTATTTTCGTGGGTTTCAAGCACACGAAAATACGTCGTGTTTCCGTAGTGATACATCTTTTTCTTGGTGATGGATGAGGTGTTGAAGGATATACAAGGCGATATCCCTTGGTGCATGCTCTTTGCCGATGATGTAGTATTGGTAGATGAAACTAGGGATGGTGTTGATAAGAAATTAGAGTTATGGAGACAAAACTTAGAGTCCAAGGGGTTTAGGCTTAGTGGGACCAAGACCGAGTATATGAGGTGTGACTTTAGTGATGTTGGTCGTGAAGAGGGAAATATTAGTCTACAAGGATAAATAGTACCTAGAAGAGACTCTTGTTGATACTTAGGATCAATGTTACAATGCAATGGTGATACTGATGAGGATGTTTGCCACATGATCAAGGTAGGATGGATGAAATAGCGACAATCCTCTAGAATCTTATGTGATAGGAAGGTCACACAAAAGCTAAAAGGGAAGTTCTATAGGACGGTGATGAGACCCGTGATGCTATATGGGGCGGAATGCTGGCCAACTAAACGGCAACTTAACCAACAAATGAGTGGCGCAGAGATGCACATGCTACTGTGGATGTGCGGACACACGAGAAGAGACCGAATAAGGAATGAGGCGATTCGTGATAGGGTAGGGGTGGCGCCGATAGAAGAGAAGTTAGTTCAACATCGACTAAGGTGGTTTGGACATATCTAGCGGAGACCTCCAGAAGCACCGTTTAACATTGGGATTTTAAGAGGTAGAGAAAATATTAGGGGGGTAAAGGACGACCAAGGTTGACCTAGGAGGAGGCGGTAAAACGAGATTTGAGAGATAGGAATGTATCCAGAGACTTAGCTCATGATAGGACCGCATGGAAAGTAGCAATTCATGTGCCATAATCCTAGTCTTTTTTCTTTTTTTTGCTACTCTTATATCTCTTCCTGTCTTTTAGTTCATATATATATATATAATTATAATTATTGGGTTTCATGTCTAGCCGACCCCAACATGCTTGTGATAAAGGCTTGGTTGTTGTTGTTGTAACCATCCAGTGAAACGTCTTCTGTGCTCTTTCATTATCCATTCCCCTGTGCGGCTTTGTTTTTTTTGCGAAGCTCAATTTCGTGTTCCTCGATGTACGACTCAGCTATTGCGAGCTGTTGTAGTACACCAAAATATGCACAATGTACCAATTTGTAATATTGAACAATAAAAGTTTTCTTACCCACTTTGCCTCTCCCGCATAGTCTACCCTCATGTACTCGTATAGGCACACCTATCGGCTTTCCATCTTTGATGTAATCAGCGCAACCCTCAATCACTTCTTCAGTAGTTTATCCTTCCATAATTGAACCCTCTATGTGAGCACGGTTCCACACATAACCCTTTAATACTCCTAAATATCTCTCAAACGGAAACATACGATGTAAATATAGTGGCTCCAATGCTTTTATCTGATCAACAAGATGTATGATTAGGTGTACTTGCACATTGAAAAAGGATGGTGGGAAGCACATCTCAAGCTTGCACATAGACTCGAAGATGTACGTTTTCAAATAATCTAAGTCTTCCCAGGCTATCACCTTTTCCGATACTGCATTGAAGAAGTAACACAAACTTGTGATAATAACTTTTACATGCTTAGGTTTGATGACTCTTATTGCAATGGCAAGGAACGCTGTCATCATCATGTGACAGTCGTGAGAATTATAGCCGAATAAAGACAAGTCTTTCATCAAAACTAGTATGCGAATATTAGATGAGAAACTCGTGGGCACTTTGATCCCACGCAATCATTCACAAATTGTTTTTTTCTCCTGTAGTGTCAAGTTGTAGATGGCTGGGGGAATACAATGTTTCCCGTTGGTCTTTTCGACTGGGTGAACCTCTAGTCTCATATAAAGATTTATTAGGTCCATACGTGATTTTAATCTGTCCTTTATTTTCTTCGACGCGTCCAGCAAGATTCCAATGATGTTGTCAAATACATTCTTTGTAACGTACATCAAATCAATACTATGACAAATTTTCAGATTCTTCCAGTATGGAAGATACTTGAAAAAATTGATTGTTTCTTGAAAGCCGTGTCAGTTGTATCACCCGAAGATGTAATTTTCTTTCTCTTTGTTACTTTACATTTTTTACCATTACCGAAAGCAAACTGAATGTTGTTGATCATTTCGAACACAAGTGTCCACTGTAAGGTTTTGGTGCAGTATATTTTTTGATTGTGTTATCAAATTGTTATTTCATCTTCCTGTACTTGTGTGTATCTGTCAAGAACCGCCGATGTCTCATGTACCCCGTCTTTCTGGATGAAGTGAGATACAAAATCCAGTTCTATCCACGCACCTTACACAACCTTTCTTCCCTTTCATTTGTCCCGATAATGTAAACAGTCCAGGATAATCATGCACGGTAACGAATATCATTGCTCTTAGTGTGAAATACTTCCGCTTGTACTCATCTCTGTGCGTACCCCTTAAATCCACAATTTTGCCATATCTTCTATTAGAGGTTCCAAGAACACATCAATTTCGATGCCGGGTTCCTTCAGACCTTGTATAAGAATAGATAACAAAATATATTTCCTTTTATGACACCACCACGTCGGTAGGTTGTACATCGTTAATACCACAGACCATGTGCTGTGTATGCTCCTTTTTTCACCAAATGAATTCATTCCGTCTGTACTCAAGGCAAACCTTACATTTATGATTTCCTTTGCAAACTGTAAATACTGAATATCAATATTTTTCTACTGGGTTGCATCACCAGTGTGTTGAATATGTTTTTCATTTTTCCTGCGCTGCTCGGAACGCCAATGCATAAGTTCAGCCTCCCTAGGGTTTGAGAACAAACACTTCAAGCAATCAATTACTGGAAGGTACCACATCACCAAGGCAAAAATTTTTCTCTTATTCTTCCCGCCCGCATTGTTAGAAGCGTCATCGTCACCTTCAGGGCCAATAATATTCTTGCAGAGTCTTATTCATGTTGGTATTGAATGTAGCCTAGAGGGGGTGAATAGGCTTTTTGATGCTTTGTTGAAACCTGAAACACTTAGTAGTTTATCAAATACAGGGAAATCGGACTAGTTCGGTAGAGTGCGGACTAGTCCGTTTTCTAAACAGAGAAAAATCAGACTAGTCCGGTACTGGGCGGACTAGTCCGGTATACGTGGACCAGGGAGATCAAGATTGATCAATGTTCACTTCTAATACTTTATGCAGCGGAAATTGAACGATAACTTAGATGTATTGCAACAATAATACAATGAATGACAGGAATCAACTTGATTTTATTGTTTGAATGTGAGTTTCAAAGGATTGGTTAAGAACTCTAAAATGATGAACAATTAATAAACAAGAGTGGGAGACAAGTGTTTATCCCGAGGTTCGATTCCACAAAGGCAATCTACGTCCCCGTTGAGGAGTCCACTAAGGACCGGATCTTCTCCAACCCTACCCTCGTCGAATCGACACAAAGGCCGATTCTCTTCCACTAATCACAAGGGGCAATAGAATTGTTCAAGGGGCCTTCTCACAAGTTGAGGGCTCCCCAAGAATTACAACGAATGAATGAACACGACTAAACACACTCAACAGATGAACAATTAACAATGAAAAGTGTGCGAGAGATCAAACCCAAGAGCTCAAGATGTGTAGACCTAGTCTCTCCTTTGATCAATTGCCAATCCACAAGAATTGATCCTTCTTGGGTTAGAATGTATGGAGAGAGGTGAATTTTGGGCTCTTGGGAGGTGTGACGGTGCAGGGGAGTCGAAAGTTGTGTTGGTATGGCCATACACCTCTTTTTATAGTTGGGTTTCCAAAGGGTACGTTAGGGTTTGTGATGTCCGGACTAGTTCGTGGTTGACTCCGGACTAGTCCAGTGTGCGGTGTTTAGAAAACCCTAAGTGTCGTGAGATATCGGACTAGTTCGTGATTTTGCGGACTAGTCCGTTTTCTGTCCAGAGACAAAATCGTACTTGTCCGGATGATATCGGACTAGTCCGTTTTCTGGTCAGAACGAAAATCAGACTAGTCCGGCTGATATCGGACTAGTCCGGACGTGTTGAAATTGTGCAGTTAGTTAGATTTCTTTCTCTTGAGCTCTTGGGGTGTGTTTCTCCAACGCACTCTATACTAAGTGATCTAATTTTTTCAGTTCTTGAGCTCTTATCACTTTGGATCCTCCTTCTCCTTTCTTTTTGCTCTTTTCTTCTTAATTTCTTTGAGAACCTGCGCTCATTCTCAACAATTTTGTTAGGGTCTCATTTATTTGTCATAAATCAACCAATACCCACAAGGGGTGCCTAGATGCACTTTCAATCTCCCCCTTTTTGGTGATTGATGACAACCAATTGAGATCTCACAAATATGACAATAAGAATTCAGGTTTTCATAAAGTGTGCACATGAGTTTTGAACAAAATATGCAATGAAGACATGAGGCATATGTGCACTCTTTATGGTGGGGTGCAAAACTACATGTGTGAGTAGTAATTTTGAGGTAAATATCATTATGAGCATAATCATCAAGAGTTATAACATACATCATTCATCAAAAGCATAACATAGTCATCATTTCACATCATGAAAGCATAAAGATGGCATAATAGCATAAGTCTTACAATAGCATAACTGTATTACACAAGCTCATCTCTTAAGCTAAGATACAAAATAAAGAAATACCTACGACCTATGACCCCCCCTCAATCTCTCCCCCTTTGGCATCAAGACACCAAAAAGGAGAGAAGGGATCTACTTATCGTGGCCGACTCACTCCTCGCTGTCCATCCTTTCTTCATCTTCGTCATCAGGCTGAGGAAGAAGAGGAGAGGAACCACTCATCGTGTCAAATTAGGCACACTCTGAAGGAGAGAGAGGAGGAAGCTCTGTAAACTCAGATGCAGAGTCCTCTGAGATAACCGGGGATCCAATGGGCTCAATCTCCAGTTTTTGGCATATTTCTTTGACATTTTCCTTCATGTATCTCATCTCTGCTTTTCTTGCCTTGTTCATCTTATGTAGCTTCACTTCAGTTTTGCGGCAAGAGCTGAAGATAGCAGCCAAAAACTTCATGATCCCACTGGAGGAACCCTTCTGTGGAGAGGCCCTAGTCTTGGATGTAGGCCTTGCCTCTTCATGCGCTCTCTCTGGATGTTCTTCAGGTGATCCAGGTGAAGGAGCAGCTGGGAGGGAGGCCTGAGGAGGCTTCTGAGGCCTTAGAGCAGTGTGCTCTACATCCTTCACAAACTCAATTCCTGTGACTTTCTCAATCATGAACATCAAGAAAGGAGCATGGCCACAGGAATGGTTTGGTGTGCAGGATATGTTCACCATGTCATTCCAAATATAGTCGAAGATATTAAATCTTCTCCTCCCGCTGATCACTTTCATCAAGGTTCTCAGATAACCTTGGACGGGAGTGCTCGGCTCGCGCGACGAGCAAACCGAGTTACTGCGGATGTTGGTGCAGCAGAATGCTTCCCATCAGGGAGGACGCCAAGACAATGGGCAACGCCAGCCCCAACAAAGCTCGTATTCGGAATTCATGGCGACCCATCCACCGGTCTTCACGGAGGCTGAAGAACCTTTGGAGGCGGACAGCTTTATCCGCACTCTAGAGGCAAAGTTCGGGCTGCTACGATGCACCGAACATCAGAAGGCGCTGTACGCAGCGCAACAGCTTCAAGGAGAAGCCGGTACCTGGTGGGCGAACTACACCTCCTCCTTACCGGTTGGCCATGCCGTCACATGGACGGAGTTCTGGGAGGCGTTCCGTGCCTATCACATACCTCCCGGTGTGATGGAGATGAAGCTCCAGGAGTTCCTGGCGCTACGACAAGGCGAGAGGAGTGCTCATGAATACTCCAGGTTATTCAACCGACTGGCGCAGTATGCGCCAGGATTTGTGGGCACGGAAGACAACAAGCGCAATGCGTTCTTCCGGGGCCTGAACTCCAAGATGAAGGTCCATCTCGCCCAGAGCAATCGCGGCACATTCAACGACCTAGTTAATGCCGCGATTCTACAGGAGAATGCTCAGCGCGAGCGCGGTTCTGACAAGAGGAAACGCAGCATGCTGACGAGCAGCAGTGGTGGGACACCACAGAAATACCGCGTGGTGTATCGCTCACCATCCGGTCAGAGATGGCAGCCACCGACGCGACCGCCTCAGTTTCGCGGTCGGCAATATAATGCGCCGGGCTTTCGACCGACGTATCCCCCACAGCGACAGCAGCAGCAAAGGATGGTTCCGCGTGCACCTCAGTTTCAACAGCGTGCACCGGGATTTCGTCCTCAAGTCGGCGGGACCCTGACACCTTACACGTGCTACACGTGTCGCCGTGTCGGGCACATTTCAAGAGACTGCCCCGAGCCGCGACAGGGCAGGGGTGCAGCACCATATCAGGGTGCTAATCAGCCCCGCAACCAGCCCAAGAAACCAGCACCAAAACCCAGCAACGTCCACCACTTAGCCATCGAGGACGTGCCGGAAGGCGAACCCGTCCTCGCGGGTACGTTCTCTTACCTAGATCACCCCGTAACCATACTTTTTGACTCCGGTGCCACCCATAATTTCATAAGTCAGTCTTATGTTATTAAATATCAACTGCCTATCATTCCCACAAATAATTCATATTTGATATGTTCTCCGGGTGGGAAAATAACAGCTGATAGAATGGTCTATAGAGCACCATTAAAATTGGGTGGAAATCTATATCCGACTTCTCTAATCATGTTAGAAAGTAAAAAACTCGATGTCATTTTAGGAATGTCATGGCTACATCGCCATGGTGCTGTTCTTGACATCATTCCACGTGTGGTTCGTTTAAACTCTCCACTTCATGAACCACATGTTCTTATTCTTGACCATTCGGCTCAAGAAACCCCAGCCACATATAACACGGAAGTCACGAAACTTGAGGATATTCGTGTGGTCCGTAAATACCCGGATGTCTTTCCGGATGATCTTCCGGGTATGCCACCCGAAAGAGATGTCGAGTTCAAGATTGAACTTGTACCTGGGACGACACCGATCTCACGGAGACCATATAAGATGGCTCCGAATGAGCTGGCTGAACTAAAGGAGCAGCTCAATGATTTGATGAATAAGGGTTTCATTCGACCGAGTTCCTCGCCATGGGGATGCTCGGCGCTGTTTATGAAGAAGAAGGATGAAACCTTGAGGTTGTGTGTGGACTACCGGCCTCTCAACGCCGTCACCATCAAGAATAAATATCCACTGCCCCGCATCGATATTCTCTTCGATCAACTTGTGGGTGCGAGTGTATTTTCCAAGATGGATCTTCGCTCCGGATATCATCAAATCAAGATCCGAGCGGAGGATATCCCAAAGACGGCCTTCTCGACGAGATATGGGTTGTATGAATACCTCGTCATGTCCTTTGGTCTCACCAACGCCCCGGCACACTTTATGTATCTCATGAACTCAGTGTTCATGCCGGAGTTGGACAAGTTTGTGGTGGTGTTCATCGACGACATCTTGGTTTACTCCAAGTCTGAAGAAGAACACGCCAAACACTTGCATATCGTACTTCAACGATTAAGAGACCATAAGCTTTATGCCAAGTTCAGCAAGTGCGAGTTTTGGATCAGCCAAGTGCCATTCCTTGGTCACATTATTTCTGCAGAAGGCATTGCAGTTGATCCAAGCAAAATCGAACAAGTGCTGAAATGGAAGTCCCCCACATCAGTCCATGAAGTCAGAAGTTTCCTCGGGTTAGCAGGATATTACCGGATATTCATACCGAACTTCTCCAAGCTTGCTAAGCCGATGACTGAACTGTTGAAGAAGGGGATCAAATATGTTTGGAGCCCAGCTTGTGAAGAAGCTTTCGAAGCATTAGTGAAGCATCTTACAACAGCCCCGGTGTTAGCTCAACCGGATACGACCAAGCCCTTCGACGTATATTGTGATGCGTCTGGCATCGGACTTGGCTGTGTATTGATGCAAGGAGGCAGAGTGGTCGCCTATGGCTCACGTCAACTTCGTAACCATGAGCAGCACTATCCGACTCATGATCTTGAGCTCGCTGCTGTGGTGTTGGCCTTGAAGATGTGGAGGCACTACGTACTTGGAAACTTAGTGCACCTCTACACCGACCACAAAAGTCTGAAATATATATTCACTCAAAAGGAGTTGAATATGCGGCAACGGAGATGGCTAGAACTGATCAAAGACTATGAGATCAAAATTCACTACCATCCCGGGAAGGCAAACGTGGTTGCCGATGCCTTAAGCCGCAAATCCCATGTCAACAATCTGTCCATCACCCCACTTGAAGAGGAGGAGCCAAGTCTGTACTTGACTCCGTATGGGGCGTTATATAATCTTTCTCCCATCCCAACCATAAGAGAGGAGATTATGAAAGCCCAGAAGAAGGACATGGGAATGTCGCACATTCGGAGAAGGATGAAGAATGGCGAAATGAAATGCTTCCGAAGAGATGAACACGACACTCTATGGTTTAAAGACCGTATAGTGGTACCCCGTGACATGAAGCTTCGGAAGAAAATCTTGGACGAGGCTCATTTGTCCAAGTACTCTATCCATCCGGGCAGCAACAAGATGTACCAGGATCTGAAAACCAGGTTTTGGTGGACACGGATGAAGAGAGAAATCACAAAATACGTATCCGAATGTGATACGTGTCGGCGGGTGAAAGCCGACCATATGCGTAAAGCCGGACAGCTGCAACCGTTGAACATTCCGGCATGGAAGTGGGAGGATATCAGCATGGACTTCATAGTCGGATTACCTCTCACGTCTCACAAACATGACTCGATTTGGGTGATAGTCGATCGACTAACCAAGTCGGCTCATTTCATCCCCGTACATACAAAGTACGTGGCCAAGCAATATGCAGAGTTGTATATTGCAAGGATCTTGTGTTTGCACGGTGTTCCCCGCTCCATCATTTCAGATCGCGGTGCGCTGTTCGTCTCTCGGTTCTGGGAACAGCTGCACACATCACTGGGAACCAAACTGATCCGAAGCTCCGCGTATCACCCACAAACGGATGGTCAAACTGAACGGGTGAATCAAGTTCTTGAAGACATGCTACGCACTTGTGCCATCCACCACGGCAAGAATTGGGACGATCATTTGCCGTTGGCGGAGTTTTCTTACAACAACGGCTATCAAGCTAGCATCAAAATGGCGCCGTATGAAGCTCTCTACGGCCGGAAATGTCGTACACCTCTCAACTGGTGCGAGTCCGGCGAGCGAGTTATCTACGAGGTTGAACTTGTGAATGAAGCGGAAGAACGAGTGTGAGTAATACAAGCCAATCTTAAGGCTGCTCAATCTCGTCAGAAAAGCTATGCGGATAAAAGACGCCGTCCTCTCCACTTCGACATCGGGGACCATGTTTATGTCCGTGTGTCTCCGATGAAGGGAGTTCATCGTTTCGGAGTGAATGGTAAACTTGCGCCGCGGTTCATTGGTCCGTTCACCGTCATTGAAAGATGCGGACCTGTGGCCTATCGCCTAGAGTTACCAGCGTCGCTCGCAGGCATTCACAACGTCTTCCACATCTCTCAGCCGAGAAAGTGCCTCAAGCCCTCGGTTGAAGTCCGCACAGAAGACATAGAAGTTCTTCAACCGGATCTCACGTACACGGAGTATCCAATTCGGATTATCGATGAAAAGACTCGTGCCACAAGAAACCGGACCTTATGGTTCTACAAGGTCTTGTGGAGTAACCATACCGCTGATGAGGCGACATGGGAAAGCGAGGACTATCTACGAACATATTATCCGGACTTGCTATCATCATATACCCGGTAAAGTTTTTCCCCACATTACTTTTCTTTTGGAATCTCGGGACGAGATTCTTTTTAAGGGGGGAGGGATGTAAAATCCCCAAAAGTGGTAGCAAGAAAATTCAGCTCATGTACACTTATGAAAAATGAGGGGAATTAAAACTTTGAAGTATAATAAGTGTGAGTTCAAAGTGAGGGTTTAGACTTCCCAAAACTTCCAAACATGGAGATCTAAATGCACAACTTGGATCTTCATAGTCCAAATATTCAACCTTCCAAATTTCAGCTCATTTGGAGGAGTTTTAATATTTGTTTGGGATTAAAAGGAGAAGCCCTCTAATCTGAATTTCAAATTCAGTTTCAAATTCCAATTCCCTCAATTTGAAAATTGGGTTTCACAAATGTGTTCTCCACCTTTGAATGAGCAGCCATGCCAGAAATTGGAAATTTTGGAGCTGGTTTGCTATATTTTTGAGGCAATACAAAGTGGAGAATTCAAACTCCTTTTCAAATTCAATGATCAAACCCCATTCAAATCCTACACCAGAATTCAAACCATTTGAATTCTGCAAATTCAAACTTAACTTTGGGATGAAGTAAAGCTTTTAATGTTGAGTTGCTGGAGGGAAAAATATCAGAAAAGTTTGACTAAACAAAGGGGGAGGTGGGGCCCAATTGTCAGCCACCTAAAGCAAACAACCGACTGTTTTTCCCTCTCTCTCTCTGTTCCCGGTTGATCGCGGCGCGACAGCTCTCGGAAAAGCGCTCCCCCCGACGTCCTCACCGAGCCACCGAGCTGGTTCTCGCTGGCCGACGTCGGCGCGCGCGCGTGGGCGATAAGAGCGGCCACCCGAGTACCCCAGCGCTACTTCTCCTCCTCCTCCTCAGCTCGTGCAGCGCCGCGACAGTCTCATTTCCGCTGAACACCGCCGCTCAGCTCTCTCCGATCGACCACAGCCCTCCAAGCTCGATTGCTCGAGCGCTCCACAGAAAAGAGCATCGCCGGGACGTGCTCTAGCCATTGCCAAAGCCCCTTCGAGGTTTGCCGGTCCGAACTGCTCGAGAAACGCGGATTGGCGCCAAAGCTTCAAGGTGCCCGAACCTCGCCGTTTCGGCTCTCCGTCGACAGCAGCAACCGGCCACCCTCTCCCCCGACTTCCTATACAAGAAAGGTGCGTGGACATGTCCTGGTCGTGTAGCCGGAGGCCGTTTAGCGTTTGCTAGGACCGGTAGCGAGAATTTCACCGTTTCCCCAAATGGTACACCGACGGGTAGTGCGCGGTCTAGCCAAAAATTCGTGGTGCATGATCCTTTAGACCTCGAGTAAGCTTGCACAGAGCTTCTCTACTTCCTAGCGCCTCTCCTCGACGAAGAACCAAGCAAAAACATCAAGAAACGAGGGAGCCCTAGCTGTTTTCTTAGTCGCCGGTGCAAAAGCACCTCGGGTCGCCGTGGAGCCCTTGGTTGCCGGCAGTTTCACCGGCGGCCAGGACCCTTACGGGCTCCTACATCACTCACTGATTCTCTAGAGCCCAAGAATCGATCGAATGATAGAGGAATAAGGGTTCCCGACCTCGCCGGAGTTCAAAACTTTGCTGTCACCGGTGCGCGATGGTTTCCGGTGAGCCACGGCCGCCGGCGACCCTCCCACAGTGTTCAGCGCGGTTAAAAATGGGGGAGCGGCGGGTTTGATGAAGTTTGGACCACGGGAACCCTGTACCGGCGAGCCTCGCCGGCGTGCGCCGCCGCGGGAGGCGCGGGCAGCACGAGGAAGACGAAGGAGGGCCGGTCCCACCGGTCAGCCTCCGGGTTCGCGCGAGGATCGGTTTGTGGCGCCGGATCTGGTGCGTCTGCGCGGGAATAACCCCGTAGCCCCCGGTGTTGCTAAAATCTGACTGGTCCGAATTAAACCAGTGGGCCCAGCCCAATTATTTGAAGTTTCTATTAGAGAAATAATTCTAGAATTTAGCTGATCTTTGCAAGCCCATAACTTTGTGTAGAAAACTCCAAAAAGAGTGAGACCAATTTTGTTGGATTCCTCATGAGGAGTACTTCATAGAGAAACCAAATTTTGGCTATGAAAATGCCCAGGAATTTCTGTAGAATTGTTTTTAGTAAATCCTTTAAGGATTTATTACAGGAGCAATTCTTTATGAAATATTCCCAAATTTGGTCAGAAAATCCTTCTCATAGTTACTGATCTCCAGTAAAAATTTGGGCTTCATTGGAGGTCATTTGCTAGGTCAAATTACCTTCTCAAGTTCAGCCTTTATTTGAAAATTCAAATATAAACAGAAACTGTTCAGCACTTCTGTCCAAACTTCAAAAATTTATATATCTCTGATGGTAGCTCCAAAAATGGTGAAACAAATTCTGTTAGAAGCATGGAGACTTACCCTAATCAGATCTTCCACCATTAGTTATGTCAAAGCTCCTGAATTGGGCTCAAAATTCAGAGAAGCATTGTACTTGTGGGAATTTTAAAGACTACATTGTGCAATGACATGTCTCCAAATTTGACTCAAATCATCCTTAGAGAGTCTAGTATCCACTGTAAAAATCCCAAAGCTAATTAAGGATTTTAAATAGCAGTAGCTATGAGTAGAAGTCCAATTCTTATAAATCCTTAATACTTATACATGTATTTTATTACATTTCATAATAGTGACCGAAGTTGAGGATACGCCGGAGCCCTTGGACGTCCTCCCACCAGAAGCTGACTTTCTGTTTAACTCGCAACCATGCAAGCCCCGGTTTGCACTTAAGTACCTTTTATAAAGCTTTTTATTTATATCATTTATGTCTAGGGTGAATGTTTGCATTAGAGTTAGGGTGATTGAAACCCCACTTGCATAGCCTCTTTAAATCCTATAAAGGGTTGGGTAGTTTACAAACTCGATGAGTAGAGACTGCCATGCTAATGTTTAGGATGTCGGTAGAAGTCGAGTGGTTGGAAGCTACTCGCGAGATAGTACTTATTACACGGAATGAAAAGAGGTAGAAAATGGCTTATGTTATGAAAATGAGACCCAACAGGGGGGATAGGAAGCAGTGAGCAGAGGTCTCACGTGCGTAGCCCTGTTGGCGTCGGTTGAGGACCGTCTGTGTGCGGCCCTGCTGGACAAGTATCGAACAGTACCGGATGCATACTGGCATATGGGAACCAGGAAACCGATGTAATTGGTTAACCTGGGTGTCGAGACTTACCCAACCGTAAATAGGAGTGGGTTGAGGGTAGCAAGGTGTAAATCTGCCGGTGGGCACAGTCACGCTCCACGCGGGGACCTCCTACCCGTTACGGATGGACCGGTTCGGCATTTGGGTTGCCTTTGAAAGGTTGTTGCATACAACAGAGTAGGAAGGGGTGTGGAATCACGCTTCTGAAAGTGGGTGTATGTAACGTGTTATCCGGGTGTGTCTTGATTGCAATCACCGTCCCTCGCGGTTATTTGAGTACCCGCTTGTTCACTGCGCTGTGACGTAGTAAGAAGTGAAATAAGCCAACTGAAAATGCTGTATTGATCTTAATGTCTTGAATACCTTGATTGCTGTATATATAGAGCTAATTAAGTTTATATTCTACTTTGGGCATCTCCACATCGGGGGAAAGCGTTTCTTGTTTGATTGTGGACTTCCGATGTGAGGGCTGCCTAAGGCACATGAATCTGCTGCTATAAAACTGAAAGTAAGGACCAACTTATAGGCGTGTCTTTGTCGCAAATTCCTTTTTCCATCTTACATATCCTTGCACGTAGAGTTCCATGCCTAGGGTTGACGGTTAAGACTTGCTGAACCTTCATGCTCACGGTTGCAATATTTGAGCTGTGTGCAGGTGAGAGTTTTGAGGAAGGTTCCGAGGACGAGGCGATGCCCCTGTCGGGGTACACGGCCGAGCTGGAGCCATGCACGCCGCCGTGATCTCCGGTTCCATGCTGCTAGTGTGTAGCGTCCCCGGGCTGGACGGCTGCACTTTTGCTTAGTTAGGGTTTGATAGCAACTATGTATATAACTTCCACTGTTAATTAGGTTTTGTAAAAAGACTTCCGCTGTTTTATATCAAATAAAAGTTTGTATGTTATCCGTTATTCTTTTCGTGTGTGCTGTTGGGTGCCGCATCGCACGGCACCACCCTATGCGATCCTGGAGTGGGTGAACCACGGGGTGGTCCCCACAACTTCCATTTCAGCACTTGTTCGATCTTGCTTGGATCAACTGCAATGCCTTCTGCAGAAATAATGTGACCAAGGAATGGCACTTGGCTGATCCAAAACTCGCACTTGCTGAACTTGGCATAAAGCTTATGGTCTCGCAGACGTTGAAGCACGATATGCAAGTGCTTGGCGTGTTCTTCTTCAGACTTGGAGTAAACCAAGATGTCGTCTATGAACACCACCACAAACTTGTCCAACTCCGGCATGAACACTGAGTTCATGAGATACATGAAGTGTGCCGGGGCGTTGGTGAGACCAAAGGACATGACGAGGTATTCATACAACCCATATCTCATCGAGAAGGCCGTCTTTGGAATATCTTCCGCTCGGATCTTGATTTGATGATACCCTGAGCGAAGATCCATCTTGGAAAATACACTCGCACCCACAAGTTGATCGAAGAGAATATCGATGCGGGGCAGTGGATATTTATTCTTGATGGTGACGGCGTTGAGAGGTCAGTAGTCCAGACATAACCTCAAGGTTTCATCCAGTCTATACAATAGTGATGCAAGAATGGAATAAATAGTATGCATAACAGTCACACATATGGATAAAGTATAAACTTTATAAAACATATACATCCCTGGACCGTGTCACACGATCGAGTTCCAAAGTATTGAACTTTATGGGTTAAAAGTTCATTTCGACCATCGGTGTCACCACGGGATGTTAAGTGTGTTAGCATGCGTAATTCCTCGCTATTGTATTGGACCCAAACATGTACTAACTCGAAGTGATATGTCAAATGCATAAACCCTTCGACTCCAACTCGCTGTTTTACAACAGCCACTGGACGTCAAACGGTGAAACTAAGTGTTTTGGTCGAAATACGGAAAACTCCCGAGAGCATTTGGTCTGCCCTGTTTCTGGATAGTACCTACTCATCTGAGATTTTCATCCCATTGGAGGGAGATTTTGTTCTGGAACTGTACAGAAAAATCGTAGAGGACTTCAAAACCTTTCCAGAATGGTATCCCACACCTCCATTGGTTCAACCAATCCTATGTTATGCCCAGTTCAAGGTCAGCAAAATTTCTGCCGAAAACAGGGGAGAATATTCCTAAGATTTTGAGATTGAACCTATACTCCCAATTGACTCTTAGTTCAATATAGGAGTTTACTAAACCCTAAATGGATTCCTAAACTTCATTTTGACTCTTTTTCTTTGAAAATAAACTTTTATGCAGTCGGTACTACGTTTCTCACCAAAGAAAAATCCTAAACCGGTATTCCGGCTTATACGTGTCAAATGGTGGAACTAAAGACGTCACTCACAAACGGTTTCTACACGTCATGCGCTAACGTGGTTAATGTACCTGCAGAAGAACACACAATAATTGTGCACACAAAGCTTTTTGACATTACAGGCAGTTCCATATCATAATAAAAACATACGGTCCGTATCATTGCCATACGGATCGTCCTTTAGTCAAGCCACATCTCAAGGTACATGGTCGTGTTTTCACACCACACGACGGGGAACCCGAGTAGAGCGCGAACGGGTCGTCACGGTTGGGAATTTTATCAACCCAACGGATACCACCTACTGCCTCATGACTGTTGAGGCACGCCGATGGCGAGCGCTGCGTATGGCCCTTTGAACATTGAACGTTCAAGAGTTGCAGACTATTGTGTTGCTTACCACACGATGGGGTATTCTCACTTTTGCCTAAGGCACACTGGAGAACAGCGTTTTCATATGCTCTCAGAACCATGGAAAAGGTTCAGAGACTCATATTAACTACCGTGCCAAGCCACTGTATAACCTTCCATACTATTACTCGTATGGCAAGTTACCGCAATTGATCCGCTTGCGGTGGCGTACCTTACCTCTTACCTGACGTTGGAGTATCGTTACAGAATGTATAACAAATATGTTAGCTTTTCCACCATAATATCTACTACTATCATAGACCTTATGTGGGCTTAATGACTAATACTCACTCGACTACTTCTAAGTTTTCAAAATAAGCTCTTTTTGAGCGTGCTATTCCCAATGCGGCTCTAATACCATGACTGTGGGGACCACCCCGTGGTTCACCCACTCCAGGATCGCATAGGGTGGTGCCGTGCGATGCGGCACCCAACAGCACACACGAAAAGAATAAAGGATAACATACAAACTTTTATTTGATATAAAACAGCAGAAGTCTTTTTACAAAACCTAATCATACAGCGGAAGTAATATACATATAAGGCCTATCATCCTAGCTATGCAAAAGTGCAGCCGTCCAGCCCGGGGACGCTACACACTAGCAGCAAGTAACCGGAGATCACGGCGGCGTGCATGGCTCCAGCTCGGCCGTGTACCCCGACGGGGGCATCGCCTCGTCCTCGGAACCTTCCTCATAACTCTCACCTGCACACAGCTCAAATATTGCAACTGTGAGCACGAAGGCTCAGCAAGTCTTAACCGTCAACCCTAGGCATGGAACTCTACGTGCAAGGATATGTAAGATGGGAAAAGGAATTTGCGACAAAGACACGCCTATAAGTTGGTCCTTACTTTCAGTTTTATAGCAGCAGATTCATGTGCCTTAGGCAGCCCTCACATCGGAAGTCCACAATCAAACAAGAAACGCTTTCCTCCGATGTGGTGATGCCCAAAGTGGAATATAAACTTAATTAGCTCTATATCTACAGCAATCAAGGTATTCAAGACATTAAGAGCAATACAGCATTTTTAGTTGGCTTATTTCACTTATTACTACATCACAGCGCAGTGAACAAGCGGGTACTCAAATAACCGCGAGGGACGGTGATTGCAATCAATACACACCCGGATAACACGTCACATACACCCACTTTCAGAAGCGTGATTCCACACCCCTTCCTACTCTGTTGTATGCAACAACCTTTCAAAGGCAACCCAAATGCCGAACCGGTCCATACGTAACGGGCAGGCGGTCCCCGCGTGGAGCGTGACTGTGCCCACCGGCAGATTTACACCTTGCTACCCTCAACCCAGTCCTATTTACGGTTGGGTAAGCCTCGACACCCAGGTTAACCAATTACATCGGTTTCCTGGTTCCCATATGCCAGTATGCATCCGGTACTGTTCGATACTTGTCCAGCAGGGCCGCACACGGACGGTCCTCAATCGACACCAACAGGGCCACACACGTGAGACCTCCGCTCACTGCTTCCTATCCCCCCTGCTGGATCTCATTTTCATAATTCAAGCCATTATCTACCTCTTTTCTTCCCGTGTGATAAGTACTATCTCGCGAGTAGCTTCCAACTACTCGTCTTCTATCGAGATCCTAAACATTAGCATGGCATTCTCTACTCGTCGAGTTTGTACACTACCCAACCCTTTATATGATTTAAAAAGGCTATGCAGTTGGGGTTTCAATCACCCTAACTCTAATGCATACATTTCAACCTAGACATAAGTGATACAAATGAAAAACTTTATAAAAGGTACTTAAGTGCAAACCGGGGCTTGCCTGGTTGCGAGTTAAACGGAAAGTCAGCTTCTGGTGGGAGGACGTCCAACGGCTCCGGTGCGTCCTCAACTTGGGTCACTATTATGAAATGTAATAAAATACATGTATAAGTATTAAAGATTTATAAGAATTGGACTTCTATTCATAGCTACTGCTATTTAAAATCCTTAATTGGCTTTGGGAATTTTTCAGTGGATACTAAACTCTCTAAGGATGATTTGAGTCAAATTTGGAGACATGTCATTGCACAATGTAGTCTTTAAAATTCCTACAAGTACAATGCTTCTCTGAATTTTGAGCCCAATTCAGGAGCTTTGACATAGCTAATGGTGGAAGATCTGATTAGAGTAAGTTTCCATGGTTCTAACAAAATTTGTTTCACCATTTTTGGAGCTACCATCAGAGAGATATGAATTTTTGAAGTTGGATAGGAGTTCTGAAAAGTTTTCTGTTTAAATTGAATTTTCCAAATAAAAGCTGAACATGGGAAGGTAATTTGACCTAGAAAATGAACTCCAATGAAGCCCAAATTTTTACTGGAGATCAGTATCTATGAAGAGGATTTTCTGCCCAAATTTGGGAATATTTCAAAAAGAATTGCTCTTGTAATAAATCCCTAAAGGATTTAATAAAAACAATTCTACAGAAATTACTGGGCATTTTCATAGCCAAAATTTGGTTTATCTGTGAATTACTCCTCATGAGGAATCCAACAAAATTGGTCTCACTCTTTTTGGAGTTTTCTACACAAAGTTTGGCCTTGTAAAGATCAGCTAATTTCTGGAATTATTTCTCTAATGGAAACTTCAAATAATTGGGCTGGTCCCACTGTTTTAATTCAGACCAGTCAGATTTTAGCAACACCGGGGGCTACGGGGTTATTCCCGCGCAGCCGCATCAGATCCGGCGCCACAAACCGATCCTCGCGCGCACCTGGAGGCTGACCGGTGGGACCGGCCCTCCTACGTCTTCCTCGCGCTGCCCGCGCCTCCCGCGGCGGCGCACGCCGGCGAGGCTCGCCGGGACGGGGTTCGCGTGGTCCAAACTTTGTCAAACTCGCCGCCTGTGAGTTATACACCGTGCTGAACACGATGATGGGGTCGGAAGCCGATGACAACAGCCGGAACGGTGCTTGCACTGGTGACCATGTCGAACCTTACTTCGGTGACCTCGCTCTCCCTCAACAGTGGGTCTTTCAGGCTAGGGTTGGCTCCAAAAGCACCAGTGTCCCATGGACATCCTCGACCCATAGCTCGCTCTCCCTGAAACCCACCGGAGATGGGACCTCACCGGTGACCCGAGCCCGCAAAACTCCGGCGGCGACAAAAACTCGGTACCTGGCATCTCTACTTGATCGTTTGAGCTGCTAGGACTTCAGAAAGATGCACAAGCGTGTGCTGGAGCTACTATAAGCTCATCTAGCGTGGAGCTACCCCGAGCACAACGAATTTTTGGTTAGACCCGGCTCTATCCGTCGGTGTACAGTTTGGGGAAACGGTGAAATTCTCGCCACCGGTTCTAGCAATCGCTAAACGGTTTCCGGCTACACGATCAGGACATGTGAACGCACCTTTCTTGTGTAGGGAAGGGGCGGTGACACCGGCCGTAGCGCGCTGTCCACGGTGACCACCTTCGGTTCGTCCGCGTTCACCCGAGGATCGTGGCTATTCTGCCAATATCCGGAGCAATCACGTTCGGTGCAGGGAAGGAGAAGTGCTGGAGAGCTAGAGCACTGCCTGGCGATGCTCTTTGCTGTGGAGCGCTCGAGCAGCCGAGCTCGGAGGGCTGTGGTGTGATCGGAAGGAACGGCGGCGGTGTTCTGGATGGAAGAAACGGCGGAGGCGCGAGTTATAGCAGGGGAAGAAGGAAAACAGCTCCGGCGCACTCTTTGCCGTTATCCAACCGAGCCACCGAGGCAGCAGGAGGTGGCGCGGCTCTCCCTCGGGCGCGGGTTCAACCGGGAGCTGGCGCGCTCCCGCTGTTCGACCGCCGTCGGCTGAGGCGGCAACCCCAGTGGGTGGCTGACAAATGGGCCCCACCACCCCTCTTTGTTTAATCAACTTTTTCTGATATTTTCCCACCAGCAACTCAACATTAAAGACTTGACTTCAACCCCAAGTCATAGTTTGAATTTGCTGATTTCAAATAGTTTGAATTCGGGTGTGAAAATTGGATGTGGATTGATCATTTGAATTTGAAAAAGAGTTTGAATTCTCCACTTTATATTGCCTAAAAAGTATGGCAAACCAGCTCCAAAATTTCCAATTTTTGGCATGGCTGCTTATTAAAAGGGGGAGAACACATTTGTGAAACCCAATTTTCAAATTGAGGGAATTGAAATTTGAAACTGAATTTGAAATTCAGATTAGAGGGCTTCTCCTTTTAATCCCAAACAAATATTAAAACTCCTCCAAATGAGCTGAAATTTGGAAGGTTGAATATTTGGACTATGAAGATCCAAGTTGTGCATTTAAATCTCCATGTTTGGAAGTTTTGGGAAGTCTAAACCCTCACTTTGAACTCACACTTATTATAATTCAAAGTTTTAATTCCCCTCATTTTTCATAAGTGTACATGAGCTGAATTTTTCTTGCTACCACTTTTGGGGATTTTACAGTAACCTCCATCAAAAGAGTGGTTAGAGGGGAAACCTACACTTTCACAAAGTGGGAAATTCTACACATATGATCACATATGAGAGGGTGATTCAAAACTTTTGCATTCAAATTCATGATTGCGGCAGCTAAAACAAGGATCAAAGTGCATAATTGGATTCCTCAGGTTCAATTTAGTGGGGAGGCAAAGTTTCAATAATTTTTGAAAATATTTGCTACCCATTTTTCCAAAAAGGATCCAAATATGCCAAGAATTCAAATATACATTTGAATTTGAGGGAAACTTCTCCAATCATACAAATGTAGGTCAGTTTGAAACTCCAAACATTTGAATTCATCAACTTGCCAAACTTTTGGAGATCTTTTGAGAGGAGGGGAGCACTGACTAGTGGGACCCACTTGTCATTGGGGGAAAATAAACAATTGCAAAAGTCCTCAGTGAAGCACACAATCGTTGATTGATTTCCTCCCACGCGAAGTAAACCGAGCCACCGACGCCGCTGCGGGTGACACCGAGGAGCAGCCGGCAGCCACCTCCTCTGAAAAATTTCGTGTGCTGGACAGCTGCCTGGCATCCTTGCACCGCTGCTGCGCCGCTGTTATCCCACGGGACTGAAGAACGTCGCCTGTTCTTTCCCTTCGCGCAAGAAACCGCCGAGCTCGCCGCTCCCTCTGGGAAATCATCGGGAGCCAGCCAAACTGTGCCACAGCACCCTCCGACCTGCACAACAGAGCTACGCCCTCGTTCCTCACCTTCCCAGCGCGAGAGCTAGCAAGCTCCGGCAGTGTCCGAGCCCTGATTTCCGTTGTCCGCGGCAGGCTAAAACTAACCGGCGATCGGGCGCACGTGGGCAGCCTACAACAGGCCCTTTCACGCCCAAGTGGAGACGTCCCGGACACGCCGGTGAGCACTACTGCTCCCACCCAAACCACAGGACCAACCGTGAACCACCGAGCAAGAATTTGGAGAAACTTCACCGGCGACCACAGAACGACGTTCCGGTATGAGACCTCCGAATTCCCACTCCCTTCTCGTCGTCAGTTCATTAAACTGTGCTCACAGGAGCTAGACTCAACGGTGCCCAAGTTTGCTCTGCAACCCTAGCGTAGTTTTGGCTGTAGCCGACGTATTTTCCGGTTTTTTCAACCGCGGTGATGGCGGGAAAGGTCGGGCTCATGGTGACGGCTAGGTTAGAGCTCTCCCCGAGCCCTGGCAAGGCCTTGTCGACCTTCTCCGAGATCCCCCGGTGCTGTAGAGCCGTTCCACCCAGGTTTTGGTGGGCTACGTTGGCCGGGTTCCATAACCAATGAGAGTCCGAGCCGCGGCACCGTCGCCAGCTAGGTTAGGGCCACCGCCGACCGGAGCAGTCGGTACCATCGTGTTCAGCGCACGAAAGTAGGCCCAGGCGGCGAGTTTCCGGCTGAGAGGCGATCAGGAAGCCAAGTCCGGCGAGCTTCAGAGGTGCGCCGGCGAGGGGGCGGCACGGGAAAAAGGGCGGGCGCGAGGAAGAAGACGAGCCGGCCGGGCCCGCTCGTCAGTCCCTCGAGGCACAGCGTGGGGATTTTCTGTTGCACCGGATCAGCTGTGAACACGCGGAAAACAGTCCTGTGGCCCCGTGTGGCGCAGCCGATGCGGTGACACGTGGCGGCCGGGCCCGCTGTCAGGAATTTGAACTTTTCCCGGTTAATTCTAATTCCAGAATTTCCCCAAACTTTAGAACTCCATAACTTTTGCTAGGAAGCTCCAAATTTAGTGATTCAAATTGGGTTGAATTCATCTTGCATAGATCTATCCAAGTATGCAACCCAATTTGTATGAAACCTATTATTTAATTCTGGAAAATTCTTTAAAGCTTTTCGGCAAAAGAATTTTAGAGGGAGTTTGGTTCATCCAAAAATCCCCAAATTTTGCCAGAATGTTCTTTAGGACATTAGTGAACCCCTGTAAAAGGTTCAGACCATTTGGAGTTGATTTGGTCAGAGCAATTCAAATTTTAAGGTGCTGTGTCCATTTGAACACAGAAACATTTTCAGAGAATTTCCAAAACTTGGAAATTTAGTTCTGGGCAAATCTTAGCTCCAAAAATGCTAGAAAAATTCATGCAAACTCTATGAGCTATAATTGAAATTGTAGTTCACTAAGTTGGGCATGAACAGGGTTGTTACCTCAGAATTAATTCTTCTTTGCTTAATTCCTAAGAGAATTATTCTGAGCAAACCATTCAAGGAAAAGTGCTAATAATTGGTCCAGAGGGTTTTCTTGTGACAAGGAACTCACACAAAAATTCTCAGCTCCATTGGAGCTCTGGATCACCCCTGTCCTGTTTAACCACTTGAGGGATTAATATGGAAAAGGGGGAAAACCACTTAGCATTTAACCAGGGGATTAAGTCTAAGCCAAACCACCAACACCCCGTTTATCTTTAAATTCTTAAACAGAGTTCCAGTTGTTTAGAGACTGGTTATTAGAACAAATAACAGAAGTATTACCCTAAACTCACTTTGCATTTAAATTAACATGTAGTATTTCATTAACGTGTAGCCATTGAAGAAGAGACTCCGGAAGTGCTGGACTTCCTACTTCCGGAAGAGGAATTAACCCCTGACCAGCAGAAACAAGGCAAGCCCCGGTTTGCATTAACTCTTTTATCAAGTTTTGCTTTGTTCACTTAATTAGGGTGATGTATGAATGTGCATTAGGTGTAGGAGGAATGGAACCCCACTTGCATGACCAAAACTTTTCCATAAGAGTGAGGGTAGTGTCTAAGACCTCGAGTAGACAGGCTATGCTTAATGTTTCATAGGACTTTGGTACAAGTCGAGTAATTAGAATCTACTCGCGAGTTTAGGCTTGGGACACAGGGGTTTGGTTGAGTGATGTGAGATCACTTTAGTAATGAAAATGAGACTAGGCAGGGGCTAGGGCGCAGCAAGAGGAAGTCTTGTGTGCGCAGACCTTCCCGTGTCGATTGAGGACCGATCCGTGTGCGGCCCTGCTGAACAAGTATTGAACGTACCGAAGGCATATCGGATATATGGGCCCCGATAAACCGATGTAGCCTAAACCTCCGGGCGTCGAGGCATAACGCACCGATTTATAGGTGTTAGGCTGAGGGCAGCAAGGTGGAAATCTGCCAACGGGCATAGAGAGATGCTCCGTGTGGGGAACCTCCTGCTCGTTTCGGTGCGACCGGTTCGACGTTTGGGCTGTTGGGTGAAAGGTTGTCCCGTACGACATCGAGTGAGCGTGCTGTGCAGCTCCACAGGTGGGCGTACGTGACGTGCTCTTTGGGTTTCCCTGCAGGTGTATATCGAGTCGATTCGCCGTCCCTCGAGGTGACGAGTACCTCTTGTTCACTGCGTCGTAACGTAGATTAATGAATGAAATGTTATGATTCAATATTGCTGTTATGAGATAATTGTATTGCTACATGTGTGCCACCAAATATTGCTCACTAAATTTCAGCTTCATGAACCGTTAACTTGTTGCTAAAAGATGAACTAAGGATGAACTTGTAGGCGTGTCCATTTTCTGCAACATTGCTATCCTATGTCATGGTACAGCTCATGTAGAGTTTCATGCTTAGGTGAGTCGGTTAAGCCTTGTTGAGCCTTCGTGCTCACGGTTGCTGCTTAAGTGTTTTTCAGGTGAGGAGCCACCCACGGACTCGGAGTATGAGTCCACCGGCGAGGGTTACCCTCCGTCGGGGACCACGGCTGAGTGGGAGCCGTACACGCCGTGCTGAGCTGAGACGTGCAGCTAGTGTGGGTTGCCCTAGGGCTGGGCAACCGACTTTTGCTAGATAGGCAGGCGTGAGTTGTACAAAAGAAACTTCTGCTGTGTAATAAAAGACCCTAGTTTGTAACTGAGGAGTGTACTACTTTGTACATTCAGTTTGTTTTCCCATGTAATATAATGTGTTCTTATGACGTGTGCTGTCGGGTGTCGCATCGCGTGGCAACACCCTCTGCGATCCTGGATGAGCGGATCCCGGTCCGCCACAAGTGTGATGTGTGTCGACGGGTGAAGGCCGACCACATCAAGAAGGCCGGGTTATTGCAACCACTAAGTGTACCGGAGTGGAAGTGGGATGATATTAGTATGGATTTTATCGTTGGAATACCCCTCACCTTCCGCAAACATGATTCCATATGGGTGATTGTAGACCGTCTCACAAAGTCAGCTCATTTTATTCCAGTCAATACATGATGTAGACTAAAGCAATATGCGGAACTGTACATATCTCGAATTGTATGCCTCCATGGAACTCCCCGAACCATAGTGTCCGACAGAGTGGAGCCTTTCGTATCTCGGTTCCGGGAACAGTTGCAAGAATCACTTGGTACTAAGCTCATTCGAGGATCCGCATACCACCCTCAAACGGATGGCCAAACCGAGAGGGTTAATCAAATATTAGAAGATATGCTTCGATCTTGTTCTC
Source organism: Neostapfia colusana (assembly GCA_030760725.1). NCBI lineage: Eukaryota > Viridiplantae > Streptophyta > Magnoliopsida > Poales > Poaceae > Neostapfia > Neostapfia colusana. Next base: position 77,673,624 of record JASWHV010000013.1, read on the forward strand.
TCGTTCATGGTAAGAATTGGGATGATCACTTACCATTAGCAGAGTTCTCATATAATAATAGTTATCAAGAAAGTCTCAGGATGGCCCCTTATGAAGCTCTCTATGGCCGCAAGTATCGGACTCCATTAAATTGGTGTGAGTCTGGCGAAAGAGTTATATTTGGGGTTGATCTTGTGAAGGAGGCCGAAGAACAAGTAAGAATCATCCAAGCCAATCTCCGGGCCGCGAAGGCAAGACAAAAGAGCTATGCGGACATGCGTCGCCGACCGCTTGAATTTGAGGTCGGGGACCACGTATACCTATGTGTTTCTCCTATGAAAGGGGTGAATCTTTTTGGGGTCAAAGGAAAGTTAGCTCCGCGCTTCATTGGCCCCTTTCCCATCATCGAAAAATGTGGACCTGTTGCGTATCGTTTGCAACTGGCTACATCATTATCAGGAGTGCATAATATTTTTCACATCTCCCAGCTACGAAAGTGTCTCAGGACACCGTCAGGAGTTCGCATGGAGGACATAGAAGCTCTTCAACCCGATCTCACCTATACAGAGCATCCCGTCAGAATTGTTGATGAAAAAGCTCGAGTCACACGAAATCAAACTATGAGATTTTATAAAGTGCAATGGACTAATCATTCCGCAGAGGAGGCAACTTGGGAGCAAGAATATTATCTCCAATCGCATTATCCACAGCTATTAGCATCATATCTCCGGTAAACATCTACCTTCTCTTCGAAAATAATTTTTCATCTTAATCTTGGGACGAGATTTCTTTCAGGGGGGAGGGATGTAACAATCCAAATTCCAGGGCTCAGGTTTGGAAATTCGAAAAAAAAACAGTGGACCCCACATGTCAGTGTCTTCCTCCTCTCCAGCCTTCTTCCTCGAAGTCTTGCAAACAGCGCATGGCTGCCACGAAGCGCACGCCGCCTGACCGCGTACCAGCGGCGTTAAGGCCACCCACCGCGCAGCTCTTCTCCTCTTCCTCCACACTCGCTCATTTCCTCGCCTGCTTCCGAATTCTCCCAAGTTTGTCGCTCCCGAAAACGCAGTGGAGCTCGAGCTGACATCGCGCCGCACCACAGCAAGCTTCTGACCGGTACCGAGCGCGCTGCCACGTGCGCCCGCCTGCCCTAAACCCTGCTAGTCGCCTCACTCGTCCCCATTTCCATCCATGTGAGCTGAATTTGTCATTCTTCATCGGAGCCGGCCGCCGGATCTTTGCAGCTTCCCCGGGAAAATTCGTCGTACACGGTGAGTCTTGCCTTGATTCCTTTCACTCTGAGCTAGCCGACTTCCGGACTCATCTCCCTGACCGGTTTTCCCCAATTTTCCATGGTCCAGGAGGTAGGAAATCAGCGTCTTCCCCGCCGCTGGCCCTCACCCGTGCCCACTTCAACGTCGACCTCCATCTTCTGCTCATTCCCTCCGCAATTTGGGTTCACGTCGGCCTTCCCTACGTCGAGGTGAAGCTTCCCGCGTATTTTCCCCCATTTTCCGGACCTTATTTTAGGCACACGACGTCGCCGGAGTTGAGCGCCGGAGGAGCCTCGTCGCTGGACTGTTTTGCCCTCTCCGGCGAGGCTGCTACCTCGTGGGCAGGTGCTTGTGGCGCTGCGTTTCCGCTGAGCCACTCCCCTCCGCCAGGCGCCGCCTCCGGCGAATCCCCGGCGAGGCTCCAGCGAGCCTCTGGCGAGGAGCTGCCAGCCATGGCTGTGCTGTGCGTGCTCCAGTCGGGATCTGGTGTGGCCAGCGCCAGATCCCGTGCGCCAGGCCACCGTGTGGCTTTGTGTGGCAGCCTCAGCCACTTTAAAATTCCAGGAAATTGCCCCCACTTCAAAAATTCATAGAAAATTGTAGGAGACTCCAAAAATGATGAAACCAATTTTGTTGAGTCCAAAAAATATCCTCTACACATCTGTGTCCTTGACCTGTCATGAAAGCCTGTATAATTTTCTGGGTGATTTAATTTATCTAAACACCATTATCCCAATCGTGGGCCCTCTATTGCTTGGATTGAGCCCAAGTTTTGCCAGAATGCCCCCCTATATATTATAGACCACCGTAAAAATTTCAGCTTCATTTCTCTCTCAGAACTTTACCAATTACAACAGTGGCATAATAAGACATATTTGCTTTTTATTTTTACTGAGGGTCCACACTTAAGTGGTTTGACCTCAAAATTTGCAAGAACCTCTGTCATAATACCAGAAGCTTGTCATAAAAAATTTCAGCTCCATTTCGAATGTAAAACTATTTTTAGTTTTAGGATTTGCAAAAAGGTCACATAAACACTAAAGTGAGAAAGTATATGCATGTTATTTCTCAAACTTTATTACCAGTTGCTATAGTTGATCATCATATTGCTAAAAACTCTCGAGCCACACTAAGTTAATTATTAGATTCATTTTAATCACGATTACACCTTTATGCACTTATTAGCGGTTGATTTTCTTTTTGCAAGCATGGCATAAATTAGGAACCGAGGAGCTCGAGGAGGTACGACAAGAGGAGGAGGAAGCTCAGCTGAATCTTAACTTAAGCACTAACATAGAGCAAGGCAAGCCCTGATTTTACTCATAATCCTTGGATTGGGTCCTTTTATATAATCTCATGAGTTCGGTTGTTTTATTTGTTTTATGGGCATTATGTTTAGGTGTTGTATGAAACCTACTTGCATGACCATAAAGCTTTGGGTCTGAATGAGATTTAGAACCTACCCATGCTGCGCTAATCACTAGGTTCTACCACTAGGAATGAGTAAGTGGGGACTACTCATGGGGGTGTGGCATCCACATGAGGGTTTATATGGATTAATCATCCTTTATTGAAGTTTGAGACCGAGCGAGCATGTAGCGCAGAGGCACATGGGTGTCGTCTGCATAGGCTTGCTCGTGTTGATTGAGGACCGTGTCGTAGTCGGCCCCTTGAACAAGTATTGATTTTGTACAGGAAGGATGCTAGTATTATGGGAACTAGTAAACCGACATACCATGGAACCTCGTGTCGAACGATCCTGCGACCGACCTTGGTCAGGCGTTGAGAGGACAATAGGTAATCCTGCACGGGGTATGTCTCGGACATCAGTGAGGAACCCTTTGTCCGGGCCGGTCACCTTTTTTTGGCATTGGGCGAAGCAGGAAAGGTTGCCACATACGACTTGAGTGAGCGCGTCGTGCGTCTTCAAAAATGCGTATGTGTCATTTTTTCGGGTTATGTTCTGTAGAATAAAACCATTGGTTCAAATCGCCGTTCACTCGCGGTAAAAATGAGTCCGCTTGTTTAAGTCGTCATCGCGTAGTAACAACTGGCATAATATCGAGATTTGATGATGTGTAAATATAAATTCCAAATTTGCTTGCACCCTTGTATGTTTAGTTATAGTTGCAAATTAAGTTCACACTTCTATTAATTGTTAACTTGATGCTAAAATATGACCACCCTCCTAATGATAATGCTTTTAAGTTATCCACTACCCTTTGAAATAAGCACTTGAGCCTTGCATACTAGTATGGTCAAGAAATTATTTTCATCAGGTAAGTCTTGCTAAGCTTAGTAGCTTACCGGTTTCTTGATCCTATTTTTCAGGTGAGTCCCTCCTTTATGAGCATGATGCATATGAGGACTTTCCTAAGATTGCACCACTGCCCGAGGTATGGGTGGCACAATGGGAGCCCGAGTCGCCGCCGGCTTGATTTGTGTGTTGCTAGTACGGTGTGCCATTGGGCTAAGGCGCGCTGTTTTGCTAAATGTCTTTATGAGAGAATACTCGATTAGTACTCGTATTTTGCTACTCTCATGTATTTTGAAACGTTTAACATATGTACTACACTTTAAAACTTTGTGTATATTGTTTTTAAATTATGTCGCTTGTATATGCAATTGACGGTGATGCATCGAGTGTCACCATCCCGTGCAAAGATCCTGTGGCGTGATTGTGTCGGTTGCTTTCGGGCGACCGGCCGTCACACCCTCTCTGGTGGTTTTCATGGAGAGTGGGCTATGGGTCGGTGTTGTCCATGTGACACTGGTGCTTTTAGAGCAAACCCTAGCCCTAAAGACCCACTGTCGAGTGAGAACGGGGTCGCCGAAGTGAGGATCGACAGGGTCGCCGGTGCAAGCACCGTTCCGGCCGTTTTCATCCGCTTCCGACCCCACCATCATGTTCAGCATGGTGTAGAACTCACAGGCAGCGAGTTTGAGGAAGTTCGGACCACGGGAACCCCGCCCCGGCGAGCCTCGCCGGCGTGCGCCACCGCGGGAGGCGCGGGCAGCGCGAGGAAGACGAAGGAGGGCCGGGTCCCACCGGTCGGCCTCTGTATACGCGCGGGGATTGGTCTGTGGCACCGGATCCTATGCGGCTGCGCGGGAAATAACCCCGTGGCCTCGGGGTGGATAGCGTCACGGGTGGGGTCCACACCCAGAATTTAAACATTTCTTCAATTTCCAGGTTTAATGCAAACTTCAAAGGACCATAACTCTCAGTAGGAATGTCCAAAATTTGTGAAACAAATTTTGCTGGATTCCTCTCAGTCAATACTTTGCCGAAATGCAAAGAAATTGATCTGAAGATCTCTGGAAATTTCTCCAAAATGTAGCAAAATTAAATTTTTGGGAACTAATTCCAGAAGATCCCTGTTATGGAATTGCTTCAAAGTTGGCTAGGAGGTTCCTTATGATATTACAGATCTCCAGTAAAATTTTAGCTTCATTAGAGTTCATTTGCTAGGCTAAATTGCCTTCCAAAGTTCAGCCCTTAATTCAAATTTAAACAGAAACTTTTTCAGAACTCCTGTCCAACTTTAAAAATTCATATCTCTCTGTTGGTAGCTCCAAAAATAGTGAAACAAATTTTTTAAAACCATGGAGACTTACTCTAATCAGATCTTCCATTGTTAGCTATGTCAAAGCTCCTGATTTGGGCTCGAAATTCAGAGAAACCATGTGCTTGTGGGAATTTTGGAGACCACAATAGGCAATAACATTTCACCAAATTTTGCTCAGACCATCCTTAGAGAGTCTAGTCTCCCCGGTAAAAATACGAAAGCCAATTAAGGATCCTAAATAGCAGTAGCTATGAATAGAAGTTTACTTCTTATAAGTCCTTAATACTTATACATATATTTTATTACATTTCATTTAGTGACCGAAGTTGAGGACGCACCGGAGCCCTTGGACGTCCTCCCACCAGAAGCTGACTTCCCATTTAACTCGCAACCAGGCAAGCCCCGGTTTGCATTTAAGTCCTTTTGTAAATTCATTATTTGTATCACTTATGTCTAGGGTGAATGTTTGCATTAGAGTTAGGGTGATTGAAACCCCACTTGCATAACCTTTTAAATCCTATGGAGGGTTGGGTAGTTTACAGACTCGACGAGTAGAAAACGCCGTGCTAATATGCTTAGGATCTCAGTAGAAGTCGAGTAGTTGGAATCTACTCGCGAGGTAAGGCTTTATCACACGGTTTGGTCAGAATAGAAAATTGCTTAAGAGTGGAGAAAATGAGACCCAGCAGGGGGGATAGGAAGCAGTGAGCAGATGTCTCACATGCGTAGCCCTGTTGGTGTCGATTGAGGACCGAGTCGTGTGCGGGCCTGCTGAACAAGTATCTAACAGTACCAGATGGCATACTGACATAAGCAGGAAACTGATGTAAATGGTTAACCTGGGTGCCGAGGCTTACCCAACCATAAATAGGAGTGGGTTGAGGGTAGCAAGGTGTAAATCTGCCGGTGGCACCATCACGCTCCACGCAGGGACCTCCTGCCCATTACGAATGAACCGGTTCGGCCTTTGGGTTGCCTTTGAAAGGTTGTTGCATACAACAGAGTAGGAAGGGGTGTGGAATCACGCTTCTGAAAGTGGGTGTATGCAATGTGTTGTCCGGGTGTCTCCTGATTGCAATCACCGTCCCTCGCGGTTATTTGAGTACCGCTTGTTCACTGTTCTGTGACATAGTAAGAAGCGAAGTAAGCCAGATGAATGATAATATACTGTGATGATATCTTAATGTTTTGGAAACCATGTCTGCTGTAGATGTAGAGCTAATTAAGTTTATTTTCCGCTTTGGGCATCACCACATTGGAGGAAAGTGTTTGTTGTTTAATTGTGGACTTCCGATGTGAGGGCTGCCTGAGGCATATGAATCTGCTGCTATAAAACTGAAAGTAAGGATCAACTTATAGGCGTGTCTTTGGTGCAAAGTCCTTTTTCCTATCTTACACATCGCTGCATGTAGAGTTCCATGCCTAGGCTAGTCGGTTATGTCTTGCTGAGCCATCGTGCTCACGGTTGCAATATTTGAGCTGTATGCAGATAAAATCTATGAGGAGGGGTCCGAGGACGAGGCGATGCCCCGGTCGGGGTACACGGCCGAGCTGGAGCCCTTCACGCCGCCATGATCTCCGGTTCCATGCTGCTAGTGTGTAGCGTCCCCGGGCTGGATAGCTACACTTTTGCTTAGTTAGAATGAGAGAGTGTTAATAAAGAATACTTCCACTGTATAATTATGTTTTGTAAAAGACTTCCGCTGTTTTATATCAAATAAAAGTTTGTATGTTATTCTTAATTTTTTTCGTGTGTGCTGTTGGGTGCCGCATCGCACGGCACCACCCTATGCGATCTTGGAGTGGGTGAACCACGGGGTGGTCCCCACATGAGCAACCCATACAGATTATCGATGAAAAGACCCGGATCACCCAAAACCGGACTTTGAAATTTTACAAAGTCATGTGGATTAATCATACCCCCGAGGAGGCGACGTGGGAAAGCGAAGATTACATCCACCAGAACTATCCGGAACTTTTGTCATAAACTTTGTAATTACCCTCCCTTCTCGTTATTCTTTGTAATCTCGGGACGAGATTCCTTTTAAGGGGGGAGGAATGTAAAGGTCCCAAAAATGTGAATACAAAGAAACTCTTGTTTGCAAAAGTTGGATTCATATGTATGAAATTTGGGACTTGTTAAAACCTTTTCCACATGTGATAACCCACATGAGAGCTCTCTTCACACAAGTTCAAATAATTGTTTGAAAACTTGGAACCCAAGAGGGGTCTAAAACCAAGATGGGAAGTTCCCATATGTGTGAGAAAGCTAAAAGTCAGATTTGGAAAAAATTTGTTCAAAACTAAAAATTTAAATGAGAGCAACACAATGAATTTCAAAACTGTTGTGGTAAAAATCTCATTTGCAGCAGCCAAATTAAAAATCAGATTTCATATTTGAATTCCTTAGGTCCAAATTAGTGGGTATGCAAAGTTTCATGATTTTTTGAAATGTTTTGCAACAAATTTTTCCGAAATGGACTTTAAATTGCAAAGAATTCAAACAACCATTTGAATTTGTATGAAACTTGCCCAATTATCCAAATACATCTCAGATTTGAACTTCCACAATTGAATTCCATCATTTGCCAATTTTGGGAGATAATTTAGAGGATAAGGAGGCTCTGAACTGTGGGACCCACATGTCATTGAGAGAGAGAGAGTTAAGAATTGCAAAAGATCAACAGTGGAAGTGAGTCTCTATTTTGGTTCTCTCGGGAGATCGACCGAGAGGGAACCGATGCCAGAGCTCACCGCTCGGTCGACCGCCTCTCACTCCAACCGCCTGAGCTGAGACTTTTGTACCCTCAGTCGTGATCTTTTGCTCACAACACTGAGACCTCGCTGCTCTTTCTTCCTCCCGCAGAAAACAACTGAGCTTCGCCGCCACCTTTCCGATCGCTCGGCCACCACCTTAGCTCGCGTGAAAAACTTTGCCTGATCAGCCAAACAACACCACAGAACCTTCCACAACCTCCTCGTGCCATCACCAAGTTAGTTCGTGCTCTCTACACCGAGATACCCCAGTTTCCGTGGCGGCCGCCACAGAACCGAGAGAAGGTGCTCTCGTGGACAGCCTCGACCGAGGCTTGTCACGGCCGATCTAGGCAGCCTCTGGACGCGCATGACGTCCACGCAGCTCACCACCGGAACTCAGGACCAACCGCGGATCGTCAACGGCGAATTTTGAGATTCTCTTCCGAACGGTGCAAACCGACCTTCGGGTGTGAATTCATGAAATTACCGATTGATGTTTGGTTAGAGTCCACAAAACTTCAACCATGAGAGCTAGACTTGAGGGCGCACCAGTTTGCTTTGTAAACTTAGCATGAAACACAATGTGCACGGCGTATTTCTGATCTTTCCGACGGCGGCTACGCTGAGAAGATTCGGGTGCACGATGAACCCTAGTGTAGAGCCCTTTCCGAGCCGTTTCACCACTATACCGAGCTTCTCCAGCCCTCACTGGTGCTGTAGGGCCCTTCCAGAGAGCTTTTGGCGGGGTGACACAGCAAGGCGATGCCACCGGAGTCGGATAATTGCCGCCGCACATCGCGAGCTATGTTGGAAGCTCTGCCGGCTCGGATATACCACACCAGCATGTTCCTCGCATGAAATTAGGGCCTAGCGGCGAGTTTGAGCATTAGAGATGGCCGGACGACAGATTTTGGTGGTGCTCCGGCGAGCTCCGGCGGCGATATCGCACGGCGGCGAGAGGTAGACGAATGGGACGCCGGACCCGCATGTCAGTCACTCAAGAAGGAGAGGCCAGATCTTCTGTGGTGCCGGATTGACTGTGGCAACGCTAGAAACAGCTCTGTAACCCCGTGTGGCTTGTTCCAGCACGCGACACGTGTGTTCACTGGACCCACAGTTAGATTTAAACTTTTCCCCGATTAATTCAAATTCCTGATTTTCCGCAAAGTTTAGAAGAGCATAACTTTTGCTAGGAAACTCCAGATTTAGTGATTCAAATTAGGTTAGATTCAGATTGACAAACTCTATCCAAATATGGAACCCAATTTGTATGAAAGTCATTATGTAATTCTGGAAAATTCTTTAAACTTTTCAGCAAAATAATTTTAGAGGGAGTTTGGTTCATCCAAAAATCCTCAAATTTTGATAGAATATTCTTTAGGGTGTTATTGAACTCCTGTAGAAATTTCAGCTCAATTGGAGTTGATTTGATTAGGAGAATGCATATTTTAAGTTGCTGTGTTCAAATGAATACAGAAACATTTTCAGAGAATTTCCAAAACATGGAAATTCAGTTCTGGGCAATTCTTAGCTACCCAAATCCTAGGAAAATTCATGCAGGCTCTATGAACTATAATTGAAATTATAGTTCACTAAGTTTGACATGAACATGAGTGTTACCTCAGAATTAATTCCTCTTTGCTTAATTACTTAGAGAATTGTTCTGAATAAACCACTCCATGAAAAGTGCTAATTTTTGGTCCACATGACTTTCTTGTGACAAAGAACTCACAAGAAAATTTTCAGCTCCATTGGAGCTCTGGATCACCACTGTCTTGTGTAACCTCTTAAGGTGATCAACTCACAAGTGGAGATAGCACTCAACAGTTGATCATAATACTTAAACCCAACCTAAACCACTAGCAACAGTGTCATTTTAAATTCTTAAACAGAGTTCCAGTTTTTAAACTGTCACTAGAACTTATTAGCAAAAGCTTTACAATTAAATGCATATACGTATTCATATTGTGTAGCATATACGTGAGAACATGAGAAGGACTTAAAGTGAAAATCAAGGAGGGAGGAAAGCGAGTGATCAAGCTCCAAGTGATCTTCACTAACTGATTGTAATCTTAGCCACCTGCAAAACAGGAAAGCGCCCGTTTGCATTTGAACAGTTTTATAAAGCATTTCCATTTCTAGAGATCATAGCTTTGAATTGTTTGATTGCATTAAGTCTAGTTGATATTGAAAACCCCAATTGCATGACCAGAATTTCCTAAGAGAGAAAGGGTAGAATAGCACCTCCTTGAGTGGATTTGGCTACGCTAAATGTTAGTAGGAAAGGTCCGGTAGAAGTCGAGTAGTTGGAAGCTACTCGCGAGTTTAGGGCCGGTTTACTCGGAACGGGTCAAAAATAGAAATGATGAGGAAAGTTCACACATAAGAAATGGAGACCGGGCAGGGAGGTTTAGATGCAACAGGCTGCAGACCGTGCATGCATAGCCCTGCCTGTGTCGGTTAAGGCCCGTCCGTGCTTGGCCCTGTTGGACAAGTTTGAGTTGTGTACCAGGCACATACTGGCTATATGGGACCCAGGAAACCGATGTACCTTGGGAGATCCATAGTGGAACTTTTCTAACTGCCTTAGGCTTTCAGCGTCAAGGTAGCAGGAGGTAACTCGCTTAAGAACATACCACTGCAGGTATGTACCTTGAGGGAGCTTGAGGACTCGGGGGCAGTTAGACTGCGTCCAATGCGGAAGATCTTGGGAAAGGTGGCCGCGTACAACATCAGTCAAGGTTTCTGCCGGCAACTTGGAGTACGGGTGTACGTGTCGTGTAGTCCGGGCGTGTACTGATTCGAATCACCGTCGTTCGTGGTTATATGAGCATACTTGCCCACTGCGTCTTGACGTAGTAACAACTGAAACAGTTTTCTTTTGAACTTGATAAGGCTGTGATGTAACTTGTTTTACAACCATGATTGAATTAGAGATAGGCTCATTAAACTTTTACTTTCACTTTGTGCCAGAAGCATCGCAACAAAGCGTTTCTTGTTTGATTGTGGAGTTGCGATGCTGTTCGGCTCAAAGTCTGTACAATGAGGCTTAAAATCTGAAAGTTAAGGATCTACCTTAGACGAGTCCTTTATTCAAATCTAGCTAACCCAATTGCAACCGTCGTGCAAGTAGAGTTTCTTGTTTAGGAGAGACGGATCAGTCTTGCTGAGCCTATGTGCTCACGCTTGCTATATGAGTGGTTTTGCAGGTTAACATCGATGCTAAAAAGAAGGTTGTCCGGTGAGACTCGGAGACTTCCGAGTCGTGTAACACATGGAGAACCCAGCCGCTGCTGTTATCATCGTGTTGCTAGCGAGATGAGTCCGCGGGCTGGACTTCATCTCGAGTGCTCTTTAGTTATTCGACGTGAGTTGTTTATAGACTTCCGCTGTAGCTACTTGATGTAAATTATTTACAAAGAAAAACTTGTAAGTTTCTACTATTGTTTTATGTAATACATTGTTCCTTATATGTGTGCTGTTAGGTGCCGCACAACACGGCACCACCCAATGCGATTCCCGGGCGAGTGCCACGTCCCCGTGACTGAACAAGTGGCGTCGGGCCCTCTCAGTAAGAAAGTTTTTGTAAGTCCTATTTTTCATGAACCAGAAACACAACGACGTTCAAACATCAGTTTCTTTGCATTCACGTTTTTGGGACTTTTACAGAAAGTCGAGTAGTTGGAATCTAATCGCGAGCTTAGGGCTTGGTTTTCGTCGGAGCGGGTTATGAATAGAACCATTAAGGAAAATTCACAAGTGAGAAATTAAGACCGGGCAGGGAGATTGAGATGCAGCTGGCCGAGGTCCGTGCGTGCATAGCCATGTCCTGTGTCGGTTAAGGCCCTTCGGTACTTGGCCCTGTTGAACAAGTTCGAGTTGTGTACCGGGCGCATACTGGCTATATGGGACCTATGAAACAGATGTAACTCGTGAGATCCATATTGGAACTTTTCCGATCGGCTTAGGCTTTTGGCGTCAGTACAGCAGGAGGTAACTCGCTTAAGAACATATCACTGAGGGTATGTACCTTGAGGGAGCTTGTTGTTCGGGTCGACTGGACCGCGTCTGATGTGGAAGAACATGGGAAAGGTGGCTGCGTACAACATCGGTCGAGGTTGCTGCCGGCAACTTGGAGATGGGTGTACGTGTCGTGCAGTCTGGCCGTGTCTTGGTTCGAATCACCGCCACTCGCGGTTATATGAGCATACTTGGACACTGAGTCTTGACATAGTAAGAACTGAAGTGAATTACTATGAATTTATAAGGCTTGTGACCTAATTTGTATTGCAACCCTTTTTTTGAATTAGAGATAGTGCAAATAAAGTTTACTTCACCTTGTGCAAGAAGCATCGTAACAAAGCGTTTCTTGTTTGATTGTGGAGTTGCGATGCTGCTCGGCTCAAGGTCTTCAAAATGAGGCTTTAAAATCTGAAAGTTAAGGATCCACTGTAGGCGAGTCCTTTATGCAAATTCACCTACCATGTTTCAATGCGTCGTGCATGTAGAGTTTCCTGTTTAGAGGAGACGGATCAGTCTTGCTGAGCCTATGTGCTCACGCTTGCTATATGAGTGGTTTTGCTTGTTAACATCTATGCTTATGAGAAGGTTGTCCGGTGAAACTCGGAGACTTCCGAGTCGTTTAACACATGGAGAACCTGGTCGCTGCCGTATGTCTTCATGTTGCTAGCGAGATGAGTCCGCGGGCTGGACATCTTCTCGAGTGCTTAGTAGATATTAAACATGAGATGATTATAGTCTTCCGCTGTAGTTATTTGATGTAAATTATTTACAAAGAACACTTGTAATCTTCCGCATTTGATTTATGTGATACGACTTTCTTATATGGGTGTTGGTTGGTGCCGCATCGCACGGCATCACCTAATGCAATTCCCGGGCGAGCGGCGCAGCCCCGTGGCAGGTCAGGCCCCACAGTTGGTTGCCCCAGAATCACGTGTTTAGGCAATAGAAGAATGCTTTCAAAAAGAACACTATTATGACGAAGAGACTTCCGAAGCGTCTATGTGGGTCAGAAATTGCTAATATGTTGTAGAAACTTGTGGTAGATAAAGATCGTCCAAGATTTTTTATAGGTTACGGAGAGGTACACAATTGGACTCATAGATGTGGACTATTGGACCTACCGTATGTTAAGTCATTGATTTTAATGCACAATATTGATGTCATGCACCAGACACGTAACATGGCTGAATGCATCATAAGCACGTGCATTGATATGCCTGGCAAAATAAAAGACAATATAAAGGCTCGAAACAATTTGGTAGAGTTTTGTAATCGTCCAAAGCTTAAGCTCTCTGAAAGTGGTGGTAAGCCACGTGCTTCTTTTTGTCTTAAATCTAAATAGAAAAAAAGAAGTTATGAATTAGTTGAAAGGGTTGAAATTCGCTGATGGTTACGCTACTAGCTTGAGATGAGTCATTAATGTGAGGATGGGAAAACTAACTGGGTGAAAGAGTCATGATTATCACATAATTATGGAAAGACTCCTTCCCATTATGTTTCAGGGCTACCTTGATGATGCAGTTTAGAAAGTGTTAGCCAATCTTAACTATTTTTATAGGCACCTCTGTACAAAAAAAATCATGATAGAGGTGATGAAGAAGTTGGAGAAGGAGATACCAGTTCTTTTATGTAAGATGGAAAAAATATTTCCTCCAGAATTTTTCAATCCAATGCAACATCTCCTTATCCATCTGTCGTACGAGGCTAAAGTGGGCGGCCCTATGCAATATAGGTGGATGTATCACATTGAAAGAGGCCTAAGATATCTTAAACCATGGTTGGCAATAGGGCTAGAGTTGAAAGGTGCATCGTTGAAGCATTTACTCTTAAGGAGGTAGGATATTTTTCAAGTGTTTACTTTGTAGAGGAAAACAATGTCGATGCTTCTCTGATGCAGTACAATGTGGATGAAGATCCTCCTTGTAGTGACCTATCCATTTTTGTGACGAGGGGCACCACTGTTGGTAGTAGCACGAGCTACAATTATACTGCAGAAGAAAGGAAGGTTGCTTTGTTGTACATGTATGCTAATACAGATGGGATGGACAAATATTTCGAGTAAGTATTCGTTCTACATCTATGCTACGTATCATTATTTAATATACCTCAATGCTAATGTTCTTGTTTTTCGAACAGTGCATTTTATAAGCAAAATTGGACACTTAGACATCAACCTACAAGCAAGCAGGTAGAAAGATGCCACGAGATGGAATTAATGGAGGGTCTAATTCTCTATCTTGGTTTCGAGATCAAGGAATATTTTCTTGTCATTCCTCTATCTTGAATTATAATAGTGGTATGTAAAAATATTCTTATAAGTTCATATTTTAGACAGTGTGTAAAAGATGATGACGTCCATCAAGACTTGCAACAACTATCTTAAGGAATACTGAAAGTTAGAATCTACGATTGGTATGGCGTCAATGGATTCCGATTCCGTTCGACTCTATTTGAAGCTATTCGCCATCTTGCGGCAACGACTAATACCAGAGTTGTGACAAGAACAATCGATATTGAAGGACGGGGAACTAATTACTATGGATCATTAACAAAATCCTCAAATTCAACTTTGCCGGTAATAAGGAACTTAAAGTAGTTTTCTTTGATTGTGACTGGTTTCATAACCATCATGGAACTAGTGAAAACCAATTTGGCATGGTTTAATTGAAACACAACGAAAGGTTGCGAGGGTACGACTCTTTTATCCTTGCAGACCAAGTTGATCAAGTGTATTATCTACCTTATCTATGCGAGAAGATGAGTGTTTGGTGGTTCGTATACAAGGTCAATTCTTGTGAAAGGTTATATACCCCAGGCGATGTTGGGTACCATGATACCCCGACATCCGTTGGTGAGTTTGATGATGTTTACCATGAAAAAGATCTGCCAAGCTGATTTGTCGTTGAGCCTAGTCAAGAGCTTGATGACTTAGTTGAAGACGCCGATGATGTACAGACTCGTGAGAAGCGTAAATGGAAACCAGTTAGTAAAACATTTTGATGGTCTGGTTTAAGGAGTAGAGTAAATGAGCGAGATTCTGATGACTTTTAGAAATGAATACAAGTAATATTTTCTTCATTTATTGCTTCATGTTGTATATTTTATAATAATTATTATCAATGCATCATTGAAATAGGATGTCAGCGGACAAGGGTAATGAGACGGCTCGCCGTCCCGTTCACGGGGACGGGGCACCTTGCCCGGGAATCGCATTGGGTAGTGTCGTGTTATGTGGCACCCAACAGCACACATATAAGGAACAATGTATTACATAAATCAAAGCGAAAGCTTACAAATATTCTTTGTAAATGATTTACATAAAATAGCTACAGCGGAAGTCTATAAACAGCTCACGTCGAATAACTACGAAGCACCCGAGAAGAGATCCAGCCCGCGGACTGCTCTCGCTAGCAACACAAATACATGGCAGCGGCTAGGTCCTCCATGTGTAACATGACTCGGATGTTTCCGAGTCTCACCGGACAACCTTCTTTATAGCGTCTTATTAACCTGCAAAACCACTCATATAGCAAGAGTGAGCACAAAGGCTCAGCAAGTCTTAACCGTCTCTCCTAAAGCATGCAACTCAACATGAGGGTAACTTAAGACCCAATCCTGTAATTTGCAAAAAGACTCGCCTATAAGTTCATCCTTAACTTTCGAATTTTAACCATAATAGTAGTGACCTTGCGCCCAGCAACATTGGAACTCCGCAATCAAACAAGAAACGCTTCATTCCCATGTTACTTGGCCCAAGGTGGAAAAGTAACTTTAGTTTGCTCTATTTCTACTTCAAACAAGGTTTTTATACAATTTACAATAATCATAGCAGCAATTAAACTTCACAAACTGTTTCCACACAAGTTGATTACTACGTCACAACATGGGAGCAAGCGGTACTCAATAACCGCGAGGGACGGTGATTCGAATCAAACACTACCCGGATAACTCGACACATACGCCCACCACTGAAGACCCAAATCTGGCGTCCTTCATTACGTCGTATGTGGCAACCATTCTCAGGACACTAGACTAGAACCGGTCGCGCCGTCTCGGGCTCATAGGTCTAACAAGACGATGTGGTATGCCTCTACAATCTAGTGAACCTGGTACATCGATTTCCTGGTTCCCATATATCAGTAAGCATCCGGTACACAACTCAATACTTGCTCCTGGATGCGGCACACTCATCGGTCCTTAACCGATACAGGCAGAGCTACTCGACCAAGACCTCGTCTTGTCACTGCCTAACCCCTCTGCCCGGTCTCATCTTTAGAAATGTAAACTTTAGTTTGCCTCTCTTCCCAACCACACTTATGTGATCCTGAACAAAGCTCGCGAGTAGATTCCAACTACTCGTCTTCTACCGGATGTCCTAGCCTATTTAGCATGGCCTTATTCTACAGCGATGACACCATTCTACCCTTGACCTCAGGGTTCTTTGTAACACCCCAAAAATCTTGTTAAGACCCAAAATCCTGTTAAGAAGTGAATTTAAAATTTTTTGGACGTGTTGCATGTTTTGCAACAATTTAAATTCAAACTGGAATTCAATTTAAACTTAAAACAGAAAAGAAATAGAAAAAGAAAAACGAAAATGAAAAAAAAACCGGCCAGTGGGCCGAATGTGGCGGACCGGAATCCGCTCGTCCAGGATCGCAGAGGGTGGTGCCGCGCGATGCGACACCCGACAACACACGTCATAAGAACACATTATATTACATGGGAAAAAAAAACTGAATGTACAAAGTAGTACACTTCTCAGTTACAAACTAGGGTCTTTATTACACAGCGGAAGTTTCTTTTATACAAGTCACGCCCGCCTATCTAGCAAAAGTGGTTGCCCAGCCCTAGGGCAACCCACACTAGCTGCACTCCTCAGCTCAGCGCGGCGTGTACGGCTCCCACTCAGCCGTGGTCCCCGACGGAGGGTAACTCTCGCCGGTGGACTCGTACTCCGAGTCCGTGGGTGGCTCCTCACCTGAAAAACATTTAAGCAGCAACCGTGAGCACGAAGGCTCAGCAAGGCTTAACCGACTCACCTAAGCATGAAACTCTACATGAGGTGTACCATGACATAGGATAGCAATGTTGCAGCAAATAGACACGCCTACAAGTTCATCCTTAGTTCATCTTTTAGCAACAAGTTAACGGTTCTGGAAGCTGAAATTTAGGGAGCAATATTTGGTGGCACACAGGTAACAATACAATTATATCATAACAGCAATATTGAATCATAACATTTCATTCATTAGTCTACGTTACGATGCAGTGATCAAGCGGTACTCGTCATCGCGAGGGACGGCGAATCGACTCAATATACACCTGCAGGGAAACCCAAGGAGCACGTCACGTACGCCCACCTGTGGAGCTGCACAGCACGCTCACTCGATGTCGTACAGGACAACCTTTCACCCAACAGCCCAAACGTCGAACCGGTCGCACCGAAACGAGTAGGAGGTTCCCCACACGGAGCATCTCTCTATGCCCGTTGGCAGATTTCCACCTTGCTGCCCTCAGCCTACACCTATAAATCGGTGCGTTATGCCTCGACGCCCGGAGGTTTAGGCTACATCGGTTTATCGGGGCCCATATATCCGATATGCCTTCGGTACGTTCAATACTTGTTCAGCAGGGCCGCACACATATCGGTCCTCAATCGACACGGGCAGGGATGCGCACACAAGACTCCCTCTTGCTGCGCCCTAGCCCCTGCCTAGTCTCATTTTCATTACTAAAGTGATCTCGCGTCACTCAACCGAACCCGTGTGTCCCAATGCCTATCTCGCGAGTAGATTCCAACTACTCGACTTGTACCGAAGTCCTATGACTCATTAAGCATAGCCTGTCTACTCGAGATCTTAGACACTACCCTCACTCTTTTAGGAGCCTTTGGTTATGCAAGTGGGGTTCCATTCATCCTATACCTAATGCACATACATACTTCATATGACACATGTAAACAAAGTAAGACTTATAAAAAGGGTTAATGCAAACCAGGGCTTGCCTTGTTGCTGCTGGTCAGGGGTTAGTTCCTCTTCCGGAAGGAGGAAGTCCAGCACTTCCGGAGTCTCTTCTCCAATGGCTACACGTTTAATACAATACTATATGTTAATTTGAATGCAACGTGTGAACTGGAATACATCATTGCTAATAACTCTAGCTAGCCCTTCCCTTTGGTTCTGAAATTTTTATGGTGGACTGGTAGGGTCCTAACCAGAGTTGTGACCAAGTTTTATTTGAAACAAAGTTCATTTGAACCTTGTACAAATAGAAACCCATTTGGTCAATATTTGAGCCTCTGGATGATTCCAGGGGTTTTCATGGCTCTAACCATTACTTTCTGGAAACTAGACTTTAAGATGGTTCTAATGGAGTTGGTTTCACGTCATTTGAAGAATTCTACAGAAAGTTATGTCCTAATTAAGATTGGAGAAAATCTGAAAAATGTTTCTGTACATTTTTCTATTTTCCCTGGGCAGTTCCCTTAATCACCCAATTAGGGTAACTAAATGAACTTGGATGAGTCTGAAAATTTTACTGGGATTCAGGGATTTTCCAATGAACCTTTCAGCCAAATTTCAGAATTTTTCATAAAGTAGCCCTCCAGATAAAATTCCCAACAGTTTAAACTTTAGGGATTTAATTCTGGAAAACTATTCACTTTCATGAGCTGAATTTGGTATTGCTGGAAAGTGCTCAGAGAGCTGAATCCAAAAAAATTTGGTTCACCCGATTTGGAGCTTTCTAGCCAAAGTTATGAGGATTTGAAGTTTGGAAGAATTCTGAAAATCGGGGGAAAAGTTTAAACTCTCGGGGCCCGCGGGGACACGTGTCGAGCGCGGAGGTGTCCGGCACACCGGAGCTCACAGGGTATTTGCGCGCCAGCACAGCCGATCCCTGGCCACAACCGATCCCAATTTAAATTCTTCAGCCGTTGACACGTGGGCCAGCCGGCTTCGTCTTCCTCCCGCCGTCCTCTCGCGCCCGCACCGCTGACCTCGCCGGAGCAGACTCGGGGCTCGCCGGATCACCGCTGCCGGACCTTCCATGGTCTGAAACTCGCCGCCAGGGGGTTGTCGACGTCGAGGAACACGTCGGGGGTGACAGGTCGGGCTGGGGGTGACCGGAAATAGCTCGGCGACGTGCCGCGGCCTCGGTTGAGGTTTGACACCGTCGACCGTGGTTTCTAAACCCGCCAACACCTCGAACAAACGGCCCAACAGCATCAGTGTACCTCTAGGAAGCTCGACAAGGTGTCAAAAGGGTCCAGGGATGGCGGCAAGTCGATCGGCACCGTGTGACAGATCGTGCCCGCCATGACCGCCCTCGATCGAGCTCGAAATTCGTCACTCCTAGACAGTTTCACGTTACGGATGCAGAAAAGAACTTGATCGCCGGCTAGTCCAGCGTCTATGTGCAAGATTTGATGACCTCCGAAAGATCATAGAGCGAGAATTTAAAGAAACCGTACCGGAAGCTTGGTTTACGGTCGCCGGAGCAAAAACTAGAAATTCTCTGCGGATTCTTCACGGTTGGCTTCCAAACTTGGAGGAGAGCCGCACGGTGGTCGCGCGCTCCTGTTGCCTCTCTCGCTGGACCGTGAAAAACGCCTGTGGAACGCTGCCCACGGGCGCCTGACTCTCGGCTGAGGCTAGGTCGCCGCGGTGGCGATCGTCTTTGGGCAAAGGAGGTCGGAGCTCGGGGTTTCTGGCGTTGGGTAGGTGAAGTGCGAGCTCAGGTGACTGTCTAGCAGCTCAGGGACGAAGGAGGAGATGGTTTTGCTGGTTTTCCCGATTGAGCAGAGAGCTGCGGCGAGAAACAATGGCGCTGCTCGGGTTTGCCCGCGAGAAGATAAAGCCGGCCGACTCCTGCTCGGCTGAGGCGGTGCCGGTCACGTGGGGGCGCGAGCCAGCCGCCCTGGGCGCCAGCGCGTGGAGAGGGAAGCAGCTGGTGGCGCCGGTAGCTGCTCGGTGGCACAGCCGACAGCTGCTCGGTGGAATTTCCCACCGAGACTCTGACTTTGGTTGCAAGTTTCTCCTTCTCCCCTCTATGACATGTGGGTCCCACCCAGGGTTTTAACCTCTTAAATTTACTCCTAATCACTGTTGTAAACAGTGAGCCCCATAATACCCCTGGTGATTCAAATTATTCACCCTTGAGCCATTTGAATTGAATAGAATTCAAATTGGGTTCGGTTTGAGTGAATTTCAGCACAAGTTCAGTTTTGAATTCAAATAAAGTTTGAATTCGTCCCACTTAGCTCATGACAAGATCAACTCCAAATGGAGTGAAAATTGGTGGGCTTACTCAGAAAAATGTGCTGAGTTTGAATATGAAGCTAACTTTTGAATTTGGGTGATGAAAGTTGCTGCAATTTGAATTTACATTCAAATTGGCCTCTTTTTCAAATAACCCAAAAAGTGCCTCAAAAAGTGTTGGATTTCTATGAAACTTGGACCGAACCTTCCCAAGGCTTTTTAAGTTCTAGGGGTGAGCTCAACCTCTCATGTTCCTATGTCCAAATCCCACTTTGTGAAAAGGAAGACTTTCCCCTCTAATTACTCTGTTGATGAAGGTTACTTGCTCTTCACAATATTTCCTAAGATATCCACAATGAAAACTGTGGTGTTGCGGGGTGAAGAAAAGTTTTTGCAAGTCCCTTTTCTTGGGCTTTTACATCCCTCCCCCCTTAAAAGAATCTCGTCCCGAGATTACAAAAGAAGAGATAGCGATGTAGTAGGGACTCACCCGTGTTGAGAAGCCATGAACTCCGGGTACTTTGAGCGGAGGAACTCCTTGCTCTCCCACGTCGCTTCTTCGGCGGTGTGGTTGCTCCAGAGTATTTTGTAGAACCACAACGTTCTGCTACGCGTGTTCGGGCTTTCTCATCAAGAATTCCCACCGGATACTCCTCATATGTTAAATCCGGTTTCAGCTCGCCGATGTCTTCGGTAGGAACAGCAGCTGTATGCTTCAAGCATTTTCGCAGTTGCGAAACATGGAAAACATCATGGACACCAGCCAGAGATGCCGGTAGTTCCAATCGATACGCCGCTGGTCCACACTTCTCGGTGATAGCGTAGGGTCCAATGAAACGGGGAGCGAGCTTCCCCTTCACACCAAACCGGTGCACGCCCTTCATTGGAGACACACGGAGGTACACGTGTTCCCCAACGTCAAAATGCAACGGTCTACGCCTCTTATCAGCGTAGCTCTTTTGTCGGGATTGAGCAGCCTTCAAGTTAGCTTGAATCACCCAAACACGCTCTTCGGCGTCGTTCACCACATCAACCCCGAATGTGACCCTTTCACCGGACTCGCACCAATTTAATGGGGTGCGGCATTTGCGACCGTAGAGAGCTTCGTAGGGTGCCATCTTGATACTCGCCTGATAGCCGTTGTTGTATGAGGCACATGCTCTCAACATGTCTTCCAAAACTTGATTCACCCTCTCTGTCTAGCCATCTGTTTGAGGGTGATAAGCGGAGCTCCTAATCAACTTAGTACCCAATGCAGCGTGTAGCTGCTCCCAAAAGCGAGATACAAATAATGCACCTCGATCTGAGATAATGGTCTTGGGTACCCCGTATAGGCATAGAATTTTTGCTATGTATAGCTCCGCATATTTGCCGGCATTGTAACGTGTATTTACCGGAATTAAGTGAGCCGTCTTGGTTAACTGATCCACGATTACCCATATGGAATCATGCTTGTTGGATGTTAGCGGTAATCCCACAATGAAATCCATGCTCACATCTTCCCATTTCCATGCCGGAATCTTCAGGGGTTGCAGCAGCCCTGATTTCTTCATGTGATCAGCTTTCACTCGTCTACACGTATCGCACTCGGATACGTACTTAGCTACCTCCCGCTTCATCCGCGTCCACCAAAATTTCTTTTTCAAGTCTTGGTACATTTTGTTGCTGCCCGGATGAATGGAGTATTTAGACAAGTGGGCTTCGTCGAGGATTTTCTTCCTCAGTTCCATATCTCGGGGTACGACTATGCGGTCATTAAACCATAGCGCCCCCTCATCATCTTTCTGGAAACATTTAATCTCTCCATTGTCTATCCGTCTCCGGAGATGTGCCATGCCTTTATCATCTTTCTGAGCTGCAATGATGTCCTCCCTAATAGTAGGGATGAGGGCAAGGTTGTACAGCGATCCATAAGGAACCAAGTATAAACTTGGCTCTTCCTCCTCCACCGGTGTAATGGTGAGGTGATGGACATGTGATTTCCGACTCAGCGCGTCGGCAACCACATTCGCCTTGCCAGGGTGGTAGTGAATCTTAATCTCATAGTCCTTGATTAATTCTAACCACCTCCGTTGCCTCATGTTCAGCTCCTTCTGGGTGAAAATGTATTTCAAGCTCTTGTGGTCGGTGTAGAGATGCACCAAGTTCCTCAGGAGATAGTGCCTCCACATTTTCAGCGCCAAAACCACTGCAGCAAGCTCAAGGTCATGAGTGGGATAATGCTGCTCATGGTTCCGAAGTTGGCGTGAGCCATAAGCGACCACACGTCCTTCCTGCATCAACACGCAGCCAAGCCCAATACCGGAAGCGTCACAATACACGTCGAAGGGCTTTGTTGTATCCGGCTGAGCTAAGACCGGGGCTGTGGTGAGATGCTTCACCAATGCTCGGAACGCTCCTTCACACGCCGTGTTCCAAACATATTTCATCCCTTTCTTCAGCAACTCTGTCATCGGTTTAGCGAGCTTGGAGAAGCTTGGGATGAATCTCCTATAGTATCCCGCTAACCCGAGGAAGCTTCTGACTTCATGGACTGAAGTGGGAGCTTTCCATTTCAGCACTTGCTCTATTTTACTTGGGTCAACCGCAATGCCTTCAGCTGAGATGATATGTCCGAAGAATGGCACTTGGCTGATCCAAAACTCGCATTTACTGAACTTGGCGTAGAGTTTATGGTCTCGCAATCGTTGAAGAACGATCCGCAAGTGTTCGGCATGTTCGGCTTCTGTCTTGGAGTAAACCAAGATATCGTCGATGAACACTACCACGAACTTGTCCAGCTCCGGCATGAACACCGAGTTCATGAGATACATGAAATGGGCTGGAGCATTTGTGAGACCAAAGGACATGACGAGATATTCATATAATCCATATCTCGTCGAGAAGGCCGTCTTTGGGATATCCTCCGCCCGGATCTTTATCTGGTGATATCCAGAGCGAAGGTTCATCTTGGAGAATACACTTGCACCCACAAGTTGATCAAACAATATGTCGATGTGGGGCAGTGGGTACTTATTCTTGATGGTGATGGCGTTGAGCGGCCGGTAATCCACACACAGCCTCAGGGTTTCATCCTTCTTCTTCACGAACAACGCCGAGCATCCCCAAGGCGAGGAACTCGGCCTAATGAAACCCTTGCTCAACAGATCATTGAGCTGTTCTTTCAGTTCCGCCAGCTCATTTGGAGCCATCTTGTATGGTCTCCGTGATATGGGCGTAGTCCCGGGTGCGAGCTCGATCTTGAACTCGACATCCCGCTCAGGTGGCATGCCCGGAAGATCATCCGGGAACACATCGGGATATTCCCGGACCACGGGGATGTCCTCCAACTTGAGAGCTGCAGTATTGTGGATCACTGAAACTTCCCGGACTGGATTATCTAATAGGAGGGACTGCGGACGGTGTAATGGGGAGTTGAGGTGAACCGTCCGTGATGGGGTTTCCAGGACAGCGCCATGGTAGCTTAGCCATGACATTCCTAAGATTGCATCAATCTTTTGCCCCTCAAGGTTAATTATAGTGGTGGGATATATCTTCCCACCTAAGCACAGTGGTGCTTTTGGAACCATCATCGTTGCTGAAATCTTTCCTCCCGGTGAGCAGATCATATACGAACACTCGGTTGGAAAGACTTCCAGCTGATGCTTAACCACATATGATGCACTTATGAAGTTGTGGGTTGCACCATAATCAAACACTATGACGATGGCTTGATGGTTGAGAGTAAACGTACCCGCCAGCACGTTGTCTCCCTCTAGGGCGTCCTCATTGTCGAGGTTGCGGACGCCTCCAGTCCGCTGACCAACCTTCTTCACCGGAGGTCGGCCTCGAGCACCGCCCTGGGACTGGGCTTGCCCGCTGCTCTGCTGCCCCTGGGGACAGTCCTTCGCGAAGTGGCCCGCCTGGCCACACGTGAAGCAGGTGAAACGGGGCGGTCCCCCGCTGATCGGTGGACGGAAACCCGGGGCGCGTTGTGGCAGTGGAAACGCCCAGGGTACTGTCTGCTGCTGCTGTTGCTGTTGCTGTCTTGGTGGTGGCATCGGCGGACGGAACGGGGGTGCTTGGAACGAACGTCCCCCGAACTGTTGAGGTCGCGCCGGTGGACGCCACTGCTGCCCGGATGGTGTCCGATACACCATACGGTACTTCTGAGGCGCGCCACCACCACTGCTAGGTGGAGCGCTGCGCTTCCTCTGCTCAGCTGCCAACTCCCGCTGAGCGTCCTCTTGCATGATCGCGGCATTGACTAAGTCGTTGAATGTTCCGCGATTCCACTGAACGAGGTGCGTCTTCATTTCGGGGTGTAACCCCCGATAGAAATGCTCCCTCTTCTTCTCCTCCGTGGAGATTTAGTCTGACGCATACTGCGCCAGATGGTTGAAGGCACGGGAGTAGTCGTGGGCACTCCTCCCGCCCTGCTTCAGTTCCAAAAATTCTTGGAACTTTCTCTTCATTATTCCGGGAGGAATGTGATAGGCGCGGAACGCCTCCCGGAACTCTTGCCATTCCACGGCATGGCCAGCCGGACGTGAGGCGACATAATTCGCCCACCACGCACCAGCGGCACCGTGGAGCTGCTGTGCTGCGAACAGGGTCTTCTGTCGCTCCGTACACTGGAGCAGCCCAAACTTGGACTTGATAGTCCGCAGCCAGTTGTCCGCCTCCAGTGGTTCTTCGGCTTCGGTGAACACTGGAGGGTGCTTACTCATGAAATCCGAGTACGACACTTCACGGGGCTCACGAGGCCCTCGCTCTTGACGTCCCCCCGCCTGGGACATATTCTGCACGATCGTGCGGAGCAGGTCGGTCTGCTCCTCACGACCTCCCACCAGTGCCGCTATCACATCCGCTAGAGTAAGCGGAGGCGGCGGTGGTGGCTGCTGCTGCGGGGTGCTGTCGTAGGCCGTTGGCTGGGAGTCATCGCCTCCCCCTTGGCTAGAGCCACCAACCTCGTGTGTGGTCCTAGTGCGAACCATCTGCAACCATACGACAATAAAATCAGTCCTTCAAGAGAGTGCATGCAGTCCAAATGGAATAGGTGTAAAACATAATGACAATAAAAACATGCGATACATCTCGTAAGTAGATAGTGTAATAACTTTGCACAAGCTACACCATTACCAGACCAAACACAAGCTAGTTTAATCCAACTTGATGAACCTCCCCTCTGGAAGCTCACCATAACTAGGTTTGGCCACCACGAGACATTACTATCGCGTTGTCATCACGTATACCACCCTTAGGGTACAACACCCTTTCCAATAAGTTCAACTGTCATTCTTCTGTCAGAATGACCAGTTTCTACCTATTCCAAGTTTTGATCTGGTTCTGGGCATTTTCACGACTCAAGCTACACACCAAAGTTAAAGTCAACTTCGGTATCTTTCCAAAGAGTACTCATTTTCCCCCAGATCAGCTTTGGTTAAAAAGTTATGCTAATTCAAAGTCAACAGAATTTCTGGAAGAATTTTAACAGCACCTCCCTTGGAAGTGGCTGTTTTCAACCCTGGTTTCCACTGAAATCTGTGCTGAAATTTCAGAGACCTTGAATTGCAAAGATGTCAAACATCTTCTAATCTTCCTAAGGAGGTATCATATGAAAATTTTTGGTTTTGTTGCTGGGAGTTATCATTGAAAAACAGAACAGTCCAGAGAATGTTTTACTCTGTCCTGGTTCTGAACAGTTTACATTCCTCTAGGATTTAAGCCATCTTAAGGTGAGTTTCAGCTCTGGAAGTCTACAACAAAGTTGTAGAGTACTTCAATTTCCTTCCAGAACTATATAGCACACCTCTCTCAGCTAAAAGACCTGTGAGTTATGCCCTGTTGAAGATCAGCAACCTTGCTGTCCCAAAACAGAGCACTCTGTTTTTCAGTCTTTTTGGAACTACACTCATCACTATCCCATTCTTATACCAAACCAGGGTCCTAAATGTGGAACCTATAGATTTTAATTCCTTGTTATCATTATTTTCATGCATATGCCTACAATATCTCGGTACTACGTTCCTCACAAAAGAAAATCCTAACCGGATCATACCGGCATATACGTCTCAAGTGTGGCACTAAACGGTCTCTCGCACACGTTTACTACACGGATACATACGTGGTTAGTACCTGCAGAAAACCACACAATAATGGTGCACTCAAAGGTTGTTCATTCCAGGCAGTCCATATTTGAAAGTAAATACAAACGCCTGTATCATTGTCATACGGCCGTCCTTGAGCTAAGTCACGTCTCAAGGTACGTGATCGTGTTTCAACACCACACGACGGGGAACTCGAGTATGTCATGAACGGGTCGTCATGATTGGGAATGTTATCAACCCAACAGATACCACCTACTTCCCTGCAGGGCACACCGATGGCAAGCGCCGCGTATGTCCTCCTGGGCTACTTCCAGACGAACACACTCTCGCGTTACTGACCACGCGATGAGGTCTCCACTTACTTGCCTAATGCACGCTAGGGATCAGCGTTTCATATGAACTCATGAACATGAAGAGTCCAAGAGTTTCATATTGACGTCTCACACCAAGCTATGAGACAAATCCCTGAACCACGTTCCTCGTCAGGGAGAGCTAACCGAAATTGAACCGCTTTCGGTGGCGTTCCTTACCATACTTACTAGAGCGTAGGTGCGTTGTTACATAATTGAAATTCAGAATTATAACACATAAGTTAGTCTTTGCCACTTTAAGTAACTATACTAATATAGTCCTTACTTGGGCAGCTACCGAATCCTCACCGTATACCTAAGTTTTCCCACAATGCAGTCCTTAAGTACTGTGCTATCCCCACTGCCGCTCTAATACCAGGCTGTGGCGGACCGGAATCCGATCATCCAGGATCGCAGAGGGTGGTGCCGCGTGATGCGACACCCGACAGCACACGTCATAAGAACACATTATATTACATGGGAAAAACAAACTGAATGTACAAAGTAGTACACTTCTCAGTTACAAACTAGGGTCTTTATTACACAGCGGAAGTTTCTTTTATACAAGTCACGCCCGCCTATCTAGCAAAAGTGGTTGCCCAGCCCTAGGGCAACCCACACTAGCTGCACTCCTCAGCTCAGCGCGGCGTGTACGGCTCCCACTCAGCCGTGGTCCCCGACGGAGGGTAACCCTCGCCGGTGGACTCGTACTCCGAGTCCGTGGGTGGCTCCTCACCTGAAAAACACTTAAGCAGCAACCGTGAGCACGAAGGCTCAGCAAGGCTTAACCGACTCACCTAAGCATGAAACTCTACATGAGATGTACCATGACATAGGATAGCAATGTTGCAGCAAATGGACACGCCTACAAGTTTATCCTTAGTTCATCTTTTAGCAACAAGTTAACGGTTCAGGAAGCTGAAATTTAAGGAGCAATATTTGGTGGCACACAGGTAACAATACAATTATATCATAACAACAATATTGAATCATAACATTTCATTCATTAGTCTACGTTACAACGCAGTGAACAAGCGGTACTCGTCACCGCGAGGGACGGCGAATCGACTCGATATACACCTGCAGGGAAACCCAAGGAGCACGTCACGTACGCCCACCCGTGGAGCTGCACAGCACGCTCACTCGATGTCGTACGGGACAACCTTTCACCCAACAGCCCAAATGTCGAACCGGTCACACCGAAACGAGCAGGAGGTTCCCCACATGGAGCATCTCTCTATGCCCATTGGCAGATTTCCACCTTGCTGCCCTCAGCCTACACCTATAAATCGGTGTGTTATGCCTCGACGCCCGGAGGTTTAGGCTACATCGGTTTATCGGGGCCCATATATCCGATATGCCTTCGGTACGTTCAATACTTGTTCAGCAGGGCCGCACACGGATCGGTCCTCAATCGACACGGGCAGGGATGCGCACACAAGACTCCCTCTTGCTGCGCCCTAGCCCCTGCCTAGTCTCATTTTCATTACTAAAGTGATCTCGCGTCACTCAACCGAACCCGTGTGTCCCAATGCCTATCTCGCGAGTAGATTCCAACTACTCGACTTGTACCGAAGTCCTATGACTCATTAAGCATAGCCTGTCTACTCGAGGTCTTAGACACTACCCTCACTCTTTTAGGAGCCTTTGGTTATGCAAGTGGGGTTCCATTCATCCTATACCTAATGCACATACATACTTCATATGACACATGTAAACAAAGTAAGACTTATAAAAAGGGTTAATGCAAACCGGGGCTTGCCTTGTTGCTGCTGGTCAGAGGTTAGTTCCTCTTCCGGAAGGAGGAAGTCCAGCACTTCCGGAGTCTCTTCTTCAATGGCTACACGTTTAATACAATACTATATGTTAATTTGAATGCAACGTGTGAACTGGAATACATCATTGCTAATAACTCTAGCTAGCCCTTCCCTTTGGTTCTGAAATTTTTATGGTGGACTGGTAGGGTCCTAACCAGAGTTGTGACCAAGTTTTATTTGAAACAAAGTTCATTTGAACCTTGTACAAATAGAAACCTATTTGGTCAATATTTGAGCCTCTGGA
Source organism: Neostapfia colusana (assembly GCA_030760725.1). Lineage (NCBI taxonomy): Eukaryota > Viridiplantae > Streptophyta > Magnoliopsida > Poales > Poaceae > Neostapfia > Neostapfia colusana. Next base: position 77,701,987 of record JASWHV010000013.1, read on the forward strand.
TGATTCCAGGGGTTTTCATGGCTCTAACCATTACTTTCTGGAAACTAGACTTTAAGATGGTTCTAATGGAGTTGGTTTCACGTCATTTGAAGAATTCTACAGAAAGTTATGTCCTAATTAAGATTGGAGAAAATCTGAAAAATGTTTCTGTACATTTTTCTATTTTCCCTGGGCAGTTCCCTTAATCACCCAATTAGGGTAACTAAATGAACTTGGATGAGTCTGAAAATTTTACTGGGATTCAGGAATTTTCCAATGAACCTTTCAGCCAAATTTCAGAATTTTTCATAAAGTAGCCCTCCAGATAAAATTCCCAACAGTTTAAACTTTAGGGATTTAATTCTGGAAAACTATTCACTTTCATGAGCTGAATTTGGTATTGCTGGAAAGTGCTCAGAGAGCTGAATCTAAAAAAATTTGGTTCACCCAATTTAGAGCTTTCTAGCCAAAGTTATGAGGATTTGAAGTTTGGAAGAATTCTGAAAATCGGGGAAAAAGTTTAAACTCTCGGGGCCCGCGGGGACACGTGTCGAGCGCGGAGGTGTCCGGCACACCGGGGATACCACACGTGTCGAGCGCGGAGGTATCTGGCACATCGGAGCTCACAGGGTATTTGCGCGCCAGCACAGCCGATCCCTGGCCACAACCGATCCCAATTTAAATTCTTCAGCCGTTGACACGTGGGCCAGCCGGCTTCGTCTTCCTCCCGCCGTCCTCTCGCGCCCGCGCCGCCGACCTCGCCGGAGCAGACTCGGGGCTCGCCTGCTTGCCGCTGCCGGACCTCCCATGGTCTGAAACTCGCCGCCAGGGGGTTGTCGACGTCGAGGAACACGTTGGGGGTGACAGGCCGGGCTGGGGGTGACCGGAAATAGCTCGGCGACGTGCCGCGGCCTCGGTTGAGGTTCGACACCGTCGACCGTGGTTTCTAAACCCGCCAACACCTCGAACAAACGGCCCTACAGCATCAGTGTACCTCTAGAAAGCTCGACAAGGTGTCAAAAGGGTTCAGGGATGGCGGCAAGTCGGTCGGCACCGTGTGACCGATCATGCCCGCCATGACCGCCCTCGATCGAGCTCGAAATTCGTCACTCCTAGACAGTTTCACGCTACGGATGCAGAAAAGAACTTGATCGCCGGTTAGTCCAGCGTCTATGTGCAAGATTTGATGACCTCCGAAAGATCATAGAGCGAGAATTTAAAGAAACCGTACCGGAATCTTGGTTTACGGTCACTGGAACAAAAACTAGAAATTCTCTGCGGATTCTTCACGGTTGGCTTCCAAACTTGGAGGAGAGCCGCACGGTGGTCGCGCGCTCCTGTTGCCTCTCTCGCTGGACTGTTAAAAACGCCTGTGGAACGCTGCCCACGGGCGCCTGACTCTCGGCCGAGGCTAGGTCGCCGCGGTGGCGATCGTCTTTGGGCAAAGGAGGTCGGAGCTCGGGGTTTCTGGCGTTGGGGAGGTGAAGTGCGAGCTCAGGTGGCTGTCTAGCAGCTCAGGGATGAAGGAGGAGATGGTTTTGCTGGTTTTCCCGATTGAGCAGAGAGCTGCGGCGAGAAACAATGCCGCTGCTCGGGTTTGCCCGCGAGAAGATAAAGCCGGCCGACTCCTGCTCGGCTGAGGCGGTGCCGGTCGCGTGGGGGCGCGAGCCAGCCGCCCTGGGCGCCAGCGCGCGGAGAGGGAAGCAGCTGGTGGCGCCGGTAGCTGCTCGGTGGCACAGCCGACAGCTGCTCGGTGGAATTTCCCACCGAGACTCTGACTTTGGGTGCAAGTTTCTCCTTCTCCCCTCTATGACATGTGGGTCCCACCCAGGGTTTTAACCTCTGAAATTTACTCCTAATCACTGTTGTAAACAGTGAGCCCCATAATACCCCTGGTGATTCAAATTATTCACCCCTGAGCCATTTGAATTGAATAGAATTCAAATTGGTTTCGGTTTGAGTGAATTTCAGCACAAGTTCAGTTTTGAATTCAAATAAAGTTTGAATTCATCCCACTTAGCTCATGTTAAGATCAACTCCAAATGGAGTGAAAATTGGTGGGCTTACTCAGAAAAATGTGCTGAGTTTGAATATGAAGCTAACTTTTGAATTTGGGTGATGAAAGTTGCTGCAATTTGAATTTACATTCAAATTGGCCTCTTTTTCAAATAACCCAAAAAGTGCCTCAAAAAGTGTTGGATTTCTATGAAACTTGGACCGAACCTTCCCAAGACTTTTTAAGTTCTAGGGGTGAGCTCAACCTCTCATGTTCCTATGTCCAAATCCCACTTTGTGAAAAGGAAGACTTTCCCCTCTAATCACTTTGTTGATGAAGGTTACTTGCTCTTCACAATATTTCCTAAGATATCCACAATGAAAACTGTGGTGTTGCGGGGTGAAGAAAAGTTTTTGCAAGTCCCTTTTCTTGGGCTTTTACACCGAAACCCGCCAGCCGGCCCATTTATTCCCGCGCCAGCCCGCAGCCGCGCGCGCCTCTTCCTCCCACTGACAGGCGGGACCGGCCAGCCCTTCTTCTACCTCGCGCCCGCGCCGGGACTCTCTCACCCCGAATCCAAACCGACCCGGATTTCTGCGTATCCCAGCCGAATTTCGATCGGGGGCGACGCAAACTCGATCTCAACCAACCCGGCGCCCTGCCCCGTCTATAAAAACCCCGGACTCGTTCTGTTTTTCCCACGCGATCCGCCGATTTTACTCCGGTGAGAAACCGAGCCTTCTCCAGCGAATTCCGGCCGATCTAAGCTCGGGAATTCCGATCTAACTCGCTGGTCTTGATCCACCGCCTTTGGGAACCTTGCAGGTGCAGAAAACTCGGTGACTTGCGGTTCAAACACAGCGCCGACGAGCTTCGCCGTGGTTTCACTTCGGACCTCATCGCCGGTCGCTTTCCAGGACCTCCGAGCTCAAGAAAACCCCTGAGGTGAGATCCCCGACCTCCTCTCCACCGATCTATGCCATAACATCACAGTTCTAGGAAGAATTCTCGAAGATCCGAAAGTCTCCGGCGAGATCGCCGCTTCCCGCCACCGTGCGCCGCCGGGCAGCGCCGCCCGCGCTCGATCAGAGTGACGTGGCCGCTTGTGCGCCGTCTATTTTAAATCGCACGGTGGACTTTAAATCCCCGCGTACCAGTTCGGCGTTATAATCTCAGCCGTTTGTTTTAAATCGGACGGTCCACGTCAGCCCCGCGTTATAAAGACTGGAAATCTTACGTGCTACCCCCTGGGGTTCTCGGGAAATAAGAGCTAGCCCCGGAAACTTCTGATCTAGCCCCTGGAACTTCAGAAAATCATGTAAATTCATTTAAAAATCAGTTTAAGCCCCTGGACTTAATAAAAATTAGGAAAAACTCCTCTGCTATGTGTAGCTAGACCCCTGAAAATTGTTAAAATAATATTATAGACCCCTTAGTGGGGTGAGTTTACCTTTTTAGCCCTGTTTGATATTTAATTTGGGAAATTGAATATGTGGCTAGTATTTAAAATTTAAAAAGTGGGACAAACATATTGTCAAAATTAAATTAAAAACTTTCTCAGTATTTAGAAAACTTTGGAGTGAGATAAAAATATATTTTGGGCTGAAATGAATCTGTTTAATTTATTATTCACATTTAGGGACACATTTTTAAGTAAAGAATAGTTCTGGAAAATAGGGAAAATAATTGTAAAATAGTTTACATCAGAGGAAAAGGTCAAAAATATATTAGTAAATATTTTAGATCAGAACCTATTCTGTTTAAATGATGTGTCTTGTTATTTTCATAATAAAGTTCACATTTAGGCATAGGAAATAAATCTGAAAATATAGCAACTAGTAAATGATAAATGGAGTTCTAAAATCCAAAGGATTCAGTTTAGGGTTGGTAGAAATTATGAAGACACATATGGAGAAGGAAAATACCTTTCCTGCATACTTGGTAGCTAAAAGGTGTAGTAATTGAATATAAGGAATTTATTTAAATTGGAAACTCATATATATAGTATGCAAGCATAAATGTGAATACAAAAGTAGGAATCATATACACGTGATTAAAAGTGCATGCAAGCCACAAATCAACACACATAGAGTAACCACAACACATGTAATGGTGAATGACTTTCATAAATATGAATGTGTGGTTTGTATGAGGTGGAAGTGTGAACTATGTCTTATGGATTGTTGTTTTTCTTTTGCTATGTGTGATGGTATGATGTAGAACCTGCTCAAGAGCAAGTTATTCCTTTCCAAGATCAGGACTACCCATTTCAAGAGCAGCAGGAAGGAGGCAAGTGTCCTTGACCACATTGATCCTATACTAGGATGTGTAGATAGAATTATTTGCATTGTCAAATGAAATATGAAACCCATGCTAGGAAGTTTCCCTAGAATTGCATTACCTTGTCTCCTTGTAGCTTGGGATTGGGATTTATTTTATCATGTCATTTATTATTATGCATATGCTTAGCCATGCTTAGAATGGGATATTTGGGATATGAGATCATCAGATTATTTTACCATACTCTTGAATGAGATATTGTGAGTTATGTAGAGGTAGGGATCAAGGCAAGTTGGATGTTTTGGTTGTGTGCTGGGTGCACGAGACTCGGGTTTGTGTTTAGTACTTGCCTGGATCCTAAGGACCGGTTCATGGAGCATGTAACCTGGCTTTACCGTGCCAACCACATGCTGAGATGGGGCAGCTTGGCCAATTAATTAGGTGTATCCCCGGCGTAGTATGGGTGTGTTGGATGGTGCGGGGAGTAGGTGTCAGCTGGACTACCATATGAACCGCAAGGCTCAAGAGGGGGCCACTGCAGCGGGGTTGGAGCCCCTTGTATGCTGTTAGGGGTGAAACCTCAGTGGGCCCATGCTCATCGGGAATCCCTTTGTAAAGGCTTCGTAGTGATCTCCTGGCTACACACCTGGGAAGTGTGAATGTGGTTCGTAGCCACTGGCATAATGGAGGTTCTTTTAGTCCACCCGGCAACGGGGGATGAAATCACTACATGTGGGTACAGTGGTACAAACTCTGCAGAGTCAAAACTGTCATGACAGCCGTGCTCACGGTCAAGAGCGGCTTGGACTTATTCATGATTAGAGGATTGATGGTTTTGGAAGTTGTGGATGTTAAGCGGGGAGCTTAACATTGGAAATGATGTTATGGTTATTGGATTATGATGATGGGATGGGAGATTGGGACCATTTCACCTGTGTAGTAATGTAGGTGCTTAATAAGCTAAGGTGATAGGTATTAATTGCGTAGTGCTTTAACCATGAGTTCAACCTCTCCTTGTTCTAGCCATGCATGATATAATTTTCCCACACTTGCTGAGTACCATCGGTACTCAACCTTGCATATTTGTTGGTTTATATTGCTGCTCAGGTCAAGATAATGAGGTGGTGTATAATGATCGAGACTTTGGACCCGAAGAAGGTTTCTAGGTTCATGGAGACCCCCGGGCAACGCCTGTGACGGAGCCCTCAAGAAATAATATTCCGCTGCTAGTTTATTTACTTGTGATGAACTTATGATTGTCCATTGAGACATTTGCTATGTAAGACTTATTTATATTCGACACCTGGCTTGTAATAAATGATGCTTCACTATTTGTCATCACATGTATGAGAAAATGATCCTGGCATATATGTGATATTCACTCGGTTGTTCTTCGGATAACCGGGTGTGACATTCTTTTTGGTCATGCAAGTGGAGTACAAAACATCCTTGACCTAATGCACATACAAACTTTGACCCATAGTAGTGAACAAAGGAAAAACTTTATAAAACAACTTAAATGCAAACCGGAGCTTGCCTTGGTTTTGCAGGTGACTAAAGTCAGATAATATGAAGTTAGTTGCTGACGACTTGAAGCTTAATCCCTGCCCTTCTTGCTCCTTGATTCAAGCTTAACTCCTCCTTCACTTCTCCACGTTTAATCACTACACGTCATGAATATGCATATATGTTTAATTGTAAAACTTTTGCTAACAAGTTCTAAAGACAAGTTTAAAACTGGAACTCTATTTAAGAATTTAAAATGACACTGGGTGCTAGTGGTTTGGGTTTGGTGTAGCACGATGCTCAAGTGAGATGTGTGTTTCCTCACTTCTGTGTTGATTATCTAAGAGGTTAAACAGATCAGTACTGATCCAGGGCTCCCATGGAGCTGGAAATTTTCTTGTGAGTTCCTTGTCACAATAAAGTCCTCTGGACCAAAATTTAGAATATTTCCATGAGTAGATCACTCGGAACAATTCCCTAAGCATTTAGGCACAAAGGAATTAATTCTGAATAAATTTGCACTTTCATGCAAACTCAAGTGAACTATAATTTCAAACATAGATCAGGGAGCATGCATGAATTTTCTTAAGATTTTTGGAGCTAAGGAATGCCCAGAACTGAATTTTCAAGTTTTGGAAATTCTCTGAAATTGTTTCTGTATTCATTTGAACACAGAAACTTGAAATCAGAATTACCCTGACTAAATCAACTCCAGCTGAGCTGAAACTTTTACAGGAGTTCACTAATAGCCTATAGAATATTATGGCAAAATTTGAGGATTTTTGAATGAACCAAACCCCCTCTAAAATTCTTTTGCTGAAGAGATTTAAAGAATTTTCCAGAATTTTCTATCGATTTTAGTACAAATTGGGTTGCATTATTTGGACATATCTTTTCATCCTGAATCCAACCCAATTTGAATCACTAAATTTGGAGCTTCCTAACAAAAGTTATGCCCTCCCAAAGTTTGAATTAAATCTGTTATTTGAATAAACCGGGGAAATGTTTAAACTCTGACCGCGGGCCCATCGCACACGTGTCAGCTGCTAGAACCAAGCCACACGGGGCCACAGAACCTTTCCCGTGCAGCCACACTGGATCCCGGGGCCACAGCGGATCGGTGTTTTATAATTTAGTCACTGACATGCAGGACCCCCCGGTCATCTTCAACCTTCGGCTGCCCGCGCGACCCCCGCCGCCGAGCTCGCCGGAGAACTTCGGAACCTGGTCTTCCGTCCACCCCTCGTGCTCAAACTTGCCGCCTGGGGGTTTCCAGCTACGAGGAATTCATTGGTGTGGTGCTCTCGGGCTGCCGGTGACCGGAAATCGGTCGGCGACGTGCGCACACCTCGGTGAGGCTTCGGCGCCGTGGTCCGAGCACCCTAGCCCGCCAAAGGTTCGGAGGATTTGTGTAAAGGTCCCAAAAAGTATGAATACAAAGAAACAGTTGTTTGCAAAGTTTTGTTTCATATGGGAGAAATTTGGGACTTGTTAAAAACTTTTTCACATGTGATAACACACATGAGGGTTTTTCTTCACACAAGTCAAATGTTTATTTGAGAGCTTGGAACACTAGAGGGATCTAAAACAAGGATGGGAAGTTCCCATATGTGTGAGAAAACAAAAATCAGATTTGGAACAATGTGTTCAAAATAAAATTCAAATGAGAGCAACACTAGGAATTTCCAAACTGTTGTGCTACAAATCTCATTTGCAACAGCCAAATTAAAAATCAGGTTTCATATTTGAATTCCTTGGGTCAAAATTAGGGGGTGTGCAGAGTTTCATGATTTATGAAAATAGTTTGCAACCCATTTTGCAAAATGGACTTTAAAAGACAAAGAATTCAAATACATGTTTGAATTTGGATGAAACTTGCCCAATTATCCAAATCCATATCAGATTTAAACTTCCACAATTGAATTCCATCAATATTCAAATTGGGCAGATATTTTAGAGGGGATAAGAGGGACTGACATGTGGGACCCACATGTCATTGGGAGCACTGAAATTGCAAAAGATTTCAGTCCACAGTCTCTGTTTTGCTTACCTCCCACGTGAAGCAATCAGCAGAGCCGACAGCGGCGCTCACTACCTCGGGCGACCGCCTCCCCACGGGAACCGCCTCACCCAGGGCTTTATTACCCCCTGTCGGGCTCCTTTTCCCTCTCATCACCGAAGCCCCGAAGCCACGTTGTTCTTCCCTTCCTCGCGCGAGAGATCAACCGAGAACAGCCACTGAACTCTCGGTCGATCGCCCACCACCTAGCTCGCGTGCGAGCCCCGGCTGATCAGCAAAACCACACCACCATCGTCCCCACGACTTCCTCGAGCCATCACCGAGCGGATTCACGCTCTCTGCACCAAGAACGGCGAGTTCCCGCGGCGGCCGCCACACAACGGCGACACCCTGCTCCCGTGGACAGCCTCCTCCAGGGCGTTTCACGATCAAGCAAGGCCACCCTGGGACACGCAGGAGCTCCCTACAGCTTCCATCCGAAGCTCAGCCCCAGCGGTTGCCGCGCGCCGACGAATTTTGGAGATTTCCTCCGACCGGTGAAAAACTGACCCGCGGGTACGAAACCGTGAAATTCTTGAGTTATATTCAGTTTGATCTTTGCAAATTGCACACACGGGACGTAGACATGCTTAGCAACAATTTTCCTTTTGGAACCTAGCTAGAAACCCGCTCTGCACGACGTGATCTCGATCTGTCTAACGGCGGTTGTGGTAGAGACCGTCGGGTGCACGGTGAACCCTAAGTTAGAGCCATCTCCGAGCCATCTCCTTTACATGTCAATGATCCCTAGTGTCCGCCGGTGCTTCAGAGCTTGGAAACCGAAGCCTAGAAGGCTTAGGGCGTCGGGGCGACGTCGCCGGACTTTGTCCGAACCATTGCACCGCCGCGGGCTAGTTTGGGGGCCCTGCCAGCTCAAGACAACCCCATCAGCGTGTTCCTCGCGTTGAATTGGAGGCTGGCGGTGAGTTTCATCGACAGAGGTGGCCGGACGACTGATCCCGAAGCTACTCCGGCGAGCCCGGCGGCGGGATCGCGCGGGAGTGGGAGGTGGAAGAAGACCTTGCCGGCCCCACGCGTCAGTCGCACGGCAACAGTGGGCCAGATACTCTGTGGCGCCGGATCAATTGTGACAGCGCGGGAAATGACCCTGTGGCCCCGTGTGGCACGCTCCCAGCAGCAGACACGTGTAACCGTGGTCCCACAGTCAGTTTAGACATTTCCCGGATTTATTCAATCCCAGATTTTTCCCCAAACTTTAGAAGAGCATAACTTTTGCTAGGAACCTCCAAAATTAGTGATTCAAATTGGGTTAGATTCAGATTGACAAACTCTATCCAATTATGCAACCCAATTTGCATGAAAGTCTTTATTTAATTCTAGAAAATTCTGTAAAGATTTTCAGTAAAAGAATATTAGAGGGAGTTTGGTTTATCCAAAAATCCCCAAATTTTTCCAGAACATTCTTTAGGGTGTTCTTAGACTCATGTAAAAGTTTCAGCTCATTTTAAGTTGATTTGCTCAGGAGGATTCAGATTGTAAGTTACTGTGTTCAAATGAATACAGAAAACATTTTCAGAGAATTTCCAAAACTTGTAAATTCTGTTCTGGGCAATTCTTAGCTCCACAAATCCTAGGAAACTTCATTTGGACTCTATGAACTATAATTGAAATTGTGGTTCACTGAGTTTGACATGAACATGAGTGTTACCTCAGAATTAATTCCTCTTTGACTAAACACTTAGAGAATTATTCTGAATAAACCACTCCATGAAAAGTGCTAAATTTTGGTCCAGAGGAATTTCTTGTGACAAGGAACTCACATGAAAATTCCCAGCTCTATTGGAGCTCTGGATCACCACTGTCATAGGTAACCTCTTAAGGTGATCAACACTTAAGTGGAAAAAGCACTTAATAATTGATCTTAGTGTTTAAGCCCAACCCAAACCACTAGCACCAGTGTCATTTGAAATTCTTAAACAGAGTTCCAGTTTTAAAACTGTCATTAGATCTTATGAGTAAAAGCTTTTCAATTAAATACATATGCACGATCATATCGTGTAGCATATACGTGAAGAAGGTGAGAAGGACTTGAAGTGAAGATCAAGGAGGGAGGAAAAAAGTGATCAAGCTCCAAGTGATCGTCACTAACTGATTGTAACCTTAGTCACCTGCAAAACAGGCAAGCCCCGGTTTGCATTTGAACCGTTTTATAAAGCATTTTCATTTGTAGAGATCATAGCTTTGCATCGTTGATTGCATTACGTCTAGATGATATTGAAAACCCCACTTGCATGACCAGAAACACCTAAGAGAGAAAGGGTAGAATATCAACTCCTCGAGGGAATTTGGCTACGCTAATGTTAGTAGGAAAGGTCCGGTAGAAGACGAGTAGTTGGAATCTACTCGCGAGTTTAGGGCTGGTGTACTTGGAACGGGTCCAATTTAGAGAAGATGAGGAAAGTTCACACATAAGAAATGGAGACCGGGCAGGGAGGTTTAGATGCAGCAGGTTGCAGGCCGTGCGTGCATAGCCCTGCCTGTGTCGGTTAAGGCCCGTCCGTGCTTGGCCCTGTTGGACAAGTTTGAGTTGTGTACCGGGCGCATACTGGTTATATGGGACCCAGGAAACCGATGTACCTTGGGAGATCCATAGTGGAACTTTTCCAACTGCCTTAGGCTTTCGGCGTCAGGGTAGCAGGAGGTACCTCGCTCAAGAACATACCACAGAGGGTATGTACCTTGAGGGAGCTTGCGTACTCGGGGCAGTTGGACTGCGTCCAATGTGGAAGATCTTGGGAAAGGTGGCCGCGTACAACGTCAGTCGAGGTTGCTGCCGGCAACTCGGAGTACGGGTGTAGTGTCGTGTAGTCCGGGCGTGTACTGATTCGAATCACCGTCGCACGCGGTTCTATGAGCATACTTGCCCACTGTGTCTTGACGTAGTAAGAACTGAACTGGTTATTCTTTTGAACTTGATAAGGCTGTGCTATAACTTGTATTGCAACCATGATTGAATTCGAGATAGGCTCATTAAACTTTACTTTCACTTTGTGCAAGGAGCATCACAATAAAGCGTTTCTTGTTTGATTGTGGAGTTGCGATGCTTTTCGGCTCAAGGTTTGCACAATGAGGCTTAAAATCTGAAAGTTAAGGATCGACTTTAGGCGAGTCCTTTATGCAAATCTAGCCAACCCAATTGCAACCATCGTGCATGTAGAGTTTCTTGCTTAGGAGAGACGGGTCAGACTTGCTGAGCCTATGTGCTCATGCTTGCTATATAAGTGGTTTTGCAGGTTAACATCGATGCTGAAAATAAGGTTGTCCGGTGAGACTCGGAGACTTCCGAGTCATTTAACCCAGGGAGAACCCAGCCGCTGCTGTTGTCTTCGTGTTGCTAGCGAGAGGAGTCCGCGGGCTGGACTTCATCTCGAGTGCTTTTAGTTATTCGACATGAGATGATATAGACTTCCGCTGTAGTTACTTGATGTAAAGTATTTACAAAGAAAAAACTTGTAAGCTTCCGCTATTGTTTTATGTAATACATTGTTCCTCATATGTGTGTTGTTGGGTGCCGCACAACACGGCACCACCCAATGCGATTCCCGGGTGAGTGGCCTGTCTCGGTTGACGGGTCCGCCTCAGCTGGTATCAGAGCCGCATTGGTAATAGCACACGGAATAAGGAAGGTATTACGACAAAAATTTAGGTTACGGTGACGATACGGTATTAGGCCCACATAAGGATTACTATTAGCTTAATATGAAGGTGGCAACCTAACTTATTTGTTATGTCGGAAAATCGTGCATCTCGGGACAATTTATGTCTTGGGGGGTGCACGTAAGTGCTGTCCACCAGTGCGCACAAGCTGAAGGGTGGAGCCCCACGGGTGGCAGGTAACCCGATCCGCTTTAGTATCCTCTACGACTCTTCATGTCGTTTGGGGTACTCGAGCAACGTCTGTCCCAGGCGTGCGTGGTGCAATTTGGGAAACCCCGTCACGTGGTTAGTAACGTGAACACGTATCTCAAGGCGTGTTTGGCTTGAGAACACCTGTGCGAGTGATGACGGACGGGTGTAAGAAATGTATGGATACCGGGTTCGGTGTGCAGCCGGACCTGATGATTGAGTGTGACTTATGCAAGATTAACCATGAAACCGTAGTACGAATAGTACACGTTTGCGAGTGACCGTTTTAGTGCCACCTAAGATACGTTATACCGGTATAATCCGGTTAGGATTTTCTTTTGGCGAGGCTACGTAGTACCGACATGCTTCTTACGGTGCATCGACGCCGTACTAAACTTTATAACGCCTTTCCTTCAAATAAATAACTCATGAACTAAATTTCAAATAAAAATGGAAGTTTGAAACAAATATTAGTTACTGAACTCTTATTTTGAGCTAAGATTCAAATGAGAGGAAGATTAGACTTCAAAGATTTCAAAAACAGAGTGCTCTGTTTTCAGCAGAAATTTGTGCTGGACTTCAACAGAGCATAACTCTGGGTAGCTTGACCCAATTAAGGTGTATGATACAGTTCTGGAAAGATTTTCAAGTGATCTACAACTTCTTTGTAGACCTCCAGAGCTAAATCACATGCTAAATGGGTATAAAGTTCAGAGTAAGGTAAACTGTCCAGAACCAGGACAGCAACAAAACCTCTCTGGACCTTTCTGTTTTTAAGCCATAACTTTCTGTAGAAAACCCCTTAAGAAGCCTATGGTACACCATTGGAAAGGTTATGAAATGTGCAACATTGTTGTATTTCAAAGTTTGTTCAGGTTCTTATTGTATTTACACATATAACTGTGATAAAATTAGCCACGTACAAAGGAGGTGCTGGCAAATTTTATCCAGGAATTCTGTAAACCTTCGAAAATCATAACTTTTAATCCGGAGATGATCTGGGGGCATATGAGTACTCGTTGGAAAGATACTGAAGTTAACGTTAACTTTGGTATTCAACTTGAGTTATGAAAATGCTCTTAACTATATCAAAATCTGGAGATAGTGCATAAAGGTCTGTCCTGTCTCTATAGGCTGAATAACTATGCCTACTAAGGAGTTGTGTAAACATGAATGTTGTTACTGCTTTCATAAAGTTTTGACATAATCATGTTTCCATTAGTCTCACATACTGCTGAGTTCTTGTTTAACTCATCTCAACTACATTTTGCAGTATGGTTCGTACTCGCTCTAGGAGTAGGGCTGGAAGTTCTCGTCGAGGCGGTGATGCTTCTATTCCACCGCTGGAACCACCCTCCACAGGATGGATGGATCTTATGACTCGAGTCGTCGAGTCTAACCAAGAGAACACTAGGCTACTCCAAGAAGCAACGGAAGAACACACAAGCTTACTCCAAGCTTTGGTACAGCAAGGCGTACTCCAGAACACGCAACAAGTCGTTCCGTCTCGGGACGCTTATCTGGACTTCTTGGCGACTCAACCGCCAATTTTTACTGAAGCCACCGAACCTGTGGAAGCAGATCAATGGCTTCGTGTCATGGAGTCAAAATTTGGAGTATTCAAGTGTGATGAATACCATAAGACAAAGTTTGCCGCTCAACAACTCCATGGAGCCGCCGGAAACTGGTGGGTGGATCTTCTTGCCACCATTCCGGAGGACCATCAAGTAGCATGGAGTGAATTTTGTGAAGCTTTTCGTACTCGTTACATACCACTAGGTATTGTCAAGGCAAAGCGGGAGGAATTCTTGGGCTTGAAGCAAGGGGACATGAGTGTCCTCGAGTATGTCAGAAGATTTAATCTTTTGGCCCAATATGCTCCCGAATATGTGGCGAAAGAAGAGGCACGGTGTGACCTATTCTTCCATGGCCTGAGTTCCATATTACGGGGGAAGCTGGCCGTACATAATAACGGCAGTTACACCGACATGGTCGATGCGGCTTTCATTCAAGAGAAGCCGGCACTTGAGTGGCAAGCCGAGAAGGAAAGATGAGTGAGATCAAGCAGGCCAGCACAAGTTATGTGCCTCAGAAGTACCGTTTGGTGTATCAAACGCCATCCGGTGAAAGATGGAGGCCACCTGTACGATCAACTCCTCAGAGATTGATTACTGGTCAAGTTCTACAACTTGCACCACCTCCACTGCCACAGCATCAGACGGTGGTTTGTGCTCCATCGCTGCAGCCATATGTACCTAGCAGTCCACCGCAAGTCAACGAAGAACCAGAGAGGCATCCGTGTCTTACTTGTGGGCGTACGGGCCATTATGCTAGGCAATGTCCGGAGGAAACTCGAGGCTACGGGTCATCATATTTACAACAATACGACCCGTACCTTAATCTGCAGATAGGAGGGCAGATAAGGGGCAATATTCACTATACTGTGATTGATGATGTTCCGGAAGGAGAAGCCGCTTTAGGAGGGATGTTTTCCCTGAATCAGCTACCGGTTGTAGTTCTCTTTGATTCTGGTGCCACACACAACTTCATTAGCCAATCTTTTGTGGCTCAATATCAGCTCCAAACAGTTTATACAAAGAGGCAATACCTCATATCTTCGCCCCGGGGCAGCAGTACCACAAGCGAGGTTGTCTCCCGAGCACCTCTTTGTTTGGAGGGTAAAGTATACCCTACGACCCTCATTATTCTTGAAGGTCTGAAGATCAACATCATTTTGGGGATGTCGTGGTTGAACTACCACAGAACAGTTCTTAACATCAGCTTCAGGACCGTTGAGCTCAACTCCCCACAGGACGGTCTTCATATATTAATTCTAGGCGCCAGACGGCAACAGATTGCAACAGTAAACCACACGGAAGCTGTTAAGATAGAGGACATTCCGGTGGTACGTGAGTATCCGGATGTGTTTCCCGAAGATTTACCGGGCATGCCGCCCGAACGAGACGTTGAGTTCAAGATTGAACTTATACCGGGAACAACACCGATATCACAAAGGCCGTACAAGATGGCACCCAATAAACTGGCAGAATTGAAGACACAGCTGAATGACCTAATGAGCAAGGGCTTTATACGACCGAGTTCGTCACCTTGGGGTTGTTCAGCGTTGTTTGTCAAGAAGAAGGACGAAACCCTACGGCTTTGTGTTGATTATCGTCCTTTCAACGCCGTTATCATCAAGAACAAGTATCCACTACCTCGCATTGATATGCTCTTCGATCAATTAGTGGGTGCGGACGTATTTTCGAAGATGGATCTTCGGTCCGGATATCACCAGATTAAAATCCGGGCAGAAGATATTCCGAAGACGGCATTCTCAACGAGATATGGGCTGTATGAGTATCTCGTTATGTCTTTTGGTTTGACCAACGCCCCGGCACACTTTATGTATCTGATGAATTCAGTATTCATGCCAGAGTTGGATAAATTCGTCGTTGTCTTCATCGACGATATCTTGGTGTACTCCAAGTCAGAGGAAGAACATGCTGAACATCTGCATATTGTGCTACAAAGATTGCGAGATCATCAGCTCTATGCAAAATCAGCAAGTGTGAATTCTGGATTAATCAAGTACCTTTTCTCGGACACATCATTTCAGCGGAGGGCATCGCTGTAGATCCGAGTAAGATTATCCAAGTGCAGAAATGGGAGTCACCAAAGTCAGTACATGAAATCCGAAGCTTCCTCGGTTTAGCGGGTTACTACCGGAGGTTTATTCCGAGTTTTTCCAAGATTGCTAAACCAATGACGGAATTATTAAAGAAGAATACCAGATTTGTGTGGGGTGCTGCGTGTGAACAAGCTTTCAAGACCTTAGTGAAGCATCTCACAACAGCCCCAGTTCTTGCTCAGCCGGATACAACGAAGCCATTCGACGTTTATTGCGATGCATCTGGCATCGGTATTGGCTGCGTGCTGATGCAAGAAAGATGAGTGGTCGCTTATGGATCTCGCCAACTCAGAACTCACGAGCAGCATTATCCAACTCATGATCTTGAGTTAGCTGCCGTGGTCCTTGCTTTGAAGATGTGGAGGCATTACTTGCTCGGAAATCTTATACACCTCTACACTGACCACAAGAGCTTGAAGTACATCTTCACTCAGAAAGAATTGAACATGAGGCAACGAAGATGGCTAGAGCTCATTAAAGACTATGAACTGGAGATTCATTATCATCCATGAGAGGCGAATGTGGTCGCCGATGCGCTCAGTCGTAAGGCGCATATCCATCACTTAAGTATCGCTGAAATGGATGATGACGAACCAAGCCTCCGTGTCATACCGTATGGAGCTCTCTATAATCTCGCTCTCATTCCTACTATCCGAGAGGAGATCATGGAAGCTCAACGAAAAGACAAGGGTATGTTCCACATATGGCGGAGGATAGACAACGGAGAAATGAAGTGCTTCCGGAAGGATGATGAAGGTATTTTGTGGTTCAACGACCGGATAGTAGTACCCCGGGATATGGGACTACAGAAGAAAATTTTGGATGAAGCTCATTTGTCCAAGTTTTCCATTCATCCGGGCAGTAATAAAATGTACCAAGATCTCTTGAAGAAGTTTTGGTGGACACGTATGAAACGTGAAGTTGCAAAGTACGTTTCAGAGTGTGATACGTGTCGAAGAGTCAAGGCCGACCATATGAAGAAGTCAGGCCTGTTGCAGCCATTGCAAGTACCGGCATGGAAGTGGGAAGACTTGAGTATGGACTTCATCGTCGGGTTGCCGATGACCTCCCACAACCATGATTCAATTTGGGTAATCGTGGACCGGTTAACCAAATCAGCACATTTCATCCCTGTGCATACTAGGTACAACGCAAAGAAGTATGCGGAGCTGTACATAGCACGTATGTTGTGCTTACATGGAGTTCCCTGCACCATTGTGTCAGATAGAGGATCGCTGTTCGTAGCCCGTTTCTGGGAACAGCTACACGCCTCCTTGGGGACAAAGTTGATTCGAAGCTCTGCATATCACACTCAAACCGATGGGCAAACTGAGAGGGTGAATCAAATACTGGAAGATATGCTAAGGGCATGTGCCATCCACCACGGTAAGAGTTGGGATGATCACTTACCGCTGGCGGAGTTCTCGTACAACAACGGATATCAAACGAGCATCAAAATGGCACCATATGAAGCTCTATACGGCCGGAAGTGTCGTACGCCATTGAATTGGTGCGAATCCGGTGAACGAGTAACGTTCGGGGTTGATCTTGTCAATGAAGCCGAAGAGAGAGTTCGGATAATACAAGAGAACCTCAAAGCTGTCCAATCTCGTCAAAAGAGCTACGCGGACCAGAGACGTCAACCGCTGCAATTCGAAGTCGGAGAGCACTTGTATCTTCGGGTGTCTCCGATGAAAGGGATTCATCGGTTCGGTGTCAAGGGGAAACTTGCTGTGGGGGCCCGACCTCCATCACGGGGTCGTGCCGCCTCGCCCGGGGATCGCATTGGGTGGTGCCGTGTTATGCGGCACCCAACAGCACACATATAAGGAACACAGTATTACATAAATCAAAGGCAGAAGCTTACAATTATTCTTTGTAAATAATTTACACAAAATAGCTACAGCGGAAGTCTATAAACAGCTCACGATGAATATCTAAGAAGCACTCGAGAAGAGATCCAGCCCGCGGACTCCTCTCGCTAGCAACACGAAGACATGGCAGCGGCTAGGTTCTCCAAGTGTGACATGACTCGGAAGTTCCCGAGTCTCACCGGACAACCTTCTTTATAGCGTCGAGGTTTTCCTGCAAAACCACTTATATAGCAAGAGTGAGCACAAAGGCTCAGCAAGACTTAACCGTCTCTCCTAAAACATGCAACTCTACATGAGGGTAACTTAAGACCTAATCCTGTACTTTGCGAAAAGACTCGCCTATGAGTTCTTCCTTAACTTTCAGGTTTTAGCCATAATAGTAGTGACCTTGTGCCCAGCAACATTGGAACTCCACAATCAAACAAGAAACGCTTCATTCCAATGTTACTTGTCCCAAGGTGGAAAATAAATTTAGTTTGCTCTATCTCTACTTCAAAGAAGGTTCTCATGCAGTTTAACATAATCATAGCAGCAATTATACTTTTGCAAACTGTTCCCACACAACTTGCTTACTACGTCACAACACAGTGAGCAAGTGGTACTCATAACCGCGAGGGACGGTGATTCGAATCAAACACTACCCGGATAACTCGACACATACGCCCGCCTCTGAAGACCCAACTCTGGCGTCCTTCATTACGTCGTATGTGGCAACCTTTCTCAGGACACTAGACTGTAGAACCGGTCGCGCCGTCTCGGGCTCATAGGTCTAACGAGACGATGTGGTATGCCTCTACAATCCAGTGAACCTGGTACATCGGTTTCCTGGTTCCCATATATCAGTAAGCATCCGGTACACAACTCAATACTTGCTCAGCGGGGCTGCATACGCTTCGGTCCTTGACCGACACGGGCAGAGCTACTCGACCAAGACCTCGTCTTGTTGCTACCTAACTCTCCTGCCCGGTCTCATCTTTAGAAACGTAAACTTTAGTTTGCCTCTCTTTCCAACCCCACTTATGTGATCCTAAAACTAAGCTCGCGAGTAGATTCCAGCTACTCGTCTTCTACCGGATGTCCTAGCCTATTTAGCACGGCCTTATTCTACAGCGATGACACAATGCTAACCTTGTCCTCAGGGTTCATGTTTGGTTATGCAAGTGGAGTATCAACATCCTTGACCTAATGCACATACACACCTTGACCAAATGTAGTGAACAAAGGGAAAACTTTAAAAACAACTTAAGTGCAAACCGGGGCTTGCCTTGGTTTTGCAGGTGACTAAAGTCAGATAATATGAGATTAGTTGTTGATGATGACTTGAAGCTTAATCCCTGCCTTCTTGCTCCTTGATCAAATCTTCACATATCCACGTTTAATCACTACACGTTATGAGTATGCATTCATGGTTAATTATAAAATTTTTGCTAAAAAGTGTTAAAGACAAGTTTAAAACTGGAACTCTGTTTCAGAATTTAAAATGACACTGGGGTGGTGGTTTGGGTGTGTGTTTAAGCACTATCATCAAGTGATGAGTGGGGTTTCATCACTTGGGTGGGGATCAACTAATGAGGTTGAACAGGACATAATGATCCAGGGCTCCAATGGAGCTGGAAATTTTCTTGTTAGTTCCTTGTCACAAGAAAGTCCTCTGGACCAAAATTCAGAATGTTTCACTGATTAGGTCACCCAGAACAATTCCCTAAGCATTTAGGCATAAAGGAATTAATTCTGATTAAACTTGCACTTTCATGCAAATCCAAGTGAACTATAATCTCATACATATCTCAGGGAGTATGCATGAATTTTCCTAGGATTTTTGGAGCTAAGGAATGCCCAGAACTGAATTTCCAAGTTTTGGAAATTCTCTGAAAATGTTTCTGTATTTATTTGAATACAGAAACTTGGAATTAGAATTACCCTAAATAAATCAACTCCAAATGAGCTGAAACTTTTACAGGAGTCTCCTAATATCCTAAAGAATATCCTGGCAAAATTTGGGGAATTTTGGACGAACCAAACTCCCTCTAAAATTCTTTTCCTGAAAAGCTTTAAAGAATTTTACAGAATTTTCTATTGGTTTTCATGAAAATTGGATTGCATATTTGGATAGAGTTTTTCATACGGAATCCAACCCAATTTGAATCACTAATTTTGGAGCTTCCTATCAAAAGTTATGCAGTTCTAAAGTCTGAACTAAATATGGAATTCAAATTATTTCGGAAAAAGTTTAAACCCTGATTGCGGGCCACAGGGCCACGTGTCGACCGCTGAAACACGAGCCACACGGGCCACAGAGTATTTCCCGCATTGTCACAGGCAGATCCGCGGCCACAGAAGATCTATTCCCTCGCACCAGAGACTGACGCGTGGGCCAGCCCCCGTCTTCGTCTTCCTCCGGCTGCCCGCGCTCCCGCGCCGCCGAGCTCTCCGGAGCTGTCGCCGGGAGTGGGTTCCGGTGCTTGGAACTTGCTGGATCTCGCCGCCCCCACGTATTCTCGTACGAGGAAAACGTTGTCGGGCTTATCTCAGCTCGACGATGACCGGAACCCTAGGTGCTACGGCGATAGCGGCGGTGGCCACTCCGGCGATGTCGCTAGGGCGTTATACTACACCAAACACGTAGCCATTTGCGCGTACAGCACCACCGCACCGAGGAGAACACGGACCCAACCGCCGATCTCGCTGGAACTCGCCGGAAGTATGACCTCACCATCGGGCTAGGTCAAAATCCGGCGAAATTCGAAAAACTCGATGAACAGCGGCTCTGCTCGATGGTTCTCGGTGGTTCTTGATCCTACGCACGCACACGGGGGTATAGAAGGTGTATGCTACGTCGTGTGGGGAGTGGTCCGACGTGTGAAACAAATTCGCCGAGTTTCTCCTCTCGGCTATCATCGTATGTCGTCGGCAAAACTGAAATTCCGGCGAGCACGGTCCATGACACGCTGCCGGCGTTGTTGTGAAGCGAGAAGGTCTACAGGCGCACCTTTTTTTCTTTTGTAGCTGGGTGGGAGAAGCCCTGTGGCGGCCGGGCGACGAGTTCTCGTCGCGGCGGCTCCCTTCGGTGCTGTGGTGGAGAACCGAGCTCGACGCCGGAGTTTCCGCGGAGCCAGAGCCTGGTTATCGCTTCGGCCACGTCGAGGGAGGTCCGGCGGGGCTGTAGGGCGGCTTAGCTCGGCGCGGAAGCTGCTGAGGCATCCGGGCGCCGGTGCTCCGAGGATTTCTCTCCGTGCGGCATGAGCTCGATGAGAGGTGCGGGTTAAAGACGGCAGTGGCGTGAGGTGATCGGGTGAGGCGCTGCGCTCTCGGTGGAGGCGGTAAGAGCAGTGAAAGATCGATCCCAAGCAGCTCGGGAGGTGCTTCCGGTTCCTCGGTCGGCAGCGCGTGGCGCCTCGCGGTGACTCGGTGTGAGCTCGGGTGTGAACCGAGAATAGAGTAACTTCAGGCAGTAAGTTTAGGCCCCCTCCTCTCACTGAACAGTGGGACCCACAGCTCCCCTCTGCCCCAAAATATGTCCAAATTTTTGACACTAAATTCATCTATGCAGGATCCAAATCCAAAAACCATTTTGACATTTGCCAATTTGTGACACAGTTTCAAGTTCAAATTCAAATTTGGATGAATTTCACAAGTTCCTTTGATATTCATATCAAAGCCTCTCCAAATTTGCTCAAAACTTGGCTCCCTCATAATTTGGATCTGAGGAATTCAAATATGTCCTCTGATCTTTGAGTTGGCTATTGCAAATACACTTTTTCAAACAACAGTTTGAATTTTCTCCTTTGAACATGCCCTCCTTCTTTTTGAAGTGCACCTCTTAATTCAAACTGAATTCAAAGTTTTATTGCACATGGCAACACTTTCATGAGTAACACAAAAGTTTTTGTATGTCCCATTTCTTGCATATAAACTCAACTTTATTCATAGCTCAAGTTTTCTATTTAGAAGTTTTGGGAATTTTACATTCCTCCCCCCTTAAAAAGAATCTCGTCCCGAGATTCATGATTAAGGACAATGTGAAGAGGACAGTTACTCAACATACGCCTCTAACAACTCCGGATGATTGCGTTGCAAATACTCCTCGCTTTCCCATGTAGCTTCGTCAGACGTGTGATTTTCCCATAGCACCTTGAAAAATCGCAGCGTCCGATTCCTGGTTTCGCGAGTCTTTTCATCAATTATCCGGGTTGGTCGCTCAACATACGTGAGGTCCGGCTTCAAATTTTCTATGTCTCCCGTGAGAATCTCCGTTGGAACTTTTAAACACTTCCGCAACTGAGATATGTGGAAGACGTTATGAACTCCGGCTAAGGTTGCCGGCAGCTCCAAACGGTATGCCACGGGTCCACATCTTTCAATGATGACGAAGGGACCGATAAAGCGCGGAGCTAATTTCCCTTTCACTCCGAATCGGTGAATACCCTTCATAGGAGATACGCGGAGGTATACGTGGTCCCCAACATGGAAATCCAGAGGACGACGCCTCCTATCCGCATACCTCTTTTGTCTGGACTGAGCGGTTTTCAGATTTGCTTGAATAAGCCTTACCCGCTCTTCAGCTTCATTTACGAGGTCAACCCTGTAAATCACTCTCTCGCCAGATTCACACCAGTTCAAGGGTGTGCGGCACTTCCGGCCGTAGAGAGCTTCATATGGTGCCATTTTGATGCTCGCTTGATACCCATTGTTATAAGCGAATTCCGCCAACGGTAGATGATCGTCCCATCGCTTACCGTGGTGAATGGCACATGCTTGAAGCATGTCTTCGAGAACTTGGTTCACCCTCTCCGTTTGCCCATCGGTTTGAGGATGATATGCGGAGCTTCTAATCAATTTGGTCCCCAGCGATGCATGTAGCTGCTCCCAGAAACGAGCAATGAACAATGCGCCTCGATCGGAGATGATCGTTCGTGGAACTCCATGTAGGCATAATATTCTTGCAATATATATCTCCGCATACTTATTGGCATGGTATCCCGTATGCACCGGGATGAAATGGGCTGACTTGGTTAACCGATTCACGATTACCCAAACCGAGTCATGCTTATTAGCCGTGAGAGGTAGTCCAACAATAAAGTCCATACTAATATCCTCCCACTTCCATGCCGGAACACTTAGCGGTTGTAGGGTTCCTGCCTTCTTCATGTGGTCGGCTTTAACTCGCCGACACGTATCACATTCTGATACATATTTAGCAACTTCTCTCTTCATCCGGGTCCACCAGAATTTAGTCTTCAATTCTTGGTACATCTTGTTGCTGCCCGGATGAATAGAAAATTTGGATAAGTGAGCCTCATCCAAAATTTTCTTCCGCAGCCTCATATCACGGGGTACGACTATCCGGTCCTTGAACCATAGAGTGTCTTCATCATCTAACCAGAAACATTTCATTTCCCCATTCTTCAATCTCCTTCTGATATGAGCCATGCCCTTGTATTTCTTTTGAGCTGCCATAACCTCCTCTTTTATTGTGGGTATGAGGGCTAGGTTATGCAGAGCTCCATATGGAACCAAGTAAAGACTTGGTTCTTCCTCTTCCATCGGCGTAATGGTCAGGTTATGAATATGAGACTTCCGGCTGAGTGCATTGGCAACCACATTTGCCTTGCCCGGATGATAATGAATTTCAATCTCATAGTCCTTGATCAGCTCCAACCATCGCCGTTGCTGCATATTCAACTCCTTTTGAGTGAATATGTACTTCAAACTTTTGTGGTCGGTGTAGAGATGAACCAGATTTCCCAATAGGTAATGTCTCCACATCTTCAAAGATAGTACCACGGCAGCAAGCTCGAGATCATGATTTGGATAATGTTGCTCATGATTCCGTAATTGCCGTGATCCATATGCGACCACGCGTCCTCCTTGCATGAGTACACAACCAAGCCCGACGCCGGATGCATCACAATAAACATCAAAAGGCTTGGTTGTATCCAGTTGCGCTAGAACCGGGGCTGTTGTGAGGTGTTTCACCAACGCTTGAAAAGCTTCCTCACATGGCTTGCTCCAATCATACTTGATGCCCTTTTTCAGTAGCTCCGTCATAGGTTTGGAGATTTTTGAGAAGCTCGGGATGAATCTCCGATAATATCCCGCCAAACCCAAGAAGCTACGAACTTCATGGACCGATGTTGGAGACTTCCATTTAAGCACTTGATCAATCTTGCTTGGATCAACAGCAATGCCTTCTGCTGAAATAATGTGCCCAAGAAATGGCACTTGGTTGATCCAGAATTCACATTTACTAAACTTTGCATAGAGCTTGTGATCTCTCAGTCGTTGGAGCACAATATGCAAATGTTTAGTGTGTTCCTCTTCAGATTTGGAATAGACCAAGATGTCGTCGATGAATACCACGACGAACTGATCCAGCTCCGGCATGAACACCGAGCTCATAAGGTACATAAAGTGAGCCGGAGCATTGGTCAACCCAAATGACATGACAAGATACTCATAGAGTCCATATCTTGTCGAGAATGCTGTTTTTGGGACATCTTCCGCACGAATCTTGATTTGATGATATCCCGACCTTAAGTCCATCTTAGAGAAGACTTTAGCACCCACTAGCTGATCGAAGAGGATATCAATTCTTGGTAGTGGATACTTGTTCTTTATTGTCACAGCATTCAAAGGACGATAATCGACGCATAGCCTCAGCGTCTCATCCTTCTTCTTCACAAATAAAGCTGAGCAACCCCATGGTGATGAACTTGGACGAATAAACCCCTTGTCCATCAGATCCTTGAGTTGCCCCTTCAATTCTGCTAACTCACTCGGAGCCATTTTGTATGGTCTCCGAGAGATCGGCGTGGTTCCCGGTATCAACTCTATTTTGAATTCCACCTCGCGCTCAGGTGGTAAACCTGGAAGATCTTCGGGAAACACGTCTGGATATTCACGGACTACCGGAATGTCTTCTAACTTGCACACCTCGGCATTACATACTTCCGGGCCTTTAGAAACCGCTTCGCCGAGATACAAAGTTTGACGTCCGTGAAGTGGAGAGTCCAAGTGAACACTCCTATTCTCGATGTCTAGGACAGCCTTATGGAAGGTCAACCATGATATTCCCAATATGGCATTGATTCCCTGGTCTTCGAGAATGATGAGGGTGGTAGGATAAATTTTTCCACCCAAACAAAGTGGTGCTCGAGAGACGACTTCATTAGTGGATATATCTCCACCTAGCGAATGAATAAGGTATGAACCTTTTGTAACAGTGGTGGAGATCTGATCCCGGATTACCGTTGCCCGGCTAATGAAGTTATGTGTTGCACCAGAGTCGAATAAAATGATAACCGACTTGTCATTTAAGGTGAACCTGCCGGCAAGAACAGGTCCTCCCTTTGGCAGATCATCGACTGACACATAATTGACCGTTCCCACTTTGGACATAGCTTTTCTTTGCTGCCCAAGATCGCTCTGTGGAACTGGACCCGCAGACACATTGTTACTGCTCGGTTCGGTTGCTTCATTGACATTGAGCTCATTGTCAACGTGAAGTGGGACAGCACTAGGTTCAACTGAGAAATTACCATGTTCATCTTCAACCTCTTGAGGGTAATAATGTTCTAGTGCACCTTGTTGATACTGAGGTGCATAAGAAACAAGTTGCTGCTGTGGTGGAGGTGAATAAGACCTCTGTGGAGTAGAAGAGTCATCACACTCCCAGAATGACTGCACCTCTTGTGGAATCTCTCGACCGGAAGGTGAACAGATTACCAACCGATACTTCTGAGGTAGACGATTGTCTTCATCTTGTGATGAGTCCCTCTCCCTCTTTTCTTTGAGGTAAAGGTTGGAACAATATTCTTGAGAAATAGCACAGCTCACGAACTCATCAAAATTCTCTTGGCTAACTTGAGCCAATTCACATCGCAGCCTAGCGGTCAGCCCTCGATAAAAATGATAACCCCTCATGGATGGTGATTTCACATAGTCAGGGACATATTGAGCTAAGCGATTGAATTCCTTCGCATACTCAATAACGCTCATGTCCCCTTGCTTCATACTCCATAATTCATCCAGACTGGTTTGCATTATGCCCGCAGGAATGAAACGAGCACGAAATGCAGCCTGGAACTCCACCCATGTGACACGATGCCCTGCTGGTTGGACAGCAAGGTACTCTGCCCACCATGCCCCAGCAAAGCCGTGAAGCTGTTGAGCGGCATATAGAGTCTTCGAGAATTCGTCACATCGGATCAACCCAAGCTTGGACTCAAGGACACGTAACCAGTGATTTGCTTCACAATGGTCAACGGCCTCGGAGAATACCGGCGGTTGTGTCGCCAAGAAATCCAGATACGTGCTCTGGGTTGGCGTGTGACGTTGAGCTTCTCGATCTATGCCTTGCTGAACTAGAGTTTGGAGAGTTTCATTCATCTTCACCATAATTTCAGCCAATCCGGTTGGCGATGGCTCTTGTGATGAAGTCGAGTCATTCCCACCTCGACTTGAACCTCCAATCTCCATTTGAGAATGTGTGCGTACCACACTGCATGAAACAAAATTTTGAGTCAATCAAAATTCTATTTCAGTAGTAAATAAAGATAAGTAAAACATGAACATGTCATGAACTTTATGAAAGCATAACCACATTCATGTTTAAACAAATCTTAAGTACGCTTAACTAATCAGCGGGTCTACCCTGACCAGTTCACACAAACTCCAAATTTTACTCAAGTCATCAACAGATTCTTGACTTGAGTTCAATACCAAAGTTTTAGTAAACTTCAGTAGCTTTCCAACAAGTACTTATGTGCTCCTTGAGGATTTTTCTACAGGAAGTTATGGCTTAAAACAGAAAGGTCCAGAGAGGTTTTTGCTACTGTCCTGGTTCTGAACAGTTTGCCTTCAACTGGACTTTTCACCAACTCAACGTGTGATTTTGCTCTGGAGGTCTACAAGGAAGTTGTAGAACCCTTTAAAATATTTCCAGAACTGTATCATACACCTTAATTGGTTAAATCTACTCAGAGTTATGCTTTGTTAAAGCCCAGCAAGAATTTCTGCCAGAAACAGAGCACTCTGTTTTTGAAAACTTTAACACCTAGTTATACTCTCATTTGAATCTTAGCTCAAAATAAGAGTTCAGTAACTAATATTTGTTTCATACTTCCATTTTTAGTTGAAAGTTAGTTCATGAATCATTTCTTCATAGGTACGAGGTTATTATGTGTAGTACGGTGTCGATGCACCGTAAGAACATGTCGGTACTACGTTGCCTCACCAAAGAAAATCCTACGCCGGATCATACCGGCATATACGTATTAGCAGTGGCACTAAGATGGTCTCTCGCACACGTATACTACACGGGATTCGTACGTTGTTAGTACCTACAGAAGATCACTCAATAGTGGTGCACTCAAAGGTTGTTTGATTTCAGGCAGTTCCATAATTGAAAGTAAATACAAACACCCGTATCATTGTCATACGGCCGTCCTTGAGTTAAGACACGTCTCAAGGCACGTGATCGTGTTTCAACACCACACGACGGGGAACCCGAGTATGTCATGAACGGGTCGTCACGGTTGGGAATGTTATCAACCCAACGGATACCACCTACTGCCCTGCAGGGCACGCCGATGGCAAGCGCTGCGTATGTCCTCCTGGGCTACTTCCAGACGAACACACTATCGCGTTACTGACCACACGATGGGGTCTCCACTTACTTGCCTAATGCACGCTAGGGATCAGCGTTTCATATGAACTCAGGAACATGAAGAGTCCAAGAGTTTCATATTAACATCTCACACCAAGCTGTGAGATCTAACCCTGAACCACTTTCCTCGTCAGGGGAGCTAACCGAAATTGAACCGCTTTCGGTGGCGTTCCTTACCATTCTTACCTGAGCGTAGGTGCGTCGTTACATAATGAAAGTTCAGAATTAAAACACATATGTTAGTCTTGCCACTTTAAGTAACTACACTACTATAGTCCTTATGTGGGCCTAATATCGTTTCCTCACCGTATCCTAAGTTTTTTTGTCGTAATACCATCCTTATTCCGTGCGCTATTACCAATGCGGCTCTGATACCACGCTGTGAGGGCCCGACCTCCATCATGGGGTCGTGCCGCCTCGCCCGGGGATCGCATTGGGTGGTGCCGTGTTATGCGGCACCCAACAGCACACATATAAGGAACACAGTATTACATAAATCAAAGGCGGAAGCTTACAATTATTCTTTGTAAATAATTTACACAAAATAGCTACAGCGGAAGTCTATAAACAGCTCACGATGAATATCTAAGAAGCACTCGAGAAGAGATCCAGCCCGCGGACTCCTCTCGCTAGCAACACGAAGACATGGCAGCGGCTAGGTTCTCCAAGTGTGACATGACTCGGAAGTTCCCGAGTCTCACCGGACAACCTTCTTTATAGCGTCAAGGTTTTCCTGCAAAACCACTTATATAGCAAGAGTGAGCACAAAGGCTCAGCAAGACTTAACCGTCTCTCCTAAAACATGCAACTCTACATGAGGGTAACTTAAGACCTAATCCTGTACTTTGCGAAAAGACTTGCCTACGAGTTCTTCCTTAACTTTCAGGTTTTAGCCATAATAGTAGTGACCTTGCGCCCAGCAACATTGGAACTCCACAATCAAACAAGAAACGCTTCATTCCAATGTTACTTGTCCCAAGGTGGAAAATAAATTTAGTTTGCTCTATCTCTACTTCAAACAAGGTTCTCATGCAGTTTAACATAATCATACCAGCAATTATACTTTTACAAACTGTTCCCACACAACTTGCTTACTACGTCACAACACAGTGAGCAAGCGGTACTCATAACCGCGAGGGACGGTGATTCAAATCAAACACTACCCGGATAACTCAACACATATGCCCGCCTCTGAAGACCCAACTCTGGCGTCCTTCATTACGTCGTATGTGGCAACCTTTCTCAGGACACTAGACTGTAGAACCGGTCGTGCCGTCTCGAGCTCATAGGTCTAACGAGACGATGTGGTATGCCTCTACAATCCAGTGAACCTGATACATCGGTTTCCTGGTTCCCATATACCAGTAAGCATCCGGTACACAACTCAATACTTGCTCAGCGGGGCTGCATACGCTTCGGTCCTTGACCGACACGGGCAGAGCTACTCGACCAAGACCTCGTCTTGTCGCTACCTAACTCTCCTGCTTGGTCTCATCTTTAGAAACGTAAACTTTAGTTTGCCTCTCTTTCCAACCCCACTTATGTGATCCTAAAACAAAGCTCGCGAGTAGATTCCAGCTACTCGTCTTCTACCGGATGTCCTAGCCTATTTAGCACGGCCTTATTATACAGCGATGACACAATGCTAACCTTGTCCTCAGGGTTCATGTTTGGTTATGCAAGTGGAGTATCAACATCCTTGACCTAATGCACATACAAACCTTGACCAAATGTAGTGAACAAAAGGAAAACTTTAAAAACAACTTAAGTGCAAACCGGGGCTTGCCTTGGTTTTGCAGGTGACCAAAGTCAGATAATATGAGGTTAGTTGTTGATGATGACTTGAAGCTTAATCCCTGCCTTCTTGCTCCTTGATCAAATCTTCACATATCCACGTTTAATTACTACACGTTATGAGTACGCATTCATGGTTAATTATAAAATTTTTGCTAAAAAGTGTTAAAGACAAGTTTAAAACTGGAACTCTGTTTAAGAATTTAAAATGACACTGGGGTGGTGGTTTGGGTGTGTGTTTAAGCACTATCATCAAGTGATGAGTGGGGTTTCATCACTTGGGTGGGGATCAACTAATGTGGTTGGACAGGACACAATGATCCAGGGCTCCAATGGAGCTGGAAATTTTCTTGTGAGATCCTTGTCACAAGAAAGTCCTCTGGACCAAAATTCAGAATGTTTCACTGATTAGGTCACCCAGAACAATTCCCTAAGCATTTAGGCATAAAGGAATTAATTCTGATTAAACTTGCACTTTCATGCAAATCCAAGTGAACTATAATCTTATACATAGCTCAGGGAGTATGCATGAATTTTCCTAGGATTTTTGGAGCTAAGGAATGCCCAGAACTGAATTTCCAAGTTTTGGAAATTCTCTGAAAATATTTCTGTATTTATTTGAATACAGAAACTTGGAATTAGAATTACACTAAATAAATCAACTCCAAATGATCTGAAACTTTTACAGGGGTCTCCTACTATCCTAAAGAATATCCTGGCAAAATTTGGGGAATTTTGGACGAACCAAACTCCCTCTAAAATTCTTTTGCTGAAAAGCTTGAAAGACTTTTACAGAATTTTCTATTGGTTTTCATGAAAATTGGGTTGCATATTTGGATAGAGTTTTTCATCCTGAATCGAACCCAATTTGAATCACTAATTTTGGAGCTTCCTATCAAAAGTTATGCAGTTCTAAAGTTTGAACTAAATCTGGAATTCAAATTAATTCGGAAAAAGTTTAAACCCTGATTGCGGGCCACAGGGCCACGTGTCAACCGCTGAAACACGAGCCACACGGGCCACAGAGTATTTCCCGCATTGTCACAGGCAGATCCTCGGCCACAGAAGATCTATTCCCTCGCACGAGAGACTGACGCGTGGGCCAGCCCCCGTCTTCGTCTTCCTCCGGCTGCCCGCGCTCCCGCGCCGCCGAGCTCGCCGGAGCTCTCGCCGGGAGTGGGTTCCGGTGCTCGGAACTTGCTGGATCTCGCCGTCCCCACGTATTCTCATACGAGGAACACGTTGTCGGGCTTATCTCAGCTCGACGATGACCGGAACCCTAGGTGCTACGGCGATAGCGGCGGTGGCCACTCCGGCGATGTCGCTAGGGCGTTATACTACACCAAACACGTAGCCATTTGCGTGTACGGCACCACCGCACCGAGGAGAACACGGACCCAACCGCCGATCTCGCTGGAACTCGCCGGAAGTATGACCTCACCATCGGGCTAGGTCAAAATCCGGTGAAATTAGAAAAACTCGACGAACAGTGGCTCTGCTCGATGGTTCTCGATGGTTCTTGATCCTACGCACACGCACGGGGGTATAGAATGTGTATGCTACGTCGTGTGGGGAGTGGTCCAACGTGTGAAACGAATTCGCCGAGTTTCTCCTCTCGGCTATCATCGTATGTCGTCGGCAAAACTGAAATTCCGGCGAGCACGGTCCATGACACGCTGCCGGCGTTGTTGTGAAGCGAGAAGGTCTACAGGCGCACCTTTTTTTCTTTTGTAGCTGGGTGGGAGAAGCCCTGTGGCGGCCGGGCGACGAGTTCTCGTCGCGGCGGCTCCCTTCGGTGCTGTGGTGGAGAACCGAGCTCGACGCCGGAGTTTCCGCGGAGCCAGAGCCTGGTTATCGCTTCGGCCACGTCGAGGGAGGTCCGGCGGGGCTGTAGGGCGGCTTAGCTCGGCACGGAAGCTGCTGAGGCGTCCGGGCGCCGGTGCTCCGAGGATTTCTCTCCGTGCGGCACGAGCTCGATGAGGGGTGCGGGTTAAAGACGGCAGTGGCGTGAGGTGATCGGGTGAGGCGCTGCACTCTCGGTGGAGGCAGTAAGAGCAGCGAAAGATCGATCCCAAGCAGCTCGGGAGGTGCTTCCGGTTCCTCGGTCGGCAGCGCGTGGCGCCTCGCGGTGGCTCGGTGTGAGCTCGGGTGTGAACCGAGAACAGAGTAACTTCGGCAGTAAGTTTAGGCCCCCTCCTCTCACTGAACAGTGGGGCCCACAGCTCCCCTCTGCCCCAAAATATCTCCAAATTTTTGACACATTGTGAATTCATCTATGCAGGATCCAAATCCAAAAACCATTTTGACATTTGCCAATTTGTGACACAGTTTCAAGTTTAAATTCAAATTTGGATGAATTTAACAAGTTCCTTTGATATTCATATCAAAGCCTCTCCAAATTTGCTCAAAACTTGGCTCCCTCATAATTTGGATCTGAGGAATTCAAATATGTCCTCTGATCTTTGAGTTGGATATTGCAAATACCCTTTTTCAAACAATAGTTTGAATTTTCTCCTTTGAACATGCCCTCCTTCTTTTTGAAGTGCACCTCTTAATTCAAACTGAATTCAAAGTTTTATTGCACATGCCAACACTTTCATGAGTAACACAAAAGTTTTTGTAAGTCCCATTTCTTGCATATAAACTCAACTTTATTCATAGCTCAAGTTTTCTATTTACAAGTTTTGGGACTTTTACACTTGCTCCCCGATTCATCGGTCCGTTTGCTATAACGGAGAAGTGCGGAAACGTGGCCTACCGGCCAGCACTACCGGCAAGCCATGCCGGTATTCATGACATATTTCACGTGTCCCAGCTGCGGAAATGTCTCAAGTTTACCACTGCCATCCGCACCGCAGACATCGATGAGTTGAAGCCGGATCTCACCTACGTCGAGCAACCTATTCAGATTATCGACGAAAAGACCCGGATCACCCGGAACCGGACTTTGAAATTTTACAAAGTCCTGTGGAGTAATCATACCCCGGAAGAGGCGACGTGGGAAACCGAATATTACATCCGCAAGAACTATCCGGAGCTTTTGTCATAAACCTTGTAATTACCTCCCACCTCGTTCTTTTTTTGAATCTCGGGACGAGATTCCTTTTAAGGGGGGAGGAATGTAAAGGTCCCAAAAAGTATGAATACAAAGAAACACTTGTTTGCAAAGTTTTGTTTCATATGGGAGAAATTTGGGACTTATTAAAAACTTTTCCACATGTGATAACACACATGAGGGTTTTTCTTCACACAAGTCAAATGTTTATTTGAGAGCTTGGAACACTAGAGGGGTCTAAAACAAGGATGGGAAGTTCCCATATGTGTGAGAAAACAAAAATCAGATTTGGAACAATGTGTTCAAAATAAAATTCAAATGAGAGCAACACTAGGAATTTCCAAACTGTTGTGCTACAAATCTCATTTGCAACAGCCAAATTAAAAATCAGGTTTCATATTTGAATTCCTTGGGTCCAAATTAGGGGGTGTGCAGAGTTTCATGATTTATGAAAATAGTTTGCAACCCATTTTGCAAAATGGACTTTAAAAGACAAAGAATTCAAATACATGTTTGAATTTGGATGAAACTTGCCCAATTATCCAAATCCATATCAGATTTAAACTTCCACAATTGAATTCCATCAATATTCAAATTGGGCAGATATTTTAGAGGGGATAAGAGGGACTGACATGTGGGACCCACATGTCATTGGGAGCACTGAAATTGCAAAAGATTTCAGTCCACAGTCTCTGTTTTGCTTACCTCCCACGTGAAGCAATCGGCAGAGCCAACAGCGGCGCTCACCGCCTCGGGCGACCGCCTCCCCACGGGAACCGCCTCACCCAGGGCTTTATTACCCCCTGTCGGGCTCCTTTTCCCTCTCATCACCGAAGCCCCGAAGCCACGTTGTTCTTCCCTTCCTCGTGCGAGAGATCAACCGAGAACAGCCGCTGAACTCTCGGTCGATCGCCCACCGCCTAGCTCGCGTGCGAGCCCCGGCTGATCAGCAAAACCACACCACCATCGTCCCCACGACTTCCTCGAGCCATCACCGAGCGGATTCACGCTCTCTGCACCAAGAACGGTGAGTTCCCGCGGCGGCCGCCACACAACGGCGACACCCTGCTCCCGTGGACAGCCTCCTCCAGGGCGTTTCACGATCAAGCAAGGCCACCCTGGGACACGCAGGAGCTCCCTACAGCTTCCATCCAAAGCTCAGCCCCAGCCGTTGCCGCGCGCCGACGAATTTTGGAGATTTCCTCCGGCCTGTGAAAAACTGACCCGCGGGTACAAAACCGTGAAATTCTCGATTTATATTCAGTTTGATCTTTGCAAATTGCACACACGGGACGTAGACTTGTTTAGCAACAATTTTCCTTTTGGAACCTAGCTAGAAACCCGCTCTGCACGACGTGATCTCGATCTGTCTAACGGCGGTTGTGGTAGAGACCGTCGGGTGCACGGTGAACCCTAAGTTAGAGCCATCTCCGAGCCATCTCCTTTACATGTCAATGATCCCTAGTGTCCGCCGGTGCTTCAGAGCTTGAAAACCGAAGCCTAGAAGGCTTAGGGCGTCGGGGCGACGTCGCCGGACTTCGTCCGAACCATTGCACCGTCGCGGGCTAGTTTGGGGGCCCTGCCAGCTCAAGACAACCCCATCAGCGTTTTCCTTGCGTTGAATTGGGGGCTGGCGGCGAGTTTCATCGACAGAGGTGGCCGGACGACTGATCCCGAAGCTACTCCGGCGAGCCCGGCGGCGGGATCGCGCGGGAGCGGGAGGTGGAAGAAGACCTCGCCGGCCCCACGCGTCAGTCGCACTGCAACAGTGGGCCGGATACTCTGTGGCGCCGGATCAATTGTGACAGCACGGGAAATGACCCTGTGGCCCCGTGTGGCGCGCTCCCAGCAGCAGACACGTGTAACCGTGGTCCCACAGTCAGTTTAAACATTTCCCGGATTTATTCAAATCCCAGATTTTTCCCCAAACTTTAGAAGAGCATAACTTTTGCTAGGAACCTCCACAATTAGTGATTCAAATTGGGTTAGATTCAGATTGACAAACTCTATCCAATTATGCAACCCAATTTGCATGAAAGTCTTTATTTAAGTCTAGAAAATTCTGTAAATATTTTCAGTAAAAGAATTTTAGAGGGAGTTTCGTTTATCCAAAAATCCCCAAATTTTGCCAGAACATTATTTAGGGTGTTCTTAGACTCCTGTAAAAGTTTCAGATCATTTGAAGTTGATTTGGTCAGGAGGATTCAGATTGTAAGTTACTGTGTTCAAATGAATACAGAAAACATTTTCAGAGAATTTCCAAAACTTGTAAATTCTGTTCTGGGCAATTCTTAGCTCCAAAAATCCTAGGAAAATTCATGTAGACTCTATGAACTATAATTGAAATTTTGGTTCACTGAGTTTGACATGAACATGAGTATTACCGCAGAATTAATTCATCTTTGACTAAACACTTAGAGAATTATTCTGAATAAACCACTCCATGAAAAGTGCTAAATTTTGGTCCAGAGGAATTTCTTGTGACAAGTAACTCACATGAAAATTCCCAGCTCCATTGGAGCTCTGGATCACCACTGTCATAGGTAACCTCTTAAGGTGATCAACACTTAAGTGGAAAAAGCACTTAATAATTGATCTTAGTGTTTAAGCCCAACCCAAACCACTAGCACCAGTGTCATTTTAAATTCTTAAACAGAGTTCCAGTTTTAAAACTGTCATTAGATCTTATGAGCAAAAGCTTTTCAATTAAATACATATGCATGATCATATCGTGTAGCATATACGTGAAGGTGAGAAGGACTTGAAGTGGAGATCAAGGAGGGAGGAAAAAAGTGATCAAGCTCCAAGTGATCGTCACTAACTGATTGTAACCTTAGTCACTGTAACACCCCAAAATTTTGATTCAAAACACTAAACCATGTTCAGAGGGGAATTTAAAAATTTTTGGACGTGTTGCATGTTTTGCAAAAATTCAAATTCAAACTGGAATTCAAATTAAACTCAAATCAGAAAAAAATGGAAAAAAGAAAAAGAGAAAACGGGAAAAAACCGGCCAGTGGGCCGAAACCCCCCAGCCGGCCCAGTTTCCCCGCGCCAGCCCGCAGCCGCGCGCGCCCGCGCTCTCTCACACAGACAGGTGGGACCCACCTTTCATCCCTAACCCCGAGCGTCTGCGGCCCGGACTTTTCCCCCCGAGCGCGCGTGATCGTAACCGACTGGAAACCGCGTCCCTCAGCCCGAATTCTGATCCTGGAAGACTCAAACTCGATCACAACCGACTCACCGCCCTCCCCCGGCTATAAAAACCCCAGCCCCGATCGGTTTTTCCCACGCGATCGCCGATTTTTACTCCGGTGAGCACCGAGACTTCGCCGGTGAATTCTGGCCGATCTAAGCTCGGAAACTCTGATCTAACTCGCTGGTCTTGATCCACCGCCTCCGGGGAGCTTTGCAGGTGCAGAAAACTCGGAGACTTACGGTGTAAACCCAGCGCCGACGAGCTTCGCCGTGGTTTTGCCTCGGACCTCGCCGCCGATCACTTTCCAGGACCCCCGAGCTCAAGAAAACCCCCGAGGTGAGATCCCTGACCTCCCCTCTACCGATCTATGCCATAAGATCACAGTTTTAGGCAGAATTCTCGAGAATCCGAAACTTTCCGGCGAGATCGCCGCTTCCCGCCGCCGTGCGCCGCCGGCAGCGCCGCCCGCGCTCGATCAGAGCGACGTGGCCGCTTGTGCGCCGTTTATTTTAAATCGCACGGTAGACTTTAAAACCCCGCGTACCGGTTCGATGTTATAATCTCAGCCGTCGGTTTAAAATCGGACGGTCCACGTCAGCCCCGCGTTATAAAGACTGGAATTCTTACGTGCTACCCCCTGGGGTTCTCTGGAAATAAGAGCTAGCCCCGGAAACTTCTGATCTAGCCCCTGGAACTCCAGAAAATCATGTAAATTCATTTAAAAATCAGTTTTAGCCCCTGGACTTAATAAAAATTAGGAAAAACACCTCTGATAAGTGTAGCTAGACCCCTAGAAATTATGAAAATAATATTATAGACCCTGTAATGGGGTGAGTTCATTATTTTAACCCTGTTTAGTAAGTAATTTAGAAAATTGAATATGTAACTAGTGTTTAAAAATTAAAAAGTGGGACAAACATAATTGTCAAAATTAATTAAAAACTTTCTCAGTACTTAGAAAACTTTGGAGTGAGATAAAAATATATTTTTGGGCTGAAATGAATCTGTTTCATTTATTATTCACATTTATTAGTATAGGGACACATTTTTAAGTAAAGAATAGTTATAGAAAATAGGTAAAATAATTATAAACTAGTTTACATCAGAGGCAAAGGTCAAAATATGTTATTAAATTATTTAGGACCAGAACCTATTCTGTTTAGATGATGTGTATTACTCATTTCATAATAAAATACACATTTATGCATAGGAGAATAAATCTGAAAATATAGCAACTAGCAAATGATAAATGGAGTTTCTAAAATACAAAGAATTCAGTTTAGGGTTGGTAGAAATTCTGAAGGCACATATGGAGAAGAAAAATTACTTTTCATACATACTTGGTAGTGAAAAGGTGTAGTAGCTTAATATAAGGAATTTATTTAAAACTGAAACACACACACATATATATATATAGTATGTAAGTATAAATATGAACACCAAAGTAGGAATCATATACATATAAATAAAAGTGTATGCAAGCCACAGATCAATACACATAGAGTAACCACAACACATATAATGGTGAATGAATTTCATAAATATGAATGTGTGGTTTGTATGAAGTGGAAGTGTGAACTATGTCTTATGTATTGTTGTTTTTCTTTTGCTATGTGTGATGGTGTGATGTAGAACCTGCTCAAGAGCAAGTTATTCCTTTCCAAGACCAGGACTGCCCATTTCAAGAGCAGCAAGAAGGAGGCAAGTGTCCTTGACCACTTTGATCCTATGCTAGGATGTGTAGATAGAATTATTTGCATTGTCAAATGAAATATGAAACCCATGCTAGGAAAGTTTCCCTAGAATTGCATTACCTTGTTTCCTTGTAGCTTGGGTTGGGATTTATTTTGTCATGTCATTTATTTACATGCTTATGCTTAGCCATGCTTAGAATGGGATATTTGGGATATGAGATCATCAGTTTGTTTTACCATACTTTTGCATGAGACATTGTGAGTTATGTAGAGGTAGGGATCAAGGCAAGTTGGATTTTTTGGTTGTGTGCTGGGTGCACGAGACTCGGGTTTGTGTTTAGTACTTGCCTGGATCCTAAGGACCGGTTCATGGAGCATGTAACCCGGCTTTACAGTGCCAACCACATGCTGAGATGGGGCAGCTTGGCCAATTAATTAGGTGTATCCCCGGCGTAGTATGGGTGTGTTGGATGGTGCGGGGAATAGGTGTCAGCTGGACTACCATATGAACCGCAAGGCTCAAGAGGGGGCCACTGCAGCGGGGTTGGAGCCTCTTGTATGCTGTTAGGGGTGAAACCTCAGTGGGCCCACGCTCGTCGGGAATCCCTTTGTAAAGGCTTCGTAGTGATCTCCTGGCTGCACACCTGGGAAGTGTGAATGTGGATCGTAGCCACTGGCATAATGGAGGTTCTTTTGGTCCACCCGGCAACGGGGGATGAAATCACTACATGTGGGTACAGTGGTACAAACTCTGCAGAGTCAAAACTGTCTTGACAGCCGTGCTCACGGTTAAGTGCGGCCTGGACTTATTCATGATTAGAGAAGTGATGGTTTTTGGAAGTTGTGGACGTTAAGTGGGGAGCTTAACATTGGTAATGATGTTATGGTTATTAGATTATGATGAGGGGATGGGAGATTGGGACCATTTCACCTGTGTAGTAATGTAGGTGCTTAATAAGCTAAGGTTATAGGTATTATTTGCGTAGTGCTTTAACCATGAGTTCAATCTCTCCTTGTTCTAGCCATGCATGATATAATTTTCCCACACTTGCTGAGTACCATTGGTACTCAACCTTGCATATTTGTTGGTTTATATTGCTGCTCAGGTCAAGATAATGAGGTGGTGTATAATGACCAAGATTTTGGACCCGAGGAAGGTTTTTAGGTTCATGAAGACCCCCAGGCAACGCCTGTGATGGAGCCCTAAAGAATAATATTCCGCTGCTAGTTTATTTACTTGTGATGAACTTATTATTGTCCATCGAGACATTTACTATGTAAGACTTACTTATATTCGACACCTGGCTTGTAATAAATGATGCTTCACTATTTGTCATCACATGTATGAGAAAATGATCCTGGCATACATGTGATATTCACTTGGTTGTTCTTCGGAAAAACCGGGTGTGACAGAGGTGGTATCAGAGCCAAGGTTGCCCGTAGGAACGTGGACCTAGGTAGAAATGGACGTATTTAAGGGCCCTATTTTTCTTAAAAACTATTTTCCAAGGTGTGGGTTGAAGAGTGTTATTTAAGGAGTCATTTTCTTCATCTTACCCCAAATTTTCTTCCAAAATGGGATTTTTGTTTAAAAGTTTATCTAACCTAATTTTTAAATTCCTTTTGTTTTAGATGGTTCGCATGATTCGCTCTGCTCGCAAGTCCACGGGAGGGAGAGTTCCCCTAGTTCCCTTGCCGAAAGAGAGGAGAGTCGCCCCGTGACGTACCCTTCCTACGGATTGGCAGTAGGAGACTTGTTGCGCCGTCTTCGGCGTATGCTCGAAGCCGCCGGCAATACGGGCAAGCTAATCATCCACTATAACTCCACCAGGACCATCTGTGAGAAGAGGGAAGAATGGAGTTCGGAGATGAGGATTATACACGAGAATCAGCTGCTTAAGATTCACCACTCTCCAGCTTGTCGAGCAACACAAGTTTACGCGGAGAAAGATGTCACCTGGGAGGCCATCACCTGCCAGAGTCACATCTATCGTCGCCACTTGGACAAAACTGAGTACATGTATGTCCTCCAACGTGAGAGTGGTACCACGGAGTACAAGTACCCACCGGTGCAGCAAGGGACTTCCCATGAGCACATGGACTTGTGCTTGGAGGATGCTGCTATGCTCAGCACTCGACTGCAGGAGTGTCAACAAGAGCTTCAGGATGTCCGAGACACCCTGAAGGAAACGGAGGTGTTGCTGCGAGCTTGCTTAAAGGCGAGAGAAAGAGGAGATGGGAATGAACTGTGTGTCACCGTGAATGATACATGGACTCCTGACTCCCCGGATCGCCGAGCGATCAGGCGTCGTCGCACCTCTCCACCAGCAGCCTCCCCACCCAAAGCAGAGTCAGAAGGTAGCCGAAATGAGGAGGAAGATCCCGAGGAGCCAGCTCAAGAGGACGAGTAGTGTAGAGTCTTTCCCCTAGCTAGCAAGAGGTCGAGTAGTCGAGTCGTTACGTAGTTGATGGTGTGATAATGCTTGGTGTGTGACGTGAGTTGTGGAAGCCATGAGCAATTGTCCACAGCCTCGTCTTCAGATTGTTTTGCTTTGGTGTGTGAACCCACAGGAAATAATAGTGCATTTATTTGGTGTGAGATATGAACTCACGTAAAATTTTAACAAAGCCTCAACACCTCAAAGCGCCAACAAATGAAAGTAGTAAGATGATACTAAATGATATCAAATTAACATTTGTTGATTCTGCCAGATGGCCGGAAGAGGAAAAGGACGTGCTGCCAACCCCGCCAACAACAATGATGAGGCCTGCAACCCTCATCTTTCTGGAGGCCAGGACCGGGGTGGTCGCCGTGAAGAAGTTGATCCTCTCCACCAAATGCTGGAGAATCAAAATCAGCTCATCCAGAACTTGACTCAAGTGGTGGCCAACTTGCATCAAGTTCCACCTACACAAGCTGCACCACGCCAACCAAGGTTGAGTGAGTTTCTAGGAACTCAACCTCCAAAGTTCGCAAGTGCTGCTGAACCTCTGGAGGCAGATGATTGGCTGAAGACCATTGAAAGTAAGATGAGGATAATACAATGCCAAGGGTATGAGAGGGTGCTGTTTGCCTCTCATCAATTGCATGGACCTGCTGCTGATTGGTGGACCGCCTACGTGGCCGCCCATCATGACCCTGAGAACATCACTTGGGAAGAGTTCAAGCGTAGCTTCCGCAACCATTACATCCCAAGAGGTGAACTCAAAAACAAGAGGAAGGAGTTTTTGGGACTGCAGCAGGGAAACATGACGGTGAGGGAATACCTCACGAAATTTACTCAACTATCCCGTTATGCTCCACGAGACATAGAGACTGATGAGCAGAAACAAGATTGTTTCGTGGAAGGACTTACCACAGAGATGCAGTGTGCAATGTCCTCAAATGAGTATGAAAGCTTCCAAAAGATGGTGGACAGAGCATTTGTGGTAGAAAGGAAGCTAAAGGCCCTAGAAAATGAGAATAAGAGGAAGGCCGGGTGGTCACATCAAGCCTCAGGGAGCAACACCCGCCCACGTATGATGCAGCAACCTACGGGGCAGACGAACCGTGCTGCGGTACCCTATTCAGCACCAAGAGGGTACAACCCAAACTACAGGCCTCCCGCAGCACCAGCACAGCCGCAACGTCAGTTTGTGCAGCAGCCTCGCCCCGCATATCCACCTCGACCAACAGTGCAAGGACCCCCAAACCAACCCCAAGACAACAAAGGCCAGGCGTCTAAGATTGGGGTGCAATGTTTCAGCTGTGGTGAAGTGGGGCACTACGCCCATAAATGCCCAAAGAAGAAGCCTGCGCCGCCACAACAGCAGAATGTAATGAGAGGACGGGTGAACCATGTCACCATGGAGGAAGCACAAGAGGCACCCGACGTGGTAGTTGGTAAGTTTCCTGCCAATTTACACCTTGCAACTCTGCTGTTTGATTCTGGTGCTACCCACTCGTTCATTGCTCAAGGGTTTGTTAAGAAGCATGACCTAGCAACCACACAAATGAACCATATGCTAGCGGTAAACTCTCCAGGTGGAGAAATAAGGACAAGACAAGTGTGTCCCAAAGTGAACCTAGACATTAATGGGGTAGTATTTACGGCTAACCTCATAGTGATAGATTCACAAGGGATAGATATTATTTTGGGTATGGATTGGTTGACCAAACATAAAGGAATCATCCATTGTTCGACCAGAACGGTGGAACTAACTCACCCCAGTGGAACAAGAGTAAAGTTCATAACGATACACGAGCCTAGGAGGGACATTAAATTAAATCAAGTGGAGGTGAAAGTTGAGGAAATCAGGACTATCAGGGAATATCCAGATGTTTTTCCGGAGGAATTGCCAGGTATGCCTCCCGACCGTGACGTGGAATTCGCAATTGAGCTAGTACCGGGAACAGCCCCGATATACAAGAGACCTTATCGAATAGACTCCAAGCAGCTAGAAGAGCTCAAGGATCATTTGAGAGAATTGACGGAGAAGGGGTATATTCGCCCTAGTTCCTGACCATGGGGAGCTCCGGTGATATTTGTACCCAAGAAAGACGGAACCCAAAGGTTATGCGTGGATTACCGTGCCTTGAATGAGGTAACCATCAAGAACAAGTACCCATTACCCCGCATCGAAGACTTGTTTGATCAGTTGAGGGGAGCTTGTGTGTTCTCGAAAATTGATCTCAGGTCGGGATACCACCAACTCAAGATAAGGCAATCTGATATTCCCAAGACAGCTTTCGTATCTCGGTACGGACTGTATGAATACACTGTCATGCCTTTCGGGCTAACCAATGCCCCGGCATATTTCATGTACCTCATGAACAAGGTATTCATGGAATATCTGGACAAATTTGTGGTGGTTTTCATAGATGATATTCTCGTCTTCTCCAAAGATGAAGAAGAACATGAGAAACATCTAAGGTTGGTGTTACAGAGGCTGAGAGAACACCAACTATGTGCCAAGTTGAG
Organism: Neostapfia colusana; assembly: GCA_030760725.1. Classification (NCBI taxonomy): domain Eukaryota; kingdom Viridiplantae; phylum Streptophyta; class Magnoliopsida; order Poales; family Poaceae; genus Neostapfia; species Neostapfia colusana. The sequence continues at coordinate 77,743,606 of JASWHV010000013.1, forward strand.
CAAGTGTGAGTTTTGGATGAAGAGAGTTCCCTTTTTAGGACATATAATCTCGGAGGGAGGAATCTCCGTAGATCCTGCCAAAATCGAAGATATCCAGAAGTGGAAAACCCCTGAAAATGTCGGGGAAGTTCGAAGCTTTTTGGGATTGGCTGGATACTATCGACGGTTTATTGAGGGATTCTCCAAGATCTCGAGACCTCTCACTAAACTGTTGGAGAAGGGAATCACATTCACCTGGACGCCACAGTGCGAGACGAGCTTTCAAGAGCTAAAGAAGAGACTGACAACAGCCCCAGTGTTGGTTATGCCAGATATGCAGAAGAATTTCACAGTGTACTGCGATGCCTCTGGAAATGGGTTGGGATGTGTTCTCATGCAAGAAGGACATGTCGTGGCATATGCATCCCGGCAGCTTCGGAAGCACGAGAAGAACTATCCTACACATGACCTAGAACTAGCTGCAGTGGTACACGCATTGAAAATTTGGCGGCACTATTTGATGGGGAAGAGGACAGAGATATATACGGATCATAAGAGTTTGAAGTACATATTCACACAGCCAGATCTCAACCTCAGACAAAGGAGATGGTTAGAGCTAATCAATGACTTTGATGTGGGCATCAACTATCATCCCGGGAAAGCAAACGTCGTGGCCGATGCTTTGAGTCGGAAAGTGCAGGTCAATAAGTTGAGCTTGAAGGACATGCCTGCAGAATTGAAGGACGAGGTTATAAGACTCAATCTATGTCTAGTAAATAGTGGTGAAGCCATCGCCATGGAAGTGGACTCCACACTCGAGCAAGACATACGCGAGGGCCAAAAGAATGATGAGAAGATACAAGAGATCAGACAACTCATCAAGGAAAATAAAGCTCCTGGTTTTAGAGAGGATGAACAAGGAACGGTGTGGCACGGGAAAAGGATCTGTGTGCCAGAAGTAAAAGAGATCCGTGAATTAATTTTGAAGGAGGCTCACGATTCCGACTATTCCATTCATCCTGGGAGTACGAAGATGTACCAGGACCTCAAAAGCAGGTATTGGTGGTATGGCATGAAGCGAGATGTCGCGGAACATGTTGCCCTATGTGACACATGTCAGTTGGTGAAAGCAGAACATCAACGACCCGCGGGATTATTGCAACCACTCAAAGTGCCTGAATGGAAGTGGGAAGAAATCAGCATGGATTTTGTCGTGGGATTGCCTAGGACCCAATCCGGGTATGATTCAATATGGGTCATTATTGATAGGCTAACCAAGGTAGCTCATTTCATCCCTGTGAAAGAAAGCTACAGCGGATCCAAATTGGCAGAATTGTACATGTCAAGGATTGTGTGTTACCATGGAGTGCCAAGGAAGATAGTGTCGGACCGAGGGACACAGTTCACCTCGAGGTTTTGGCAGAAGTTGCATGAAACCATGGGAACCCATCTGAACTTCAGCTCTGCCTATCATCCCCAAACTGACGGGTAGACGGAGAGAACCAATCAGATCCTTGAAGATATGTTAAGAGCATGTGCACTCAAAAACAATAGGAGTTGGGACAAGAACTTACCGTATGCGGAGTTTTCCTATAACAACAGCTATCAAGCTAGTATGAAGATGTCACCGTTTGAAGCTTTGTATGGAAGGAAGTGCAGAACTCCCCTATTTTGGAACCAAACAGGAGAAAGTAAAGTGTTTGGTCCAGAAGTGCTACAAGAAGCCGATGCGAAGGTGAGGGAGATTCGCAACAACTTGAGGATAGCACAAACACGCCAGAAGAGTTATGCTGATGTACGAAGAAGAGAACTCGTTTTCAACGTGGGAGACTATGTTTATCTCAAGGTGTCCCCTATCAGAGGACTTCGTCGGTTCAAGGTGAAAGGGAAGTTGTCACCTCGATACATCGGACCCTTTCAAGTTTTGGAAAGAAAAGGCGAAGTGGCGTACCAACTAGAGTTACCGGCTCATCTATCGGACGTGCACGATGTATTCCATGTGTCACAACTCGAGAAATGCCTGAGGACGCCTGAAGAGGTGTTACCCATGAATGAAGTGGATGTAGCTGAAGATTTGTCTTATGCCGAACAACCATACAAGATTTTGGAGACAATGGAACGCCTTACCAGAAATAAAAGAATCCGGATGTGCAAGGTGCAGTGGAAGCATCACTCAGAAGAGGAAGCCACCTGGGAACAGGAAGATGAGCTCAAGGCACAATTTCCGGAATTGTTTTCTTAGAAACACCAATCTCGAGGACGAGATTTCTTTTAAGGGGGGTAGAGCTGTAACACCCCAAAATTTTGATTCAAAACACTAAACCATGTTCAGAGGGGAATTTAAAAATTTTTGGACGTGTTGCATGTTTTGCAAAAATTCAAATTCAAACTGGAATTCAAATTAAACTCAAATCAGAAAAAAATGGAAAAAAGAAAAAGAGAAAACGGGAAAAAACCGGCCAGTGGGCCGAAACCCGCCAGCCGGCCCAGTTTCCCCGCGCCAGCCCGCAGCCGCGCGCGCCCGCGCTCTCTCACACAGACAGGTGGGACCCACCTGTCATCCCTAACCCCGAGCGTCTGCGGCCCGGACTTTTCCCCCCGAGCGCGCGCGATCGTAACCGACTGGAAACCGCGTCCCTCAGCCCGAATTCTGATCCTGGAAGACTCAAACTCGATCACAACCGACTCACCGCCCTCCCCCGGCTATAAAAACCCCAGCCCCGATCGGTTTTTCCCACGCGATCGCCGATTTTTACTCCGGTGAGCACCGAGACTTCGTCGGTGAATTCTGGCCGATCTAAGCTCGGAAACTCTGATCTAACTCGCTGGTCTTGATCCACCGCCTCCGGGGAGCTTTGCAGGTGCAGAAAACTCGGAGACTTACGGTGTAAACCCAGCGCCGACGAGCTTCGCCGTGGTTTTGCCTCGGACCTCGCCGCCGATCACTTTCCAGGACCCCCGAGCTCAAGAAAACCCCCGAGGTGAGATCCCTGACCTCCCCTCTACCGATCTATGCCATAAGATCACAGTTTTAGGCAGAATTCTCGAGAATCCGAAACTTTCCGGCGAGATCGCCGCTTCCCGCCGCCGTGCGCCGCCGGCAGCGCCGCCCGCGCTCGATCAGAGCGACGTGGCCGCTTGTGCGCCGTTTATTTTAAATCGCACGGTAGACTTTAAAACCCCGCGTACCGGTTCGATGTTATAATCTCAGCCGTCGGTTTAAAATCGGACGGTCCACGTCAGCCCCGCGTTATAAAGACTGGAATTCTTACGTGCTACCCCCTGGGGTTCTCTGGAAATAAGAGCTAGCCCCGGAAACTTCTGATCTAGCCCCTGGAACTCCAGAAAATCATGTAAATTCATTTAAAAATCAGTTTTAGCCCCTGGACTTAATAAAAATTAGGAAAAACACCTCTGATAAGTGTAGCTAGACCCCTGGAAATTATGAAAATAATATTATAGACCCTGTATTGGGGTGAGTTCATTATTTTAACCCTGTTTAGTAAGTAATTTAGAAAATTGAATATGTAACTAGTGTTTAAAAATTAAAAAGTGGGACAAACATAATTGTCAAAATTAATTAAAAACTTTCTCAGTACTTAGAAAACTTTGGAGTGAGATAAAAATATATTTTTGGGCTGAAATGAATCTGTTTCATTTATTATTCACATTTATTAGTATAGGGACACATTTTTAAGTAAAGAATAGTTATAGAAAATAGGTAAAATAATTATAAACTAGTTTACATCAGAGGCAAAGGTCAAAATATATTATTAAATTATTTAGGACCAGAACCTATTCTGTTTAGATGATGTGTATTACTCATTTCATAATAAAATACACATTTATGCATAGGAGAATAAATCTGAAAATATAGCAACTAGCAAATGATAAATGAAGTTTCTAAAATACAAAGAATTCAGTTTAGGGTTGGTAGAAATTCTGAAGGCACATATGGAGAAGAAAAATTACTTTTCATACATACTTGGTAGTGAAAAGGTGTAGTAGCTTAATATAAGGAATTTATTTAAAACTGAAACACACACATATATATATATTGTATGTAAGTATAAATATGAACACCAAAGTAGGAATCATATACATATAAATAAAAGTGTATGCAAGCCACAGATCAACACACATATAGTAACCACAACACATATAATGGTGAATGAATTTCATAAATATGAATGTGTGGTTTGTATGAAGTGGAAGTGTGAACTATGTCTTATGTATTGTTGTTTTTCTTTTGCTATGTGTGATGGTGTGATGTAGAACCTGCTCAAGAGCAAGTTATTCCTTTCCAAGACCAGGACTACCCATTTCAAGAGCAGCAAGAAGGAGGCAAGTGTCCTTGACCACTTTGATCCTATGCTAGGATGTGTAGATAGAATTATTTGCATTGTCAAATGAAATATGAAACCCATGCTAGGAAAGTTTCCCTAGAATTGCATTACCTTGTTTCCTTGTAGCTTGGGTTGGGATTTATTTTGTCATGTCATTTATTTACATGCTTATGCTTAGCCATGCTTAGAATGGGATATTTGGGACATTATATTTATGAAACCACACATTCATATTTATGAACCGCAAGGCTCAAGAGGGGGCCACTGCAGCGGGGTTGGAGCCTCTTGTATGCTGTTAGGGGTGAAACCTTAGTGAGCCCACGCTCGTCGGGAATCCCTTTGTAAAGGCTTCGTAGTGATCTCCTGGCTGCACACCTGGGAAGTGTGAATGTGGATCGTAGCCACTGGCATAATGGAGGTTCTTTTAGTCCACCCGGCAACGGGGGATGAAATCACTACATGTGGGTACAGTGGTACAAACTTTGCAGAGTCAAAACTGTCTTGACAGCCGTGCTCACGGTTAAGAGCGGCCTGGACTTATTCATGATTAGAGAAGTGATGGTTTTTGGAAGTTGTGGACGTTAAGTGGGGAGCTTAACATTGGTAATGATGTTATGGTTATTAGATTATGATGAGGGGATGGGAGATTGGGACCATTTCACCTGTGTAGTAATGTAGGTGCTTAATAAGCTAAGGTTATAGGTATTATTTGCGTAGTGCTTTAACCATGAGTTCAATCTCTCCTTGTTCTAGCCATGCATGATATAATTTTCCCACACTTGCTGAGTACCATTGGTACTCAACCTTGCATATTTGTTGGTTTATATTGCTGCTCAGGTCAAGATAATGAGGTGGTGTATAATGACCAAGATTTTGGACCCGAGGAAGGTTTTTAGGTTCATGAAGACCCCCGGGTAACGCCTGTGATGGAGCCCTAAAGAATAATATTCCGCTGCTAGTTTATTTACTTGTGATGAACTTATTATTGTCCATCGAGACATTTACTATGTAAGACTTACTTATATTCGACACCTGGCTTGTAATAAATGATGCTTCACTATTTGTCATCACATGTATGAGAAAATGATCCTGGCATACATGTGATATTCACTTGGTTGTTCTTCGGAAAAACCGGGTGTGACAGTCACCTGCAAAACAGGCAAGCCCCGGTTTGCATTTGAACCGTTTTATAAAGCATTTTCATTTGTAGAGATCATAGCTTTGCATCGTTGATTGCATTACGTCTAGATGATATTGAAAACCCCACTTGCATGGCCAGAAACACCTAAGAGAGAAAGGGTAGAATAGCAACTCCTCGAGGGAATTTGGCTACGCTAATGTTAGTAGGAAAGGTCCGGTAGAAGACGAGTAGTTGGAATCTACTCGCGAGTTTAGGGCTGGTGTACTTGGAACGGGTCCAATTTAGAGAAGATGAGGAAAGTTCACACATAAGAAATGTAGACCGGGCAGGGAGGTTTAGATGCAGCAAGTTGCAGGCCGTGCGTGCATAGCCCTGCCTGTGTCGGTTAAGGCCCGTCCGTGCTTGGCCCTGTTGGACAAGTTTGAGTTGTGTACCGGGCGCATACTGGCTATATGGGACCCAGGAAACCGATGTACCTTGGGAGATCCATAGTGGAACTTTTCCAACTGCCTTAGGCTTTCGGCGTCAGGGTAGCAGGAGGTACCTCGCTCAAGAACATACCACAGCGGGTATGTACCTTGAGGGAGCTTGCGTACTTGGGGCAGTTGGACTGCGTCCAATGTGGAAGATCTTGGGAAAGGTGGCCGCGTACAACGTCAGTCGAGGTTGCTGCCAGCAACTCAGAGTACGGGTGTACGTGTCGTGTAGTTCGGGCGTGTACTGATTCGAATCACCGTCGCTCGCGGTTATATGAGCATACTTGCCCACTGCGTCTTGACGTAGTAAGAACTGAACTGGTTATTCTTTTGAACTTGATAAGGCTGTGCTAGAACTTGTATTGCAACCATGATTGAATTCGAGATAGGCTCATTAAACTTTACTTTCACTTTGTGCAAGGAGCATCACAACAAAGCGTTTCTTGTTTGATTGTGGAGTTACGATGCTTTTCGGCTCAAGATTTGCACAATGAGGCTTAAAATCTGAAAGTTAAGGATCGACTTTAGGTGAGTCCTTTATGCAAATCTAGCCAACCCAATTGCAACCGTCGTGCATGTAGAGTTTCTTGCTTAGGAGAGACGGGTCAGACTTGCTGAGCCTATGTGCTCACGCTTGCTATATAAGTGGTTTTGCAGGTTAACATCGATGCTGAAAAGAAGGTTGTCCGGTGAGACTCGGAGACTTCGAGTCATTTAACCCAGGGATAACCCAGCCGCTGCTGTTGTCTTCGTGTTGCTAGCGAGAGGAGTCCGCGGGCTGGACTTCATCTCGAGTGCTTTTAGTTATTCGACTTGAGATGATATAGACTTCCGCTGTAGTTACTTGATGTAAAGTATTTACAAAGAAAAAACTTGTAAGCTTCCGCTATTGTTTTATGTAATACATTGTTCCTCATATGTGTGTTGTTGGGTGCCGCACAACACGGCACCACCCAATGCGATTCCCGGGCGAGTGGCCTGTCTCGGTTGACGGGTCCGCCTCAATTTGCTCTAAATCATCAGTGGAGGTCAGGCTAGCTCGGCAAGGCCTCAACATGGCTCGGAAACGGCGGCAAGTTGAGGTTCACCGTGTGCCCGAGCGTCCCCGCCATGATCGCCACTCGGAAAGTTCGAAATGGTCTGCTAACACGGGGTTTCAAGCCATGATTGGGGAGGGGATTGGGTCGCCCTTGAGTCTAGATCCTTTGAGCACAGTTTAGTGAACTAGAAACGAGAATGGAGTGGGAATTTGGAGATTTCATACCAGAACATCGTTCTGTGGCCGCCGGCGAAGTTTTCCTGAATTCTCGCTCGGTGGTTCATGGCTTGACTTGTGGTTTGGGTGGAAGCAGCAGGGTTCACCGGCACTTCCTGGGGTGTCCTTGCTTGGGAGTGAAAGTGCCTGATGTAGGCTGTCCACGAGCACCCCAACCTACGGTGAAGTTAGGTCGCCGCGGCGGTGAGCTAATTTCGGGCTGGGAAGGTGAAACTCACTGGATTCTGTGCTTAGGAGGTGGAGGAAGAGCTCCCAGTGTGGTTTTTCGGCTTGGCTGGCCTCTGCACGCTTGGTTTTCCCCGGCTCCTGATCGATAGCCCGAGGCGGCAGCGTTCTCGGTTCTTTTGTCGTGCGAGGACGAACCGACTCGAAGGTCTCCTTTCGGTGGGCGAACCGATCACTTCATACGCCGCCGAGAGCAGGAGCTGGTCGCCAGCACATCGCACGTAGCGGGAGGTGGCTTCACGGGAAGTTCCTGGTGCGGCTCGTTGGCGCCCGGAGGTGACTTCGGTTGCTTCAGTCCGAGCAGTGTGAATACTTCGGGTGTAAGTTTCAGTTTAGCTCACTGACCTGTGGGGTCCACCTTGGCTCCTCCCCAAATATCTCCAAATTTTGGTACATTGCAATTTCAATCATGTGGAGCTCAAATTCAAAAGCCATTTGGCCAGTTGACATGTTTTGCCTCAGTTTTAAATTCGAATTCAAATTTTGGGGAAATTTACAAGTCCCTTTGATATTCCTATCAAAGCACCTCCAAATTTTCTCAAAATTTGCCTTCCTCATAACTTGGACCTGAGGAATTCAAATATGCCCTCTGATTCTTCAGTTGGCCATTGCAAATACAACTTCTTAAACATCAGTTAGAATTTCCCCTTTTTGGAAATGCCCTTCTTCTTTTTGAAGTGACCCTTTTTGTTCAAACTGAATTCAAAGTTTTATTGCACATGCCAACACTTTCATGAGTAAACAAAAGTTTTTGCGAGTCCCATTTCTTGTATTTAAACGTAACTTTATTTATAGCTCAAGTTTTCCATTTACAAGTTTTGGGACTTTAACAGGTAAGGGGATCAAGAGGACCGTGAAGAGGTTTCTTAGTAGTGCGAGCATAATGGCTCACACATGAAACGTGGCGGACACCCTTTTTCAGGGTAGTAGCTCTGGAGAGAGCACACGGTCTCGGTTGTTGAGACACGTGCCCTTAGAGCTGTTAGGCAGAACAGTTGCCTACCAACGGACCGAGGTTGACTTACCAATTGTATTCTATTACATTATTGATTAATTAATCTATTTATATTTTTTAAAATATTATGATATTGCAGGATGACTCAGAGTGAGAGTCATAAGCCGATGCCGAGGCCGAGGCGCCTCTTGAGCTACAGTTGGCTGACCACCCTTTTGGGTCAGCTAACCACCATTCCGGATTGATGGACCACCCTTCCGAGTTAGCTGACCACCCTTCGCGCTACAAAATCGTGACAATATACGACGTCCTAAATTATTGATAACAGTGCCATCATCAATAAACTGATTGGCGATGGCTAGAATCCACCATCGTCAATTAGTCATTAATTGATGATGGTTAACATAGTACCGTCGTCTATAAGATCTCGGGCCTTATAGACCACGGCCCACCATCAACAATAAAGGCCCTCATCAACATGGGCCAAAATCTGGGCCTGCCCGAGGCTTTATAGACGACGGTTAAACTACACCGTCGTCAATAAGACGTTGTAGACGACGGTTCAAGTACATCGTCATCAATTAGTATTTATTTCCCGGGCCCACTCTGCGCAGCGCTCCTCATTTGACCGCTCCGCGCCTCCACCCGCCGCACCACACCTCCACCGCCGCTGCGCCATCGCTGAGGGCCGCCGCCACCACCATCCTCGTCGAGGGCCACCATTGCTGAAGGCCGCCGCCGATGTCACCGAGGAGGACCGCACCGCGTCGAGGTCCAACGTCGCCGCCTCAATTTTGTTGAGGGCCACCATTGCCATCACAGAGGGCCGCCGCCGCCGCCATCCACCGAGGAGGACCGTGCTGTCGAGGTATGCCGCCGCCTTTCCCTGCCGCCCCTGCACGGCGCCCCCTCGCCGTGCGCCCACTTCCGGTGCCCTCTCCCCGGCGCCCTCTCCCTGGCGCCCCCTCCCCGGCGCCCACACCGTGGCCACCTCCCTATCCACCGTGGCCGCCCCCCTCCCGGCGCCCTCTCGTTTTTCCTGCACATTCCTACTCACCCTGATCAACGAGCATGCAAAACGGGATGATCATTTTCTCTCATTTTTAAATTACAAGACTCCCTGGTCTTTTTTCTTATTTTGCTGAATGCAATACCCCTTCATTTAATTCATTCAGCACGCCACTTTTGCATTTTGTAATGCATTCATTTCTGAATTTTTGAGGGAATTCTTTTTCTTTTCCAACTAATAAGTTGCCCGTGCATTGCGACGGGGAGCTATAAATTTAAAAAAGATGTTTAATAAGTGATGACATGTATAAAACTTAGTGTATTTAAAATTGTTAGGAGCACTCTACGTCTGAGGACTCAAAGACTAGGGATCCTCTTCAGCCACAGCAGGCTGACCACTTTTTGGATCCTTCTTCGGAGACCGCTTCAGAGCCTGATTCGGATCCTCCTCCGGCTTTAGAGCTGTAATGGTCCCAAAAATATGAATACAAAGAAACTCATGTTTGCACAAGTTGGTTTCATATGTATGAAAAATGAGACTTGTTAAAACCTTTCCACATGTGATAATACACATGAGAGATTTCTTCATACAAATTCAAATATTTATTGGAATGCTTGAACCTAAAAGGGATTTGGACCAAGGTGGAAAGTTTCTATATGTGTGAGGAATTTAAATTAAGATTTTGAAACAAATTTGTTCAACTCAAAATTCAAATGAGGGCAACACAATGAATTTCAAACTGTTGTGTTGAAAATCTCATTTGCAGCAGCCAAATCAATAATCAGATTTGATATTTGAATTCCTTAGGTCCAAATTAGTGGGTATGCAAAGTTTCATGAATTTTTGAAATTTTTTGCAACTCATTTTGCAAAAAGGACTTTAAATTGCAAAGAATTCAAATACACATTTGAATTTGGATGAAACTTGCCCAATTATTCAAATGCACATCAGATTTGAACTCCCACAATTGAATTCCATCATTTGCAAATTTTGGAGATATTTTGGAGAGGGATAAGAAGGGGCTGGGGCCCACATGTCATTGAGGCAATGAAAATGGCAAAAGATCTCAGTGATTGGTCTCTGTTTTACCTTCTCCACTCGAAGCAACCGAGCCACCGAGGCTCCTCGCCGTGCGACACAGAGGTAAGCCGGAGCCACCTCCTCCTTGATCTCCTTGCGCTGGCGAGCTGCTTCCCCATTCTCATCACCTCAGCACGTGTTCTTTTTGCCCACAACACCGAGAACCGGCTCTGTTTCATTGCTCCTCGCACAAGAACCTAACCGAAGCTGCTGCCACCCCGTTGATCATTCGAGCGCCCAGAAGCTCGCGTGAAAACCTCGGCCGAGCAGAAAAACCGCACCACAATATCCTCCACGATCTCCTCGTACCATCACCGAGTGAGTTCGTGCGCCCTACACCGAGAAAACAAGTTTTCCGCGGCGGCCGAAACAAAACCGAGGGAAGGTGCTCTTGTTGACAGCCTTTCCCCGAGCTTTTTACGGCCAAACAAGACCGCCTTTGGATGCGCCCAGACTCCACGCAGATTGTCGCCGGCAGAATTCCAGTTTTTGTCCCGGCCGGTGCAAAACTACCTTCGGGTAAGGAAACTCCAAATTCCCGGTTGATACTTGCTTAGAGGCCACAAAACTTCACACACAGGATCTAGACTTGATGGCGCACAAGTTTGCTTCGCAAACCTAGCATGAAACCACGTGTAGATAGCGTATTTTGAGCTTTCCCGACGGCGGCCGTGGTGGGAAGCTTCGGGCGTACGAAGAAAGCTATGTTAGAGCCATTTCCGAGCCTATTCACCACCATGCCGAGGTTCTCTAGCATCCACCATGCTCTAGGGTTTGGAAACCATAGGTGGAAGGGTGTAGGGCGTCAGGGTGACGTCGCCGAACTTCCACCGAGCCGCCGCGCCATCGTGAGCTAGGATAGAGCCGACACCGGTGTGGGGAAGCTCTCCCAACGTGTTCAGCACATGAAATTAGGGACTAGCGGCGAGTGGCAGCTCGGGAGGTGGCCGGAGAATCGAAAACCGGCGAGCTCGGCGGCGCTATCACGCGGGGGCGGGAGGTAGACGAAGACCTGCCAGCCCCACACGTCAGCCGCACGTTAAACAAGAGCTGGATCCTCTGTAACGCCGGATCACTCTGTGACAACGCGGGAATAGTTCTGTGGCCCTGTGTGTCTTTGTTTCAGCATGCGACACGTGTTTCGCCGGACCCACAGACAGGATTTAAACTTTTCTCTCGATTTATTTGAATCCCAGATTATCCTCAAACTTTAGAAGGCCATAACTTTTGCTAGGAAACCCTAAATTTAGTGATTCAAATTGGTTAAATTCAGGTTGACAAACTCTATCCAAATATGCAACCCAATTTGTATGAAAGTCATTATTTAATTCTGGAAAATTCCTTAAAACTTTTCATAAAATAATTTTAGAGGGAGTTTGGTTTATACAAAAATCCTCAAATTTTGCCAGAATATCCTTTCAGGTGTTATTGAACTCCTGTAAAAAATTTCAGCTCATTTGGAATAGATTTGATTAGGAGAATTCAGATTTCAAGTTCCTGTATTCAAATGAATACAGAAACATTTTCAGAGAATTTCCAAAACTTGGAAATTCAGTTCTGGGCAATCTTAGCTCCAAAAATCCTAGGAAAATTCATGCAGGCTCTATAAACTATAATTGAAATTGTAGTTCACTAAGTTTGACATGAATATGGGTGTTACCTCATAATTAATTTCTTTTTGCTTAATTTCTTAGAGAATTGTTCTGAATAAACCACTTAGTGAAAAGTGCTAATTTTTTGTCCAGATGACTTTCTTGTGACAAGGAACTCACATAAAAAATTTCAGCTCCATTGGAGCTCTGGATCACCACTGTGCTGTTCAACCTCTATAGATGATCAAAACACAAGTGGGGAAAAACACTTCTCACTTGATCATATTGCTTAAACCCAACCCAAACACTAGCACCAGTGTCATTTTAAATTCTTAAACAGAGTTCCAGTTTTTAAACTTGTCATTAGGGCTTATTAACAAAAGCTTTACAATTAAATACATATGCATATTCATATCGTGTAGCGTCTACGTGAGAACGTGTGAAGGAATTGAAGTGGAAATCAAGGAGAGAGGAAAGCGAGTGATCAAGCCTCAAGAGGTATTCACTGACTGTTTATATTAGTCACCTGCAAAACAGGCAAGCCCCCGTTTGCATATGAACAGTTTTATAAAGCATTTCCATTTCTAGAGATCATAGCTTTGAATTGTTTGATTGCATTAAGTCTAGTTGCTAATGAAAACCCAACTGCATGACCAGAAATATCCTAAGAGAGAAAGGTTAAAATAGTACCTCCTCGAGTGGATTTGGCTACACTAAATGTTAGTAGGAAAGGTCCGGTAGAAGTCGAGTAGTTGGAATCTACTCGCGAGTTTAGGGCTTGGTTTATTCGGAGCGGGTCAAGAATAGAAACAATGAGAAAAGTTGACACATAAGAAATGGAGACCGGGCAGGGAGGTTTAGATGCAGCAGCCTGTGGACAGTGCGTGCATAGCCCTGTCTGTGTCGGTTAAGGCCCGTCCGTGCTTGGCCCTGTTGGACAAGTTTGAGTTGTGTACCGGGCGCATACTGGTTATATGTGACCCAGGAAACCGATGTACCTCGGGAGATCCACATTAAAACTTTTCAAACTGTCTTAGGCTTTCGGCGTCAGGGTAGCAGGAGGTAACTCGCTCAAGAACATATTACTGCGGGTATGTACCTTGAGGGAGCTTGCATACTCGGGGCAGTTAGACCGCATCCTGTGTGGAAGATCTTGGGAAAGGTGGCCACGTACAACGTCAGTCGAGGTTGCTGCCGGCAACTCGGAGTACGGGTGTACGTGTCGTGTAGTCCGAGCGTGTACTTATTCGGCTCACCGTCGCTCGCGGTCATATGAGCATACTTGCCCACTGCGTCTTGAAGTAGTAACAACTGAATGGTTTCATTTGAACTTGATAAGGCTGTGATGTAACTTGTATTGTAATCATGCTTGAATTAGAGATAGGCTAATTAAACTTTACTTGACTTTGTGCAAGGAGCATCGCAACAAAGCGTTTCTTGTTTGATTGTGGAGTTGCGATGCTGTTCAGCTCAAGGTCTTTACAATGAGGCTTAAAATCTGGAAGTTAAGGATCAACATTAGGCGAGTCCTTTATGCAAATCTAGCTAACCTAGTTGCAACCGTCGTGCATGTAGAGTTTCTTATTTAGGAGAGACGGATCAGTCTTGCTGAGCCTATGTGTTCACGCTTGCTATATGAGTGGTTTTGCAGGTTAACATCGATACTAAGAAGAAGGTTGTCCGGTGAGACTCGGAGACTTCCGAGTCGTTTAACACATGGAGAACCTAGCTGCTGCTGTTGTCTTCGTGTTGCTAGCGAGAGGAGTCCGCGGGCTGGACCTCTTCTTGAGTGCTCTTTAATTATTCGATGTGAGCTGTTTATAGACTTCCGCTGTAGCTACTTGATGTAAACTATTTGCAAAGAAAAAATTGTAAGCTTCCTCTATTGTTTTATGTAATACATTGTTCCTTATATGTGTGCTGTTGGGTGCCGTACAACATGGCACCATCCAATGCGATTCCCAGGCGAGTGGCACGGCCCTGTGAGTGCACGGGCGGCGTGGTCCCTGTCAAGAGCCATTGCAGTCGGGTGACCCCAGTTGTGGGTCATCTGATGTGGAGCCGGCTCCGAGGCGACGGACTCGGAGGACTCCTTCTCTGGCTTCTGCAAACCCAGACGATCGGACCGTTATTCATCCGGTTGGCGATAGGCAAGTAAATCTCTAACAATTTAATTTACATATTCTTAGACTTATATATGTAATAATTGAGAATCATCGATCTGGTCTTGGTACGATATCTCGTTCAGTAGTCAGGGACACCACCAACAAGTGAACGGTATCTTGGGACTCTAGTCCGTTTGCACTACATCTGTGTAGTGAACGGAGTAGCTGCTACGTCTTGGGACGATTACGCTATGGCCCAGGAACTTGCCAATGGCAACCACTAGGAGGATGTGTGGCACGACTCCATGGTAAGTACAAAGAATATTTGTATAATACAATTCTATTATTATAGGCACGGTACCGTTTGGAGGACGAGGCCCAGCAACTGGATCATGCTTGTATCGTCTTCCATAACAACGCCAGGAAGCTCATGACGCAGTCACTCTCGACGGCTCCCATTCAAGCTACCAAGGCATACCTCAAGTTGCATCCGCACGAGAGTCATCCCGGACAGTTCAGGGACGTGGCCGACAAGTACTTGACGGAGGCGCAATACGCAGAGGTAAAGTCTTTATTTTACTTTGCTTCATTATCCGATTGTGAACAATGTTTTCATCCAATAATAAATTGTATACAGGTCAGCCTAGCGTGGCTTGATGCCCGTCCGTACGCGTACCATGCCCTGTGTGCCCGTTGGGCGAGCCAGGGTTTCCATGACTTGTCCTAGACTCGTAGAGACAGTAGAGGGAGGGAATCCAAACATCGTTTAGGTAGGGACGGATATATACGTCTGGCTAAACGGATGGTAAGTGTTACTTGAATTTTATTTGAGTAATTTTATCATCTTCATTGTGCTAACACGTATCGATAGGAGCGAGAGAGCGGTCGAGAGCCGACACCTATCGAGGTGTGGAAGAGGGGTCACTTGGGACGTGACCTGTCGTAGCCTGACCAGCTGTGTTCTCAGGCGGCGTAAAAGGCGTTGGTAAGTTATTTTGTTAACTTAATTAAATATTTTTAATAGTTCTAAAGACGTTATTTGAATGTGGCTTAGAGGGGGGTGAATAGGCCTTTAAAAGATTCCTGCACACTTAATAGAGTTATCAGAAACTTGATGGACCGGACTAGTCTGGTTGTGTGGGCGGACTAGTCCGGTGTGCTGAATTACGTGAGTTAATTAAGTGTGTTTCAGAAATTGAATCTTTCAGCAGCGGAATGAGAACAACAGTTTTTATAAATTAAGTTTATTGTATAAGTGCACGTGCAAACTTATAAGAAACTTAAATGGTGATTAACAAACTAGTGATCTAATGTATCAAAATGTAAAGTAAATGAGAGACAAAAAAACATGAATTTTTACCGAGGTTCGATCTCACCAAGAGATCTACGTCCTCGTTGAGGAAGCTCACACAGAGCCGGATTCCTAACCCTTTCCCTCTTTAAGTCACCACAAAGGCCGACTTGACTCCACTATCACGGGTAATCAACGAGTTTGTGGGGCAACCTCACACGTTGAGGGCTCCCAAAGAATTACAATGAGAAAGCGATCAAATACACTCAAAAAGATTACAATGCAGAATATGAGTGTAGAGAGATCAAACTCCAAGAGCTCACAACGAAAGAACGACGATCTCGCAATCCCGAATCCAAGTGTTCAATTGATCTTCACCTTTTTGCACCTTAGATGTGTGGGGAGATGTGTTTTGGCTCTTGGGACAGGTGGCGGCGCTAGGGTTCTTGTTTCAAGCAGTATGAGTCGTGTCTCTTCTTTTGGGAGGCCGTGGATCACCCATTTATATAGTTTCTAAAAAGTTATCGTTGTAAAACCTAATACCGGACTAGTCCGGTATATGATCGGACTTGTCCGGTCTACTTCCAGTGGGTTAACCGGACTAGTCCGGTCCAAAAACGGACTTGTCCAGTGCTATGTGAAGTGGAGTTCTAGAAAGTTTAGCGGACTAGTCCTGTCGCATGGATGGACTAGTCCGCAGTCCTCTAAAGAGGACAACAGAAACATGAGCGGACTAGTCCGGTCCAAAACCGGACTTGTCCGGTTGCCTTCCAGTAAGCTGACCGGACTAGTCCGGTCCATGAACGGACTAGTCCGGTGTCCAGTGGATTTTAGTTGATTTTTAAACCCCTTACCCTTACGCAAAGTCATGAGCTCTTGGGATGTGTCTCTCACACACACCCTATACATTTACATCTACTTTGCTCTTCTAAATTCCACTAAAGTCTTCCTTTTCGGACACCACTCTATTTTTCACCTTTTTGTGTGCACGAGGTAGTTCACTTTGTTTGTCCTGCAATAATTTCATTAGGATCTCATATGCTTGTCATCAATTAGCCAAAACCCACAAGGGATATCCTAGATGCACTTACAATCTCCCCCTTTTTGGTGATTGATGACAACTATTTGTGATATCACAATTGAGAATAAAAAGTTGATTTTCATAAGGTGTGCACATATGAGAATAATAAGGAATTCACAAAAAGCTTCTCACATATGCACACACCTTATGGTGGAGTGCCTAACAGGTGTGTGATAAACACAATGTAATAAATTAAAGACAAACAGTAGTGAACATATAAGTAGGCATTAGAGCATTGTACATCACACATAAGAAAAGAAATAGTGCATTACAAGATTTTAAAATAGGTACATGTCCTTGATCACAATAGATCTTAATAACTAATACTAGATAGTTCAAGTCCAAATCTAATCTCAATCTCTCCCCCTTTGGCATCAAGGCACCAAAAAGGGAAAAATTGAGGGGAATCACTCATCGCTGCCTTCTCCTTCAGTCTCAGTCTGATCTTCATCTTCACCAACTTCGGCATCCATGGGAGCAGGATCTTCCTCTGAGTCCTCGGAGGCGGGAGGTGATCCAACGGGCTCAATCTCAAGCTTTGCACAGATATACTTGATATTGGCATTGACATACTGTTGGTGTTTCTTCCTTGCCAGCTTTTCCTTGCGCTGCCTGTCTTCGATCTTGCCGCAGCAGGCAAAGATGGAGGAGAGCACCTTGAGGATGCCACTGGACGATTCTTGTGCAGGTGGAGACCCAGGAGGAGCAGCTGCAGATCTAGTAACATCATGAGCTTGCTTTGATCTCCTCTCCACTGGTGGAGAGGACGGGGCAGTTGGAGCCGGGGGGAGAGTGTACTCGGTGGGTTTTTGCGGCTTCAACCCCGCATGCTTGACATCCTTGACGAACTCGAGTCCCGTCACTTTCTCAATCATGTACATAATATATTGTGCATATCCACACGACCTATTGGGGGTGATTGAGATGTTCACGATGTCATTGTAGATATACTCAAAAATATTGAATGGTTTCCTTCCACTAATGACCTTCATGAGAGTCCTCAAGGTCCCTTGTATAGTTCCCGCATCTCCATCCTTCGGAGCTACAGTCTTTCTCAAGACTCTATTGAGGACCACAAAGAAGGGCTTTAGATATTTGATTGTGGGAGGAACATATGGCATCCTTGTGTCATAGAGAAACTCAAGCTCTTCCTTCTCCAGGGGTTTCAGATTATGGATGACCAGTTCATGATCCAAAGTATGTTGGAGGTGAAGAATCCTAGCAAAGTCATCATAAGTGACACTGTACTTTGAACCATGAGTCATCCAAGTAAGACTGTCTCCATCACCACGAGCAAAGTAGAGAGTGGAGTAAAACTGGGTAATGACTTCATTGTTCCAGTCATACTCAAAGGATAGCAGGTCCGTCAGACCGTGCCTCTCTAAGGCCTCCACCATCTCACGAAAGGCAGGATACCTCTTCGACTTCAGGTATTCAACATTTAGCCATTGACTCTCTACTACAGGATTCTTCATCTTCATGTACACATGCTCGTAGTAGTCTGCATGGAAGTTGCTCCAGAACCTTGGATCAGAACATTGTTTAGGTCGGTCATACACTTCAATCTTCCTGAAGTTATCAGCTAGCTCACTCCCTTTTCCAGTGAAATCCTCACTTGAAGGCTGCCTATTGCGGTGAACGGGATTTTTCATTTTCAGAGGCCCAATGGGGCCACTAGCAAGTCCCTTCCCTTTATTGAGAACTCTTTTTGGCCCTGACGAGCCCTCAACAGCATCTTTCCTTTGAGGCCTTTTGACAACGACTTTCCTCTTCTTAGGTAGATTGTCGTCGGAGGGTGGAGAGTGAGCATTGACATCATGTCTCTTCTTCATCACTCCCTCCTTAGCTCTCCTCACTCTTTCACGTTGAACTTCTTCGTCAAGGTGAAAAGAGCCGTCATCTGAGCCCAAAGACATGATGCCTGATAAGGAGTTTAAGGATTAGATGCAAATGAACGCATTATCGACTTCAAATGGGAATGTAGGGGTTCAACTGTCAGAGACCGGACTTGTCCGGTTTTAGAGTGCGGACTAGTCCGGTGGACCGGACTTGTCCGCATCTGAGCGCCGGACTAGTCCGGCCTAGCATAAGAACCCTAAATTGAATGTTTCATTTGAAAAAATCTCCTATCTAAGGACACAAGGGCAGGAAAGTGGTAGGAATACATCTATTTATGCAATGTACATCCTTTTGAAATCAAAGGAAACTAGCTAGAGCTAGAAAAATTGAGATTTTGGTTTTAGGGGGGGATTTACCAAGATTTGAAGATTCGCGTTGAAGGAGCAAGAGTCTATCCGGATGAGTCCGGAAAGTAGGATCCCCTCGTCGAGAAGAGGCTTTTTCACGGAGAAAACTCCGAGTTTGAGGGCTCAACTCGAAAATCACTTTGGGAGCTAGGGTTTAGGAGAGAGGGTGAGACAAAGTGCTTATGAGTGGAGAAGGAGGGGTTTGGTCCGGCCAACTCCTTCTATATGCGACTGACCGGACTAGTCTGGTCGTGGTAGCGGACTAGTCCGGTGCCCCTGAATTAACCTAATTGTCGTCTGTCCGGACTAGTCCGGTTGGAAATCGGACTAGTCCATTTCCAACAGACCTGATACATATATAGATGATTAATAGTGATCCAAGGACAATGATTTTGCAAGTAGTCTTGGTGATTACGACCAGTAGGCAATCAACAATCAAACAATGGTCATAATCCACAAGATTTCTTCATTAAAATAGTTTTCTGAGTAGAAAAGAAGAAGAGGAGCATTTTTAACAATACAAAGGAACATTTTAAGTTGCAACCATATATGCAATGTTTCAAGCCACATTTCGAGAGTCAAGAATGTTTAGCTCATTTCTTAGTTCACAAAACCTTTTCTCATCTAATGGTTTGGTAAAAATATCCGCAAGTTGTTTTTCAGTCCTAACATGTGAAATAGCAATGTCACCTTTTAATGAATGATCTCTAAGAAAGTGATGACGGATATCTATGTGCTTAGTTCTTGAGTGCTCTACAGGGTTGTGTGCAATTTTTATAGCACTTTCATTATCGCATAGAAGCGGGATATGACTTAGATTGTAGCCGTAGTCCCTAAGAGTCTGTCGCATCCAAAGTAGTTGCGCACAACAACTACCAGCTGCAACATACTCCGCTTCCACTGTGGAAAGAGCAATGGAGTTCTGCTTTTTAGATGACCAAGAAACTAGGGACCTACCAAGAAATTGACAAGTCCCTGACGTGCTCTTTCTATCGACTTTGCATCCTGCATAGTCGGCGTCGGAATACCCTATCAAGTTAAACTTGGATCCTTTGGGATACCAAAGGCCCAAGTTGGGTGTGTGCACAAGGTACCTTAGGATTCTTTTTATAGAAATTAAGTGACACTCTTTAGGTGTGGCTTGAAACCTTGCACACATGCAAACACTAAGCATAATATATGGCCTAGATGCACATAAATAAAGTAAGGAGCCAATCATGGACCGATATACCTTTTGGTCCACATTTGGACCGTCTTCATTGAGGTCGAGATGTTCGTTGATGGCCATGGGTTTCTTGATGGGCTTGGCTTTGTCCATATTGAATTTCTTGAGAATATCTTGTGTATATTTAGTTTGGCTTATAAATGTACCTTCTCTCAGTTGCTTCACTTGAAATCCAAAGAAGAACTTCAATTCACCCATCATTGACATCTCGAACCTGTCTGTCATTATTTTGCTAAATTCTTCACAAAAGGACTTGTTAGTGGATCCAAAGATAATGTCATCAACATAAATTTGACATACGAATAAATGATCATCAAAATGTTTAGTGAAAAGTGTATAGTCAGTTTTACCAATTTTGAATCCATTTTGAGTTAGAAAATCTCTAAGGCACTCATAGCAGGCTCGAGGAGCCTGTTTGAGGCCATATAGAGCCTTATGCAGTTTATAGACATGGTTGGGACACTCCTGATCTTCGAACCCCGGTGGCTGCTCCACATAGACTTCCTCCTTTATCGGACCATTGAGGAAGGCACTCCTGACGTCCATTTGATACAACTTAAAATTATGGTGAGTAGCATATGCCAATAAAATGCGAATGGACTCAAGTCTAGCTACAGGAGCGAAAGTTTCATCGAAGTCCTAACCTTCCACCTGAGAATAACCTTTGGCCACCAACCTCGCTTTATTTCTTGTCACTACTCCATGTTCATCTTGCTTGTTCCGAAAGACCCATTTGGTTCCAACGATGTTCGGCCTTGGTCATTCCACCAGCTCCCACACTTCATTTCTTTTGAAGTTGTTCAGCTCCTCTTGCATCGCAATCACCCAGTCTAGATCCCTTAAGGCTTCTTCTACCCTGTATGGCTCCAGAAAAGACACAAAAGAATAGTGTTCACAAAAATTTGCAATTTGAGATCTAGTAGTTACTCCCTTAGCAATATCTCCAATGATATTGTTGACAGGATGGTCTCTTTGCACACACTGATGTACTCTTGGGTGTGGAATTTGTATAGTTGCTTGTTCTTCATTGTCTTCATGTGTCATGTCTCCCCCTAGATCGTTGCTTCCATGATCATCTTGATCTTCTTGACCTTCCTCAACCTGATCTTGTGTAGGAGCTCCCCCTTGATCATTGCTTCCTTGTTGAAATTCGTCTTGTGTTTCATCTCGTGGTAGGATATCACCAGGTGCCATTTTCTTCAGCGCTTCACATGGAGCTTCCTCCTTATCTAGCATAAACTTATCGACTTGCTCCACTTGTGAGCCGTTAGTTTCATCGAACACTACGTCACGTGCTACTTCAACAAGGCCGGACACCTTGTTGAAGACACGATAGGCGTAGGCATTCGATTCATATCCGAGCAAGAATCCTTCATCGGATTTCGAAGCGAACTTCGAGGCCCTTGGTTTCTTGTTCAGAATAAAACATTTGCAACCAAAAACTTTGAAATAAGAAACATTAGCCTTTTTACCCGTGAGAAGCTCATATGGAGTTTTCTTCAGTAGTCAATGAAGGTACAACCGATTTGTGGCATGACAAGCGGTGTTCACCGCTTCTGCCCAAAATCGGTCTGACGTCTTGTATTCATCCAACATTGTTCTCGCCATTTCGATCAATGTTCTGTTCTTCCTTTCGGCCACCCCGTTCTGTTGAGGAGAGTAGGGTGCCGAGAATTCATGCTTTATACCTTCTTCATTGAGATATTCTTCAACTTGGGTGTTCTTGAATTCTGTCCCATTGTCACTTCTGATATTCTTTACGGTTGATGTGAATTCATTCTGAGCTCTTTTCAAGAACTTCTTGAGGATTCCCTGAGTTTCTGATTTATCATACAAGAAAAATACGCAGGTAAATCTTGAAAAATCATCAACAATTACTAAACCGTATTTGTTACCACCGATGCTGATGTACGCAATTGGACCAAAGAGATCCATGTGGAGAAGTTCCAGCGGTCTAGCGGTGGTCATCACATTCTTGGCGGGGTGTGGTGCTCCAACTTGTTTTCCTGCTTGACAAGCGCTGCACGGCCTCTCTCTCTGGTCATATGATTTGTGCATCCGCTATCTAGCACCCACTTAGATCCGCCGGAGGAGTAAGCCTGCGAAATAGAACTATTCCTTGGTTTTAGGTACCCAAGCTTGCTTGGGTCCTCTCAGGTTAGTCACAAGAGTCTTGGGCACCCACACACAAGTTTTTAAGTTCTTGTGGCGTGGCCCTGTGTATTTATCAATGACTTTTCCATACTTGTTTTTCATGAGAACATAAGAAGCATCAAATGTACGGAGCAGTGTTTGTAACTCAGATTCATGGGATTTTTCTTTAACAAAAGTGATTCTATTCTTAGCATGATTAGGAGTAGACATGTGTTTGTTCCTGTCAAAACCAAGACCATCTTTGACATTGGGAGGTCTAGTGATCATATATGCACTTCATGCATATTTGATCTTCTCCTTATCAAAGATGCCGTCTTGAGAAGAATGCATGTCATGAGAGGTTGAAGCATTAGAAATTACATTCTTCTCACTAGAGCAAGTGCAGGTTCTTATTGTTTTCAAACTCATGTCTTTGGAGGAAGAGCTCTTGGAGGAAGAGGAGTCACTTTGTTTGAGCGACTCAACTTGCACCTCAAGGATTTTGTTAACTTTTGACAAGTTAGCAAGTTCTTCCTTGATTGCAATGTGCGAGTCCTCTAACTTTGAGTAAGTTTACTTACTCAAGGTTAGCTCTAACTCAAGTGACTCATTCTTCTCTCTTTCAAGCTCAAGAAGCTTTTCAACTTCTTGATATCTCTTCCTCTCACGGATGAGCATATCTTCTTGTCGGTTGACAAGTTCCTCCTTTTCAAAGATTTTGTTCGACAACATTTCCATCTTCTTTAAATCAATTTTACTTAGCCCTCTAAACATTTCTTCATTATCACTAGAGCTATCAAAGTCATCAATGGAGGAATTTAGTGCAAGAGGAGTAAGTCGAACCTTTTTCTTGCCTTCCTTAGCCATAAGACAGGTGTGGTTGTTCGTGTCCCGTCCTCCCATGTTCGGAAAGAGTGTGGCTCTCATAGTTGGTTTCTTGACTGCGATAGTGGCCATCTCTTCTTCTTCATCGGAGGAGGACTCGTCGTTTGAGTCCCACTCCTTCCCAATGTGAGCTTGATATACTTGTCTTATTTTTCTGAAATTTTTCTTTTCTTGAGATCTTGTTTCCTTCTTCTTTTTGTTTTCTTCATAAGTACAGTCCATCATGAAGTGACCATACTCTCCGCAGTTGTAGCAAGTGCGTCGAGCCTTGGATTTTCCTTTATCCTTGCTTTTTCCTTCATGTGAATTGTTGCCGTGTCTTCTCTTCATCATGCATTTGAACTTTTTGATGAAGAGTACCATTTCTTTGTCATCAGGATCGGTGCTCTCGTCGCTTGTATCTCCATCGTCTTGGTCTTCATGAGTTTCTTTGAGTTTGGGTCTGCACGTTGCTTTGAGAGCAACTTCTTTCTTTTTAGAAGAGGTGAGCTCGGCTAAGTCTTTGACGTATTGAGCCTCTTTCTCCATCATTTCATGATTTATGATCTTCCCCAATAACTCATCGGGAGTCATTTTGTGAAACCCG
This sequence comes from Neostapfia colusana, assembly GCA_030760725.1. NCBI lineage: Eukaryota > Viridiplantae > Streptophyta > Magnoliopsida > Poales > Poaceae > Neostapfia > Neostapfia colusana. The sequence goes on from JASWHV010000013.1 coordinate 77,767,237, forward strand.
GGACTTTCCCTAATCATTGAGCAAAGTGTGACGTTTCTTGGCATGAAGGCTCTTATCATCCTTTTGACCACCTCGTGATCAGTCCATTTCTTACTTCCATAGGCATGGATTTTGTTAATGAGTGCCTTCATCCGATTGTACATGTCTTGAGGTGATTCGCCTTCTTCAATAGCAAATCTCCCCAACTCTCCTTCAAGCATCTCAATTTTGGCTTCACGTACAGACCTATTTCCTTCATGATCTGTTTTGAGTGTATCCCAGATTTCTTTTGCACTCTCTAGTCCATCGATCTTGGTAAATTCTTCTCTGCTGATGATGTGATTACTGCAACGGCTTGTGCATTTCTGTGAATCTCTTGTTCTTGTTCCGGAGTGAGTTCTTCATCCGTGTCTGGGATATCTATTCCTGTGCAGACAATATGCCAAAGGCTGGGATTCAAGGATATTAGGTGCATTTTCATGTTGTACTTTCACATGGTATGGTCACTTCCGTCAAACTGCGGGGGCCTTCCCATAGGAATAGAGAGATAATGATTATTTGAATTGAGACGGTTGTAGTTGTAAGGATATCGGGAGTAGTCGTGATGACCACTCCCCATCATCTTTTCTTCCTCTTTTCCCTTTTGTGCCATTAATTTCTTTCTCAGTAATGCCTTTAGCTGTCTCACTTCATCATCATCATGTGGACTTTCTTTCAGCACATCGAAGGCTTTGGTTTCTTGCTCCTCATCGTTGTTGTTCGTCTTTGGGATATCGTTGTTCTTCTCAGAGGCCATTGATCTCTCCGAGATGTGAGTCTCGTTGATGGAGAACTTGGCTCTGATATCAATTGAATGTGGCCTAGAGGGGGGTGAATAGGCCTTTAAAAGATTCCTGCACACTTAATAGAGTTATCAAAAACTTGATGGACCGGACTAGTCCGGTTGTGTGGGCGGACTAGTCCGGTGTGCTGAATTATGTGAGTTAATTAAGTGTGTTTCAGAAATTGAATCTTTCAGCAGCAGAATGAGAACGACAGTCTTCATAAATTAAGTTTATTGTATAAGTGCACGTGCAAACTTATAAGAAACTTAAATGGTGATTAACAAACTAGTGATCTAATGTATCAAAATGTAAAGTAAATGAGAGACAAAAAAACACGAATTTTTACCGAGGTTCGATCTCACCAAGAGATCTACGTCCTCGTTGAGGAAGCTCACACAGAGCCGGGTTCCTAACCCTTTCCCTCTTTAAGTCACCACAAAGGCCGACTTGACTCCACTATCACGGGTAATCAACGAGTTTGTGGGGCAACCTCACACGTTGAGGGCTCCCACAAGAATTACAATGAGAAAGCGATCAAATACACTCAAAAAGATTACAATGCAGAATATGAGTGTAGAGAGATCAAACCCCAAGAGCTCACAACGAAAGAACGACGATCTCCCAATCCCGAATCCAAGTGTTCAATTGATCTTCACCTTTTTGCACCTTAGATGTGTGGGGAGATGTGTTTTTGGGCTCTTGGGACAGGTGGCGGCGCTAGGGTTCTTGTTTCAAGCAGTATGAGTCGTGTCTCTTCTTTTGGGAGGCCGTGGATCACCCATTTATATAGTTTCTAAAAAGTTATCATTGTAAAACCTAATACCGGACTAGTCTGGTATATGATCGGACTTGTCCGGTCTACTTACAGTGGGTTAACCGGACTAGTCTGGTCCAAAAACGGACTTGTCCGGTGCTATGTGAAGTGGAGTTCCAGAAAGTTTAGTGGACTAGTCCTGTCGCATGGATGGACTAGTCCGCAGTCCTCTAAAGAGGACAACAGAAACATGAGCGGACTAGTCCAGTCCAAAACCGGACTTGTCCGGTTGCCTTCCAGTAAGCTGACCGGACTAGTCCGGTCCATGAACGGACTAGTCCGGTGTCCAGTGGATTTTAGTTGATTTTTAAACCCCTTACCCTTACGCAAAGTCATGAGCTCTTGGGATGTGTCTCTCACACACACCCTATACATTTACATCTACTTTGCTCTTCTAAATTCCACTAAAGTCTTCCTTTTCGGACACCACTATATTTTTCACTTTTTTGTGTGCACGAGCTAGTTCACTTTGTTTGTCCTACAATAATTTCATTAGGATCTCATATGCTTGTCATCAATTAGCCAAAACCCACAAGGGATATCCTAGATGCACTTACATTATTTTTCCTCATTTCCAGGCAAAGTAGGGGCAGGAGGCGCGGAGGCTTCGAGACGAAGGGTATGATAGGGAGAGCGCACCAACAATTATCCCTAAAGCCACGTATGCAAGCGGTGGCGGGAAACCCCACGGACAGTGAGTTTTGATATTTTTGGTTTACTATCACAAACTTTGAGATACTAAAATTTAATAATCTTACTCCGTTGTTTAGGTTAGCCATCTTCGATAGAGTGGTTGACTCGAGGCTGGCGTGGTCTTCCTCGAGAGCCTCTTCATCGCAGCAGGGTGGGTTCAGCAGCAGCCGTATGACCCAAGAGCTAGAGCCACAGAGTGTCCGGGAGGAGCTCTAGAGGATGCAAGAAGCATTGAGGGCTCAAGACGAGATGCAGGCAGCGGCGCTTAGGGCTAGGGACAAGATGCAGGCAGCGGTGCTCAGGGCTAGGGACGAGTATCAAACCTCGTACATGCTCGAGTTGCAAGCTGCCATGCAGGTAAATTCTGACCGTTGTACTTAATATTTCTAATATATAAATGCTATGTGAAACGATTTAGTTCGTATTTGCAGGCTATGGCCGCAGGAGAGTAGGTTGTCTTTCCGCAGTGGGCGCCGCCACCGTTGGAGCTGCCGCAGGTGCAGGTGCCGACGACAGCTGCACAGGTACAAAATTACTCAAAATAGCTAATAATAGTTAAACCGGTTCAAATTCTGTAAAATTTGCTCAAACTTACTCAAATATAGCCAAAACTAGTTAAACTTGCTCAAACTTACTAAAATATGAGCAAACTTACTCAAACATAGCAAAATCTAGTTAACTTGCTCAATTCTGCATTTTAATAAGCAAATTTAGTCAAATATGCATGTTTATACTTGTAACTTGTCTAACCACACTTGAAAATCACAGGGATCGGGGACAGAGGCTCACACACCATCGCCCCAGCTCGCGTCGCTTGGATGACTGCAGGAGGACAACTTCCCAAACTCAGGTAGTGGACGGGGTAGCGTGTAGTGTGGTGTGTGTTGCGTGTATTGTTTCTGAATTGTTTTGCAATGTTTCTTGTGATATATATGCTTGTGTATATTGTTTTTTGTCTGTGTGAGCTGGCCATCGAGCCAGGGCTGGCCTCGAAGCCAGGGGAGCATTTTTTGTTTTTTTTTAAAAATACGAGCCTTATAGACGACGGTTTCTCGTGCTTAGCCGTCGTCTATAAGCCATATTTATAGACGACAGTGGAGCAATAGTCGTTGTCTATAAGCCATAATTATAGAGACGGTAAGAAAAAAGATGTCGTCTATAAGAGCCCCTATAGAAGACGACCACCGTACCACCATCGTGTATATAAGCTCCACTAGGCGCCACGTGGCAGGAGTACCTAATTGATGACGGCCAGGAGTGGCCATCGTCAATTATCTTATAGGTAACCTTATAGATGACTAATAATTGTAGACAGCCAAAAACCATCATCAATTAGTGATTATCGTCATCTATAAGCTATAGACGACAGTTTTAGCCTTATAGACGACTGTTTCTGGCCATCGTTTATTATCGCAATTCCTGTAGTGTTCGGGTCGGCAGACCATCCTTTCGTGTCATCCAAGTACACGGAGGCGCAGAGAAGGCGACGGACTAGGAGGAACCATTATGTGGCTCCTCCTCCGGTTCCTAGAGAAGAAGCAACAGTGTCGGCAATTCGTCCTATTGGCGATAGGTAAGAAGCCCTTACGTTACAGCTTTAGAAAATTACATAGTGCTAAAATTCTATCATGCACAATTGTTCTTGCAGCGGATGGGAGGACAGTACCTTCGAGGGTAGAGGACATCAGAGACAGGTCAACACTGTCTTAGGGAATCTCGTGCGTTTGCACTACCCTGGTGAGGTCCCTAGCAGCAGTGACGAGCGTATCCCTGCCAAGTTATGGGATCATTACGCTCGTGCTACTGACCTGACGTATGGGACTGCTCAGGGTGCAGTGTGGGCTGACTTCTGGGTAAGTATGTTTAATACATTATTTGAATTTTAGTTCTTCAATAACTAGAATGTTTAATAACAATTATGTTTCTGTCTTCTTGTAGAGACAGTTGACAGAATTCCTGGATAAAATTTGCCAGCATCTCCTTTGTATGTGGCTGATTTTATCACAGTTGTATATGAAAATACAACAAGAATCTGAACAAACTTTGAACTACAAAAATGTTGCACAATTCATAACCTTTCCAACAGTGTATCATAGTCTCCTTAAGGATTTTTCTACAGAATGTTATGGCTTAAAAACAGAAGGGTTCAGAGAGGTTTTGCTGCTGTCCTGGTTCTGGACAGTTTACCTTCCTCTGAATTTTCTACCCATTTAGCTTGTGAATTTGCTCTGGAGGTCTACAAAGAAGTTGTATATCACTTGAGAATCTTTCCAGAACTGTATCATACACTTTAATTGGGTCAAGCTACTCAGAGTTATGCTCTGTTAAAGTCCAACAAGAATTCCTGCCTGAAAACAGAGCACTCCGTTTTCTGAAAACTTTGAAGCCTAGTCTTTCTCTCATTTGAATCTTAGCTCAAAATAAGAGTTCAGTAACTAATATTTGTTTTCAAACTTTCATTTTTAGTTGAAAGTTTGTTCATGGGTCATTTCTTCAAAGAAAATAGGTTATTAAGTTTAGTACGGTGTCGATGCACCGTAAGAAGCATGTCGGTACTACGTAGCCTCACCAAAAGAAAATCCTAACCGGACTATACCGGCATATTCGCTTTACCAGTGGCACTAAAACGGTCTCTCGCACACGTATACTGCTCGTGATACGTACATGGTTAGTACCTGCATAAGAACACTCAATAGTGGTGCACTCAAAGTTTTTCTCATTTCAGGCAGTTCCATGTCATACTAAAAACATACGCCCCTATCATTTCCATACGGGCCGTCCTTGAGTCAAGCCACGTCTCAAGGTACATGGTCGCGTTTTCACACCACACGACGGGGAACCCGAGTAGAGCGCGAACGGGTCGTCACGGTTGGGAATTTTATCAACCCAACAGATACCACCTACTGCCCTGCAGGGCACGCCGATGGCAAGCGCTGCGTATGTCCTCCTATGCTATTTCCAGAAGAACACACTATCGTGTTACTGACCACACAATGGGGTCTCCACTTACTTGCCTAATGCACGCTATCGATCAGCGTTTCATATGAACTCAGGAACATGAACAGTTCAAGAGTTTCATATTGACGTCTCACACCAAGCTGTGAGACCTATCCCTGAACCACTTTCCTCATCAGGGGAGCTAACCGAAATTGAACCGCTTTCGGTGGCGTTCCTTACCATGCTTACCAGAGCGTAGGTGCGTCATTACATAATCAAAATTCAGAATTATAACAAGTATGTTAGTCATGCCACTTTAAGTAACTATACTACTATAGTCCTTATGTGGGCCTAATACCGTTTCCTCACCATATCCTATGTTTTTGTCGTAATACGATCCTTATTCCGTGCGCTATTACCAATGCGGCTCTGATACCATGCTGAGACGGCCCGACGCCGCCCGTTCAGTCAAGGGGACGTGGCACTCGCCCGGGAATCGCATTGGGCGGTGCCATGTTGTGCTGCACCCAACAGCACACATATAAGGAACCATGTATTACATAAAACAATAGCGAAAGCTTACAAGTTTTTCTTTGAAAACAATTTACATCAAGTAGCTACAGCGGAAGTCTATAACAACTCACGTCGAATAACTAAAGAGCACTCGAGATGAAGTCCAGCCCGCGGACTCCTCTCGCTAGCAACACGAAGACAAAAGCGGCGGTTGGGTTCTCCATGTGTTACATGACTCGGAAGTCTCAGAGTCTCACCAGACAACCTTCTTCTTAGCATCGATGTTAACCTGCAAAACCACTTATATAGCAAGCGTGAGCACATAGGCTCAGCAAGACTGATCCGTCTCTCCTAAACAAGAAACTCTACATGCACGACGGTTGCAATTGGGTTAGCTAGATTTGCATAAAGGACTCGCCTAAAGTTGATCCTTAACTTTCAGATTTTAATCCTCATTGTGCAGACCTTGAGCCGAACAGCATCGCAACTCCACAATCAAACAAGAAACGCATTGTTGCGATGCTCCTTGCACAAGGTGAGAGTAAAGTTTATTGAGCCTATCTCTAATTCAAGCATGATTACAATACAAGTTACATCACATCCTTATCAAGTTCAAATGAAACCATTCAGTTGTTACTACGTCAAGACGCAGTGGGCAAGTATGCTCATATGACCGCGAGCGGACGGTGATCCGAATCAGTACACGCCCGGACTACACGACACGTACACCCGTACTCCAAGTTGCCGGCAGCAACCTCGACTGACGTTGTACGCGTGAAAGCATCTAGGCCCCCGTGAGATATGGTTTCGGTGATTAATGACAACCGTTCGTTATTACTAATGAGTTTGTGGATGCGAGGTTTCACATATATCACATCAACCGTTAATGAACTATCTATTCACACCATCTACTGCTCATTGGATACAAATGGAGACCCCTCAACGATCTACTAAGGGATCATTCAATATGAAGAACTCATACAAACAAATCTATTCTATCAAAATTGGCAACACAAGAAGCTTACACTTTACCGTAATATCATTTCAAACAAGTGTCAAAGAGGTCACTCAAGAAGATTCCAAAAGATCAACTCAAAATAACTCGAAGAAAACAAGTTGCATTCACCGGATCATCCGATGTCTTGCAAAATGACTACATCGGTCGAGTTTGAGTTGGCAGAAGAAGAAGACCTCAGAGCCCAGTAAACACCGGATCATCCGATGTGAAGGAAGTGGCACATCGGTTGATTTCACCCGAAGGATGATATCTGAGTTATTCTGAAGAAGTACACACCGGATCATCCGATGATGAAGTAAGTGTACATCGGTCAAATTCAACAGAGACAATATTTCTGACCCAATTCTGAAGATCAACTCACCGGATCATCCGATGATAAATTGAAGTAACATCGGTCGATTAAAAGATCCAACGGTTATATCCAACGGTCACATCTGACACGTGACATCAGCTAATTTGGAATTTGACCGATGCTCATATAAAGGGGTGCATCGGAGGATCCGATGTTCACTGAAAAAGTCTGCCCACTTTTCCAACGGCTATCTCGTGTGGGCTGGCTATAAATACCCCTCCAACCGGCCATTTCGACAAGTCTTGATCACCAGAGCCTCACTACACATTCTCAAGCGTTCAAGACCAAGAGCTACCACTTCCACACTTCAAAACCTCTTGTACTCCAACTATAGGTTATATCTAGCTAGAGAGAAGCTTGTGTGCGTCCATTCTTGGTGATTAGAATCTCTAGCCTTAAGAGAGAGTGTCTTGGTGACTTCTCTCACCTTGTAAACGTTGGAGGAAGAAGAGATCACTCCGGAGCTTACCAAGGTGTTTGTGGAAGCCCGGAGGATCACCGTTGTACAAGGCTTGAGCTCCACCTTGCCGGAGAAGGCGAACGGAGAAAGATAGTGGATTCCCTCGTCTTGGTGACTTGGGAGTGGCTATACCCTTTGGTGGGTGCCACAACGTGGACGTAGGAAGATTTTTGTGATCTTACCGAACCACGGGAAAAATCGCCGTGTCTTCGAGTCTCCGCGGGAGTTTGCATTTCTCTCCTCACCCCTTACTATTATGCTTTTACTATTCCGCACTTAACTCTCTTGCTTGCGTAGTTAGTTTGCATAGGGAATTGGGCTTCAACCATTAAAGTTTTAAACTGCTCTAAAATTTGAAAAAGCCCAATTCACCCCCCCCCCTCTTGGGCGTTTCGATCCTTACAATTGGTATCAGAGCAAGGTTGCTCTTTGGATCATTCTAGCTTCACCGCTAGAGAGCAAAAATGGCCAAGAATGGGGGTTCGGTTCCTACCTTCGAGGGCAAGAATTTTGCTTATTGGAAAGCACACATGCGCGCTTACCTTGAGGCAATTGCTCCCGAAGTGTGGGAAGCGACCCATGCGGGGTTTGGAAATCTTGACTATGTTGGTGACCAACTAAAATGGGACGCTAAGGCTAGAAATGCCATATATGAATGCATTAGTCAAGATGTCTTTGCTAGGATTGCTAGTAAAGAAAAAGCGTGTGAAATTTGGGCATGTCTAATTGAAATACATGAGGGCTCATCTCGGGTTAAAGAACTCAAATATCACATGCTTAAATCAAAATATGATGAATTTAAGATGTTTCCTCATGAGAACGTTAACCAAATGTTTTCTCGTTTAAATGTGCTCATTGAGGAAATTAACGCACTTGACATTGCTTCTCTTGGCAAGGGACTTATCAATCGCAAGATCCTCATGCTTCTACCCAAGCCCAAGTACAACATTATCAATTCAATGCTCCAAAAGGAGTCACTAGACAACATGGAAGTTTCGGAGCTCATTGGAGAAATCCATGCTCATGAGATGAGCGTACTTGGAATGATGGAGGAGTCATCATAAAAAACCATTGCTCTCAAGGCTTCAACCAAGAAGACAACTTCCAAGAAGAAGAAAGTGGTTGAGCCTAGCTCAAGTGAAGAAGAGCAAGAAACAAGCGAAGATGATGATGATGAACTTGCTTTGATGATGAGGAAATTCTCACGCCTCAACTCCAAGATTGCAAAAAAGGGATACTCTTTTGATCCTAAAAAGAAAGCCTTCTTGCCAAGAAAAGATGAAAACAAGACGTGCTACAATTGTGGTGATCTAGGCCACATATCATATGATTGTCCAAGACCGGACAAAAGGAAGGAAAATGGGAAGCATTACAAGCTAGAAGAAAGTGATGATGAAGAGGAGGTTAAGCCCAAGCGTTCTTTTGGAAAGAAGAAATTTGACAAAGGCAAGAAAACCAAGCTCTTTCCAAAGAAGAGAAGAGGGCCTCAAAAGGTCTTCATGTGTGAAGCCAATGAGTGGATCACGGATGAAGAGTCAAGCGACGAAGATAGTGAAGAGGAAGAAAACTTGGCGGGCCTCGCCGTCGTCAACAAGGATGACTCACCTCTTCGTCCACCTCCCATGTGCCTAATGGCGAAAGGTAACTCAAAGGTATGTGAAGATTCTAGCGATGATGATGATGAGCTTTCACCCGATGAATTAGCATCTATGATTAATGAATATCATGCCATTATAAAAAGGGAAAAGGCTAAGGTTAAGGCTCTTGAGCTAGCTCGAGCTAAGCTTGAAAGTGCCAACCTCGATTTGCATGATAAGTATGTAACCATACTTAAAGAGCATGACACGCTCAAATCAAATGTTAAGCAAACCGAGGAGGAGAATGCTCAAATCAAGCTTAAGTATCATGAGCTTGACTTAGCTAACTTAGCACTCTTGGCAAAGCACAATGAGTTGGTTCAAGAACATGAAGTGCTTAACCTCGCTTATGAAGCGATTGAACTTAAAGTGAAAAACACAAAGAAAGAAACCCTTAATGGCAAAATATCACCTAATTCACATGCCACTAATATTTTGGATGAGTCTTTGCCTTTGAAAGCAAGCCCTAGGGAGAAGGAGCTAATGGACGAAATTGAAAGTCTTCGCACTAGTGTGGCAAGACTTTCTAAGGGGTAGGACAAGCACAAGGAGATCCTCTACCAACAAGCTAAAGGCTTCCACAAGAGGGGACTTGGATCCTTCCCGGTGCCCAACAAAGGAAAGGTGCCCTCACCGGAGCTTAGGACAAGCTTCATCAAGGAAGTTGGTTCCTATTGCCAACATTGTGAGGTCACCGGACATCACACGAGGGAGTGTCCTCTTCCCAACCGTCCTTCTCCCAAATTGCCTCCCAACTATAAATCTACGTTCAATGATTATCACTATCTATTGAGCAAAGTAGGTGGAAAAGTGAAGGCAAGGTTCATCGGCAAAGACATCAAGGGCATGAAGGGGAAGCTCCCCAAGCAACTTTGGGTTCCAAAAACACTTGTATCACACATACAAGGACCTAAGTTGGCTTGGGTTCCTAAACTCAAAAACTAACTTCATGTGTGTAGGTGAACTACAAAGCCGGAGGAAAGCATTGGGTACTTGATAGTGGGTGCACTCAACATATGACCGGTAATGATGGTATGTTCACCTCCATAGAAAACCCCGGCAATCATGAACAAGTCACCTTTGGTGATAACTCAAAGGGGAAGGTGATTGGTTTGAGTAAAATTGCTATTTCTCACGATTTGTCTATCTCTAATGTGCTTTACGTTAAGTCTCTTAGTTTTAATTTACTTTCTATTGCACAATTATGTGATCTTGGACTAACATGCACATTTGACAAGAATGGTGTTGTGGTGACTAGTGATTCAAGCAAAGAACTAATATTCAAAGGTTTTCGGCATGGACATCTCTACTTGGTGGACTTCTCCAACAAGGATGCTAGCTTGACCACTTGTCTTTTCACCAAGACAAGTTTGGGATGGCTATGGCATCGGCGCATTGCTCACATTGGGATGAGCAAGCTCAAGAAGTCATTCAAGCTTGGGATGGTGACCGGCGTGAAGGATGTCACATTCGAAAAGAACAAGCTTTGTAGTGCATGTCAAGCCGGGAAGCAAGTTGCCTCACACCATCCGATGAAGACAATGGTGTCAACCTCCAAGCCACTTGAACTACTTCACATGGACCTCTTCGGACCGTCCACATACCAAAGCCTTGGCGGTAACCTTTCTTGTCTTGTCATTGTTGATGACTACTCTCGGTATGCTTGGACACTGTTTCTAGGTGACAAGGGTGAAACTCCGGAAATCTTCAAGACCTTCGCTAAACGAGCGCAAAGGGAATTTCAACTTCCTATCATCAAGGTCCGGAGTGACAACGGCACCGAGTTCAAGAACTACAACATTGGGGAGTGGTGTGATCGTGAAGGCGTGAAGCACGAGTTTTTGGCCACATACACCCCTCAACAAAATGGTGTCGTTGAAAGGAAGAACAAGACTCTCATCACCCTTGCAAGAGCAATGCTTGATGACTATGGCACGTCGGAAAAGTTTTGGGCCGAAGCAATCAACACGGCGTGCGATGCCGCAAATAGGGTCTACCTTCATCGACTACTTCAAAAGACCCCATATGAGCTCCTCATTGGGAGAAAGCCCAACATCTCCTACTTCCGAGTCTTCGGGTGCAAGTGCTACATCTACCGCAAGAAAAGGGTCGGTAAGTTTGAAAGAAGGTGTGATGTTGGCATCTTTCTAGGTTATGCGTCAAACTCAAAAGCATATCGAGTATTCAACCAAACCTCCGGGTTAGTTGAAGAAAGTTGTGATGTTGAGTTTGATGAGACTAATGGCTCCCAAGAGGAGAGTTTTGGTCGTGATGATATAGATGATGAGCCTCTACGAGAAGCTATGAAGAACATGACCATAGGAGACATCAAGCCCGAAGTTGGGGAGAGCCATGATCAAGGGGGAGCCTCAAGTTCCAACATCAACACCTCCATGGCGCCTCAAATTGATGAAGAAGAAGAGAAAAATGATCCATTGCCAATGCAAGATTCACATGCCACACAACACCAAGAAGAAAAAGAAGTCCAAGGTCAAGTCCAACCACAAGACGAGCAAGATGCCTCACCACCACCAAGTGCCTCACAACCTCTTATGAGGCATGGGCGCATCTCCAAGGCACATCCGATGGATCAAATCATCGGAAGTCCGTCACGGGGAGTAAGTACTCGTTCTCGCCATGTTGCTTCATTTTGTGAGCACTACTCTTTTGTTTCGTGTGTAGAACCCACAAATATTGAGGAAGCACTCCAAGATCCCAATTGGGTGATGGCTATGCAAGAAGAACTCAACAACTTCACCCGAAATGAAGTTTGGGTATTGGAGGAGCGACCCAAGAACAAGAACGTCATCGGAACAAAGTGGGTGTACCGCAACAAGCAAGACGAGAATGGCGTGGTGGTCCGCAACAAGGCAAGGCTTGTGGCCAAGGGTTTTTCACAAGTAGAAGGACTAGACTTTGGAGAGACTTTTGCCCCGGTCGCACGGTTAGAAGCTATTCGCATACTCCTTGCTTTTGCTTCACATCACAATATTATGCTTTATCAAATGGATGTGAAAAGTGCCTTCCTCAATGGTTATATTAACGAGCTTGTTTTCGTTGAGCAACCTCCCGGGTTTGAAGATCCGAGGAATCCTAACCATGTGTATAGGTTACACAAGGCGCTCTACGGGCTCAAGCAAGCACCTAGGGCATGGTATGAACGTCTTAGGGATTTCCTAGTCATGCAAGGATTCAAGATCGGGAGGGTGGACACCACACTTTTCACCAAGGACATCAACGGGGATTTATTTCTTTGTCAAATTTACGTTGATGACATTATTTTTGGCTCAACTAACAAATCTCTTAGTCTTGAGTTTGGCACCATGATGTCTAGGGAGTTCGAGATGTCAATGATTGGAGAACTCAATTTCTTCCTAGGATTTCAAATCAAGCAACTTCAAGAGGGGACTTTCATCTACCAAGAAAAGTACACCAAAGACCTCTTGAAGAAGTTTGAAATGGAAGATTGCAGCTCAAGAAGTACTCCAATGGCAACAAATTGTCATCTCGACGCAGACATGGATGGTAAACCTATTGATCAATCTCATTACCGTTCCATGATTGGTTCATTATTATATCTTACCGCATCTAGGCCCGATATCATGTTTAGTGTGTGCTTGTGTGCTCGCTTTCAAGCGGCACCTATAGAATCGCATCGTAAGGCGGTCTTTAGGATACTTAGGTATCTCAAGCATACCCCAAGTGTAGGTTTGTGGTACCCCAAGAACGCTAGTTTTCATCTCTTGGGTTACTCGGACTCGGACTTTGCCGGATGCCGTGTGGATCACAAGAGTACCTTCGGTGGGTGCCACTTACTTGGGCGTTCCCTAGTATCTTGGTCGAGCAAAAAGCAAAACTCCGTGGCTTTGTCCACCGCGGAGGCAGAATATATAGCGGCCGGTGCATGTTGTGCCCAAATTCTATATATGAAGCAAACCCTTTTGGACTTTGGAATTAAGTTTGATTGTGTGCCTCTCCTTTGTGACAATGAAAGTGCGGTTAAGATAGCTAGAAACCCCGTTCAACACTCCCGCACTAAGCACATTGATATTTGCCATCACTTCTTGCGGGACCATGAGGCTAAAGGAGACATCTCTTTGCAAGGTGTTAGGTCCGAAGAACAATTGGCGGATATCTTCACTAAACCACTTGATGAGAAAACTTTTTCTAGACTTAGAAGTGAATTGAATGTGCTAGATGCATCTAACGTCATGTAAGTTGCCATGTTCATGTAAGGTTGCATATCAAATAGGTCTTGTCTAACTCCCAAAGGATAGGGGCAAGCTAGAAATAGCTTTTCCTGAGGAAGCCTTTGGCAGGTTTAAACTTGGCAAGATAGATTTACATTACGCCTTGCATGATTCCTGCCATATAGACTTGCACTCATTCAATATCTTGCATTATTTTGTTTGGCATTGCATACGGTAGATTGTCACAAAGGGGAACCCACATCATGAGAAGGAGACCTGTTCAAAATGCAATATCTCAACTCATATAATGTGGATAGAGCAAAATTCTAAAGGTACATGCTTTAAGGAGATAGAAGTTTTCTATACTCTAGCTCACAAAGCATGAGCCCTACATTTTCATGGTTTCACTCCTAACCTTGTGTGTTTCTCTTGCTGAAGGGCTTAGCAAATATGTGGCACTATATTTAAAGCCTTATATTAGAGGTTAGGAGTTGCCCAAAAAGTCCGAGGACCCATCCTTACCTTTGTGTGTTTAAGTCCAAGGACACATATGGGCAGTCTTAGGTTTTCTGTAGTTATCGGATTATCCGATGCCAGGGCCAGCAGATCATCGGATCAATTGGTGCTTCAGTTCAAGTCAGATGTCACAAATCAACCGATGAGTTCATTTCAAAAGACATCGGAGCATCCGGTGTTCAGTTTTCCTGGTGCCCTGTAGAAATCGACCGATGATCGCCACCTCAACGTCGGTCCATCCGGTGTTCAAAGAGAGTTTTTGGAACAGCTCTCTGTTGAACTCGACCGATGCATCCTCCGATGATCATCGGTCCATCCGGTGTGTTATGCGCGGCTAGGGTTTGCCCGAACAGTTTAAAAAGGGGGGTCGGCCGCCGCTCGTTTTCTTTCCTTCTTTCCCCGACCTCCGCCGCCGCCTGACGTCCTCGCCACCGCCCCAGCCGCCGCCGCCGTCTCCAGGCGCCGCCGCCGCCTCCAAGCGCCGCCGCCACCTTCAGGCGCCGCCGCCGTCACCACCTCTCCCCGCGCGCCGCCTCCCAGCCGCCGCGCCGCCTCCCAGCCGCCGCGCCGACTTCCAGCAGCCGCCGCCGCCATCTCTCCCACGCACGCCACCTCCAGTCGCTGCCACCGCCTCTCTCGCGAGCGCCGCCACCGTTCCACCGCGCCGCCACAGTTCCCTCCTCCACCGCGTCTCCCTCGCCGAGCTTCGCCGTTCGTCGCTGAAATGGGTCGCGATCGCAGAGGAAAAGGGAAGGCTATTGAGGAGCCCGCCGCGAAGAAGCAAAAGATGTCCAAGGACGCGCGTCGTGTGGAGTTCGCCGCTCGCGCCGCCGAGGAGCGTGAGCGCGGCCATCGCGGTTCCTTACGGATCCGCGAGTCCCGGCAGAGGCAGGAGCAGCCTCCGATCCAGCCGGTGCCTCCCGAGGGCTCCGACGAGGAGGAGACCGAGGTGCCGCCTCTCATCCGCCGGCGCACCCCGAGGACTCGTGGAGGTGGACAGACTCCTACGGCGAGTCGGCGCCCCTCTGCAGCTGACCGCGCCGAGGACAGAGAGGCCGAAAGGGCCATCCACCTGATGGACACAGCAGTCCGAGTTGCCGAAGAGGTCAGACTCACTGACTACAGGAAGATGAAGGCAAGGCAACTAAAGAAGCTCAGATGGTCAGCGTTGATCGAGGAGTGGTTCCCACGGCCTAGGGACGCTCGAGTTGACTCCCGGTTCTGGACCCTGACACAGGCGTCCCTATACGAGACTTACAGGCGTCGGGGTCACAAGCTATTCTAGCATAACAGCATTGACTGGGATCAGCTTGCAGTGGCAGCAGGACACGGGATCAGGCCACTTTTTGAGAGATACAGAGGCCTTGTGGACCTACTCTCGCACCATAGGAGTGCCTACGTCGAGGAGTGGGTCAGAGTGTTCTACGCGACACTCTACGTCTCTGAGGGCCATCGCTCGATTCACTTCATGTTCATGGGGCGGATCCACGACGTATCTCGAGACCTGTTGGGCAGACTGCTTGGTGTGGAGCTCTCGACTACGTGCCTGCACCAGATAGTCTACGGAGACGCAGACCCGCTGAGGAGACCACTGACTGGAGGAGTGGCACCACCTTTTGAGGAGATCAGAGGTCTGTTCACTCAGCCGTTCACTCCAGACCAGCCGAGGGTGCCAGCGCTTCTCACCCCAGCAGCTCGGACAGTTCACCACGTCCTCAGGCGTACCCTGCTACCGAGGTCCGGCTACTTGGAGGGATTCACGAGCCTTCAGCAGACCATCCTGTTCTATGTGATGAACGGGATGGAGTTCGACATAGTAGACATTCTGATCTGCGAGATGGAGGACGTGATCACCGATGGAGTTGGGATGCTACGACAGCTGGTCTTCGGTCACTGGATCTGTCACCTTCTTCACTAGCTGGTTCCAGAGGACACTCCAGGAGTCTCTCAGCTGACGGAGATGCACGTGACCCGGTTCAGCCACTACCGAGTCCCCACTCCGGGAGACCGTCGCCTTGGCCGCCCCGTCGAGCGTGAGGTTCGAGCCAGACTGTCAGAGGAGGACTGGGCAGAGCTGACTCAGGAGGACGCAGAGCTGGCACAGGCAGAGGCTCAGGGAGTAGACCTACAGCACGTATGGTCGGACAGCGACACCAGCGACAGTGTCGAGGAGTACTTCCCTCCTGCTCCTCTCTCACCGAGACAGCACGACGCAGAGGCAGGAGGCTCAGCTGCTCCACCACCTACACCTCCTCCAGTGTCAGAGGCTCAGGTGACTCAGCCGTCAGAGCTCACTGCCTTACTTCAGCGGATGGCTCAGCAGCAGGAGCAGCAGGCAGCTCGACAAGAGGAGCTTCAGAGGCAACAGCAGGAGTTGCAGCTGGAGATCGCCCGTCAGAGGCGAGAGGACACCGACAGGTTCACCAACCTTGTCGACCAGATGACGCGACGCACTCTGGACCAACAGCAGCAGACTCAGCAGATGCTGATGGGCATCCTGGGGTTGGTCACCAACCTCTATCAGCAGACAGGAGTCGCTCTTCCACCTCAGCACTCAGGACTCGGTCAGGTTGCAGGTGCACCACCACTGGCGCCAGCTCCAGTACTGCCGCCGACGCCGTTCCAGTCCTCACCCCTTCCGGCAGTACCTCCTCCACCGGCGCCAGCAGTCTCTGCGGATCCACCAGCAGCTCCAGCTCCAGCTCCCCCCGCTCCCGCTCCAGCTCCAGCGCCAGCGACCTCCACCTCCAGCAGCTCCGGCGACAGCACCGTCGACGCCGACCGCTTCACCATCGCCAGGAGCGCGCCTGAGTCGTAGTCACTCGACTTTCCTTTTTGGTGCCTTGATGCCAAAGGGGGAGAAGAGTTAGAGTCAGGGGGAGGTTAGCTTAGTTCTAGGGGGAGTACTTGGTTCTAGGGGGAGTGCCTATCCCTTTTGCTACTTTATTGGAGATTATTATTATTTGCTATTTTGTACTCCGGGTGCTACTCTGTGCTCTTACGCTTTATTAATTATTATTTGAGCCTTCGAGTCACTTGTGTTGCAATTTGTACCTGTTATATTTCTTTTTGAGCATTGCGTTGTAATTCAATTAATTCTATGCTCTACTCGTTGTGTTGTCATCAATCACCAAAAAGGGGGAGATTGAAAGCATCTAGGCCCCCGTGAGATATGGTTTCGGTGATTAATGACAACCGTTCGTTATTACTAATGAGTTTGTGGATGCGAGGTTTCACATATATCACATCAACCGTTAATGAACTATCTATTCACACCATCTACTGCTCATTGGATACAAATGGAGACCCCTCAACGATCTACTAAGGGATCATTCGATATGAAGAACTCATACAAACAAATCTATTCTATCAAAATTGGCAACACAAGAAGCTTACACTTTACCGTAATATCATTTCAAACAAGTGTCAAAGAGGTCACTCAAGAAGATTCCAAAAGATCAACTCAAAATAACTCGAAGCAAACAAGTTGCATTCACCGGATCATCCGAAGTCTTGCAAAATGACTACATCGGTCGAGTTTGAGTTGGCAGAAGAAGAAGACCTCAGAGCCCAGTAAACACCGGATCATCCGATGTGAAGGAAGTGGCACATCGGTTGATTTCACCCGAAGGATGATATCTGAGTTATTCTGAAGAAGTACACACCGGATCATCCGATGATGAAGTAAGTGTACATCGGTCAAATTCAACAGAGACAATATTTCTGACCCAATTCTGAAGATCAACTCACCGGATCATCCGATGATAAATTGAAGTAACATCGGTCGATTAAAAGATCCAACGGTTATATCCAACGGTCACATCTGACACGTGACATCAGCTAATTTGGAATTTGACCGATGCTCATATAAAGGGGTGCATCGGAGGATCCGATGTTCACTGAAAAAGTCTGCCCACTTTTCCAACGGCTATCTCGTGTGGGCTGGCTATAAATACCCCTCCAACCGGCCATTTCGACAAGTCTTGATCACCAGAGCCTCACTACACATTCTCAAGCGTTCAAGACCAAGAGCTACCACTTCCACACTTCAAAACCTCTTGTACTCCAACTATAGGTTATATCTAGCTAGAGAGAAGCTTGTGTGCGTCCATTCTTGGTGATTGGAATCTCTAGCCTAGTAAGAGAGAGTGTCTTGGTGACTTCTCTCACCTTGTAAACGTTGGAGGAAGAAGAGATCACTCCGGAGCTTACCAAGGTGTTTGTGGAAGCCCGGAGGATCACCATTGTACAAGGCTTGAGCTCCACCTTGCCGGAGAAGGCGAACGGAGAAAGATAGTGGATTCCCTCGTCTTGGTGACTTGGGAGTGGCTATACCCTTTGGTGGGTGCCACAACGTGGACGTAGGAAGATTTTTGTGATCTTACCGAACCACGGGAAAAATCGCCGTGTCTTCGAGTCTCCGCGGGAGTTTGCATTTCTCTCCTCACCCCTTACTATTACGCTTTTACTATTCCGCACTTAACTCTCTTGCTTGCGTAGTTAGTTTGCATAGGGAATTGGGCTTCAACCATTAAAGTTTTAAACTGCTCTAAAATTTGAAAAAGCCCAATTCACCCCCCCTCTTGGGCGTTTCGATCCTTACAACGAGGCCACCTTTCCCAAGATCTTCCGCATTGGACGCAGTCTAACTTCCCCGAGTCCGCAAGCTCCCTCAAGGTACATACCTGCAGTGGTATGTTCTTAAGCGAGTTACCTCCTGCTACCCTGACGCTGAAAGCCTGAGGCAGTTAGAAAAGTTCCACTATGGATCTCCGAAGGTACATCGGTTTCCTGGGTCCCATATAGCCAGTATGTGCCCGGTACACAACTCAAACTTGTCCAACAGGGCCAAGCACGGACAGACCTTAACCGACACAGGCATGGCTATGCACGCATGGTCCGCAGCCTGCTGCATCTAAACCTCGCTGCCCAGTCTCCATTTCTTATGTGTGAACTTTCCTCATCATTTCTAATTTTAACCCGATCTGAGTAAACCAGCCCTAAACTCGCGAGTAGCTTCCAACTACTCGACTTCTACCGGACCTTTCCTACTAACATTTAGCGTAGCCAAATCCACTCGAGGACCCTTTCTCTCCTAGGTATTTCTGGTCATGCAATTAGGGTTTTCAATTTCAACTAGACGTAATGCAATCAAACATTTCAAGCTATAATTTCTAGAAATGGAAATGCTTTATAAAACTGTTCAAATGCAGACCAGGGCTTGCCTGTTTTGCTGGTGACTAAGAATACAATCAGTTAGTGACGATCACTTGGAGCTTGATCACTTGCTTTCCTCCCTCCTTGATCTTCACTCCAATCCCTTCACACGTGCTCACGTAGAGGCTACACGATATGATCATGCATACATATTTAATTGAAAAGCTTTTGCTAATAAGATCTAATGACAGTTTAAAAACTGGAACTCTGTTTAATAATTTAAAATGACACTGATGCTAGTGGTTTGGGTTGGGTTTAAACACTATGATCAAATGTTGAGTGCTTTTCCCACTTAAGTGTTGATCACCTTAAGAGGTTACACATGACAGTGGTGATCCAGAGATCCAATGGAGCTGAAAATTTTTCATATAAGTTCCTTGTCACAAGAAAGTCATCTGGACCAAAAATTAGCACTTTTCATTGAGTGGTTTATTCAGAACAATTCTCTAAGTAATTAAGCAAAGAGGAATTAATTCTGAGGTAACCCCCATGTTCATGTCAAACTTAGTAAACTACAATTTCAATTATAGTTCATAGAGCTTGCATGATTTTCCCTAGGATTTTTGGAGCTAAGAATTACCCAGAATTGAATTTCCAAGTTTTGGAAATTCTCTGAAAATGTTTCCGTATTCATTTGAATACAGCAACTTACAATCTGAATTATTATGATCAAATCAACTCCAAATGTGCTGAAACTTTTACAGGATTCTAATAACACTCTACAGAATATTCTGGCAAAATTTAAGGATTTTTTGATAAACCAAACTCCCTCTAAAATTCTTTTGCTGAAAAGCTTTAAAGAATTTTCTAGAATTAAATAAAGACTTTCGTATAAATTAGGTTGTATAATTGGATATAGTTTGTCAATCTGAATCTAACTCAATTTGAATCACTAAATTTGGAGGTTCGTAGAAAAAGTTATGCTCCTCTAAAGTTTGGGGAAAATCTAGGATTTGAATAAATCGTGGAAAAGTTTAAAACTGATTGTGGATCCGGGGAGCACACGTGTTATGCACTGGAACACGCCACACGGGGCTACAGAGCTGTTTCCCACATTGCCGCAATTAATCCGGCGCCACAGAAGATCTGTCCCCTCTCTCAATCATCATTGACACGCGGACCCGGCTTCACCTTCTTCTACCTCTCGCCCCCGCGCGCCCGCGCCGCCGGGGCTCGCCGGAGCGCCTCGGTTTCCGACTTTCCGGCCTTCTCTCGAGCTGTTACTCGCTGTCAGTGCCTAAATCAACTCGAGGAGCACGCTGGTGCGGTCTCCCCGAGCCGGCAGTGCCTCTAAAGCAGCTCGCGACAGCACGACGGCTCAGTGGAACTCCGGCGAGGTCGCCCCGGTGAGCTAGCCTGCCAAAAGCTCTCTGGAACAGTCTACAGCACCAGTGAGGGCTGGAGAAGCTCGGCATGGCCACACACGGGCTCGGGAACGGCTCCAAACTAGAGTTCATCGTGCTCCCGAACCGTCCCACAATAGCCGCCATCGGAAAGATCGGAAATACGCCGTGCATAGTGTGTGTCATGCTAAGTTTGTAAAGTAAACTGGTGCGCCCTCCCGTCTAGCTCTCATGGGTGAAGTTTTGTGGACTCTAGACAAGTATCGATCGGGAATTTCATAAATTTGTACCCGAAGGTCGGTTTGCACTGATCGGAAGAGGATCTCGAAAATTCTCCGTCGATGATCCGCGGTTGGTCCTGAGCTTTGGGGGTCATCTGCGTGGACGTCGTGCGCATCCAGAGGTGGCCTAGCTCGGCCGTGACAAGCCTCGGTTGAGGCTGTCCACGAGAGCACCTGATCTCGGTCCTGCGGAGGCCGCCGCGGACACTGGGTGTTCTCGGTGTAGAAGGCACGAACTCACTCGGTGAAGGCGCGAGGAGGTCGTGGAAGGGTCCGTGCCGTTTTGCTGCTCTGCTTGGTCTTGCACACAGGCTACGGTGTGGCAGAAGGATCGAGCGCACAGCGGCAGGGTTTCCGGTCTCGTGTGCGAGGGGGAAAGGACTGCCTCGGTGCGGAGGGTGCTTTGAGGTGATGAGGACGGGAGAAGCAGCTCGCCAGCGCCAACTGATCAAGGAGGAGGTGGCGTTGGCGCTGTTCGGTGTCGCCTCTGTGTTGCACGGCGACAACATCAGTTTGCCCGGTTGCTTCGCGTGGGGGATGAACACCAGAGACCAAACACTGCACAGTTGAAGATCTTTTGCACATTTTAAATCCTCAATGACACGTGGGTCCCAGCCCCTTCTTATCCATCTGCAAAATATCTCCCAAAATTTGCAAATGGTGAAATCAAATTGTGAGAGTTCAAATCTGAGGTGCATTTGGATAATTGGGCAAGTTTCGTCCAAATTCAAATAGGTATTTGAATTCTTTGTTATTTAAAGTCCATTTTGGAAAATGAGTTGCAAAACATTTCAATAATTCATGAAATTTTGCATACCCCCTAATTTGGACCTAAGGAATTCAAATATGCAACCTGATTTTTATTTTGGCTGCTGCAAATAAGATTTGTAGCACATCAGTTTTGAAATTCATAGTGTTGCTCTCATTTGTATTTTGAGTTGAACAAATTTGTTCCAAATCTGCCTTTAGCTTTCTCACACCTATGGAAACTTTCCCTCTTGGTTTTAGACTCCTCTTGGGTTCCAAGTTTTCATATAACCATTTGAACTAGTGTGAAGAGAGCTCTGGGTTATCACATGTGGAAAAAGTTTTCACAAGTCCCAAATTTCATACATATGAAACCAACTTTTGCAAACAAGAGTTTCTTTGTATTCGCACTTTTGGGACCTTTACATTCCTCCCCCCTTAAAAGGAATCTCGTCCCGAGAATACAAAAGAAGAACGAGACGGGAGGTAATTACAAAGTTTATGACAAAAGTTCCGGATAGTTCTTGTGGATGTAATCTTCGGTTTCCCACGTCGCCTCTTCCGGGGTATGATTACTCCACAGGACTTTGTAAAATTTCAATGTCCGGTTTCAGGTGATCCGGGTCTTTTCATCGATAATCTGTATAAGTTGCTCGACATAGGTGAGATCCGGCTTCAACTCGTCGATGTCTTCAGTGCGGATGGCAGCGGTAAATTTAAGACATTTCCGCAGCTGGGACACGTGAAATATGTCGTGAATACCGGCAAGGCTTGCCGGTAGTTCCAGCCAGTAAGCTACAGTCCCGCACTTCTCCGTTATGGCAAACGGACCAATGAATCGGGGAGCCAGTTTCCCCTTGACACCGAACCGATGAATCCCTTTCATTGGAGACACACGAAGATACAAGTGCTCTCCAACATCAAAATGCCTCTGATCCGCGTAGCTTTTCTGACGAGATTGGGCAGCTTTGAGTTTCTCTTGTATTATCCGAACTCTCTCTTCGGCTTCATTGAGAAGATCAACCCCGAACGTTACTCGTTCACCGGACTCACACCAGTTCAATTGTGTATGGCACTTTCGGCCGTATAGAGCTTCATATGGTGCCATTTTGATGCTCGTCCGATATCCGTTGTTGTACGAGAACTCCGCCAACGGTAAGTGATCATCCCAGCTCTTACCGTGGTGGATGGCACATGCTCTTAGCATATCTTCCAGTATTTGATTCACCCTCTCAGTTTGTCCATCGGTTTGAGGGTGATACGCGGAGCTTCTAATCAGTTTGGTTCCCAAGGATGCATGTAGTTGCTTCCAGAAATGGGCTACGAACAGCGATCCTCTATCTGACACAATGGTACGGGGAACTCCATGTAAGCACAAGATCCGTGCTATGTACAGCTCCGCATACTGCTTTGCGTTATATCTTGTATGCACAGGGTTGAAATGTGCTGATTTGGTTAACCGATCAACGATTACCCAAATCGAATCATGGTTGTGGGAGGTCATCGGCAACCCGACGATGAAGTCAATACTCAAGTCTTCCCACTTCCATGCCGGTACTTGCAATGGCTGCAACAGGCCCGACTTCTGTGGCGGACCGGAATCCGCTCATCCAGGATAGCAGAGGGTGGTGCCGCGCGATGCGACACCCGACAGCACACGTCATAAGAACACATTATATTACATGGGAAAAACAAACTGAATGTACAAAGTAGTACACTTCTCAGTTACAAACTAGCGTCTTTATTACACAGCGGAAGTTTCTTTTATACAACTCACGCCCGCCTATCTAGCAAAAGTGGTTGCCCAGCCCTAGGGCAACCCACACTAGCTGCACTCCTCAGCTCAGCGCGGCGTGTACGGCTCCCACTCAGCCGTGGTCCCTGACGGAGGGTAACCCTCGCCGGTGGACTCGTACTCCAAGTCCGTGGGTGGCTCCTCACCTGAAAAATACTTAAGCAGCAACCGTGAGCACGAAGGCTCAGCAAGGCTTAACCGACTCACCTAAGCATGAAACTCTACATGAGGGGTACCATGACTCAGGATAGCAATGTTGCAGCAAATGGACACGCCTACAAGTTCATCCTTAGTTCATCTTTTAGCAACAAGTTAACGGTTCATGAAACTGAAATTTAGTGAGCATTATTTGGTGGCACACATGTAGCAATACCATTTATATCATAACAGCAATATTGAATCATAACATTTCCTTCATTAGTCTACGTTACGACACAGTGAACAAGCGGTACTCGTCACCGCGAGGGATGGCGAATCGACTCGATATACACCTGCAGGGAAACCCAAAGAACACATCACGTACGCCCACCCGTGGAGCTGCACAGCACGCTCACTCGATGTCGTACGGGACAACCTTTCACCCAACAGCCCAAACGTCGAACCGGTCGCACCGAAACGAGCAGGAGGTTCCCCACATGGAGCATCTCTCTATGCCCGTTGGCAGATTTCCACCTTGCTGCCCTCAGCCTACACCTATAAATCGGTGCGTTATGCCTCGACGCCCGGAGCTTTAGGCTACATCGGTTTATCGGGGCCCATATATACGATATGCCTTCGGTACGTTCAATACTTGTTCAGCAGGGCCGCACACGGATCGGTCCTCAATCGACACGGGCAAGGCTGTGCACACAAGACTCACTCTTGCTGCGCCCTAGCCCCTGCCTAGTCTCATTTTCATTACTAAAGTGATCTCGCGACACTCAACCGAACCCGTGTGTCCCAAGCCTATCTCGCGAGTAGATTCCAACTACTCGACTTGTACCGAAGCCCTATGAATTATTAAGTATAACCTGTCTACTCGAGGTCTTAGACACTACACTCACTCTTTTAGGAACCTTTGGTTATGCAAGTGGGGTTTCATTCATCCTATACCTAATGCACATACATACTTCATATGACACATGTAAACAAAGTAAAAACTTATAAAAAGGTTAATGCAAACCGGGGCTTGCCTTGTCGCTGCTGGTCAGTAGTTAGTTCTTCGTCCGGAAGAAGGAAATCCAGCACTTCCGGGGTCTCTTCTTCAATGGCTACACGTTGAATACAATACTACATGTAAATTTAAATGCAATGTGTGAACTCAAATACATAATTGCTAATAACTCTGGCTAGCCCTCCCCTTTGGTTCTGAAATTTTTATGGTGGATTGGTAGGGTCCTAACCAGAGTTGTGACCAAGTTTTATTTGAAACAAAGTTCAATTGAACCTTGTACAAATAAAAGCCTCGTTGGTCAATAATTGAGCCTCTAAGTAATTCCAGGGTTTTTCATGGCTCCCACCATTACTTTCTGGAAACTAGAATTTAGGACGGTTCTAATGGAGTTGGTTTCATGTCATTTGAAGAATTCTACAGAAAGTTATGTCCTAATTAAGATTGGAGAAAAT
The DNA here is from genome assembly GCA_030760725.1 of Neostapfia colusana. Taxonomy (NCBI): domain Eukaryota; kingdom Viridiplantae; phylum Streptophyta; class Magnoliopsida; order Poales; family Poaceae; genus Neostapfia; species Neostapfia colusana. Next base: position 77,792,158 of record JASWHV010000013.1, read on the forward strand.
CTGAAAAATGTTTCTGTATATTTTTCTATTTTCTCTGGGCAGTTCCCTTAATCACCCAATTAGGGTAACTAAATGAACTTGGATGAGTCTGAAAATTTTACAGGGATTCAGGGATTCTCAATGAACCTTTCAGCCAAATTTCAGAATTTTTCATAAAGTAGTTCTCCAGATAAAATTCCCAACAGTTTAAACTTTATGGATTTAATTCTGGAAAACTATTCACTTTCATGAGCTGAATTTGGTATTGCTGGAAAGTGCTCAGATAGCTGAATCCAACAAAATTTGGTTCACCCGATTTGGAGCTCTCTAGCCAAAGTTCTGAGGATTTGAAGTTTGGAAGAATTCTGAAAATCGGGGGAAAAGTTTAAACTCTCGGGGCCCGCGGGGACACGTGTCGAGCGCGGGGGTGTCCGGCACACCAGGGATACCACACGTGTCGAGCGCGGAGGTGTCCGGCACACCGGAGCTCACAGGGTATTTGCTCGCCAGCACAGCCGATCCCTGGCCACACCTGATCCCGATTTAAATTCTTCAGCCGCTGACACGTGGGCCAGCCGGCTTTGTCTTCCTCCCGCCGTTCTCTCGCGCCCGCGCCGCCGACCTCGCCGGAGCAGACTCGGGGCTCGCCGGCTCGCCGCTGCCGGACCTCCCATGGTCTGAAACTCGCCGCCAGGGGGTTGTCGACGTCGAGGAACACGTCGGGGGTGACAGGTCGGGCTGGGGGTGACCGGAAGTAGCTCGGCGACGTACCGCGGCGTCGGTTGAGGTTCGACACAGTCGATCGTGGTTTCTAAACCCGCCAAAACCTTGAACAAACGGTCCTACAGCATCAGTGTACCTCTAGGAAGCTCGACAAGGTGTCAAAAGGGTTCAGGGATGGCGGCAAGTCGGTCGGCACCGTGTGACCGATCGTGCCCGCCATGACCGCCCTCGATCGAGCTCAAAATTCGTCACTCCTAGACAGTTTCACGCTACGGATGCAGAAAAGAACTTGATCGCCGGATAGTCCATTGTCTATGTGCAAGATTTGATGACCTCCGAAAGATCGTAGAGCGGGAATTTAAAGAAACCGTACCGGAAGCTCGGTTTACGGTCGCCGGAGCAAAAACTGGAAATTCTCTGCGGATTCTTCACGGTTGGCTTCCAAACTTGGAGGAGAGCAGCATGGTGGTCGCGCGCTCCTGTTGCCTCTCTCGCTGGACCGTGAAAATGCCTGTGGAACGCTGCCCACGGGCGCCTGACTCTCGGCTGAGGCTAGGTCGCCGCGGTGGCGATCGTCTTTGGGCAAAGGAGGTCGGAGCTCGAGGTTTCTGGCGTTGGAGAGGTGGAGTGCGAGCTCAGGTGGCTGTCTAGCAGCTCAGGGACGAAGGAGGAGATGGTTTTGCTGGTTTTCCCGATTGAGCAGAGAGCTGCGGCGAGAAACAATGCCGCTGCTCGGGTTTGCCCGCGAGAAGATAAAGCCGGCCGACTCCTGCTCGGCTGAGGCGGTGCCGGTCGCGTGGGGGCGCGAGCCAGCCGCCCTGGCGCCAACGCGCGGAGAGGGAAGCAGCTGGTGGCGCCGGTAGCTGCTCGGTGGCACAGCCGACAGCTGCTCGGCGGACTTTCCCACCGAGACTCTGACTTTGGGTGCAAGTTTCTCCTTCTTCCCTCTATGACATGTGGGTCCCACCCGGGGTTTTAACCTCTGAAATTTACTCCTAATCACTGTTGTAAACAGTGAGCCCCGTAATACCCCTGGTGATTCAAATTATTCACCCCTGAGCCATTTGAATTGACTAGAATTCAAATTGGGTTCGGTTTGAGTGAATTTCAGCACAAGTTCAGTTTTGAATTCAAATAAAGTTTGAATTCGTCCCATTTAGCTCATGTCAAGATCAACTCCAAATGGAGTGAAAATTGGTGTGTGAGTTCACAAAAATGTGCTGAATAAGAATATGCCTCCCACTTTTAAATTCATGGGACAAAAACAGTTTGAATTTGAATGTGGTTTCAAACTGCCCTCTTTCTATCTATACCCAAAATGACCTCAAAAAGGTTTTGAATTTGGGTGAAACTTGACATGGACATCCTTAGCAATGTGTAGGAGTTTTCATAAGTCCAGCCCTACCTATATCACATGTGGGAAATACCACTTTTGCAATATGTGAGTTTGTTCTCTAATGAGCATGTTGATGGTGGTTACATGCTCTTCATTTGTGTTCATCATCTTTCCTCAAATGAGGTGTGTGGTGTGGTGATGAACACTTCAAATGTGTGCCAACACTGAGGCCCTTACATTCCTCCCCCCTTAAAAGAATCTCGTCCCGAGATTACAAAAGAAGAGATAGCGATGTAGTAGGGACTTACCCGTGTTGAGAAGCCATGAACTCCGGGTAATTTGAGCGAAGGAATTCCTCGCTCTCCCACGTCGCTTCTTCCACGGTATGGTTACTCCAGAGGATCTTGTAGAACCACAACGTTCTGTTACGCGTGGTTTGGGCTTTCTCATCAAGAATTTCCACCGGATACTCATCATAGGTCAAATCCGGTTTCAGCTCGCCGATGTCTTCGGTAGGAACAGCAGCCGTATGCTTCAAACATTTTCGCAGTTGCGAAACATGGAACACATCATGGACACCAGCAAGGGATGCCGGTAACTCCAATCGATACGCCGCTGGTCCACACTTCTCGGTGATAGCGTAGGGTCCAATAAAACGGGGAGCGAGCTTCCCCTTCACACCGAACCGGTGCACGCCCTTCATCGGAGACACGCGGAGGTACACGTGTTCCCCAACGTCAAAGTGCAACGGCCTATGCCTCTTATCAGCGTAGCTCTTCTGCCGGGATTGAGCGGCCTTCAAATTGGCTTGAATTGTCGGAACGCGCTCTTCGGCGTCGTTCACCACATCAACCCCGAATGTGACCCTTTCACCGGACTCGCACCAATTTAATGGGGTGCGGCATTTACGACCGTAGAGAGCTTCGTAGGGTGCCATCTTGATACTCGCCTGATAACCGTTGTTGTACGAGAATTCCGCCAATGGTAGGTGATCATCCCAGTTCCTACCATGGTGGATGGCACAAGCTCTCAACATGTCTTCTAATACTTGGTTCACCCTCTCTGTTTGCCCATCTGTCTGAGGGTGATAAGCGGAGCTCCTGATCAACTTAGTACCCAATGCAGCGTGCAGCTGCTCCCAAAAGCGAGATACAAATAATGCACCCCGATCTGATACGATGGTCTTGGGTACCCCGTATAGGCATAGAATCTTTGCTATGTATAGCTCCGCATATTTGCCGGCATTGTAACGTGTATTCACCGGGATGAAGTGAGCCGTCTTGGTTAGCCGATCAACGATTACCCATATGGAATCATGCTTGTTGGATGTTAGGGGTAATCCCACAATGAAATCCATGCTCACATCTTCCCATTTCCATGCCGGGATCTTCAGGGGTTGCAGCAGCCCTGATTTCTTCATGTGATCAGCTTTCACTCGTTGGCACGTATCGCACTCGGATACGTACTTAGCTACCTCCCGCTTCATCCGTGTCCACCAAAATTTCTTTTTCAAATCATGGTATGTTTTGTTGCTGCCCGGATGAATGGAGTACTTGGACAAGTGAGCTTCATCGAGGATCTTCTTTCTCAACTCCATATCCCGGGGTACGACTATGCGGTCATTGAACCACAGCGTCCCCTCATCATCCTTCCAGAAACATTTGATTTCCCCGTTGCCTATCCATCTCCGGAGATGTGCCATGCCTTTATCCGTCTTCTGAGCTGCAATGATGTCCTCCCTAATGGTAGGGATGAGGGCAAGGTTGTACAGCGATCCATACGGAACCAAGTATAAACTTGGCTCTTCCTCCTCCACCGGTGTAATGGTGAGGTGATGGACATGTGATTTCCGACTCAGCGCGTCAGCAACCACATTCACCTTGCCGGGGTGGTAATGAATCTCAATTTCATAATATTTGATCAGTTCTAACCACCTCCTTTGCCTCATGTTCAGCTCCTTCTGGGTGAAAATGTATTTCAAGCTCTTGTGGTCGGTGTAGAGGTGCACCAGATTCCCCAGGAGATAGTGCCTCTACATTTTTAGCGCCAACACCACGGCAGCAAGCTCAAGATCATGAGTAGGATAATGCTGCTCATGGTTCGGAAGTTGGCGTGAGCCATAGGCGACCACACGTCCTTCCTGCATCAACACGCAGCCAAGCCCGATACCAGACGCGTCACAATACACGTCGAAGGGCTTTGTTGTATCCGGCTGAGCTAATACCGGGGCTGTTGTGAGATGCTTCACCAATGCTTGGAACGCTCCTTCACACGCCGTGTTCCAAATATACTTCGTTCCTTTCTTCAGCAATTCTGTCATCGGCTTAGCGAGCTTGGAGAAGCTTGGAATGAATCTCCTATAGTATCCCGCTAACCCGAGGAAACTTCTGACTTCATGAACTGAAGTGGGAGCTTTCCATTTCAGCACTTGCTCTATTTTGCTTGGGTCAACCGCAATGCCTTCAGCTGAGATGATATGTCCCAAGAATGGCACTTGGCTGATCCAAAACTCGCATTTACTGAACTTGGCGTAGAGCTTGTGGTCTCGCAATCGTTGAAGAATGATCCGCAAGAGTTCGGCATGTTCGGCTTCTGTCTTGGAGTAAACCAAGATATCGTCGATGAACACTACCACGAACTTGTCCAGCTCCGGCATGAACACCGAGTTCATGAGATACATGAAATGGGCTGGAGCATTTGTGAGACCAAAGGACATGACGAGATATTCATATAATCCATATCTCGTCGAGAAAGCCATCTTTGGAATATCCTCCGCCCGGATCTTGATCTGGTGATATCCAGAGCGAAGGTCCATCTTTGAGAACACACTTGCACCCACAAGTTGATCAAACAATATGTCGATGCGGGGCAGTGGATACTTATTCTTGATGGTGACGGCGTTGAGCGGCCGGTAGTCCACACACAGCCTCAGGGTTTCATCCTTCTTCTTTACAAACAGCGCCGAGCATCCCCAAGGCGAGGAACTCGGCCTAATGAAACCCTTGCTCAACAGATCATTGAGCTGTTCTTTCAGTTCAGCCAGCTCATTTGGAGCCATCTTGTATGGTCTCCGTGATATGGGCGTAGTCCCGGGTGCGAGCTCAATCTTGAACTCGACATCCCGCTCAGGTGGCATGCCCGGTAGATCATCCGGGAACACGTCGGGATACTCCCGGACTACGGGGATGTCCTCTAACTTGAGAGCTTCAGTATTGTTGATTTCTGAAACCTCCCGGACTGGATTATCTAATAGGAGGGACTGCGGACGGTGTAATGGGGAGTTGAGGTGAACCGTCCGTGATAAGGTTTCCAGGACAACGCCATGGTAGCTTAGCCATGACATTCCCAAGATTGCATCAATCTTCTGCCCCTCCAGGATAATCATAGTGGTGGGATATATCTTCCCACCTAAGCACAGTGGTGCTTTTGGAACCATCATCGTTGCTGAAATCTTTCCTCCCGGTGAGCAGATCATATACGAACACTCGGTTGGAAAGACTTCCAGCTGATGCTTAACCACATATGATGCACTTATGAAGTTTTGGGTTGCACCAGAATCGAACAATATTATGATGGCTTGATGGTTGAGAGTGAACGTACCCGCCAGCACATTGTCTCCTTCTGGGGCGTCCTCATTGTCGAGGTTGCGGACACCTCCAGTCCGCTGACCAACCTTCTTCACCGGAGGTCGGCCTCGAGCACCGCCCTGGAACTGGGCTTGCCCGCTGCTCTGCTGCCCCTGGGGACAGTCCTTCGTGAAGTGGCCCGCCTGGCCACATGTGAAGCAGGTGAAACGGGGCGGTCCCCCGCTGATCGGTGGACGGAATCCCGGGGCGCGTTGTGGCGTTGAAAACGCCCGGGGTACTGTCTGCTGCTGTTGTTGCTGTCTTGGTGGTGGCATCGGCGGACGGAACGGAGGTGCTTGGAACGAACGTCCCCCGAACTGTTGAGGCCGCGCCGGTGGACGCCACTGCTGTCCGGATGGTGTCGGATACACCATACGGTACTTTTGGGGAGTGCCACTCCCACCGCTGGGTGGAGCGCTGTGCTTCCGCTGCTCAGCTGCCAACTCCCACTGAGCATCCTCTTGCATGATCGCGGCATTGACTAAGTCGTTGAATGTGCCGCGATTCCACTGAATGAGATGGGTCTTCATTTCGGGGTGTAACCCCCGATAGAAGTGCTCCCGCTTTTTCTCCTCGGTGGAGATGTAGTCTGACGCATATTGCGCCAGATGGTTGAAGGCACAGGAGTAGTCATGAGCACTCCTCCCGCCCTGCTTCAGCTCCAAGAATTCTTGGAACTTCCTCTTCAGAATCCCGGGAGGGATGTGGTAGGCGCGGAACGCCTCCCGGAACTCTTGCCATTCCACGGCATGGCCAGCCGGACGTGAGGCGACATAATTCGCCCACCACGCACCAGCGGCACCGTGGAGCTGCTGCGCTACGAACATAGTCTTCTGCTGCTCCGTACATTGGAGCAGCCCAAACTTGGACTCGATGGTCCGCAGCCAGTTGTCCGCCTCCAGTGGTTCTTCGGCTTCGGTGAACACTGGAGGGTGCGTACTCATGAAATCCGAGTACGACACTTCGCGGGGCTCACGAGGCCCTCGCTCTTGACGTCCCCCCGCCTGGGACGTATTCTGCACGATCGTGCGGAGCAGGTCGGTCTGCTCCTCACGACCTCCCACCAGTGCCGCTATCACATCTGCTAGAGTAAGTGGAGGTGGCGGTGGTGGTTGCTGCTGCGGGGTGCTGTCGTAGGCCGGTGGCTGGGAGTCATCACCTCCCTATTGGCTAGAGCCACCAACCTCATGCGTGGTCCTAGTACGAACCATCTGCAACCATACGACAATAATCATCAGTCCCGCAACATTTTGCATGCAGTCCAATAAAAATAGGCGTAAAAACATAATGACAATAAAACATGCGATACATCTCGTATGTAGATAATGCAATAACTTTGCACAAGCTACACCATTATCAGACCAAACACAAGCTAGTTCAATCCAACTTGATGAACCTCCTCTTTGGAAGCTCAACATAACTAGGTTTGGTCACTAAGAGATATTACTATCGCGTTGTCATCACGTATACCACCCTTAGGGTACAACACCCTCTCCAATGAGTTCAACTGTCATTCTTTTGTCAGAATGACCAGTTCCTACCTATTCCAAGTTTTAATCTGGTTCTGGGCATTTTAATGACTCAAGTTGAATACCAAAGTTAAAGTTAACTCCAGTATCTTCCCAACGAGTATTCATTTGCCCCCAGATTAGCTTTGGTCAACAAGTTATGCTAATTCAAAGTCAGCAGAATTTCTGGAAGAATTTTAACAGCACCTCCCTCGGAAGTGGCTGTTTTCAACCCTGGTTTCCACTGAAATCTGTGCTGAAATTTTCAGAAACTTTGAATTGCAAAGTTATCACACATCTTTTACTCTTTCTAAGGATGTATCATATGAAAATTTTAAATTTGTAACAGCCCTAACTTTTGTAAAGTTTTATTTCAACATATGAAACAAAGTTAAGGCGATAAAAGACTATAATTGTGTCACATGAAATGATGAACACATAAATGGACATGTGAGGGAGTTAAAAAATTTCTCTAGCCCATGCTCAACACATGTTAACCTAGGGGAAATAATTACACTCCTAAAACTCTAACTCATGTGCACCTTCTCTATGAGTAGAGTGGAGGAAATTTAAATGCAATTTGAATTCTTTTGAAAGGATTCCTATTCAGATTGTACAAAGGCCTATATGTGAGAGCATAGATACAATTCTCATGTATTCAAGAGCCTAAGTTTCAAATTTGGAGAATTTTAGGTTTCATATACTATTTATTCCGAGGATTAAATGAGGGCACGTTCAAATTCAAACTTGAATTTGAATTTTGAAGCAAACAAACTCAATTTCAAAATCTGATTTCAGATTTGAGTTCCTCATAATTCTTTTGACCTATCCTCCAAGTTTGGACAAATTTAGAGCTCATTTGCTATTTTAAATCGAATTGGGGGATAAGAGGGAGAATTGTGGCTGTGGACCCCACCAGTCAGTCTCACAAAAATTGCAACCGACTCCATCGGCTGTTGTACGTGCGCCACATCCTGCTCACCGGCGTCAACCGACGTACACATAGGCCAGCTCCTTCTTCCTTGCCGGTCTGATCCTCCACAGAGCGAAGTGCACCAAAGCTATTTCTACTCCTCCTGCTCTGCCTCGCTCCCGTGAAAATTTCTCCCGAGCAGAACAGAACAGCAGCCGTTCTCTGTTTCTTTGATCGCCTAGGCTGAACCGAAAACCCTTTGCTCGAGCTCCCCACAGAGAAAACCTTCTTCCCTGAGTGCTCTAGCTGGCTGTCAACTTTCCTTCGCCGTCCCGAGCTCGCTGGCGCCTAGAAACAGCAAAGCTTCTGCTGCTCGCGAGTTGAAACTGAAGGACCGGAACTGGATGCCGTGGACAGCCCAAACCAGAAGGGATCACGCCCAAGCAAGCCACCCCATCTGTGCACCAACAAGTCTAGTTTCTCACCTCCAAAGATCAGCCCCAGCCATTGATCACAGAGGGAGAATTTCAAGTTTTTCTCCCGGGCGGCAGAAACGGACCTTGAGGTAAAGAATTGTAAAATTCGTTCTCAATTCATGTTTGTTGGGTCTCAAGCTTCACACACAGGTTGTTAACTGCCTAGCGCACCTCCTCCATCGATTTCAGACCAAGAAATTGAGTGTAGAGTGAGCAGTCCGAGCTCTTTTAAAGGGTATGCCGCTGGACCCTATCGGGTGCACGGTGCCGATAGGTTTAGAGCCATCTCCAGCTGGTTTAGACCTCATGCCGGTCTTCTACATGATCCCCTGGTGCTGTAGAGCCCAAGAACCGACCATTTGGTGGAGAATTCACCGTGCAAGACCTCGCCGGAGCTCTAGGGTTTGCTGTGGCCGGTGCGCCCTATTTTCCGGCGAGTTTCAGCCGCCGGGGACCTCACCAACGTGTTCAGCATGGGGAAATATGGGGGGGGGGGGGGGGCGGCGGCCAGCAGGAGGTCTAGAGGCGGCTGGGAACTGGTTTTCTGGCGACCTCACCGGAGAGGGCCGCCACTGGTGTGTTTGGCGCGAGTCTGGAGGTTAGGGATGACAGGTGGGACCCACTGTCAGCATTTAAACAATTTCCAGATTTTCCCACTCTAGTTTAAACTTTGGAGAGCCATAACTTTGTGTAGAAGTGTCCAAAAATTGTGAAACAAATTTTGTTGGATTCGTCTCAAAGAGTACTATCCAGGGGTGCAGACCAATGTTTATGAAAATCCATGAATTTGGCTCATTAATGCATTTAATAAAAATCTTGTCTGAATTTTTACAGGAGTTCTGTTTATTGGAAAATTCCCAAATTTGGACAGGACATTTTTCCAAAATTCCTTGAACTTCAGTAAAAATTACATAGGCATTGGACCTCATTTGCTTGGTCAAATGATGTGTTCATTCCTTATGTCTCTGAAAAATGGGAAAATGAACAGAGACAATTTCAGCTTTTCCCCATTCTTTGTAAAATCCATATCTCCATGTAGGAAACTCCAAAAATGGTAAAACCAATTCCTATGGACTCAGGACATTTTGTATTTCACAGAAAGTCTACTTTGCAGCATAGTAAAGCTTCATATCTAGGGGGTAAAGGCAGATTAGTAAAAATCACATAAGGAATTATTGTGATCACCTTGAGCCATTTCATGAGCTCAATTTTTGCCCACTGCCTATCTAGCTTCCATAGAAGCTGTGGTTAAATTCTAAGCTTCATTGGACCCCTGGAACTGGAGCTACCATATTTTAGGTTTAAGTGTTCATATAATGGACTTAATCACATGGTGATCACTAGTATTTCTTTTCACCCTAGCTTTCATCATCTCTAAGGTTGTAGATCCAACAACAGAAACCTTTCTGTTGTTTGTTCCTTTTAGGTGTGAGTTAACTTGAACAACAGTTTTGAAACAGTTTCTAAATTGCTTTTGAAATATATGTGCATTGCAATATAATAGCTCACGTGACGTCGACGTTCGACGAGGATTCGACTCTACAGCGAGGATCTCCATCTCGTGACGAGTTTGGCGGATTCTCCAGAGGAAGACTAACTTCTAGCTTCTAACAAAACCGTTGAGCAAGGCAAGCCCCGGTTTGCATATCGTTACCATTTTAAATTTTTCTTTACTTCACATCATGTTTATTAGACTTGAGTGCATTATGTCTAGGATGATTGAAACCCACTTGCATGCCTATTATAGTGGGGTATGTATGCGGTTAAGGACCGTATGTATGCGGCCCTGCTGGACAAGATTGAGCTGTACCGGATATATAGTGGGGTATGGGACCCATGAAACCGATGTAACACGATGGACCGTGATATAGAAACTCATCCTTCGCGTGGGAATGGCGTTGAGAAGGCGGGAGGTGTAAATCCTTTAGCGGGCAACTTCGACGTGTCCGCATAGAGGACCATCCTGCTCGGCGCGAAGCATTTTTCTATGTCGGGGTGTCGTGTGAAAGGTTGCTGCATACAACGTAAGAAAGAGCTCTTGAGAGAGTCTTTCGAGGCGGGTGTATGTGTCGTGTATTCCGGGTTGTTATTGATTCGAATCACCGTCGCTCGCGGAAGAGGATTGAGCATACTTGCCCACTGCGCCGTGACTTAGTAAGAAGAGGAACTAGGTCTCTTAACTTGTTGTTTGTGGATTAATCACTGTATTGGAACCTTGACTGAAGTAGATATAGAGCCAACTAAATTTCATTTCCACCTTAGGCTAGCAACATCGGGATAAGCGTTTCTTGTTTGATTGTGGACTTCCGATGTTGTGAGGCGTGAGGACCACTAAAATGAAGGCTAAAAGAATCTGAATATAAGGATCAAGTTTAGTCAAGCTGCATTTTGCAAATTCCTATGCCTACTGTCTTACTACCCCTGCATGTAGAGTTGCATGTTTAGGATTAACGGGTAAGTCTTGTTGAGCCTTAGTGCTCACGGTTGCTTCTGAGTTGTTTTTGCAGGTAGCAGGATGCCTGCTATGAAGAGGGTTGTTCGGTGAGACGACAAACCTCACGGTTCGTTCAACTCATCGGAAACCTAGCCGCTGCCTTTCTTTGGTGAAGCTAGTAGGAAGCGTTCACGGGCTGAACGACTTCTCTTCGGCGTAGTTAGGGTCGAGAGTGAGTAGATTGTCCAGCTAGTTTTAAATTTCCGCTGCGTGTGTACTTATGTTGTAAAAGATCTTATCTTGAGAAAAAAATGGTTCCGTTATGTTCTTATCGTCTTTTCATGCTTGCTGTTGGGTGCCGCATCGCACGGCACCACCCACTGCGATTCCCGGGCCGGGCCTCCACAGACATGGTATCAGAGCTGCATTGGGAATAGCACGCATGAAAAGAGCATATTTTCAAAAACTTAGAGGTATACGAGTGAGGAACGTATAGTATGCCCATGTAAGGATTATAGTTAGCATAGTTACTTAAGGTGGCAAGCTAACAGTATGTTATCCTTCAGTATTCCAATTCTGTAACGACGCACCTACGTGGAGGTAAGAATGGTAAGGAACGCCACCGAAAGCGGATCAATTTCGGTTAGCTCTCCCATACGAGGAAAGTAGTGTGGGATGTCCCATTCAGCAATGGACGGGAAGTGAATATGTTTTCTAAGACTCTTCATGTCTTAGAGACATATGAATGGCACTAGCCTCCAGTGCGCAAACCCAGGGGCAAGAGGAGGAGACCCCATCGTGTGGTTTGTAACACGAAGTGTGTTCTTTAGGACTCTTCATGTCCTATGAGGCATACGAAAGCGCTGTTCCACCGGTGTGCTTTACTGCAAAGGTGTGGAGCCCCCGTCGGGTGGTGAATAACCCGATCATGTACCTTGAGACGTGGCTTGACTCAAGGACGGCCCGTATGGCAATGATACGGGGCATATGTTTTTACTATGATATGGACCTGCCTGAAATGATAAACCAATGTGTGCATCATTATTGAGTGGTTCTCTGCAGGTACCTTAACCACGTTAGTACATGTCGTGTAGACAACGTTTGATGAGTGATCGTTTTAGTGCCACCATTTGAAACGTACATGCCGGTATAAAGCCGATTAGGATTTTAATTTGGTGAGGAACCGTAGTACCGTGATGTGTTTTGAACTGCATGAAAAGGAAGGTTTGCAAAACAAAAGAGTAAATTTGGAGTCTAGGATTCTATTAGGGGTTAATGAACTCCTATATTGAACTAAGAGTCAATTGGGAGTATAGATTTATTCACAAAGATTTAGGAGAAACCACCCCTGTTTTCGACAGAATTTTGCTGAAGTTGAACAGGACATACCTTTTGTTTCGTTGAACCAATGGAGTTGAGTGATACATTTCTGGAAAGCTATTGAAGTCTTCTACAACTCTTCAGTAGAACTCCAGATCAGAATCACCATCCAAATGGATGAAATTCTCAGGTGAGTGTGAACTGTCCAAAAACAGGGCAGGCACAAATTGCTCTCTGGAAATTTTTGTATTTCAACCATAACTTTCTGTAGAAAATTTTCTAAGGGTCAAGTAATACAACGTTGGAAAGATTGTGATATATTCTATGACTTCGTAGTTCAAAGTTTCTCCAGAATTGGAGTTTAATTTTATGAAATCTTGCGGACAAAACAGCCACTTTCAAAGGAGGTGCTGTCAAAATTGTTCCAGATTTCTGTTAACTTTGAAATATCACAACTTTTGATCCAGAACTTATATGAAGGCAAATGAATACTCGTTGGAAATATATTGAAGTTAACTATAACTTTAATATTCAACTTGAGACATGAAATTGCCATTTTCATATTCAAATTCTCGGGTTAAGACCAATTGGTCATTCGGAACAGAGTAGTGCTTATTGCCTATGTAACTTAAGACCTGTTGTGGACAGGGATGTTTCAGACTTCTCTAAGCTCCATAACATGTTCTTGAGTTAATTTTCAGTTTGTCCTACTGTTGGAAATAAGGGTTTGGACAAACTTGCTCACGTTTGATAGATTTCAGAATTGTCGAAACCCTGGTTAGATTATGTGTGCTGCATTATTGATGTGATGCTTTTACGGTTATGTTTTCAATTCAAGTTGAGTTTAAACTTTGAATTTTAACCGTAAATTGCTCACTCTTGCAGCATGGATCATGCTCATTCCAGGAGTAAGGTTGGTGACTTGAGTCACGGCGAAAGTAATTCGCCACGACAAGAAGTGCCGACATCATCAACCGGATTGGCGGGAATCTTGGCAAAGATGGCTGAGTCTCTGGATCTGTTGGTGCGACAAAGCATACGACAGGAGACACTACAGCAAAATCCCCCGCCAAGTACTTATCTGGATTTCTTAGCAAGACAACCACCGGTTTTCTCGGAAGCGAAAGAACCGTTGGAGTCGGCTCATTGGCTCCAATGTATTGAAGCCAAGTTCGATACACTTGAGTGCGATGAATATCAGAAGACTCTATTTGCCGCTCAACAACTCCACGGAGCTGCTGGAGCTTGGTGGGCGGAGTACATCGCTACTCTTCCTGAAGGTCATCGCGTGACGTGGGATGAATTCTGGGATGTTTTCCGGTCACGTCACGTTTGTTCGGGAATTCTACGAACAAAGTATCAAGATTTTCTGGAGTTAAAGCAAGGCGAAAGGAGTGCGTACGAGTACTTCAAAGAGTTTGAAGACTTGATGCAATACGCAACTCATATGGTTGACTCGGAAGCGTTGAAGTGCGAGTATTTCTGCCGAGGTTTGAATGTCGAACTTAAGGAACAAGTGACCTTGTTCAATAACGGTATTTACAATGAGTTGGTAAATGCCGCTATCATTAAGGAAGACATGCATCTTCGTTGTGAAGCGGAGCTGAAAAGAAGTATACCGCCAGACAGCGATATCGAGGTTCGTCCGAACTATCGAGTGCGATATTACTCGCCAGTTAGGCAACAAATTCAGCCAGTGGTGCAACTCTCACAACCACGGCTGGAGTTGATCACATATGAGCCTCCACCTCAACAACAGCGGACAGAAATTATTCGTGCAACCCTACCGCAACCAGCTACGCACGAATTATCTCCACCTCGTGTTAGTAGAGAGCTGAGGATTTCTACAACACGAAACCGTCGTGGTGCTGAGCAGAGTCACACTCGTGTGTTGTCTCAGCAATGCTCAGATCAGCACCGTGAACCTTCACAGAAGAATCGTTCAAAAGCTGGCAGGGCTAATTACACTGCTATTGAGGATATTGCTAAAGGCGAACCAGTTTTGGCGGGCATGTTCACTTTACATGAACAGCCCATTTTTGTGTTATTTGATTCCGGGGCCACCAACAATTTTATTAGCAGAGACTATGTGCTGAAGAATAATCTTCCATTTAGCACAGTTAAGCATCCATTTCATATCAGCTCACCCGGAGGCAAGATATCAACAGATGAGATGGTCTCTCGGGCACCGTTATGTTTGGGTGGAAATATCTATCCTGCGAGCCTTATCATACTCAAAGGCCAAAGGATTGATATTATCTTGGGGATGTCATGGTTGACACATTATGGAGCTATCTTTGACATCAGCTCGCGGACTGTCCAACTGAATTCCCCAATACATGGTTGCAACATATTGAATCTTGTGAATCCATCACAACGTGTTGCAGCAGTGCATCAGATTGAAGCTCCTAAGCTTGAGGATATTCCAGTGGTATGTGAATATCCAGATGTGTTTCCCGAAGACTTGCCGGGCATGCCGCCCGAACGTGATGTAGAGTTCAAGATTGAACTAGCACCGGGAACAACACCTATTTCTCGGTGACCATATAAAATGGCACCGAAGGAGCTAGCAGAATTGAAGGAGCAGCTTAATGACCTCATGGACAAAGGTTTTATACGCCCAAGTTCATCACCTTGGGGCTGTTCCGCACTCTTCGTGAAGAAGAAGGACGAGACTTTGAGACTATGCGTAGATTATCGTCCACTGAATACTGTCACTATCAAGAATAAGTATCCACTACCGCGCATTTACATTTTGTTCGATCAACTAGTGGGTGCTAAGGTATTTTCCAAGATGGATCTTCGGTCCGGGTATCACCAGATAAAGATCCGGGCAGAAGATGTACCTAAGACGGCGTTCTCAACAAGATATGGTCTTTATGAATATCTTGTCATGTCCTTTGGGTTGACCAATGCTCCGGCTCACTTTATGTATCTCATGAACTCTGTGTTCATGCCGGAGTTAGATAAGTTTGTCGTGGTTTTCATCGACGACATCTTGGTCTATTCAAAGTCAGATGAAGAACACGCTGAACATTTGCATATTGTACTCCAACGCTTGAGGGATCACAAGCTATATGCAAAGTTCAGTAAATGTGAGTTTTGGATCAGCAAAGTGCCGTTTCTTGGGCATATTATTTCAGCGGAAGGCATTGCTGTGGACCCAAGTAAAATCGAGCAAGTGCTGAATTGGAAATCTCCAACATCTGTTCATGAAGTGAGGAGTTTCCTAGGTTTAGCGGCTATTACCGGAGATTCATTCCAAACTTCTCCAAAGTCGCTAAACCTATGACAGAGCTGTTGAAGAAAAGCACCAAGTATGATTGGAGCAATTCATGCGAACAAGCTTTTCAAACTTTAGTGAAGTATCTCACTACAACTCCAGTTTTGGCCCAGCCGGACACTACGAAGCCGTTTGATGTTTATTGTGATGCATCCGGCATCGGTTTGGGTTGTGTGTTGATGCAAGAAGGACGTGTGGTCGCGTATGATCCCGATAACTCAGGGGTCATGAGCAGAATTACCTGACGCACGACCTTGAACTAGCTGCAGTGGTCTTAGCATTGAAAATGTGGAGACATTATCTACTAGGCAATCTAGTACATCTCTACACTGACCACAAAAGCTTGAAGTACATCTTCACACAGAAGGAACTGAATATGAGGCAGCGAAGATGGCTCGAATTGATCAAGGACTATGAACTTGAAATTCATTACCATCCGGGCAAAGCGAATGTGGTTGCCGACGCACTTAGTCGGAAAGCCCACGTTCACCATTTAGCCATGGCTGCACATGAAGAAGGAGAACCAAGCCTGCACTTAGTTCCCTACGGATCGCTGTTCAACCTCGCTCTTATTCCTACAATCCGAGATGAGATTGTAGAGGCTCAGAAGAGAGACAGAGGTATGTCTCACATCCGGAGGAGAGTGGACAGCGGTGAATTGAAGATGTTCCGCAAAGATGAAGAGGGTACTCTATGGTTTAACAACCGCATAGTTGTACCCCGAAACATGAAATTGCGGAGGAAGATATTGGATGAAGCACATTTATCCAAGTACTGCATTCATCCGGGAAGCAATAAAATGTACCAGGACTTGAAATCTAAGTTCTGGTGGACACGGATGAAAAGAGAGATTGCGAAGTACGTATCCGAGTGTGATACGTGTCGGCGGGTTAAAGCCGACCATATGAGGAAAGCCGGACCACTTCAACCGCTGAAGGTTCCAGCATGGAAGTGGGAAGACATAAGTATGGACTTCATCGTCGGGTTACCCATGACCAGCAACAAGCATGATTCTATTTGGGTAATCGTCGATCGTTTGACCAAGACCGCTCATTTTATTCCAGTCCATACTAAATATGTGGCAAAGAAGTATGCGGAGCTGTTCATCTCGAGGATCGTGTGTTTACACGGGGTTCCCCGCACCATCGTGTCTGATCGAGGTGCGTTGTTCGTATCCAGATTTTGGGAGCAACTGCATGCTTCCTTGGGAACCAAGTTAATTCGGAGTTCAGCGTATCATCCGCAAACTGATGGTCAAACGGAGAGGATAAATCAGATTCTGGAGGATATGCTACGGGCATGTGTCATCAATCATGGGAAGAATTGGGATGACCATCTACCGTTAGCAGAATTCTCATATAACAACGGTTATCAATCCAACATCAAAATGGCCCCGTATGAAGCTCTTTATGGACGGAAGTGCCGCACACCACTGAATTGGTGTGAGTCCGGCGAGAGAGTGGTCTACGGGATTGATCTTGTGAATGAAGCCGAGGAACGAGTGCGAGTGATCCAAGCCAATTTAAAGGCCGCTCAATCTCGGCAGAAAAGCTATGCAGACAAAAGACGTCGACCTCTTCACTTTGATATCGGGGACCACGTTTATCTTCGTGTCTCTCCGATGAAAGGGGTTCAACGGTTCGGAGTGAAGGGAAAGCTTGCTCCGCGATTCATCGGGCCATTTGCTGTCACTGAGATATGCAGACCAGTGGCCTATCGTCTGGAGTTACCGACGTCACTTTCGGATATTCACAATGTTTTCCACGTCTCTCAACTGAGAAAATGTCTTAAGTACCCAACCGCAGTTCATATGGAGAACATTGAGGATCTTCAACCGGATCTCACTTATTCGGAGTATCCGACACAGATTATTGACGAGAAGACTCGCACCACAAGAAATCGGACATTGCGATTTTACAAAGTCTTGTGGAGCAACCACACCGCTGATGAAGCCACGTGGGAAAGCGAGGATTTTCTACGTTTAAATTTTCCTGACTTGTTTGTACCATATGTCCAGTAGTCATTCTCCCTTCTTCTTTCTTTTTGTAATCTTGGGACGAGATTCTTTTAAGGGGGGAGGAATGTAACAGCCCTAACTTTTGTAAAGTTTTATTTCAACATATGAAACAAAGTTAAGGCGATAAAAGACTATAATTGTGTCACATGAAATGATGAACACATAAATGGACATGTGAGGGAGTAAAAAATTTCTCTAGCCCATGCTCAACACATGTTAACCTAGGGGAAATAATTACACTCCTAAAACTCTAACTCATGTGCACCTTCTCTATGAGTAGAGTGGAGGAAATTTAAATGCAATTTGAATTCTTTTGAAAGGATTCCTATTCAGATTGTACAAAGGCCTATATGTGAGAGCATAGATCCATTTCTCATGTATTCAAGAGCCTAAGTTTCAAATTTGGAGAATTTTAGGTTTCATATACTATTTATTCCGAGGATTAAATGAGGGCACGTTCAAATTCAAACTTGAATTTGAATTTTGAAGCAAACAAACTCAATTTCAAAATCTGATTTCAGATTTGAGTTCCTCATAATTCTTTTGACCTATCCTCCAAGTTTGGACAAATTTGGAGCTCATTTGCTATTTTAAATCAAATTGGGGGATAAGAGGGAGAATTATGGCTGTGGACCCCACCAGTCAGTCTCACAAAAATTGCAACCGACTCCATCGGCTGTTGTACGTGCGCCACATCCTGCTCACCGGCGTCAACCGACGTACACATAGGTCAGCTCCTGCTTCCTTGCCGGTCTGATCCTCCACAGAGCGAAGTGCACCAAAGCTATTTCTACTCCTCCTGCTCTGCCTCGCTCCCGTGAAAATTTCTCCCGAGCAGAACAGAACAGCAGCCGTTCTCTGTTTCTTTGATCGCCTAGGCTGAACCGAACACCCTTTGCTCGAGATCCCCACAGAGAAAACCTTCTTCCCTGAGTGCTCTAGCTGGCTGTCAACTTTCCTTCGCCGTCCCGAGCTCGCTGGCGCCTAGAAACAGAAAAGCTTCTGCTGCTCGCGAGTTGAAACTGAAGGACCGGAACTGGACGCCGTGGACAGCCCAAACCAGAAGGGATCACGCCCAAGCAAGCCACCCCATCTGTGCAACAACAAGTCTAGTTTCTCACCTCCAAGGATCAGCCCCAGCCATTGATCACAGAGGGAGAATTTCAAGTTTTTCTCCCGGGCGGAAGAAACGGACCTTGAGGTAAAGAATTGTAAAATTCGTTCTCAATTCATGTTTGTTGGGTCTCAAACTTCACACACAGGTTGTTAACTGCCTAGCACACCTCCTCCATCGATTTCAGACCAAGAAATTGAGTGTAGAGTGAGCAGTCCGAGCTCTTTTAGAGGGTATGCCGCTGGACCCTATCGGGTGCACGGTGCCGATAGGTTTAGAGCCATCTCCAGCTGGTTTAGACCTCATGCCGGTCTTCTACATGATCCCCTGGTGCTGTAGAGCCCAAGAACCGACCATTTGGTGGAGAATTCACCGTACAAGACCTCGCCGGAGCTCTAGGGTTTGCTGTGGCCGGTGCGCCCTATTTTCCGGCGAGTTTCAGCCGCCGGGGACCTCACCAACGTGTTCAGCATGGGGAAATATGGGGGGGCGGCCAGAAGGAGGTCTAGAGGCGGCTGGGAACTGGTTTTCCGGCGACCTCACCGGAGAGGGCCTCCACTGGTGTGTTTGGCGCGAGTCTGGAGGTTAGGGATGACAGGTGGGACCCACTGTCAGCATTTAAATAATTTCCAGATTTTCCCACTCTAGTTCAAACTATGGAGAGCCATAACTTTGTGTAGGAGTGTCCAAAAATTGTGAAACAAATTTTTTTGGATTCCTCTCAAAGAGTACTATCCACGGGTGCAGACCAATGTTTATGAAAATCCCTGAATTTGGCTCATTAATTCATTTAAGAAAAATCTTGTCTGAATTTTTACAGGAGTTCTGTTTATTGGAAAATTCCCAAATTTTGACAGGACATTGTTCCAAAATTCCTTGAACTTCAGTAAAAATTTCAGAGGCATTGGACCTCATTTGCTTGGTCAAATGATGTGTTCATTCCTTATGTCTCTGAAAAATGGGAAAATGAACAGAGACAATTTCAGCTTTTCCCCATTCTTTGTAAAATCCATATCTCCATGTAGGAAACTCCAAAAATGGTGAAACCAATTCCTATGGACTCAGGACATTTTGTATTTCACAAAAAGTCTACTTTGCAGCATAGGAAAGCTTCATATCTAGGGGGTAAAGGCAGATTAGTAAAAATCACATAAGGAATTATTGTGATCACCTTGAGCCATTTCATGAGCTCAATTTTTGCCCACTGCCTATCTAGCTTCCATAGAAGCTGTGGTTAAATTCTCAGCTTCATTGGACCTCTGGAACTGGAGCTACCATATTTTAGGTTTAAGTGTTCATATAATGGACTTAATCACATGGTGATTACTAGTATTTCTTTTCACCCTAGCTTTCATCATCTCTAAGGTTGTAGATCCAACAACAGAAACCTTTCTGTTGTTTGTTCCTTTTAGGTGTGAGTTAACTTGAACAACAGTTTTGAAACAGTTTCTAAATTGCTTTTGAAATATATGTGCATTGCAATATAATAGCTCACGTGACGTTGACGTTCGACGAGGATTCGACTCTACAGCGAGGATCTCCATCTCGTGATGAGTTTGGCGGATTCTCCGGAGGAAGACTAACTTCTAGCTTCTAACAAAACCGTTGAGCAAGGCAAGCCCCGGTTTGCATATCGTTACCATTTTAAATTTTTCTTTACTTCACATCATGTTTATTAGACTTGAGTGCATTATTTCTAGGATGATTGAAACTCACTTGCATGCCTATTACATCCCTCATTAGAAGGTTTAATGTAGGATTTGCCTCGTTGTAGATGCTAGGCTAATGTTGTAGCTAGCTCGGTAGAAGTCGAGTAGTAAAAAGCTACTCGCGAGAAAGTTCGAGTAATGGAGTTACTCGCGAGAGATAAATGATAAGAGCACCCTCATGAATATGAGATGGGGACGGGGATGTTCCTGTAGGATGGAGCTCTCAAGGTTGGTCTCGACCTGCGATGGGTGTGACAATGCTTGAGACCACATTTGGCCTGGACCGGGATGGTAAGGTAAATGTGGAGGTTGGTTGTAGCCCCGTCCGTGTCGGTTAAGGACCGTATGTATGCGGCCCTGCTGGACAAGATTGAGCTGTACCGGATATATAGTGGGGTATGGGACCCATGAAACTGATGTAACACGATGGACCGTGATATAGAAACTCATCCTTTGCGTGGGAATGGCGTTGAGAAGGCGGGAGGTGTAAATCCTTTAGCGGGCAACTTCGACGTGTCCGCTTAGAGGACCATCCTGCTCGGCGCGAAGCATTTTTCTATGTCGGGGTGTCGTGTGAAAGGTTGCTGCATACAACGTAAGAAAGAGCTCTTGAGAGAGTCTTTCGAGGCAGGTGTATGTGTCGTGTATTCCGCAGTTGTTATTGATTCGAATCACCGTCGCTCGCGGAAGAGGATTGAGCATACTTGCCCACTGCGCCGTGACTTAGTAAGAAGAGGAACTAAGTCTCTTAACTTGTTGTTTGTGGATTAATCACTGTATTGGAACCTTGACTGAAGTAGATATAGAGCCAACTAAATTTCATTTCCACCTTAGGCTAGCAACATCGGGATAAGCGTTTCTTGTTTGATTGTGGACTTCCGATGTTGTGAGGCGTGAGGACCACTAAAATGAAGGCTAAAAGAATCTGAATATAAGGATCAAGTTTAGTCAAGCTGCATTTTGCAAATTCCTATGCCTACTGTCTTACTACCCCTGCATGTAGAGTTGCATGTTTAGGATTGACGGGTAAGTCTTGTTGAGCCTTAGTGCTCACGGTTGCTTCTGAGTTGTTTTTGCAGGTAGCAGGATGCCTGCTATGAAGAGGGTTGTTCGGTGAGACGACAAACCTCACGGTTCGTTCAACTCATCGGAAACCTAGCCGCTGCCTTTCTTTGGTGAAGCTAGTAGGAAGCGTTCACGGGCTGAACGACTTCTCTTCGGCGTAGTTAGGGTCGAGAGTGAGTAGATTGTCCAGCTAGTTTTAAATTTCCGCTGCGTGTGCACTTATGTTGTAAAAGATCTTATCTTGAGAAAAAATGGTTCCGTTATGTTCTTATCGTCTTTTCATGCTTGCTGTTGGGTGCCGCATCGCACGGCACCACCCACTGCGATTCCCGGGCCGGGCCTCCACAAAATTTTTCTACTGGGATTTATGTTTGAAAAACAGAACAGTCCAGCGAATGTTTTACTCTGTCCTGGTTCTGGACAGTTTACATTCCTCTGGGATTTAAGCCATCTTAAGGTTAGTTTCAGCTCTGGAAGTCTACAACAAAGTTGTAGAGTACTTAAATACCTTTCCAGAACTATATGGCACACCTCTCTGGCTAAAAGACCTGTGAGTTATGCCCTGTTGAAGATCAGCAAACTTGCTGTCCAAAACAGAGCACTCTGTTTTTCAGTCTTTTTGGAACTACACTCATCACTATCCCATTCTTATACCCTACCAGGGTCCTAAATGTTGAACCTATAGATTTTAATTCCTTGTTATCATTATTTTCATGCATATGCCTACAATATCTCGGTACTACGTTCCTCACAAAAGAAAATCCTAACCAGATTATACCGGCATATACGTCTCAAGTGTGGCACTAAACGGTCTCTCGCACACGTTTACTACACGGATACATACGCGGTTAGTACCTGCAGAAGACCACACAATAGTGATGCACTCAAAGGTTTTGTTTCCATTTCAGGCAGTACCATGTTTGAAAGTAAATACAAACGCCCGTATCATTGTCATACGGCCATCCTTGAGCTAGGTCACGTCTCAAGGTACGTGATCGTGTTTCAACACCACACGACGAGGAACCCGAGTATGTCATGAACGGGTCATCACGGTTGGGAATGTTATCAACCCAACAGATACCACCTACTGCCCTGCAGGGCACGCCGATGGCAAGCGCTGCGTATGTCCTCCTGGGCTATTTCCAGATGAACACACTCTCGCGTTACTGACCACGCGATGGGGTCTCCGCTTACTTGCCTAATGCACGCTAGGGATCAGCGTTGCATATGAACTCAGGGACATGAAGAGTCCAAGAGTTTCATATTGACATCTCACACCAAGCTGTGAGATCAATCCTTGAACCACGTTCCTCGTCAGGGAGAGCTAACCGAAATTGAACCGCTTTCGGTGGCGTTCCTTACCATGCTTACCAAGCGTAGGTGCGTCGTTACAATAACTGAAATTCAGAATTATAACACATAGGTTAGTCTTTGCCACTTTAAATAATTATACTACTATAGTCCTTATTGGGCTACTACCGAATCCTCACCGTAAGCCTAAGTTTTCCCATAATGCAGTCCTTAAGTACTGTGCTATCCCCACTGTAGCTCTGATACCAGGCTGTGGCGGACCGGAATCCGCTCATCCAGGATCGCAGAGGGTGGTGCCGCGTGATGCGACACCCGACAGCACACGTCATAAAAACACATTATATTACATGGGAAAAACAAAATGTACAAAGTAGTACACTTCTCAGTTACAAACTAGCGTCTTTATTACACAGCGGAAGTTTCTTTTATACAACTCACGCCCGCCTATCTAGCAAAAGTGGTTGCCCAGCCCTAGGGCAACCCACACTAGATGCACTCCTCAGCTCAGCGCGGCGTGTACGGCTCCCACTCAGCTGTGGTCCCCGACGGAGGGTAACCCTCGCCGGTGGACTCGTACTCCGAGTCCGTGGGTGGCTCCTCACCTGAAAAATACTTAAGCAGCAACCGTGAGCACGAAGGCTCAGCAAGGCTTAACCGACTCACCTAAGCATGAAACTCTACATGAGGGGTACCATGACTCAGGATAGCAATGTTGCAGCAAATGGACACGCCTACAAGTTCATCCTTAGTTCATCTTTTAGCAACAAGTTAACGGTTCATGAAACTGAAATTTAGTGAGCATTATTTGGTGACACACATGTAGCAATACCATTTATATCATAACAGCAATATTGAATCATAACATTTCCTTCATTAGTCTACGTTACGACGTAGTGAAAAAGCGGTACTCGTCACCGCGAGGGACGGCGAATCGACTCGATATACACCTGCAGGGAAACCCAAAGAACACGTTACGTATGCCCACCCGTGGAGCTGCACAGCACGCTCACTCGATGTCGTACGGGACAACCTTTCACCCAACAGCCCAAACGTCGAACCGGTCGCACCGAAACGAGCAGGAGGTTCCCCACACGGAGCATCTCTCTATGCCCGTTGGAAGATTTCCACCTTGCTGCCCTCAGCCTACACCTATAAATCGGTGCGTTATGCCTCGACGCCCGGAGGTTTAGGCTACATCGGTTTATCGGGGCCCATATATCCGATATGCCTTCGGTACGTTCAATACTTGTTCAGCAGGGCCGCACACGGATCGGTCCTCAATCGACACGGGCAAGGCTGCGCACACAAGACTCACTCTTGCTGCGCCCTAGCCCCTGCCTAGTCTCATTTTCATTACTAAAGTGATCTCACGACACTCAACCGAACCCGTGTGTCCCAAGCCTATCTCGCGAGTAGATTCCAACTACTCGACTTGTACCAAGGCCCTATGAATTATTAAGTATAACCTGTCTACTCGAGGTCTTAGACACTACCCTCACTCTTTTAGGAACCTTTGGTTATGCAAGTGGGGTTTCATTCATCCTATACCTAATGCACATACATACTTCATATGACACATGTAAACAAAGTAAAAACTTATAAAAAGGTTAATGTAAACCGGGGCTTGCCTTGTCGCTGCTGGTCAGTAGTTAGTTCCGTCCGGAAGAAGGAAATCCAGCACTTCCGGGGTCTCTTCTTCAATGGCTACACGTTAAATACAATACTACATGTAAATTTAAATGCAATGTGTGAACTCAAATACATAATTGCTAATAACTCTTGCTAGCCCTCCCCTTTGGTTCTGAAATTTTTATGGTGGATTGGTAGGGTCCTAACCAGAGTTGTGACCAAGTTTTATTTGAAACAAAGTTCAATTGAATCTTGTACAAATAAAAGCCTCTTTGGTCGATAATTGAGCCTCTAAGTAATTCCAGGGTTTTTCATGGCTCCCACCATTACTTTCTGGAAACTAGAATTTAGGACGGTTCTAATGGAGTTGGTTTCATGTCATTTGAAGAATTGTACAGAAAGTTATGTCCTAATTAAGATTGGAGAAAATCTGAAAAATGTTTCTGTACATTTTTCTATTTTCTCTGGGCAGTTCTCTTAATCACCCAATTAGGGTAAATAAATGAACTTGGATGAGTCTGAAAATTTTACTGGGATTCTGGGATTCTCCAATGAACCTTTCAGCCAAATTTCAGAATTTTTCATAAAGTAGTTCTCCAGATAAAATTCCCAACAGTTTAAACTTTAGGTATTTAATTCTGGAAAACTATTCACTTTCATGAGCTGAATTTGGTATTGCTGGAAAGTGCTCAGAGAGCTGAATCCAACAAAATTTGGTTCACCCGATTTGGAGCTCTCTAGCCAAAGTTCTGAGGATTTGAAATTTGGAAGAATTCTGAAAATCGGGGGAAAAGTTTAAACTCTCGGGGCCCGCGGGGACACGTGTCGAGCGCGGAGATGTCCGGCACACCGGGGATACCACACGTGTCGAGCGCGGAGGTGTCCGGCACACTGGAGCTCACAGGGTATTTGCGCGCCAGCACAGCCGATCCCTGGCCACACCCGATCCCGATTTAAATTCTTCAGCCACTGACACGTGGGCCAGCCGGCTTCGTCTTCCTCCCGCCGTTCTCTCGCGCCTGCGCCGCCGACCTCGCCGGAGCAGACTCGGGGCTCGCCGGCTCGCCGCTGCCGGACCTCCCATGGTCTGAAACTCGCCGCCAGGGGGTTGTCGACGTCGAGGAACACGTCGGGGGTGACAGGTCGGGCTGGGGGTGACCGGAAGTAGCTCGGCGACGTGCCGCGACCTCGGTTGAGGTTCGACACCGTCGACCGTGGTTTCTAAACCCGCCAACACCTCGAACAAACGGCCCTACAGCATCAGTGTACCTCTAGGAAGCTCGACAAGGTGTCAAAAGGGTTCAGGGATGGCGGCAAGTCGGTCGGCACCGTGTGACCGATCGTGCCCACCATGACCGCCCTCGATCGAGCTCGAAATTCGTCACTCCTAGACAGTTTCACGCTACGGATGCAGAAAAGAACTTGATCGCCGGCTAGTCCAGCGTCTATGTGCAAGATTTGATGACCTCCGAAAGATCATAGAGCGAGAATTTAAAGAAACCGTACCGGAAGCTCGGTTTACGGTCGTCGGAGCAAAAACTAGAAATTCTCTGCAGATTCTTCACGGTTGGCTTCCAAACTTGGAGGAGAGCAGCACGGTGGTCGCGCGCTCCTGTTGCCTCTCTCGCTGGACCGTCAAAACGCCTGTGGAACGCTGCCCACGGGCGCCTGACTCTCGGCTGAGGCTAGGTCGCCGCGGTGGCGATCGCCTTTGGGCAAAGGAGGTCGGAGCTCGAGGTTTCTGGCGTTGGAGAGGTGGAGTGCGAGCTCAGGTGGCTGTCTAGCAGCTCAGGGACGAAGGAGGAGATAGTTTTGCTGGTTTTTCCGATTGAGCAGAGAGCTGCGGCGAGAAACAATGCCGCTGCTCGGGTTTGCCCGCGAGAAGATAAATCCGGCCGACTCCTGCTTGGCTGAGGCGGTGCCGGTCGCGTGGGGGCGCGAGCCAGCCGCCCTGGGCGCCAACGCGTGGAGAGGGAAGCAGCTGGTGGCGCCGGTAGCTGCTCGGTGGCACAGCCGACAGCTGCTCGGCGGACTTTCCCACCGAGACTCTGACTTTGGGTGCAAGTTTCTCCTTCTTCCCTCTATGACATGTGGGTCCCACCCGGGGTTTCAACCTCTGAAATTTACTCCTAATCACTGTTGTAAACAGTGAGCCCCGTAATACCCCTGGTGATTCAAATTATTCACCCCTGAGCCATTTGAATTGACTAGAATTCAAATTGGGTTTGGTTTGAGTGAATTTCAGCACAAGTTCAGTTTTGAATTCAAATAAAGTTTGAATTCGTCCCACTTAGCTCATGTCAAGATCAACTCCAAATGGAGTGAAAATTGGTGTGTGAGTTCACAAATTGATATTCTCTTCGATCAACTAGTGGGTGCTAAAGTCTTCTCCAAGATGGACTTAAGGTCGGGATATCATCAAATCAAGATTCGAGCGGAAGATGTCCTGAAAACAGCATTCTCGACAAGATATGGACTCTATGAGTATCTTGTCATGTCATTTGGGTTGACCAATGCTCCGGCTCACTTTATGTACCTTATGAACTCGGTATTCATGCCGGAGCTGGATCAGTTCGTCGTGGTATTCATCGACGACACCTTGGTCTATTCCAAATCTGAAGAGGAACACGCTAAACATTTGCATATTGTGCTCCAACGACTGAGAGATCACAAGCTCTATGCAAAGTTTAGTAAATGTGAATTCTGGATCAACCAAGTACCATTTCTTGGGCACATTATTTCAGCAGAAGGCATTGCTGTTGATCCAAGCAAGATTGAACAAGTGCTGAAGTGGAAGTCTCCAACATCAGTCCATGAAGTTCGTAGCTTCTTGGGTTTGGCGGGATATTACTGGAGGTTCATCCCGAGCTTCTCAAAAATCTCCAAACCTATGACGGAGCTACTGAAGAAGGGCATCAAATATGATTGGAGCAAGCCATGTGAGGAAGCTTTTCAAGAGTTGGTGAAACACCTCACAACAGCCCCGGTTTTAGCTCAACCGGATACAACCAAGCCTTTTGATGTTTATTGTGATGCGTCGGGCATCGGGCTTGGTTGTGTACTCATGCAAGGAGGACGTGTGGTCGCATATGGATCATGACAATTACGGAATCATGAGCAACATTATCCAACTCATGATCTCGAGCTTTCTGCCGTGGTACTAGCTTTGAAGATGTGGAGACATTACCTATTGGGAAATCTGGTTCATCTCTACACCGACCACAAAAGCTTGAAGTACATATTCACTCAGAAAGAGTTGAATATGCGACAACGGCGATGGTTGGAGCTGATCAAGGACTATGAGATTGAAATTCATTATCATCCGGGCAAGGCAAATGTGGTTGCCGATGCACTCAGCCGGAAGTCTCATATCCATAACCTGACCATTACGCCGATAGAAGAGGAAGAACCAAGTCTCTACATGGTTCCATATGGAGCTTTACATAATCTAGCTCTCATACCCACAATAAGAGAGGAGGTGATGGAAGCTCAAAAGAAAGACAAGGGCATGGCTCATATCAAAAGGAGGTTGAAGAACGGGGAGATGAAATGTTCCCGGTTAGATGATGAAGATACCTTGTGGTTCAAGGACCGGATAGTCGTACCCATTGATATGAGGCTGCGGAAGAAAATTTTAGATGAGGCTCACTTATCCAAATTTTCTATTCACCCAGGCAGCAATAAAATGTACCAAGACCTCCGGAAGAAGTTTTGGTGGACACGTATGAAACGTGAAGTTGCAAAATACGTTTCAGAATGTGATACGTGTCGAAGAGTTAAGGCCGACCATGTGAAGAAGTCGGGCCTGCTGCAACCGCTACAAATACCGGCATGGAAGTGGGAAGACTTGAGTATGGATTTCATTGTTGGGTTGCCGATGACCTCCCACCACCATGATTCAATTTGGGTAATCGTTGACCGATTAACCAAATCGGCATGTTTCATTCCGGTGCATACCAACTACAGCGCCAAGCAGTATGCGGAGTTATACATAGCATGAATCTTATGCTTGCATGGAGTTCCCCGTACCATTGTTTCCGACGGAGGATCGCTGTTCGTCTCCCGTTTCTAGGAACAACTATACGCATCCTTGGGAACTAATCTGATTCGAAGCTCCGCGTATCACCCTCAAACTGATGGGCAAACCGAAAGGGTGAATCAAATCCTTGAAGATATGCTAAGGGCGTGTGCCATCCACCACGGTAAGAGCTGGGATGATCACTTACCATTGGCGGAATTCTCGTATAACAATGGTTATCAAACAAGCATAAAAATGACACCTTATGAAGCTCTCTACGGCCGGAAGTGCTGCACACCCTTGAACTGGTGTGAATCTGGTGAGAGGGTAACTTACGGGATTGATCTCGTAAATGAAGTTGAAGAGAGGGTACGGCTTATTCAAGCAAATTTTAAAGCCGCTCAATCCAGGCAAAAGAGCTATGCGGATAAGAGACGTCGTCCTCTGAACTTTCAAGTTGGAGACCATGTATATGTCCGCGTATCTCCGATGAAGGGCATTCACCGATTCAGAGTAAAAGGGAAATTAGCTCCACGTTTTATCGGTCCCTTCGCCATTATTGAAAGGTATGGACCCGTGGCATACCGTTTGGAGCTACCGGCAGCCTTAGCCGGGGTGCATAACGTCTTCCACATATCTCAGTTGCGGAAGTGTGTAAAAGTTTAAGCGGAGATTCTCACGGATGACGTAGCAGATTTGAAGCCGTACCTCACCTATGTTGAGCATCCAACCCGGATAATTGATGAAAAGACTCGCGAGACCAGAAGCCGAATGCTGCGATTTTTCAAGGTGCTATGGGAAAATCACACGTCCGACGAAGCTACATCGGAAAGCGAGGAGTATTTGCAACGCAATCATCCGGAGTTGTTAGAGGCGTATGTTGAGTAACTGTCCTCTCCACATTGTCCTTAATCATGAATCTCGGGACGAGATTCTTTTTAAGGGGGAGGAATGTAAAAGTCTCAAAACTTGTGAATAGAAAACTTGAGCTATGAATAAAGTTGAGCTTAATACAAGAAATGGGACTTACGAAAACTTTTGTCTACTCAGGAAAGTGTTGGCATGTGCAATAAAACTTTGAATTCAGTTTGAATTAAAGAGGTGCACTTCAAAAAGAAGAAGGGCATTTTCAAAAGAGAGAATTCAAACTGTTGTTTGAAAAACTGTATTTGCAATAGCCAACTCAAAGATCAGAGGACATAATTGAATTCCTCAGGTCCAAGTTATGAGGGAGCCAAGTTTTGAGCAGATTTGGTGAGGCTTTGATATGAATATCAAAGGAACTTGTAAAATTCATCCAAATTTGAATTTAAATTTGTAACTTTGGCACAAATTGTCAAATGGCAAATTGGCTTTTGAATTTGGACCCCTCACAGCTGAATTTGCAAGGTGTCAAAAGTTGGAGATCTTTTGGTGCTGAGGGGAGCTGTGGGCCCCAGTTGTCATTGAGAGGGGAGAGCAAACTTACTGCCTAAGTGTTACTCTGGGTCAGACACGAACGCAGCTCACCTCACTGGGCGACACTGCGGTTACACTGAAGCCACCGCCTCACCCCCGCCCTCGCACGTTGGCGACCAGCTTACCGCCCCCTGCCTCGGCGTGATCCCTTCTCTCTGAACCGAGCCAACGCTGTTTCTCTTCTTCAACTCGCGCTCGGTAAACGTCGAGCTCGCCGCCGCCTTGGTTCTGACCGGGGATGCATATAAACACCACGCACAGCCTCCCTCCGAGCTACTGAGCAACACAGCGCGCCCACTCTTCTTCTCCCCGCCACAAAAGCGACCGAGATTTGTCCTCTCTGCCGCAGGGGCGCCGTGTTCGCGCGGCAGCCGAAAGATAACCGGGGAGAGAGCTCCCATGGACAGATGAGTCTAGTGCCTGCCACGACCAAGTGCCGGTGTCCCCGGACGCGCTGTGGCCCCGTGCTGCTCACCTCCAAACTGCAAGCAAATCCGTGAACCACCGAGCGAGAATTCGGGAAAACTTCACCGGCGGCCACAGACCGATGATCCGGTATGAAAATCCAAAATTCTCATTTGTTCTCCATTCTTAGCTCTTCAAATCATGCACGAATAAACTAGACTGGTTAGCGATCCGATCCCCTGCACAACCCTAGCTAGAAACCCCATGTCTGCGGCAAATTCTGAGCTTTCCGATCGGCGGCCATGGCGGGAACGTGTGGGCGCGCGGTGACAACCGGGTTGCCGGCATTTCCTAGCCAGTTTGAGGCCATGCCGAGCTCGCCTGATCTCCACTGATGCTTTAGAGCGAATCCGCCGAACTTTTGGCGGGCTAGGATGCTCGGGCCACGGCGCCGAAGGTGTACCGAGGGGTGCGCACGTCGCCGACCGGTTTCCGGTCGCCGGCAGCCCGAATGCACCGCACCGTTGAATTCCTCGTGGCTGAAAACCCCCAGGCGGCGAGTACCGAGCCGGGAGACGGCCGGGAAGCTGACTCCGGCGAGCCCCGACGAGTTGCCAGCGAGGGGGCGGCGCGGGAAAGGGGACGGGCTGAGGAGGAAGAAGGACAGGCGGGTCCCACGTGTCAGCGGCGGAAAAATCAAATCCCCGATCCGCTGTGGCCCCGGGATCCTTTGCAACAGCGCGGGAAGTAGTCTGTGGCCCCGTGTGGCTTAGCTCCGGCAACCGACACGTGTAGGGTGGACCCACCATCAGAGTTTAAACATTTCCCGAATTAATTTGAATTCCAGATTTAGTTCAAACTTTAGAACCTCATTACTTTTGCTAGGAAGCTCCAAATTTAGTGATTCAAATTGGGTTGGATTCAGGATTAAAAGATCTATCCAAATATGCAACCCAATTTGCATGAAAACCAATAGAAAATTCTGGAGAATTCTTTAAAGCTTTTCAGCGAAAGAATTTTAGAGGGCGTTTGGTCCACCCAAAATTCCCGAAATTTTGCCAGGGTATTCTCCAGGATATTAGGAGACTCCTGTAAAAGTTTCAGCTCATTTGGAGTTGAATTAGTTAGGGTAATTCTAAATTCAAGTTTCTGTATTCAAATGAATACAGAAACATTTTCGGGAAATTTCCAAAACTTGGAAATTCAGTTCTGGCCATTCCTTAGCTCCAAAAATCCTAGGAAAATTCAGGCATACTCCCTGATCTATGTACGAAATTATGGTTCACTTGGATTTGCATGAAAGTGCAAGTTCAATCAGAATTAATTCTTTTATGCCTAAATGCTTAGGGAATTGTTCTGGGTGACCTAATCAGTGAAACATTGTGAATTTTGGTACAGAGGACTTTTTTGTGACAAGGAACTCGCAAGAAAGTTTCCAGCTCCATTGGAGCCCTGGATCATTATGTCCTGTTCAACCTCATTAGTTGATCCCCACCCAAGTGATGAAACCCCACTCATCACTTGATCTTAGTACTTAAACACAAACCAAACCACTAGCACCAGTGTCATTTTAAATTCTTAAACAGAGTTCCAGTTTTAAAACTTGTCTTTAGAACTTGTTATTAAAAGTTTTATAATTAAACATATGTGCATGTTCATAACGTGTAGTGATTAAACGTGGAAGAGTGGAAGGAGAAGTTGAGCTTGGATCAAGGAGCAAGAAGGCAGAGATTGAGTTTCAAGTCATCAGAAGCTAACTTCATACATCATCTGACTTTAGTCACCTGTAAAACCAAGGCAAGCCCCGGTTTGCATTTAAGTTGTCTTCTAAAGTTTTTACTTTGTTCACTACTATGGGTCAAAGTTTGTATGTGCATTAGGTCAAGAATGTTTTACAATCCACTTGCATAACCACACATGAACCCTGAGGTCAAGGGTAGAACTATGTCATCGCTGTAGAATAAGGCCATGCTAAATAGACTAGGGCATCTGGTAGAAGACTAGTTGGAATCTACTCGCGAGCTATAGTTCAGAATATCATAAGTGTGGTTGGAAAAGGAAGCAAACTAAAGTTTACATTTCTAAAGATGAGACCGAGCAGAGGGGTTAGGCAGCGACAAGATGAGGTCTTGGTCGAGTAGCTCTGCCTGTGTCGGTTAAGGACCGATGCGTGTGCCGCGTCCAGGAGCAAGTATTGAGTTGTGTACCGGATGCTTACTGATATATGGGAACCAGGAAACCGATGTACTAGGTTCACTGGATTGTAGAGGCATACCACATCGTCTCGTTAGACCTATGAGCCCGAGACGGCGACCGGTTCTACAGTTTAGTGTCCTGAGAAAGGTTGCCACATACGACGTAATGAAGGATGCCAGATTTGGGTCTTCAGAGGCGGGCGTATGTGTCGAGTTATCCGGGTAGTGTTTGATTTGAATCACCGTCCCTCGTGGTTATTGAGTACCGCTTGCTCCCATGTTGTGACGTAGTAATCAACTTGTGTGGAAACAGTTTGCAAAAGTATAATTGCTGCTATGGTTATGTAAAGTTGCATGAAAACCATGTTTGAAGTAGAGATAGAGCAAACTAAAGTTATTTTCTACCTTGAGACAAGTAACATTGGAATGAAGCGTTTCTTGTTTGATTGTGGAGTTCCAATGTTGCTGGGCGCAAGGTCACTAAAATCTGAAAGTTAAGGATGAACTCGTAGGCGAGTCTTTTCGCAAATGACAGGCTTACATCTTAGGTTACTTTCATCTAGAGTTTCATGTCTTAGGAGAGACGATTAAGTCTTGCTGAGCCTTTGTGCTCACTCTTGCTATATAAGTGTTTTGCAGGTAAACCTCGACGCTATAAAGAAGGTTGTCCGGTGAGACTCGGGAACTTCCGAGTCATGTCACATTTTTAAGTGTTGTGGTTACCCTAGATGTGTTGATTTTAGGCCTACATGCACTTTTAAACATATATATTATTTCTAACTTTTGTATTCAGATTTCTAATTGCACACTATATATGAATTTCCAATTTGAACAAATTCTCTATATTTAATTAATACACTTCTTAGCCACAAAGTTTGCAGGAAAGATAATTTCCTACTCCAAATAGGTTTTCAGATCTTCTACAAAATCCTAAATTGAAGTTTTTGGATTTGGAGACTTCGTTTAACTTTTTCTAATTATGCATACCTATTTTCCTATATTTTTCAGATTTATTTTCTATGCCTAAAAGTGAACTTTAATATTAAGATAGTAAGACATATCACCAAAACAGAATAGGTTCTGATCTAAAATGTTCAATAAAATATTTTTGAACTTCCCCTCTGGTGGGGATTCAAATTAAATTTGTTTTACCCCTTTTCAGAATTATTTCCTAGCCTAAAATGTATTTCCAGAAATAATAAAAGTAGGCAGCACTTAGTCAAATCTCATTTCAGCCTAAAATCAGCTTTTAACTCATTCTAAAGGTTTTCCAAGTGCTAGGAAAATTTAAATTTGTATTTGCACAAGTATTTGCATCACCATTTGAATTTAAATCCTAATCACATGTTCAAATTTCTGAATTTAATATCCTATAGGGTCTGAAGTGCAAATCCTCCCTACTGCAGGGTCTAATTTACTATTTCCTAAATTTTTAGGGGCCTACTTACATAAAAAAGAGAGATTTTCCTAATTTTTATTAAGTCCAGGGGCTAAAACTGATTTTTAAATGAATTTACATGAATTTCTGGAAGTCCAGGGGCTAGATCAGAAGGTTTCAAGGGCTAGCTATTCTTTTCTAACAAGTCTAGGGGGTAGCGCGCAAGATTTCCAGCCTTTATAATGCGGGGCTGACGTGGACCGTCCGATTTTAAATGAAGGGTCACGATTAGATTGCGAAGGGGTACGCCGGGTTCCTATTATGCGCCACACGATTTAAAATAGACGGCCCACAAGAAGCCACGTCGCTCCTGGCCAGAGTTCGCCCGCACGCGCGGCGGCACACGGCGGCAGCGGTGCGATCTCGCTGGCGAGGTCACGGATCTTCATCTACAGACGCTCACACCCGCCCTTTTTGGTAGCAAACGGCAGAGGGAAGACAGGAGAGCTCACCAGTGCGGTTTTCTTGGATCCGAAGGGGTCGGGAGGGCTCAACGGCGGCGAGGAGCGGCGACCGAAGGCGATCTTCGGTGGGAGAGCAATGGGGTTGATCCTCCTCGGATTTTCTTCGGCGATGAGCTTCTCTGGAGGCGGTCGAGCACTGCAAGCACGTTAGCGTGGGGAAGAATGGAAGAGAAAGCCGAAAAAAGGGCAGCAGCGCCGGCGGTTCTCACCTTGCGTCGGTTGTGGCTGAATGGGGAGGAAGGGGCGGATTTTCGGCGTTTAAATGGCGAGGGAGGGCGGCGGGGTCGGTTGAGATCACGCTGGAGTGCCCGGGACCGAAAATCGGGGTGTGTGAGCGCAGGTTTCGGGAGCGGCGGGTGCGATCGGGCGCGGGAGTAGCGGTGGCGGTTGGGGCGCACGCGGGGAAGGAGATGACGCGCGGGCCCGCGCGTCAGAGAGAGGGAGAGGGGGGAAGCGGGCACGTGTTTTGGGGCGGCCGAGGTGGGTTTTGACCCACTAGTCATTTTTCTTTTTCCTTTTCCTTTTCTGTTTTGATTTAAATTTGAATTCCAGTTTGAATTTGAACTGCTTCACCACATGCATTACGTCCAAAAATTTTAAATTCCCCTCTTGAGCAGGTTTTGGGGTGTTACAACTCTACCCCCCTTAAAAGAAATCTCGTCCTCGAGATTGGTGATTCTAGGAAAATAAATCCGGAAACTGTGCCTTAAGCTCGTCTTCTCGCTCCCATGTGGCTTCTGCTTCCGAGTGATGCTTCCACTGCACCTTGCACATTCGGATTCTTTTATTTCTTTTATTTCATCTAGAGTTTCATGTCTTAGGAGAGACGGTTAAGTCTTGCTGAGCCTTTGTGCTCACTCTTGCTATATAAGTGGTTTTGCAGGTAAACCTCGACGCTATAAAGAAGGTTGTCCGGTGAGACTCGGGAACTTCCGAGTCATGTCACATTTTTAAGTGTTGTGGTTACCCTAGATGTGTTGATTTTAGGCCTACATGCACTTTTAAACATATATATTATTTCTAACTTTTGTATTCAGATTTCTAATTTCACACTATATATGAATTTCCAATTTGAACAAATTCTCTATATTTAATTAATACACTTCTTAGCCACAAAGTTTGCAGGAAAGATAATTTCCTACTCCAAATAGGTTTTCAGATCTTCTACAAAATTCTAAATTGAAGTTTTTGGATTTGGAGACTTCATTTAACTTTTTCTAATTACGCATACCTATTTTCCTATATTTTTCAGATTTATTTTCTATGCCTAAAAGTGAACTTTAATATTAAGATAGTAATACATATCACCAAAACAGAATAGGTTCTGATCTAAAATGTTCAATAAAATATTTTTGAACTTCCCCTCTGGTGGGGATTCAAATTAAATTTGTTTTACCCCTTTTCAGAATTATTTCCTAGCCTAAAATGTATTTCCAGAAATAATTAAAGTAGGCAGCACTTAGTCAAATCTCATTTCAGCCTAAAATCAGCTTTTAACTCATTCTAAAGGTTTTCCATGTGTTAGTAAAATTTAAATTTGTATTTGCACATGTGTTTGCATCACCATTTGAATTTAAATCCTAATCACATGTTCAAATTTTTGAATTTAATATCCTATAGGGTCTGAAGTGCAAATCCTCCCTACTGCAGGGTCTAATTTACTATTTCCTAAAATTTTAGGGGCCTACTTACACAAAACAGGGAGATTTTCCTAATTTTTATTAAGTCCAGGGGCTAAAACTGATTTTTAAATGAATTTACATGAATTTCTGAAAGTCCAGGGGCTAGATCAGAAGGTTTCAAGGGCTAGCTATTCTTTTCTAACAAGTCGAGGGGGTAGCGCGCAAGATTTCCAGCCTTTAAAATGCGGGGCTGACGTGGACCGTCCGATTTTAAATGAAGGGTCACGATTAGATTGCGAAGGGGTACGCCGGGTTCCTATTATGCGCCACACGATTTAAAATAGACGGCCCACAAGAGCCCACGTCGCTCCTGGCCGGAGTTTGCCCGCGCGCGCGGCGGCGCACGGCGGCAGCGGTGCGATCTCGCCGGCGAGTTCATGGATCTTCATCTACAGACGCTCACACCCGCCCTTTTTGGTAGCAAACGGCAGAGGGAAGACAGGAGAGCTCACCAGTGCGGTTTTCTTGGATCCGAAGGGGTCGGGAGGGCTCAACGGCGGCGAGGAGCGGCAACCGAAGGCGATCTTCGGTGGGAGAGCAATGGGGTCCATCCTCCTCGGATTTTCTTCGGCGATGAGCTTCTCTGGAGACGGTCAAGCACTGCAAGCACGTTAGCGTGGTGAAGAATGGAAGAGAAAGTCGGAAAAAGGGCAGCAGCGCCAGCGGTTCCCACCTTGCGTCGGTTGTGGCCGACCGGGGAGGAAGGGGCGGATTTTCAGCATTTAAATGGCGAGGGAGGGCGGCGGGGTCGGTTGAGATCACGCTGGAGTGCCCGGGACCGAAGATCGGGGTGTGCGGGCACGGGTTTCGGGAGCGGCGGGTGCGATCGGGCGAGGGAGTAGCGGTGGCGGTTGGGGCACGCGCCGGGAAGGAGATGACACACGGGCCCCACGCGTCGGAGAGGGGGGAAGTGGGCGCGGGTTTTGGGCCGGCCGAGGTGGGTTTCGGCCCACTGGCCGTTTTTCTTTTTCCTTTTCCTTTTCTGTTTTGATTTAAATTTGAATTCCAGTTTGAATTTGAACTGCTTCACCACATGGATTGCGTCCAAAAATTTTAAATTCCCCTCTTTAGCAGGTTTTGGGGTGTTACAACTCTACCCCCCTTAAAAGAAATCTCGTCCTCGAGATTGGTGATTCTAGGAAAACAAATCCGGAAACTGTGCCTTAAGCTCGTCTTCTCACTCCCATGTGGCTTCTGCTTCCGAGTGATGCTTCCACTACACCTTGCACATTCGGATTCTTTTATTTCTTGTGAGGCGTTCCATTGTCTCCAAAATATTGACCGGTTGCTCGGCATAAGCAAGATCCTCTCGTACCTCCACCTCGTTCATGGGTAACATCTCTTCGGGTGTTCTTAAACATTTCTCGAGTTGTGAATCATGGAATACATCGTGCACCTCTGATAGGCGAGCCGGTAGTTCTAGTTGATATGTCACTTTGCCTTTCCTCTCCAGAATCTAGAAGGGTCCGATGTATCGCGGTGATAATTTCCCTTTCACCTTGAACCGACGAAGTCCTCGGATAGGGGACACCTTGAGATAAACATAGTCCCCCACGTTGAAAATAAGCTCTCTTCTCCGTACATCGGCATAACTCTTTTGTCGGGTCTGGGCTATCCTCAAGTTGTTGCGAATTTCCCTCACTTTCGCCTCGGCTTCTTGTAGTACCTCGGGCCCAAACACTTTACTTTCCCATGTTTGGTTCCAAAATAGTGGAGTCCTGCACTTCCTCCCATACAATGCCTCAAATGGTGACATCTTCATACTAGCCTGATAGTTGTTGTTGTAGGAGAACTCCGCATACGGTAAGTTCTTATCCCAACTCCTATTGTTCTTGAGTGCACAAGCTCTCAGCATATCCTCAAGGATCTGATTGGTCCTTTCTGTCTGCCCGTCAGTCTGGGTGATAGGCAGAACTAAAATTCAGATGAGTTCCCATGGTTTCATGTAACTTTTGCCAGAACCTTGAGGTGAATTGTGTCCCTCGGTCTGACACTATCTTCTTTGGCACTCCATGAAAACACACAATTCTTGACATGTACAATTCTGCCAACTTGGATCCGCTATAGCTTTCTTTCACGGGGATGAAATGAGCCACTTTAGTCAGTCTGTCGATGATGACCCATATCGAATCATATCCTGATTGGATCCTAGGCAGTCCCACTATGAAGTCCATCCCTATTTCTTCCCATTTCCATTTAGGCACTTTGAGTGGTTGCAATAGTCCCGCGGGTCGTTGATGTTCTGCTTTCACCAACTGACATGTGTCACATAGGGCAACATGTTCCGCGACATCTCGCTTCATGCCATACCACCAATATCTGCTCTTGAGGTCATGATACATCTTCGTACTCCCAGGATGAATGGAATAGTCAGAATCATGAGCCTCCTTCAAAATCAATTCACGGATCTCCTTCACCTTAGGCACACAAATTCTTTTCCCATGCCACACCGTACCTTGTTCATCCTCTCTGAACCCAGGAGCTTTATTATCTTTGATGAGTTCTCTGATTTCTTGTATCTTCTCATCATTCTTCTGACCGTTGCGCATGTCTTGCTCCAATGTGGAGTCCACTTCCATGGTGATGGCCTCACCACTATTCACCAGACATAAATTGAGTTTTGCAATCTCTTCCTTCAATTCTGTAGGCATGTCCTTTGAACTCAACATGTTGACCTGCACCTTCCGGCTTAAAGCATCAGCCACGATGTTCGCTTTTCTAGGATGATAGTTGATGCCCACATCAAAGTCGTTGATTAGCTCTAACCATCGCCTTTGTCTGAGGTTGAGATCTGGCTGTGTGAAAATGTACTTTAAGCTCTTATGATCCGTATATATCTCTGTCCTCTTTCCCATCAAGTAATGCCACCAAATCTTCAATGCGTGGACCACTGCGGCTAGTTCTAGGTCATGAGTAGGATAGTTCTTCTCGTGTTTTCGGAGCTGCTGGGATGCATAGGCAACGACATTCCCCTCTTGCATGAGAACACATCCCAACCCGTGTCTAGATGCATCACAGTACACCGAAAAATTCTTCTGCATATCTGGCATAACTAGCATTGGGGCTGTTGTCAATCTTTTCTTCAGTTCTTGAAAACTCGTCTCACACTCCGGTGTCCATGTGAATGTGATTCCCTTCTCCAATAATTTGGTGAGGGGTCTCGAGATCTTGGAGAAACCCTCAATGAACCGTCGATAATACCCAGCCAACCTTAAGAAGCTTTGAATTTCCCCGACATTTTCAGGGGTCTTCCACTTCTGCACATCCTCGATCTTGGCGGGATCTACGGAGATTCCTCCCTCTGAGATTATATGTCCTAAGAAGGGAACTCTCTTCAGCCAAAACTCACACTTGCTCAACTAGGCATATAGTTGGTGTTCTCTCAGCTTTTGCAACACCAATCTTAAATGTTCCTCATGTTCTTCTTCATCTTTGGAGAAGACGAGAATGTCATCAATGAAAACCACCACGAATTTGTCCAGATATTCCATGAATACCTTGTTCATGAGATACATGAAATACGCCGGGGCATTAGTTAGCCCGAACGGCATGACGGTGTATTCATACAGCCTGTACCGAGATACGAACGCTGTCTTTGGAATGTCAGTTTGCCTTATCTTCAGTTGGTGGTATCCCGACCTGAGATCAATTTTTGAAAACACACAAGCTCCCCTCAACTGATCATATAAGTCTTCAATGCGGGGTAATGGGTACTTGTTCTTGATGGTTACTTCATTTAACACACGGTAGTCTACGCATAACCTTTGGGTTTCGACCTTCTTGGGCACAAATATCACTGGAGCTCCCCATGGTGAGGAACTAGGACGAATATACCCCTTCTCTAACAATTCTCTTATATGTTCCTTGAGCTCTTCCAGCTGTTTGGAGTCCATCCGATAAGGCCTCTTGTATATTGGGGCTGTTTCAGGTACCAGTTCAATCGCGAATTCCACTTCACGATCGGGAGGCATACCTGGCAACTCCTCCGGAAAAACGTCTGGGTATTCCCTGATAATCCTTATCTCTTCCACTTCCACCTCAACTTGATTGAGTTTAATGTCCCTCCTAGGTTCTTGCGTGGCTATGAACTTCACTTTTGTGCCACTAGTGTGAGTTAGTTCCACCGTTCTGGTCGAACAGTGGATGATACCTTTATGTTTGGTCAACCAATCCATACCCAAAATAATATCTATCCCTTGGGAGTCTATCACTATGAGGTTTGCAGTAAATACTACCCCATTAATGTTTAGATTCACCTTAGGACACACTTGTCTTGTTCTTATTTCTTCCCCTGGAGAGTTTACTGCTAACATATGGTTCATTTGTTTTGTTGCTAGATCATGCTTCCTAACAAACCCTTGAGCAATGGATGAGTGGGTAGCACCAGAATCAAACAATAGGGTTGCAATGTGTAGATTTGCTAGAAACTTACCAATTACCACGTCAGGTGCCTCTTGCGCTTCCTCCATGGTCACGTGGTTCACCCACCCTCGCATCATATTATGTTGTTGTGGTTGCATGGGCTTCTTCTTTGGGCACCTATGAGCATAGTGCCCCACTTCACCACAATTGAAACATTGCACCCCAACTTTAGGTGCCTGGCCTTTGTTATCTTGGGGTTGGTTCTGTGGCCCTTGTCCTGCTGGTCGAGGTTGAATAGCGGGGCGTGGCTGCTGCACAAACTGACGCTGCAGCTGTACTGGTGCTGATGGAGGTCTGAAGTTCGGGTTGTACCCTCTTGGTGTCGGGTAGGATACCATAGTACGGCTCGTCTGCCCTGCCGGTTGCTGCATCAGACGTGGACGTGTGTTGCTGCTTGATGCTTGGTGTGACCATCCCATCTTCCTCTTGTTCTCATTCTCCAAGGCCTTCAGCTTCCTCTCCACGACAAACGCTTTGTCTACCATCTTTTGGAAGCTTTCATACTCGTTGGAGGATATTGCACATTGCATCTCCATGGTAAGTCCCTCCACAAAACAGTCATGTTTCTGCTCATCGGTTTCGATGTCCCGTGGTGCATAACGGGATAGTTGGGTGAACTTGGTGAGGTATTCCCTCACAGTCATGTTGCCTTGCTGCAGTCCCAAGAACTCCTTTCTCTTGTTCTTGATTTCACCCCTGGGTATGTAATGGTTGTGGAAACTGCGCTTGAACTTCCCAAGTGATGTTCTCGGGGTCGTGATGGGCTGCCACGTAAGCGGTCCACCAATCAGCAGCAGGTCCATGCAATTGGTGAGAGGCAAACAGCACCCTCTCATACCCTTGGCATTGTATGATCCTCATCTTGCTCTCTATGGTCTTCAACCAGTCATCTGCCGCCAGAGGTTCAGCAGAACTTGCAAACTTTGGGGGTTGAGTTCCCAGAAACTCACTCAACCTTGGTTGACGTGGTGCAGCTTGTGGGGGTGGATCTTGGTGCAAGTTGGCCACCACTTGAGTTAGACTCTGGATGACCTGATTCTGATTTTTCGAGCATTTGGTGGATAGGATCAGCTCCTTCACCGCGATCACCCCTGTCTTGCTCTCCAGAAAGGTGAGGATTGGCGGCCTCATCGTTATTGTTGTTGGGGTTGGCACCACGACCTTTTCCTCTTCCAGCCATCTATCATGATCAACCAAATGTTAACTTAAAGCATTTCGTGTTAACTTCCTAAATTGTTTGTTTAAATTTAAATTTTTGAGGCCTTAATATTTAGACAATTTCCAAAGATTTCACATAGATCTTTGGGTGTCCTGTTTCACGCGAAAATAAATGCACTATTGATTCATAGGGGTTCACACACCAAAGCAACACAGCCTAAAGACGAGGTTGTGGACAAATGCCCATGGCTTCCACAACTCACGTCACACACCAAACATTAACACACAAATAAATAGGGTATTGACTCGACTACTCGATAACCTGCTGAAATAAGGGAAATGACTCTAAACAACTCGTATCACTGAGCTGGCTCGTCGGGGGTCTTCCTCATCATTGCGGCTGCCCTCTGATTCTGCTTTAGGTGGGGAAGCTGCTGGTGTAGGAGTGTGGTGACGCTTGCTCGCCCGGCGGTCTGGGGAGTCAGGAGTCCATGTGTCATTTATGGTGACACACAGTTCATTCCCATCTCCTCTTTCTCT
This sequence comes from Neostapfia colusana, assembly GCA_030760725.1. Lineage (NCBI taxonomy): Eukaryota > Viridiplantae > Streptophyta > Magnoliopsida > Poales > Poaceae > Neostapfia > Neostapfia colusana. The sequence goes on from JASWHV010000013.1 coordinate 77,834,381, forward strand.
CGCCCTCAAGCTGGCACGAAGCAATGCCTCAGTCTCCTTCAGGGTGTCCCGCACATCCTGTAGCTCCTGCTGGCACTCCTGTAGTCGAGTGCTGAGCATAGATGCATCCTCCAAGCACAGGTCCATGTGCTCGTGGGAAGTCTCCTGCTGCACTGGCAGGTACTTGTACTCCACGGTGCCACTCTCACGCTAGAGGACATACATGTACTCAGTCCTATCTAGGTGGCAACGGTTGATGTAACTCTGGCAGGTGATGGCCTCCCAGGTGACATCCTTCTTAGCATCGGCCTGAGTCGCCCGACAAGCTCGAGAGCGGTGGATCTTGAGCAGCTTGTTTTCATGGATAATCCTCATCTCTGAGCTCCATTCTTCACGCTTCTTACAGAGGGTCCTGGTGGAGCTGTAGTGTATGATCAGCTTGCCAACATTGCTGGCGGCGTGGAGCATACGCCGAAGACGGCGCAACAAGCCTCCTACTGCCAACCCGTAGGAGTGGTACGTCACCGGACGGTTCTCCTCTATCAAGGCAAGGGCAGCTACAGGAACTCTCCCTCCGGTGGACTTGCGGGCGGTGCGGATCATGCGAACCATCTAAAACATAAAGCATTTTAAAATGAAGTTAGATAAGAATTAAATAAGGATTGTATTTTGAATAAAAGTTGGGACAAGGTGAATAAAGTGACCCCATTAAATAACTCTTTCAACCCACACCTTTGTAAAATAGTTTTTAAGAAAAATAGGGTCCTTAAATACGTCCATTTCTGCCTAGGTCCACGTTCCTACGGGCAACCTTGGCTCTGATACCACTTCTGTCACACCCGATTTCTCCAAAGAGCAACCGAGTGAATATCACATGTATGCCAGGATCATTTTCTCATACATGTGATGACAAATAGTGAAACATCATTTATTACAAGCCAAGAGTTCGAATATAAAATAAGTCTTACATAGCATAATATCTCGATGGACGATAATATGTTCATAACATGTAAATAAAACAACAGCGGAATATAAATCTTGTGGGCTTCGTCATAGGTGTTGCCTGGGGGACTCCGTGAACCTAGAATCCTTCTTCGGGTCCGAAGTCTTGGTCATTGAACACCACGTCATCCCCTTGACCTGAGCAGCAATTTAAACCAAGAGAAAAGCAAGCTTGAGTACCGTTGGTACTCAGCAAGTGTGGGAAAGTTATGTCATGCATGGCTAGAGCAAGGAGAGGTTGAACTCATGGTTAAAGCACTACGCAATTAATACCTATCACCTTAGCTTATTAAGCACCTACATTACTACACAGGTGAAATGGTCCCAATCTCCCAACCCATCATCAAAATCAAGTAATCTATAACATCATTTCCAATGTTAAGCTCCCCGCTCAACATCCTCAACTTCCAAATTCATCATCCTCTAATCATGAATAAGTCCAAGCCATCTTGACCATGAGCACGGCTGTCATGACAGTTTTGACTCTGCAGAGTTTGCACCACTGTACCCACATGTAGTGATTTCATCCCCCGTTACCGGGTGGACTAAGAGAACCTCCCTTATGCCAGTGGCCGCGAACCACGTTCACATTTCCCAGGTGTGTAGGCAGGAGATCACTACGAGGCCTTTACAAAGGGATTCCCGACGAGCGTGGGCCCACAGAGGTTTCACCCCTAACAGCATACAAGAGGCTCCAACCCCGCTGCAGTGGCCCCCCTCTTGCGCCTTGCGGTTCATATGGTAGTCCAGCTGACACCTATTCCCTGCACCATCCAAACACCCATACTTGTGTTTGCATCACCATTTGAATTTAAATCCTAATCACATGTTCAAATTTCTGAATTTAATATCCTATAGGGTCTGAAGTGCAAATCCTCCCTACTGCAGGGTCTAATTTACTATTTCCTAAATTTTTAGGGGCCTACTTACACAAAACAGAGAGGTTTTCCTAATTTTTATTAAGTCCAGGGGCTAAAACTGATTTTTAAATGAATTTACATGAATTTCTGAAAGTCCAGGGGCTAGATCAGAAGGTTTCAAGGGCTAGCTATTCTTTTCTAACAAGTCCAGGGGGTAGCACGCAAAATTTCCAGCCTTTATAATGCGGGGCTGACGTGGACCGTCCGAATTTAAATAAAGGGTCACAATTAGATTGCGAAGGGGTACGCCGGGTTCCTATTATGCGCCAGATGATTTAAAATAGACGGCCCACAAGAGGCCACGTCGCTCCTGGCCGGAGTTTGCCCGCGCGCGCGGTGGCGCACGGCGGCAGCGGTGCGATCTCGCTGGCGAGGTCACGGATCTTCATCTACAGACGCTCACACCCGCCCTTTTTGGTAGCAAACGGCAGAGGGAAGACAGGAGAGCTCACCAGTGCGGTTTTCTTGGATCCGAAGGGGTCGGGAGGGCTCAACGGCAGCGAGGAGCGGCGACCGAAGGCGATCTTCGGTGGGAGAGCAATGGGGTCGATCCTCCTCGGATTTTCTTCGGCGATGAGCTTCTCTGGAGGCGGTCAAGCACTGCAAGCACGTTAGCATGGGGAAGAACGGAAGAGAAAGCCGGAAAAAGGGCAGCAGCGCCGGCGGTTCCCACCTTGCGTCGGTTGTGGCCGATCGGGGAGGAAGGGGCAGATTTTCGGCGTTTAAATGGCGAGGGAGGGCGGCGGGGTCGGTTGAGATCATGCTGGAGTGCCCGGGATTGAAGATCATGGTGTGCGAGCGAGGGTTTCGGGAGCGGCTGGTGCGATCGGGCGCGGGAGTAGCGGTGGCGGTTGGGACGCGCGTGGGGAAGGAGATAACACGCGGGCCCCGCGCGTCAGAGAGAGGGAGAGGGGGGAAAGCAGGCGCGGGTTTTGGGCCGGCCAAGGAGGGTTTCGGCCCACTGGCCGTTTTTCTTTTTCCTTTTCCTTTTCTGTTTTGATTTAAATTTGAATTCCAGTTTGAATTTGAACTGCTTCACCACATGCATTACGTCCAAAAATTTTAAATTCCCCTCTTTAGCAGGTTTTGGGGTGTTGCAATATATGCAACGGCAAATATGATGTAGCACACCGGGGACGGCGCTGCAGCACGGTGCTGGATATCGTGCGGTAAACACCTGAATGCTATAGTGTCCCTATGTCCGCAATGCACGAGAAATCGTGTAGGGAGGGGGGGGGGTTGCCTTGTCCGGTGCGGCAGGTCACGCATGATGAAAGTAGTGTTGCTATAGAGTTCAAATGAAATGATATGACCGTCCACCTTCCAAATCGAGCGGAAAAGAATCGGAACCAACCAAGAATTGAATCGAATATCAAAGTGCATCAAAGAAGAAACAAATCGAAGGAACCAAAAATGAATTGTATTGAAGAGGAACCGAAGCCTAAAACTTCACAAAACAATCCACATCGAATCGAAGAAGAATAACATGATGGAGAGCCACTTGAAAAATGGTGTGTCGAACGCGATGGACTCCTGGGGCTTGTACCCGTTGGAAACGCTGGCGGCACTTAGAGGCACGATCGATTGGCTGCTGCTGGCTGCTTAGAGAGGAGGGACTGCAAAGGATTGGCTGCTGGTGACTGCGCGTACAAGGGAGTGGAGCGTGATTGAGGCGATTCATGAGTAAGCCTTGGGTGCAGATAAAGGAGACAGAAAAGGAAAAATGAGGAAGAAAGGAAAAAAAGAAAATTAGTGGAGAAAGAAAAAAAGAGGAAAAGGGGGAAATTGAAATAAGGAAATGGACGGATTTTTAAAAAGAACATATAATATTATTTTAATAAAACTAATTAAAAAAACTGATGCACCATTCCATTTTTTGCATATGTATCATACAATTTCCAAAATAATACTCAATATTAAACTTAAGATTTTCTTTTTTTGACCGAGAACTATAACAATTCTTGTTAATCTTTCACACACATCGCGCGCGCACGCGCACACGTGAGGGGGACCCCGGCCCGTATCACGGGGCCGTGCCGCTAGCCCGGGAATCGCATTGGGTGGTGTCGTGTTATGCGGCACCCAACAGCACACATATAAGAAAAAATGTATTACATAAATCAAAAGCGGAAGCTTACAAATGTTCTTTGTAAATAATTTACATAAAATAGCTACAGCGGAAGTCTATAAACAGCTCACGTCGAATAGCTAACGAGCACTTGAGAAGAGGTCCAGCCCGCGGACTCCTCTCGCTAGCAACACGAAGACCTTGCAGCGGCTGGGTTCTCCATGTGTTACATGACTCGGAAGTCTCTGAGTCTCACCAGACAACCTTCTTCATAAGCATCTATGTTAACTTGCAAAATCACTCATGTAGAAAGAGTGAGCACAAAGGCTCAGCAAGACTTAACCGTCTCTCCTAAAGCATGCAACTCTACATGAAGGGAACTTAACACGTAAACATATAAGTTGCATAAAGACTTCCCTACACGTTCATCCTTAACTTTCAGATTTTAGCCATCATAGTAGTGACCTTGCGCCCAGCAACATTGGAACTCCACAATCAAACAAGAAACGCTTCATTCCAATGTTACTTGTCCCAAGGTGGAAATTAACTTTAGTTTGCTCTATCTCTACTTCAAACAAGGTTTTCATGCAATTCCAAGTATCATAGCAGCAGTTTTAACTTGCAAACGGTTCTCACCCAACTTGCTTACTACGTCACAACACTGTGAGCAAACGGTACTCATAACCGTGAGGGACGGTGATTCGAATCAAACACTGCCCGGATAACTCGACACATACACCCGCCTATGAGGACACAAATCTGGCGTCCTTCATTATGTCGTATGTGGCAACCTTTCGCTGGACACCCGACTGTAGAACCGGTCACGCCGTCTCGGGCTCATAGGTCTAACGAGACGATGTGGTATGCCTCTATAATCTAGTTAACCTGGTACATCGGTTTCCTGGGTCCCATATAGCAGTAAGCATCTGGTACACAACTCAATACTTGCTCAGCGGGGCTGCACACGCTTTGGTCCGTAACCGACACAGGCGGAGCTACTCGACCAAGACCTCGTCTTGTCGCTGCCTAACCCTCCTGCCCGGTCTCATCTTTAGAAATATAACTTTAGTTTGCCTCTTTCCACTATACTGTGTGATCCTGAACGATAGCTCGCGAGTATTCCATCTACTCGACTTCTACCGGATGTCCTAACCTATTTAGCATGGCATTATTCTACAGCGGGGGAAACTCTATTCTACCCTTAACTCCAGGGTCCATTTTGGTTATGCAAGTGGAGTATAAACATACTTGACCTGATGCACATACAACTTTAAACCATAATTATGAACAACGTAAAAACTTTATAAAACAGCTTAAATACAAATCAGAGTTTGCCTTGGTTTTTGCAGGTGACTAAGTATCTATTTAGTTAGTGAAGCCCACTTGTGGCTTGATCACTCGCTTTCCTTCCTCTTTGATCTCCACTTCAATTGCTTCACAATCTTCACGTAGAGGCGACACGTTATGAATATGTATATGTGCTTAATTGTAAAGCTTTTGCTAACAAGTTCTAAAGACAAGTTTAAAACTGGAACTCTGTTTAAGAATTTAAAACGACACGGGTGCTAGTGGTTTGGGTTAAGCAACATGATCAAGTGATAATTGCATTTCATAATTTCTGTGTTACTCATCTGAAGAGGTTGAATAGAACAGTGGTGATCCAGAGCCCCAATGGAGCTGAACATTTTCTTGTGAGTTCCTTGTCACAATAAAGTAATCTGGACCAAAATGTAGAATTTTTCAATGAGTAGATCACTCAGAACAATTCCCTAAGTATTCAGGAAAAAGGAATAAATTCTGAATAAATTTGCACTTTCATGCAAATTAGAGTAAACCAAAAATTCAAACATAGCTTAGGGAGCATGCATGAATTTTCCTAGGATTTTTGGAGCTAAGAATTCCTCAGAACTGAATTTCCAAGTTTTGGAAATTCTCTGAAAATGTTTCTGTATTCATTTGAACACAGCCACTTGAAATCAGCATTATCCTAATCAAATCAACTCCAAATGAGCTGACATTTTTACAGGATCTAACTAACATACTCAAGAAAATTCTGGCAAAATTTGAGGATTTTTGGATGACCCAAACTCCCTCTAAAATTCTTTTGCTGAAAAGTTTTAAAGAAATTTTCCATAATTTAATAATGCTTTTCATACAAATTGGGTTGCATATTTGGATAGAGTTTGTCAATCAAAATCCATCCCAATTTGAATCACAAAATTTGGAGGTTCCTACACCAAGATATGACCTTTACAAGAATTGGTGAGAAACTGAAAATGACTCTATTCTATTTTTTGCAATGTTCAGAGACATAAGGAATTAACACCACATTTTGCCAAGAAAATAGGTCCAATGCCTCTGAAATTTTTACTGGAGTTCAACTATATTTGGAAGGATCTCCTGCCCAAATTTTGGAATTTTCCAATACACATAACTCCTGGAATAATTCCTACAATATTTTATTTATATCAATTATTGAGCCAAATCCAGGGATTTTCATGATTATTAGGCTGCACCCCTGGATAGTACTCTCTGAGAGGAATCCAACAAAATTTATTTGAAAATTTTTGGACATTCCTACACAAAGTTATGGCTCTTCAAAGTTTAAACCAAATTAGACAAATTCTGGAAATGTTTAAACTCAGCTGCGGGCCCCACATGTCAGTTCATCCCCTTCCTTGCGCCAAACAGAGGGTAGCGGTGGTGTGCTCCGGTGAGGTCCGCCAGAACCAACTTTGTGGCCACCCACCGGCCTCCAACTTGCCGCCCCCCACTAATTTGGCATGCTGAACTCGATGACACCGTCTCCGGCAGCCGGCGATGCCCGGAGAAGGGTGCGCGACGGCGGCAGCATACCACTAGGGTTCCGACGAGGTCAACCAAGCCCAATACTTCACAATACTCTTGGATTTTTGTCTCTAGAGCACCAGTGGATGGTGCAGAAGCTAGTAATGGCCTCTAACGCCGGTGAAACGGCCGGCAAACGGGGGCTCCATTGTGACCCGAGGTGCTTTTGCACCGGCGGCTAAGAAAATGACTAGAATTTCCTCATTTCTTGATGTTTTTGCTCGGTTCTTCTTCGAGGACGTCCGCTAGGACGTGTAGAAGCTGTGTGCAAGCTTGCTCCAGCTTTGGTGGACCGTGCAACTCGAATTTCGGGGCAGACCGAGCCCTACCCACATGCACTAGGTTTCGGGAACATGGGAAATTCTCCACGCTCGGTCGATCATTCTCTATACGGATTGCATCTACACGATCTAGGGAATATGGCGCACCTTTTTCATGTAGAGAAGGGATGGTGAAAAGGACCGTAGCTCGCTGTCCACGGTGACCCGAGTTGAACTTCCGCCGGGGAGCTTCGGTTCTTTGCGCCAATCGTCGATTTGCGCGCTACACGAGCTAGGAACGTCGGAGTTGTTGGCTAGCATGGTAGAGCACAGGCGGGCGCTGCTTTTACGTGTGTCAAGCGTGAGCAACCGAGGCTCGGTTGGTGGCCGGCGATCGGGAGAAGCAGAGCGCGGCAGTGAGCTGCTGGTTTCTGTTCTTGCGCGAAGGGAAAGCCACGAACCGGGGCTCGGTCGAGGAGGAAGTGGATCACGCCGAACGGTAAGGCAGCACAGGAGATACGCTGAGATATACGTGGTCCCCAACATGGAAGTCCAAAGGACGACGTCTCCTATCTGCATAGCTCTTTTGTCTGGACTGAGCGGCTTTAAGATTTGCTCGAATAAGCCTTACCCGCTCTTCAGCTTCATTTACGAGATCAATCCCGTAAATAACTCTCTCGCCAAATTCGCACCAGTTCAACGGTGTACGTCACTTCCAGCCGTAGAGAGCTTCATACGGTGCCATCTTGATACTCGCTTGATATCCATTGTTATAAGCGAATTCCGCCAACGGTAGATGATCGTCCCATCCTTTACCATGGTGAATGGCACATGCTCGAAGCATATCTTCGAGAACTTGGTTCACCCTCTCCGTTTGCCCATCGGTTTGAGGATGATATGCAGAGCTTCTAATCAATTTGGTCCCCAGTGAGGCATGTAGCTGCTCCCAGAAATGAGCAATGAACAACGCGTCTCGATCGGAGATGATCGTCCGGGGAACTCCATGTAGGCACAGTATTCTTGTAATATACAGCTCCGCATACTTCTTGGCATGGAATCCTGTATGTACCGGGATGAAATGTGCTGATTTGGTTAACCGATCAACGATCACCCAAACCGAGTCATGTTTATTAGCCGTGAGAGGTAGTCCAACAATAAAATCCATACTAATATCCTCCCACTTCCATGCCGGAACACTTAGCGGTTGCAAGGTTCCCACTTTCTTCATGTGGTCGGCTTTAACTCGCCGACACGTATCACATTCTGCTATGTATTTAGCAATCTCTCGCTTCATCCAGGTCCACCAAAATTTAGTCTTCAATTCCTGGTACTTCTTGTTGCTGCCCGGATGAATAGAAAACTTGGATAAGTGAGCCTCATCCAAAATTTTCTTCCGCAGCCTCATATCACAGGGTACGACTATCCGTTTCTTGAACCATAAGGTATCTTCATCATCTAACCGGAAACATTTCATCTCCCCGTTCTTCAACCTCCTTTTAATATGAGACATGCCCTTGTCTCGTTTTGAGCTTTCATAACCTCCTCTTTTAATGTGGGTATGAGAGCTAGATTATGTAGAGCTCCATATGGAACCAAGTAGAGACTCGGTTCTTCCTCTTCTATCGGCGTAATGGTCAGATTATGAATATGGGATTTCTGGCTGAGTGCATCGGCAACCACATTTGCCTTGCCCAGATGATAATGAATTTCAATCTAATAGTCCTTGATCAGCTCCAACCATCGCTGTTGTCACATATTCAGCTCTTTTTGAGTGAATATGTACTTCAAGCTTTTGTGGTCGGTGTAGAGATGAACCCAGATTCCCCAATAGGTAATGTCTCCACATCTTCAAAGCTAGCACCATGGCAGCAAGCTCTAGATCATGAGTTGGATAATGTTGTTCATGATTCCGTAATTGCCGTGATCCATATGAGACCACGTGTCCTCCTTGCATGAGTACACAACCAAGTCCGATGCCGGACGCATCACAATAGACATCGAAGGACTTGGTTGTATCCGATTGAGCTAGAACTGGGGCTGTTGTGAGGTGTTTCACCAACGCTTGAAAAGCTTCTTCACATGGCTTACTTCAATCATATTTGATGCCCTTTTTCAGTAGCTCCGTCATAGGTTTATAGATTTTTGAGAAGCCCGGGACGAACCTCCGATAATATCCCGCCAAACCCAAGAAGCTACGAACTTCATGTACTGATGTTGGAGACTTCCATTTCAGCACTTGTTCAATCTTGCTTGGATGAACAGCGATGCCTTCCGCTGAAATAATATGTCCAAGAAATGGCACTTGGTTGATCCAGAATTCACATTTACTAATCTTTGCATAGAGCTTGTGATCTCTCAGTCGTTGGAGCACAATATGCAAATGTTTAGCGTGTTCCTCCTCTGATTTGGAATAGACCAAGATATCATCGATGAATACCATGACGAACTGATCCAACTCTGGCATGAACACCGAGTTCATAAGATACATAAAGTGAGCCGGAGCATTGGTCAACCCAAATGACATAACAAGATACTGATAGAGTCCATATCTTGTCGAGAATGCTGTTTTTAGGATATCCTCCGCTCGAATCTTGATTTGATGATATCCCGACCTTAAGTCCATCTTGGAGAAGACTTTAGCACCCACTAGTTGATCGAAGAGAATATCAATTCTTGGTAGTGGATACTTGTTCTTTATCGTCACAACATTCAACAAACGATAATCGACGCATAGCCTAAGCGTCTCGTCCTTCTTCTTCACAAATAAAGCCGAGCAACCCCATGGTGATGAACTTGGATGAATGAACCCCTTGTCCATCAGATCCTTGAGTTGCTCCTTCAGTTCAGCTAATTCATTCGGAGCCATTTTGTATGGTCTCCGAGAGATCAGCATGGTTCCCGGTATCAACTCTATTTTGAATTCCACCTCATGCTCAGGTGGTAAGCCTGGAAGATCTTCGGGAAACAGGTCCGGATATTCACGGACTACCGGAATGTCTTCTAACTTGCAAGCTTCGGCATTACATAATTCTTGGACTTTGGAAACAGCTTTGCCGAGATACAATGTATGACGCCCGTGAAGTGGTGAGTCCAAATGAACACTCCTGTTCTCGATATCCAGAACAGCCCTATGGAAAGTTAACCATGATATCCCCAATACATCAATTCCTTGATCTTCGAGAATAATGAGGGTGGTAGGATAAATTTTCTACCCAAACAAAGTGGTGCTCTAGAAACGACTTCATTAGTCGTTATGTCTCCCCCTGGCGAATGAATCAGGTAAGAACCCTTGGCCTTGCTAATGAAGTTATGTGTTGCACCAGAGTTGAATAGAATGACAACTGATTTGTCATTTAAGGTGAACCTGCCTGCAAGAACAGGTCCTCCCTTGGGCAGATCATCGACTGACACATAATTAACAGTTCCCACTTTGGACATGGTTTTCCTTTGCTGTCCAAGATCATTATTTAGCACTGGACCCACAGACATCAAGTTGCTGCTCGGTTCAGTTGCTTCATTGACGATGTATTCATTGTTAATTTGAAGTGGGATACCCCTCGGTTCCGCTGAGAAATCATCATGATCATCTTCAACCTCTTGAGGGAAATAATATTCTGGTGCACCCTGTTTGTACTGAGGTGCACGAGAAATAATTTGTTGCTGCGGTGGAGGTAAATAAAACCTCTGTGGAGTATAAGAGTCGTCATACTCCAAGAATGACTGCACCTTTTGTGGAACCTCTCGACCGGAAGGAGAACGGATTACCCACCGATACTTCTGAGGCAGATGATTGCATTCATCATGTGATGAGTCCCTCTCCCTCTTTTCTATAAGGTAGAGATTGGAATAATATTCCTGAGTGATAGCACAGCTAATAAACTCATCAAAATTAGTTTGGCTAACTTGAGCCAACTCACATCGCAGCCTGGCAGTCAGCCCTCGGTAAAAATGATAACCCTTCGTGGCTGGTGATTTCACATAATCAGGAACATATTGAGCTAGGCAATTAAATTCCTTCGCATACTCAATAACACTCATTTCCCCTTGTTTTAGATTCCAGAATTCATCCAGACTTGTTTGCATTATGCCCGCAGGAACGAAATGAGCACGAAATGTATCCTGGAACTCCGTCCATGTGACACGATGCCCTTCTGGTTGGATAGCAAGGTATTCTGCCCACCATGCTCCCGAAAAGCCGTGAAGCTGCTGAGCGGCAAATAGAGTCTTCTGAAATTCATCACATTGAATCAACCCAAACTTGGACTCAATGACACGTAACCAGTGATTTGCTTCACAATGGTCAGCCGCTTCGGATAATACCGGCGGTTGTGTGGCCAAGAAATCCAGATAAGTGCTCGGGGTTGGCATGTGATGTTGAGCTTCTCTATTTATTACTTGCTGAACTAGAGTTTGGAGGGTTTCATTCATCTTCGCCATAATTTCTGCCAATCCGGTTGGCGATGGCTCTTGTGATGACGTCGGGTCATTCCCATCTCGACTCGAACCTCCAAGCTCCATTTGAGAATGTGTGCGTACCATACTGCACGAAACAAATTTTGAGTCAAACAAAATTCTATCCCTGCAGTAAGTAAAGATAAGCAAAACATGAACATGTCATGAACTTTATGAAAGCATAACCATATTCATGTTTAGACAAATCTTAAGTACGATAAACTAATCAGCTGGACCACCCTGACCAGTTCACACAAACTCCAAAATTTAATCAAGTTAACTACAGGTTCTTGACTCGCGTTCAACACCAAAGTTTTAGTAAACTTCAGTATCTTTCCAATGCTTATTCATATGTCTCTAGATAATTTCTGGATCAAAAGTTATGATTTCCCAAAGTCGACAGAATTTCTGGATAAAATTTGCCAGCATCTCCTTTGTATGTGGCTAACTTTATCACAGTTGTATATGCAAATACAATAAGAATCTGAACAAGCTTTGAACTACAAAAATGTTTCACATTTCATAACCTTTCCAACGGTGTATCATAGGCTCCTTAGGTATTTTTCTACAGAACGTTATGGCTTAAAAACAGAAAGGTCCAGGGAGGTTTTGCTCCTGTCCTCGTTCTGAACAGTTTGCCTTCAACTGGACTTCTCACCAACTTAACATGTGATTTTACTCTGGAGGTGCACAAAGAAGTTGTAGAGAACTTGAATATATTTCCAGAACTGTATCATACACCTTAATTGGTTAAATATACTCAGAGTTATGCTCTGTCAAAGTCCAGCAAGAATTTCTGCCAGAAAACAGATCACTCTGTTTTTGAAATCTTTGAAGCCTAGTCATTCTCTCATTCGAATCTTAGCTCAAAATAAGAGTTCAGTAACTAATATTTGTTTCAAACTTCCATTTTTAGTTGAAAGTTAGCTCATGAATCATCTCTTCATAGGGAAGAGGTTATTAAGTGTAGTACAGTGTCGATGCATCGTAAGAAACATGTCGGTCCTACGTAGCCTCACCAAAGAAAATCCTAACCGGATTATACCGGCATATCCGTATTATCAGTGGCACTAAGACGGTAACTCGCAAACGTGTGCTACTCGGAATACATACATGGTTAGTAACTGCAGAAGAACACTCAATAGTGATGCACTCAAGGGTTGTTGTCATTTCAGACAGGTCCATATTTGAAAGTAAATACATACGCCCGTATCATTTCCATACGGCCGTCCTTGAGTTAAGCCACGTCTCAAGGTACGTGATCGTGTTTTCAAACCACACGACGGGGAACCCGAGTAGAACGCAAACGGGTCCTCATGGTTGGGAATTTTATCACCCCAACAGATACCACCTACTGCCCTGCAGGGCACGCCGATGGCAAGCGCTGCGTATGTCCTCCTAGGCTATTTCCAGAAGAACACACTATCGCGTTACCGACCACACGATGGGGTTTCCACTTTTTTGCCTAATGCATGTCAGGGACCAGCGTTTCATATGAACTCAGGAACATGAAGAGTCCAAGAGTTTCATATTAACGTCCCACACCAAGCTGTGAGACCTATCCCTGAACTACTTTCCTCGTCAAGGGGGCTAACCAAAATTGATCCGCTTTCGGTGGCATTCCTTACCATGCTTACCTGAGCGTAGGTGCGTCATTACATAATCAAAATTCAGAATTATAACACATATGTTAGTCATGCCACTTTAACTATACTACTATAGTCCTTATGTGGACCCAATATCGTTTCCTCACCGTATCCTAAGTTTTTGTCGTAATACGATCCTTATTCCGTGCGCTATTACCAATGCGGCTCTGATACCATGCTGAGGGGGACCCCGGCCCGTATCACGGGGCCGTGCCGCTCGCCCGGGAATCGCATTGGGTGGTGCCGTGTTATGCGGCACCCAACAGCACACATATAAGGAAAATTGTATTATATAAATCAAAAGCGGAATCTTACAAATGTTCTTTGTAAATAATTTACATAAAATAGCTACAGCGGAAGTCTATAAACAGCTCACGTCGAATAGCTAATGAGCACTCGAGAAGAGGTCCAGCCCGCGGACTCCTCTCGCTAGCAACACGAAGACCTTGCAGCGGCTGGGTTCTCCATGTGTTACATGACTCAAAAGTCTCCGAGTCTCACCAGACAACCTTCTTCATAAGTGTCTATGTTAACCTGCAAAATCACTCATATAGCAAGAGTGAGCACAAAGGCCTAGCAAGACTTAACCGTCTCTCCTAAAGCATGCAATTCTACATGAAGTGAACTTAACACGTAAACATATAAGTTGCATAAAGACTCGCCTACACGTTCATCCTTAACTTTCAGATTTTAGCCATCATAGTAGTGACCTTGCGTCCAGCAACATTGGAACTCCACAATCAAACAAGAAACGCTTCATTCCAATGTTACTTGTCCCAAGGTGGAAATCAACTTTAGTTTACTCTATCTCTACTTCAAACGAGGTTTTCATGCAATTCCAAGGATCATGGCAGCAATTTTCTCTTGCAAACTGTTCTCACCCAACTTGCTTACTACGTCACAACACAGTGATGTGAGACCTATGTGTGCTGAATACATTGGCTTTGACGATAAAAGTTTTGAATACTACCAAAACACCTTTTTAACAAGGTCCGACTCTAGGTCCGAGCTCCTGCAAGGTCCGCCGATAGGTCTGACTTGTTTTGGGTAGCTCCGGCAAGGTCCGACTTGCTTTGTCTAGGTCTGACTTATTTTGGCTTGGTCTGACTTATTTTTGCTAGCTCCGGTGCTAGGTCCGACTAGCTTTGGTAAGTTCCGTGCTTGGTCCGACTAAGCTTTAGTAAGCTCTGGCGCTGGGTCCGACTAGCTTTGGTAAGCTCCGGTTCAAGGTCCGGTTAGCTTTGGTAAGGTTTGGAGCTTGATTGCAATGGTTTTGCTTTTAACTTGCAATGTTTCAAACTTGCTTTACTCTTATGGAAAGTTTGTTTAGTATTATTTTACTATGTTTTTGGTGTGTTTTGGTGGTTATGGCTGATATCATTTTTCTATGGTTTACAACATGCTTATGTGAGGTGCTCACATAAGATGTTGTAGTTTCGGAACTAACGAGAGTCAAGTCGAGGACTTGTGCTCGGAAGTATTTGTTGTTTATTCATGTGCAGGTGTTGCTTGAGTTCAAGACATGGCTGGTGACTGGATCCATTGAACTAGTCTTAGGGAGAAGATGAGGTTCAACAACCAAGTTCGGGAGGAATTGTGGTTGAGTTGATCGAGAGGTTGCACAGTATGTTTGAATCAAGAACAATGCATATGAAGGTATCTTGGACGTCGTTGGAAGATGTTTACATGTGTGCAAGGAGTGCATGGACGTGGCTGCATGGTTCCAAGACGTGATGAAGAGATGTGGACGTAAAGAATTGGTCGGAAAGGTCCAAGCGACTAGGTTATGGACTCAGGCTGCGGCTGAGTCTTGTTTGACTCAAATATGGAAAGTTTTGAGTTGGTTATGATAGGATTTTGTGTGGGTCACGAATTTGAGTTATTTTAGTAATGTGGGATACGTTTCTAAGGTGTTTGGAAGTCTTAATATTGCTTCTATCTGCGTATAGAAGAGTCCTAAGCAGTATTGGAAAGTTACAGTTTGAATCCAAGTAGGAGTAGGAGTCCTAATTTGAGTTGAGTTGGCCTTCGGGCTGGTTATATAAACAAGTGAGGCCAGAGCTCATGGTGCACGACTTTGGGGCTGTTCCTCTTGTGTTTTGATAAATAAAATTCGTATTCTAAAGGAACTTTTGTGCCTTGTTCGTCCGACTTGTTTCAGACAAGTTTTTCTCGTCGAGTTTCTGTTCAGCACTATCTTGCTTCGGTGGTTTTATCATAACTCGAGTTTTACAAATCCAATTCATGTGATTCTTGTTAGGTTGTCTTCACAACTTGATTTTCTATCATCTGTGAAAATTTCACAGTCATTGAATTTGTGGTTTCAGATCTACACGAGTTTCTTTGCAGTATTCCAGAACTGTTTTTCTCGTGTAGTACAGATTGACCTTTGTTCGATCTTTTGATCGTAACTTGAGTTTTTCTCAACGGATTTTCATGATTTTTGTTGTGACATCTTTGTGACTTGATTCTCTACAATCTATAATAGTTTTGTCACAGTTGAACATGTTTAGATTAGTCGCACACACGGTTTCTTTAACAGATTGGTTTTCTGCTGAGGGGTGTTTTGTTGCTTCCTCTGAAAAGTTTTTATCTACCATTCACCCCCCCTATGGTAGCTTTACACGTGTACTTCGATCCTACAATTGGTATCAGAACCAGGTTGCTCTAATCTTTGTGATTTTCACGTGTTTTGACTAATCATCATGGAGAAATACTCCGCCAAACCTTGTGTGTTTAGTGGTATTGATTTTCAGGTTTGGAAGGCACGCATGGAAGCTTTCATCCAGGCGCAAGGCTTTGCAATATGGGAAAAGGTGTACAAGCCTTACGATGTGCCTTCAAACGATCAAGTCACGGCTACAAACATGAGAGATGTCGACAACAACAACAAGGCTCGGAACTTGATCATAGAAGGACTAACTCAGAGCAACTTCGATCGTGTTGCACACCTCCGATCGGCGTACGATGTGTGGAGAGCACTTTGTGACTACCACGAAGGATCCAACACGATCAAGGAGGTAAGACAGGATATGTTTAAGAAAGAATACATGCGCTTTGAGATGCAACCCAGTGAGTCCATTGATGACCTCTTTGCTCGCTTTAATAAAATTCTCAGCAACTTGCGTAGCGTCAATGTTAATTTTTCAGATGCTGAAAATGCTAGGCAATTACTAAGTGCATTAGACATGTCAATTTGGGAGATGAAAGTAACATCCATACGTGAATCCACTGTCATGAGTACTCTTACATTAGATGTGCTTTATTCTAAGCTAAAAACTCATGAAATTGACATTATATCACGTAAGAACCCAAATAAGACTATTGCATTTGTCTCACAACGTGATATGCCTAGCTCCGGCCAATCATCTAGCAATACACTTGCTTTGCTGTCTTAACTAATCCTGGAACAGATTGAGGAGTTTCCAGAGGAGGAGCTAGTACTTCTTTCTACTAGGTTCTCAAAAACATTGCAAAATGTGAGAACTAGAAGGAGAGGAAGCTCCGGACCTCAACGATGCTTTGAATGTGGTAAGATAGGACACTTTCGTACAGATTGCCCTAACCTTTCAGGTCCTTCTAACCGTGATGAAAGGCAGAATAAAGTCAAGTCCTATTTTGGCAACACCAACAAGAAAAAGAAGGGTTTTACAGGACGCAAACTGATAAACAGTTTCATCACCGCACTTCAAGAACTTGGCTCGAGTGATGTAGACATTGGAAGTGATGAAGATGATCTGGCAAACTTGTGCTTCATGGCAGGCAAATCAAAATCTAGTATGGAAGATGCAGAACACAACAGTGACAACGAAGAGGTGTGTCCTACTTGTGAAGAAATGTGTGATGCTATTTCTCGTGCCACTATTATTGTTAAGAAAAAGGACAAAAAGCTTAGGGACAATGCTGTTAAAATTGAGTCACTAGAATCTGAAATTAATCATTTAAAATCCTCGATTCCTAGTGATGATTCTTGTTCCTCATGTGATTTAATATATGAACAGTTGTCCTCTCTAAGAAGTGCACACACCTCCACACTTGATAAACTTGAACTTGAAATCGAAAAGAACAAAAAGCTTGCTGCACTTAATGATAAAAACTTGAAAGATGCTTGTTGTTCTACAATTGATTTGCATTGTTTTACTTGCGATGATCTTGATAAGAAACTACAAGATGCTATGAAAGAAATTTCTATATTGAACAATGCTTTACGTTCTCATGAAGTTAAATATTGTTCCAATTGCAAATTAAAAGGAAAAACTTCATGTGGAAATTGCCTTGATCTATCAAATAAACTTGATAACATGCATAAGACATTAGATGGGTTTTGTAATGGGAATAAGAACCTAAACTTGCTGTTGAATTCTTCCAAGTCTTGCAATGATAAAACTGGTTTAGGTCTTGATTCACATGCTCATGCTAAGGAACATCCACCTAAAATTGTAAAATCATTAGGAAGTGGTTTGATTCAAACAGTTCCTAAACAAAAAGAAGTGGTTTTTAAATCTGCAGGAGTGTTGTCACATTCGGGTTCAAATAAGTATACTGCATGCTCATCTAGACATGAACACAAAGTTAAATTTCATTGTACCTATTGTGGTAGAGATGGTCATGTCATAGATTTTTGTTATAGACTAGCTAAACAACAAAAAAAGGAAAGAATGCAAGCTATATCTTATAACTCTCATGCAAAATTTGCTGCACATACTAAACCGAATGTCAGGAACATGCAACCTGCTGTTATGAGTCAGAAATATTCAAAGTTTACCTCCGGAGCTTCAGTTTTTGCCTCCGGACCTTCTGTTTTTGCCTCTGGAGCTACTGATTTTCGCGCTACACATGTAACACCTCATAGGTCAGTAGTTAAGAACAAAAAATCTCAAACTTTGACTCATAAACCTGCTGTTTTATCTCAGCTTTCACATGTTATTCCTGCTGAACATCGTGTGACTCGGTACTAGATTCCTAAATGCCTTTTAACTAACCCCAGTATTGAGTCATCGACGTATTGTGCTTCTATGTAGGTTACACGCTTGAGGAAGGAGAACATTTGGATTGTGGATTGAGGTTGCTCACGCCACATGACCGGTAACAAAGAATGGTTCTCCTCTCTCTCTTTTGTATCACGTGTAGAGAATGTTACTTTTGCCGATAATTCTTCAACTCCTATAATTGCTAAGGGTTCGGTTAGAGTAAATGATCACTACACTTTGAAGGATGTGGCACTTGTCAAAAATTTGAAATACAACTTTCTTTCTGTTTCACAATTGCTAGATGAAGATCTGGAAATTATTTTCAATAAAAACTGCTGCAAAGTTGTAGGTTCAAATAGTGAGCTTATTTTTAACATGTCTCGGTTTTGGAAGAGTTTTTAAAGCTGATTTTGATATGTCTTCCTCTAAGCAAAGATGTCTAGTTGCAAATGATTCCAAAGATTTATATTTTTGGCATTGTAGACTTGGTCACGTAGGCTTTGATCATCTCACGCGTGTTAGTGCTCGTGATCGCATATGTGGGCTGCCTAAGCTTAAAGGGGACAAAGAAATTGTGTGCTCTTCTTGTAGACATGTTAAGATGGTTGCAGGTTCACATGCTCCTCTCACAATTACCATGACAACTGAACCGGGTCAACTTTTACACCTTGACACCGTAGGACCTTCATGTGTTCAATCCTTCGGAGGTAAATGGTATGTTCTTGTGATTGTTGACGACTATTCTAGATACTCTTGAGTTTACTTTATGGCATCTAAGAATGAAGCTTTTAGTCACTTTAGAACTTTATTTCTTAGATTATCAATTGATCACCCAGGATCTTTAAGAGTAATTAGAAGTGATAATGGAACTGAATTTAAAAATCAATCGTTTGATCACTTTTGTGCTGAAAATGCAATAGATCATCAATTTTCTTCACCATATGTATCTCAACAAAACGGTGTTGTAGAGAGAAAGAACAGAACCTTAGTTGAGATGGCTAGGACTATGCTTGATGAATATCAAACTCCTAGGAAATTTTGGGTTGATGCAATTGCAACCGCTTGTTATGTCTCAAATCGTGTTTTCTTGCGTGCTAAGCTAGGTAAAACACCATATGAGCTCAGGTTTGGACATAGGCCTAGTGTCACACACTTTAGGGTCTTTGGATGCAAATGCTTTGTTAAGAAACATGGTAATCTTGATAAATATGAAGCTAGATCTGTTGATGGCATGTTTCTTGGTTATCCATCTCATACTAGAGGCTACCGTGTGCTTTTACTTGATACTAACAAAATTGTGGAGACTTGTGAGGTTTCTTTTGATGAAGCTAGCCCAGGTACTAGTTCAAATATTGCAGGTCTGGATCCATATCCGCAGGGGGAGAGTATTTTCGTTAAAGAAGAGGAAGAAGCGGTGCTGCTGCCCGAAAATTCAGCAGCTAATGACATTGTTCCAGCTCCTGATCTTGATTCACAGCCAGCACCGACGACCACCATTGCTGGTCCAGATCCTCCTCACGTCACAAGCTCATCTATTTGTGATGAACATGAGTAAGAAGAAGCTTGTGAAGTGTGCACTCCCCTCCGGATTCTCAAAAGTCATCCTCCACAACAAATTAATGGAAGCTTGCATGAACGAGTTACAAGATCCAGGTTTTTCGACCCCAATTCTCATGCTCATTCTGCTTTTGTTGCTTCTTTTGAACCCAAAGATATATCACACGCACTCACTAATGAATCTTGGATTATTGCCATGCAAGAAGAGTTAGAAAATTTTGAAAGAAATAATGTTTGGAAACTTATACCTCCACCTCAAGGTCACACTTTAATTGGAACTAAATGGGTGTTTAAAAATAAACAAAGTGAGGATGGGTTTGTGGTTAGGAATAAGGCTAGGTTGGTTGCTCAAGGTTTCACACAAGTTGAAGGTCTAGATTTTGATGAAACTTTTGCTCCTGTTGCTAGATTAGAAGCCATAATAATTTTGTTAGCTTTTGCTGCATCTAAAGGTTTTAAGCTATATCAAATGGATGTTAAAAGTGCTTTTCTTAATGGCTACATAGATGAGGAGGTTTATGTCAAACAACCACCTGGTTTTGAAAATCCAAATTTTCCTAATCATGTTTACAAACTGTCCAAAGCCTTGTACGGTCTCAAACAAGCCCCTAGAGCATGGTATGATAGGTTAAAACCATTCTTACTTGAAAAGGGGTTTACCATGGGCAAGGTTGATAAAACTCTTTTTGTGCTTAAGCATGGCAATGACTCATTATTCGTTCGAGTGTATGTGGATGATATTATCTTTGGTTGTGCTTCTCATGATCTTGTGTCCAAGTTTTCAGCTATGATGAGTTCAGAATTTGAGATGAGTATGATGGGAGAACTCACGTACTTTTGAGGGCTGCAAATCAAGCAAACCAAGGAGGGTACCTTTGTGCATCAAACAAAGTATACAAAAGATCTCCTAAGGCGCTTCAACATGGACAAAAGTAAGCCTCTTCGGACACCAATGGGAACAGAAACAACACTTGAACTTGATGAAGATTGTGATCCCGTTGATCAAAAAGAATATAGAAGCATGATCAGATGACTTTTGTATCTCACGGCATCAAGACCGGACATACAATTCAGCGTATGTCTTTGTGCACGGTTTCAAGCCTCCCCACGTGCTTCACATCGTCAAGCCGTCAAAAGGATTCTCAGGTACTTACATGGAACTCAAGAATTTGGCATTTTTCTTCCTTCTTCCTCAACCGTTACTTTGAAAGCTTTCCGATGCTGTTTTTGGGGGTTGTAGGATTGATAGGAAAAGTACTTCTGGTGCTTGTCATTTTCTTGGTAATTCACTTGTTGCCTGGTCCTCTAGAAAACAAAGTTCAGTTGCACAATCCACAACCGAATCTGAATATGTAGCTGCTGCTAGTGCTTGCTCACAAATTCTTTGGATTGTTCAAACACTTAAGGACTATGAGGTTGATCTAGATAGTGTTCCACTGTTTTGTGATAACACTAGTGCCATTTGCATTGCTAAAAACCCCGTGCAACATTCGAGAACTAAGCACATTGACATTAGGTATCACTTTCTCCATGACAATGTCAAAAAAGGGAACATTGTGCTTCACCATGTAGATACCGAACAACAATTGGCTGATATTTTTACAAAACCTTTGGATTTCACTCGTTTTTGTTACATTCATAGTGAAATAGTGGTTATGCATCCTCATGGCTTAAATTGAGGGAGAATTTTGAAACTTGGGAAGTCTATGTGTGAATCTGAAATTAAAATAATATGAGCATAGTATTTTATGCATATATGACTTTGTGATTCCTTTTTCATGCTGAAAGTTCTTACTACATTACTCGTGTTATACATTTTGTAGTTTTTACCATGTCTAGTAATTGGAATAATTACTTACACTAAATCTGGTCATGGTCGAACTTTCTTTCTGTTTTGAACTTGTTGCATGCTCACAAGTGCTTTTAATCATAAAGAATTAATCAAGTAATCAACTCACATGTTGAGTTTTTATGTTCAAATAAAAAATGAGAAAAGATCAAGAGAATATGCATGCATCGCACTTCTTTTGAGATGGCTTATCATTGCACTTAGATATGAACTTGAAAGGAGTTGTGTATGACTAAAACCATGTCCTTAAGCTTCTGACTGTCAAATGACATAGGCTTGGCTTGGTTGGTTAGAATAAGGCTGATGCTGCATATAATCTCTTGCAAAGGTTATAAGATCAAAATTTGTGCTTTAAATGTTAAATAAAATGCAGCAACAAGTGTCATGCTTTCAGGTCTTGAAATAGTTAAGTCTGTGAGATCATAACTTGCTTAAATTGAAAATTACACTTGATCTCTAGCATGGCTTACATTACTTTATGTATCTCATTGATGTGTTAGTGTAAGTTACTTGATAGTATGATTTGGATGAGTTTTATTTTATATGTATATGTTATAATGTGCTCATAACAAATTAAAATTTATCTTTTGTACCTTGCTGAATACATTGTCAAAGGGGGAGAAATTGATCACACATTGCACACATTCACAAGTGTTTTGGCACGATTCTTCTCAGGGGGAGAAATTGTTTTCAAAACTTTTCATGTGAATAAGCCAATGTTCGGATTTTAAGTGGTGTTGTCAATGCATTCATCAAGAGGGAGATTGTGAGACCTATGTGTGCTGAATACATTGGCTTTGACGATAAAAGTTTTGAATACTACCAAAACACATTTTTAACAAGGTCCGACTCTAAGTCCGAGCTCCTGCAAGGTCCGACGATAGGTCCGACTTGTTTTGGGTAGCTCCGGCAAGGTACGACGTAAGGTCCGACTTGCTTTGTCTAGGTCTGACTTATTTTGGCTAGGTCTGACATGTTTTTGCTAGCTCCGGTGCTAGGTCCGACTAGCTTTGGTAAGTTCCGTGCTAGGTCCGACTAAGCTTTAGTAAGCTCCGGCGCTGGGTCCGACTAGCTTTGGTAAGCTCCGGTTCAAAGTCCGGTTAGCTTTGGTATGGTTCGGAGCTTGATTGCAATGGTTCTGCTTTTAACTTGCAATTCGAACTTGATTTACTCTTATGGAAAGTTTGCTTAGTATTATTTTACTAAGTTTTTGGTGTGTTTTGGTGGTTATGGCTGATATCATTTTGCTATGGTTTACAACATGCTTATGTGAGGTGCTCACGTAAGATGTTGTAGTTTCAGAACCAACGAGAGTCAAGTCGAGGACTTATGCTCGGAAGTATTGGTTGTTTATTCATGTGCAGGTGTTGCTTGAGTAAGACATGGCTGGTGACGGGATCCATTGAACTAGTCTTAGGGAGAAGATGAGGTTCAAAAACCAAGTTCGGGAGGAATTGTGGTTGAGTTGATCGGGAGGTTGCGCAGTATGTTTGAATCAAGAACAATGCATATGAAGGTATCTTGGACGTCGTTGGAAGGTGTTTGCACGTGTGCAAGGAGTGCATGGACGTGTGAAAGTGCATCTAGGAAATCCCTTGTGGGTTTTGGCTAATTGATGACAAGCATATGAGATCCTAACGAAATGATTGCAGGGCAAACTAAGTGAACTAGCTAGGTGCACACAAAAAGATGAAAAATAGAGTGGTGCCCGAAAAGGAAGACTTAAGTAGAGCTTGGAAGAACAAAGTAGATGAAAATGTATAGGGTGTGTGTGAGAGACACATCCCAAGAGCTCATGACTTTGCATAAGGGTAAGGGGTTTAAAAATCAACTAAAATTCACTGAAAACCGGACTAGTCCGTTCAGGGACCGGACTAGTCCGTTGTGGCGGACCGGAATCCGCTCATCCAGGATCGCAGAGGGTGGTGCCGCGCGATGCGTCACCCGACAGCACACGTCATAAGAACACATTATATTACAAGGGAAAACAAACTGAAGGTACAAAGTAGTACACTTCTCAGTTACAAACTAGAGTCTTTATTACACAGCGGAAGTTTCTATTGTACAACTCACGCCCGCCTATCTAGCAAAAGTCGGTTGCCCAGCCCTAGGGAAACCCATACTAGCTGCACGTCTCAGCTCAGCGCGGCGTGTACGGCTCCAACTCAGCCGTGGTCCCCGACGGAGAGTAACCCTCGCCGGTGGACTCGTACTCCGAGTCCGTGGGTGGCTCCTCACCTGAAAAACACTTAAGCAGCAACCGTGAGCACGAAGGCTCAGCAAGGCTTAATCGACTCATCTAAGCATGAAACTCTACGTGAGGGGTACCATGACATAGGATAGCAATGTTGCAGCAAATGGACACGCCTACAAGTTCATCCTTAGTTCATCTTTTAGCAACAGGTTAACAGTTCATAAAGCTGAAATTTAGTAAGCAATATTTGGTGGCACACATGTAGCAATACAATTATATCAACCAGCAATATTGAATCAACAGGTTTCATCCATTAATCTACATCACGACTCAGTGACCAAGTGGTACTCTTCACCGCGAGGGACGGCGAATCGACTCGATATACACCTGCAGGGAAACCCAAAGAGCACGTCACGTACGCCCACCCGTGGAGCTGCACAGCACGCTCACTCGATGTCGTACGGGACAACCTTTCACCCAACAGCCCAAACGTCGAACCGGTCGCACCGAAACGAGCAGGAGGTTCCCCACACGGAGCATCTCTCTATGCCCATTGGCAGATTTCCACCTTGCTGCCCTCAACCTACACCTATAAATCGGTGTGCTATGCCTCGACGCCCGGAGGTTTAGGCTACATCGGTTTATCGGGGCCCATATATCCGATATGCCTTCGGTACGTTCAAACTTGATCAGCGTGGGCCGCACACGGCTCGGTCCTCAATCGACACGGACAGGGCTGCGCACACAAGACTCCCTCTTGCTGCGCCCTAGCCCCTGCCCAGCCTCATTTTCATTACTAATGTGATCTCACATCGCTCAACCGAACCCGTGCGTCCCAAGCCTATCTCGCGAGTAGATTCCAACTACTCGACTTGTACCGAAGCCCTATGAATCTTTAAGCATAGCCTATCTACTCGAGGTCTTAGACACTACCCTCACTCTTTAAGGAACCTTTGGTTATGCAAGTGGGGTTTCATTCATCCTATACCTAATGCACATACATACTTCATATGACACGTGTAAACAAAGGAAAAACTTATAAAAAGGTTAATGCAAACCGGGGCTTGCCTTGTTGCTGCTGGTCAGGGGTTAGTTCTTCGTCCGGAAGAAGGAAGTCCAGCACTTCCGGAGTCTCTTCTTCAATGGCTACACGTTGAATATAATACTACATGTAAATTTTAATGCAATGTGTAAACTTGAATACTTATTTACTAGTAACTCTAGCTAGCCCTCCCCTTTGGGTTCTGAAATTTTTATGGTGGATTGGTAGGGTCCTAACCAGAGTTGTGACCAAGTTTTATTTGAAACAACGTTCAATTGAACCTTGTACAAATAAAAGCCTCTTTGGTCAATAATTGAGCCTCTAAGTAATTCCAGGGTTTTTCATGGCTCCCACCATTACTTTCTGGAAACTAGAATTTAGGACGGTTCTAATGGAGTTGGTTTCATGTCATTTGAAGGATTCTACAGAAATTTATGTCCCAATTAAGATTGGAGAAAATCTGAAAAATGTTTCTGTACATTTTTCTATTGTCCCTGGGCAGTTCCCTTAATCACCCAATTAGGGTAACTAATGAACCTGGATAAGTCTGAAAATTTTACTGGGATTCAGGGATTTTCCAATGAACCTTTCAGCCAAATTTCAGAATTTTTCATAAAGTAGTTCTCCAGATAAAATTCCCAACAGTTTAAATTTTAGGGATTTAATTCTGGAAAACTATTCACTTTCATGAGCTGAATTTGGTATTGCTGGAAAGTGCTCAGAGAGCTGAATCCAACCAAATTTGGTTCACCCGATTTGGAGCTCTCTAACCAAAGTTATGAGGATTTGAAGTTGTGGAAGAACTCTGAAAATCGGGGGAAAAGTTTAAACTCTCGGGGCTCGCGGGGACACGTGTCGAGCGCGGTGGTGTCCGGCACACCGGGGATACCACACGTGTCGAGCGCGGAGGTGTCCAGCACACCGGAGCTCACAGGGTATTTGCGCGCCAGCACAGCCAATCCCTGGCCACACCCGATCCCGATTTAAATCCTCTAGCCGCTGATACGTGGGTCAGCCGGCTCCGTCTTCCTCCCGCCGTTCTCTCGCGCCCGCGCCGCCGACCTCGCCGGAGCAGATTTGGGGCTCGCCGGCTCGCCGCTGCCGGACCTCCCATGGTCTGAAACTCGCCGCCAGGGAGTTGTCGACGTCGAGGAACACGTCGGGGGTGACAGGTCGGGCTGGGGGTGACCAGAAGTAGCTCGGCGATGTGCCGTGGCCTCAGTTGAGGTTTGACACCGTCGACCGTGGTTTCTAAACCCGCCAACACCTCGAACAAACAGCCCTATAGCATCAGTGTACCTCTAGGAAGCTCGACAAGGTGTCAAAAGGGTTCAGGGATGGCGGAAAGTCGGTCGGCACCGTGTGACCGATCGTGCCCGCCATGACCGCCCTCGATCGAGCTCGAAATTCATCACTCCTAGACAGTTTCACGCTACGGATGCAGAAAAGAACTTGATCGCCGGCTAGTCCAGCGTCTATGTGCAAGATTTGATGACCTCCGGAAGATCATAGATCGAGAATTTAAAGAAACCGTACTGGAAGCTCGGTTTACGGTCGCCGGAGCAAAAACTGGAAATTCTTTGCGGATTCTTCACGGTTGGCTTCCAAACTTGGAGGAGAGCAGCACGGTGGTCGCGCGCTCCTGTTGCCTCTCTCTCTGGACGGTTGAAAACGCCTGTGGAACGCTGCCTACGGCGCCTGACTCTCGGCTGAGGCTAGGTCGCCGCGGTGGCGATCGTCTACGGGCAAAGGAGGTCGGAGCTCGGGGTTTCTGGCGTTGGAGAGGTGGAGTGCGAGCTCAGGTGCCTGTCTAGCAGCTCAGGGACGAAGGAGGAGATGGTTTTGCTGGTTTTCCCGATTGAGCAGAGAGCTGCGGCGAGAAACAATGCCGCTGCTCGGGTTTGCCCGCGAGAAGATAAAGCCGGCCGACTCCTGCTCGGCTGAGGCGGTGCCGGTCGCGTGGGGGCGCGAGCCAGCCGCCCTGGGCGCCAGCACGCGGAGAGGGAAGCAGCTGGTGGCGCCGGTAGCTGCTCGGTGGCACACCCGACAGCTGCTCGGTGGAATTTCCTACCGAGACTCTGACTTTGGGTGGAAGTTTCTCCTTCTTCCTTCTATGACATGTGGGTCCCACCCGGGGTTTTAACCTCTGAAATTTACTCCTAATCACTGTTGTAAACAGTGAGCCCCATAATACCCCTGGTGATTCAAATTATTCACCTCTGAGCCATTTGAATTGAATAGAATTCAAATTTGGTTCGGTTTGAGTGAATTTCAGCACAAGTTCAGTTTTTGAATTCAAATAAAGTTTGAATTCGTCCCACTTAGCTCATGTCAAGATCAACTCCGAATGGAGTGAAAATTGGTGTGGTGTGGTTATGAACACTTCAAATGTGTGCCAAAACTGAGGCCCTTACATTCCTCCCCCGTTAAAAGAATCTCGTCCCGAGATTACAAAAGAAGAGATAGCGATGTAGTAGGGACTTACTCGTGTTGAGAAGCCATAAACTCCGGGTAATTTGAGCGAAGGAATTCCTCGCTCTCCCACGTCGCTTCTTCCACGGTGTGGTTACTCCAGAGGATCTTGTAGAACCACAACGTTCTGCTACGCGTGGTTCGGGCTTTCTCATCAAGGATTTCCACCGGATACTCCTCATATGTTAAATCCAGTTTCAGCTCGCCGATGTCTTCGGTAGGAACAGCAGCTGTATGCTTCAAACATTTTCGCAGTTGCGAAACATGGAAAACATCATGGACACCAGCCAGGGATGCCGGTAGCTCCAATCTATACGCTGCTGGTCCACACTTCTCGGTGATAGTATAGGGTCCAATAAAACGGGGAGCGAGCTTCCCCTTCACACCGAACCGGTGCACGCCCTTCATTGGAGACACGCGGAGGTACACGTGCTCCCCAACGTCAAAGTGCAATGGCCTACGCCTCTTATCAGCGTAGCTCTTCTGCCAGGATTGAGCGGCTTTTAAATTGGCTTGAATTGTCCGAACGCGCTCTTTGGCGTCGTTCACCACATCAACCCCGAATGTGACCCTTTCACCGGACTCGCACCAATTTAATGGGGTGCGGCACTTGCAATCGTAGAGAGCTTCTTAGGGTGCCATCTTGATACTCGCCTGATAGCCGTTGTTGTACGAGAATTCCGCCAATGGTAGGTGATTATCCCAGTTCCTACCATGGTGGATGGCACATGCTCTCAACATGTCGTCCAGAACTTGATTCACCCTCTCTGTCTGGCCATCTGTCTGAGGGTGGTAGGCGGAGCTCCTAATCAGTTTAGTACCCAAAGCAGCGTGCAACTGCTCCCAAAAGCGAGATACAAACAATGCACCTCAGTCTGAGACTATGGTCTTGGGTACACCATGCAGGCATAGAATCCTGGCAATGTATAACTCCGCATATCGGTTGGCATGGAAATGTGTATGTACGGGGATGAAGTGAGCTGACTTGGTCAGTCGGTCAACAATCACCCAAATGGAATCATGTTTGTTGGATGTTAAGGGTAATCCCACGATGAAATCCATGCTCACATCTTCCCATTTCCATGCTGGAATCTTCAGGGGTTGCAGCGGCCCTGACTTCCTCATATGATCAGGCTTCACTCGTCTACACGTATCACACTCGGATACGTACTTAGCTACCTCCCGCTTCATCCGTGTCCACCAAAATTTCTTTTTCAAATCTTGGTACATTTTGTTGCTGCCCGGATGAATGGAGTACTTGGACAAGTGGGCTTCGTCGAGGATCTTCTTCCTCAGTTCCATGTCCCGGGGTACGACTATGCGGTCATTGAACCACAGCGTCCCCTCATCATCTTTCCGGAAACATTTGATCTCCCCATTGTCAATCCATCTCCGGAGATGTGCCGTGCCTTTATCATTTTTCTGAGCTGCAATGATGTCCTCCCTAATAGTAGGGACGAGGGCAAGGTTGTACAGCGACCCATAAGGAACCAAATATAAACTTGGCTCTTCCTCCTCCACCGGTGTAATGGTGAGGTGATGGACATGTGATTTCCGACTCAGCGCGTCGGCAACCACATTCGCCTTGCCGGGGTGGTAATGGACCTCAATCTCATAATCTTTGATCAGCTCTAACCACCTCCTTTGCCTCATGTTCAGCTCCTTCTGGGTGAAAATGTATTTCAAGCTCTTGTGGTCGGCGTAGAGATGCACCAAATTCCCCAGGAGATAGTGCCTCCACATTTTCAGCGCCAACACCACGGCAGCAAGTTCAAGATCGTGAGTCGGGTAGTGCTGCTCATTGTTCCGAAGTTGGCGTGAGCCATAAGCGACCACACGTCCTTCCTGCATCAACACGCAGCCAAGCCCAATACCGGACGCGTCACAGTACACGTCGAAGGGCTTTGTTGTATCCGGCTGAGCTAAGACCGGGGCTGTTGTGAGATGCTTCACCAATGCTTGGAAGGCTCCTTCACACGCCGTGTTCCAAACATACTTCGTCCCCTTCTTCAGCAATTCTGTCATCGGTTTAGCGAGCTTGGAGAAACTTGGAATAAATCTCCGATAGTATCCCGCTAACCCGAGGAAGCTTCTGACTTCATGAACTGAAGTGGGAGATTTCCATTTCAGCACTTGCTCTATTTTACTTGGGTCAACCGCAATGCCTTCTGCGGAGATGATATGTCCCAAGAATGGCACTTGGCTGATCCAAAATTCGCATTTGCTGAACTTGGCGTAGAGCTTGTGGTCTCGCAATCATTGAAGAACGATCCGTAAGTGTTCGGCATGCTCGGCTTCTGTCTTGGAGTAAACCAAGATATCGTCGATGAACACTACCACGAACTTGTCCAGCTCCGGCATGAACACCGAGTTCATGAGATACATGAAATGGGCTGGAGCATTTGTGAGACCAAAGGACATGACGAGATATTCATATAAGCCGTATCTCGTCGAGAACGCCGTCTTCGGGATATCCTCCACCCGGATCTTGATCTGGTGATATCCAGAGCGAAGGTCCATCTTTGAGAATACACTTGCCCCCACAAGTTGATCAAACAAGATGTCAATTCGGGGCAGTGGGTACTTATTCTTGATGGTGACGGCGTTGAGCGGCCGGTAATCCACACACAGCCTCAGGGTCTCATCCTTCTTCTTCACGAATAGCGCCGAGCATCCCCAAGGCGAGGAACTCGGCCTAATGAAACCCTTGCTCAACAGATCATTGAGCTGTTCTTTCAGTTCTGCCAGCTCATTTGGAGCCATCTTGTATGGTCTCCGTGATATGGGTGTAGTCCCGGGTGCGAGCTCGATCTTGAACTCGACATCCCGCTCAGGTGGCATGCCCGGTAGATCATCCGGGAACACGTCGGGATACTCCCGGACTACTGGAATGTCTTCTAACTTGAGAGCCTCAGCACTATTGATCGCTGAAACCTCTCTGACTGGATTATCTAATAGGAGGGACTGCGGACGGTGTAATGGGGAGTTGAGGTGAACCGTCCATGTTGAAGTTTCGAGGACAGCGCCATGGTAGCTTAGCCATGACATTCCCAAGATTGCATCAATCTTCTGTCCCCCTAGGATAATCATAGTGGTGGGATATATCTTCCCACCTAAGCACAGTGGTGCTTTTGGAACCATCATCGTTGCTGAAATCCTTCCTCCCGGTGAGCGGATCATATAAGAACACTCGGTTGGAAAGGCTTCCAGCTGATGCTGAGCCACATATGATGCACTAATGAAGTTGCGGGTTGCACCAGAATCGAACAATATTATGATGGCTTGATGGTTGAGAGTGAACGTACCCGCCAGCACGTTGTCTCCCTCTGGGGCGTCCTCATTGTCGAGGTTGCGGACGCCTCCAGTCCGCTGGCCAACCTTCTTCACCGGAGGTCGGCCTCGAGCACCGCCCTGGAGCTGGGCTTGCCCGCTGCTCTGCTGCCCCTGGGGACAGTCCTTCGCGAAGTGGCCCGCCTGGCCACACGTGAAGCAGGTGAAACGGGGCGGTCCCCCGCTAATCGGTGGACGGAAACCCGGGGCGCGTTGTGGCGGTGGAAACGCCCGGGGTACCGTCTGCTGCTGCTGTTGCTGTTGCTGTCTTGGTGGTGGCATCGGCGGACGGAACGGAGGTGCCTGAAAGGGACATCCCCCGAACCGTTGCGGTCGCGCCGGTGGTTGCCACTGCTACCCAGATGGTGTCCGATACACCATACGGTACTTCTGGGGAGCGCCACTCCCACCGCTGCTAGGTGGAGCGCTGCGCTTCCTCTGCTCAGCTGCTAACTCCCGCTGAGCGTCCTCTTGCATGATTGCGGCATTGACTAGGTCGTTGAATGTGCCGCGGTTCCACTGTACGAGGTGGGTCTTCATTTCGGGTTGTAACCCCCGATAGAAGTGCTCCCTCTTCTTCTCCTCCGTGGAGATGTAGTCTGACGCATACTGCGCCAGATGGTTGAAGGCACGGGAGTAGTCGTGGGCACTCCTCCCGCCCTGCTTCAGTTCCAAAAATTCTTGGAACTTCCTCTTCATTATTCCGGGAGGGATGTGATAGGCGCGGAACGCCTCCCGGAACTCTTGCCATTCCATGGCATGGCCAGCCGGACGTGAGGCGACATAATTCGCCCACCACGCACCAGCGGCACCGTGGAGCTGCTGTGCTGCGAACAGGGTCTTCTGCCGCTCCGTACACTGGAGCAGCCCAAACTTGGACTCGATGGTCCGCAGCCAGTTGTCAGCCTCCAGTGGTTCTTCAGCTTTGGTGAACACTGGAGGGTGCGTACTCATGAAATCCGAGTACGACACTTCGCGGGGCTCACGAGGCCCTCTATCTTGACGTCCCCCCGCCTGGGACGTATTCTGCACGATCGTGCGGAGCAGGTCGGTTTGCTCCTCACGACCTCCCACCAGTGCCGCTATCACATCCGCTAGAGTAAGCGGAGGCGGCGGTGGTGGCTGCTGCTGCGGGGTGCTGTCGTAGGCCGGTGGCTGGGAGTCATCGCCTCCACCTTGGCTAGAGCCACCAACCTCGTGCGTGGTTCTAGTGCGAACCATCTGCAACCATTCGACAATAATCAGCAGTCCCGCAACATTTTGCATGCAGTCCAAAGAAAATAGGCGTAAAACATAATGACCATAATTCATGAGATAAATCTCGTATGTAGATAATGTAATAACTTTGCACAAGCTACACCATTACCAGACCAAACACAAGCTAGTTTAATCCAACTTGATGAACCTCCACTTTGGAAGCTCACCATAACTAGGTTTGGCCACCACGAGACATTACTAGTATACCACCCTCAGGGTACCACACCCTCTCCAATGAGTTCAACTGTCATTCTTCTGTCAGAATGACCAGTTTCTACCTATTCCAAGTTTTGATCTGGTTATGGGCATTTTCATGACTCAAGTTGAATACCAAAGTTAAAGTTAACTTCAGTATCTTTCCAACGAGTATTCAATAGCCCCCAGATCAGCCTTGGTTAAAAAGTTATGCTAATTCAAATTCAGCAGAATTCCTGGAAGAATTTTTAACAGCACCTCCCTTGGAAGTTGCTGTTTTCCATTCGAGTTTCCACTGAAATCTCTGTTGAAACTTCAGAAACTTTGAATTGCAAAGATATCACACATCTTCTACTTTTTCTAAGGAGGTATCATATGAAATTTTTGGGTTTTTCTACTGGGAGTTATCATCGAAAAACAAAACAGTTCAGAGAATGTTCTACTCTGTCCTGGTTCTGGACAGTTTCCATTTCTCTGGAATTTAAGCCATCTTAAGGTGGGTTTCAGCTCTGGAAGTCTACAACAAAGTTGTAGAGTACTTCAATACCTTTCCAGAACTATATAGCACACCTCTCTCGGCTAAAAGACCTGTGAGTTATGCCCTGTTGAAGATCAGCAAACGTGCTGCCCAAAACAGAGCACTCTGTTTTTCATCCCTTTAGCTATCCTGGTCCACTATCCCATTCTTATACCCAACCAGGGTCTTAATTGTTGAACCTAATGATTTTAATTCTTTGTTATCATTATTCTCATGCATATGCCTACAATATCTCGGTACTACGTTCCTCACAAAAGAAAATCCTAACCAGATCATACCGGCATATACGTCTCAAGTGTGGCACTAAACGGTCTCTCGCACACGTTTTCTACACGGATACATACGTGGTTAGTACCTGCAGAAGACCACACAATGATGGTGCACTCAAAGGTTGTTCATTTCAGGCAGTTCCATATTTAAAAGTAAATACAAACGCCCGTATCATTGTCATACGGCCGTCCTTGAGCTAAGTCACGTCTCAAGGTACGTGATCGTGTTTCAACACCACACGACGGGGAACCCGAGTAGGTCATGAACGGGTCGTCATGGTTGGGAATGTTATCAACCCAACAGATACCACCTACTTCCCTGCGGGGCACGCCGATGGCAAGCGTTGCGTATGTCCTCCTGGGCTATTTCCAGACGAACACACTCTCGCGTTACTGACCACGCGATGGAGTCTCCACTTACTTGCCTAATGCACGCTAGGGATCAGCGTTTCATATGAACTCCGGGACATGAAGAGTCCAAGAGGTTCATATTGACGTCTCACACCAAGCTGTGAGACTCTATCCCTGAGCCACGTTCCTCGTCAGGGGGAGCTAACCGAAATTGAACCGCTTTCGGTGGCGTTCCTTACCATACTTACCAGAGTGTAGGCGCGTCGTTACATAATTGAAATTCAGAATTATAACACATAAGTTAGTCTTTGCCACTTTAAGTAACTATGCTAATATAGTCCTTACTTGGGCAACTACCGAATCCTCACCGTATACCTAAGTTTTTTTCCCATAATGCAGTCCTTTAGTACTGTGCTATCCCCACTGCGGCTCTGATACCAGGCTGTGGCGGACCGGAATCTGCTCATCCAGGATCGCAGAGGGTGGTGCCGCGCGATGCGTCACCCGACAGCACACGTCATAAGAATACATTATATTACAAGGGAAAACAAACTGAAGGTACAAAGTAGTACACTTCTCAGTTACAAACTAGAGTCTTTATTACACAGCGGAAGTTTCTATTGTACAACTCATGCCCGCCTATCTAGCAAAAGTCGGTTGCCCAGCCCTAGGGCAACCCACACTAGCTGCACGTCTCAGCTCAGCGCGGCGTGTACGGCTCCCACTCAGCCGTGGTCCCCGACGGAGGGTAACCCTTGCCGGTGGACTCATACTCCGAGTCCGTGGGTGGCTCCTCACCTGAAAAACACTTAAGCAGCAACCGTGAGCACGAAGGCTCAGCAAGGCTTAACCGACTCATCTAAGCATGAAACTCTACGTGAGGGGTACCATGACATAGGATAGCAATGTTGCAGCAAATGGACACGCCTACAAGTTCATCCTTAGTTCATCTTTTAGCAACAGGTTAATAGTTCATAAAGCTGAAATTTAGTAAGCAATATTTGGTGGCACACATGTAGCAATACAATTATATCAACCAGCAATATTGAATCAACAGGTTTCATCCATTAATCTACGTCACGACTCAGTGACCAAGTGGTACTCTTCACCGCGAGGGATGGCGAATCGACTCGATATACACCTGCAGGGAAACCCAAAGAGCACGTCACGTACGCCCACCCGTGGAGCTGCACAGCACGCTCACTCGATGTCGTACGGGACAACCTTTCACCCAACAGCCCAAACGTCGAACCGGTCGCACCGAAACGAGCAGGAGGTTCCCCACACGGAGCATCTCTCTATGCCCGTTGGCAGATTTCCACCTTGCTGCCCTCAGCCTACACCTATAAATCGGTGCGTTATGCCTCGGCGCCCGGAGGTTTAGGCTACATCGGTTTATCGGGGCCCATATATCCGATATGCCTTCGGTACGTTCAAACTTGATCAGCGTGGGCCGCACACGGCTTGGTCCTCAATCGACACGGACAGGGCTGCGCACACAAGACTCCCTCTTGCTGCGCCCTAGCCCCTGCCCAGCCTCATTTTCATTACTAATGTGATCTCACATCGCTCAACCGAACCCGTGCGTCCCAAGCCTATCTCGCGAGTAGATTCCAACTACTCGACTTGTACCGAAGCCCTATGAATCTTTAAGCATAGCCTATCTACTCGAGGTCTTAGACACTACCCTCACTCTTTAAGGAACCTTTGGTTATGCAAGTGGGGTTTCATTCATCCTATACCTAATGCACATACATACTTCATATGACACGTGTAAACAAAGGAAAAACTTATAAAAAGGTTAATGCAAACCGGGGCTTGCCTTGTTGCTGCTGGTCAGGGGTTAGTTCTTCGTCCGGAAGAAGGAAGTCCAGCACTTCCGGAGTCTCTTCTTCAATGGCTACACGTTGAATATAATACTACATGTAAATTTTAATGCAATGTGTAAACTTGAATACTTATTTACTAATAACTCTAGCTAGCCCTCCCCTTTGGGTTCTGAAATTTTTATGGTGGATTGGTAGGGTCCTAACCAGAGTTGTGACCAAGTTTTATTTGAAACAACGTTCAATTGAACCTTGTACAAATAAAAGCCTCTTTGGTCAATAATTGAGCCTCTAAGTAATTCCAGGATTTCCATGGCTCCCACCATTACTTTCTGGAAACTAGAATTTAGGATGGTTCTAATGGAGTTGGTTTCATGTCATTTGAAGAATTCTACAGAAAGTTATGTCCTAATTAAGATTGGAGAAAATCTGAAAAATGTTTCTGTACATTTTTCTATTGTCCCTGGGCAGTTCCCTTAATCACCCAATTAGGGTAACTAATGAACCTGGATAAGTCTGAAAATTTTACTGGGATTCAGGGATTTTCCAATGAACCTTTCAGCCAAATTTCAGAATTTTTCATAAAGTAGTTCTCCAGATAAAATTCCCAACAGTTTAAATTTTAGGGATTTAATTCTGGAAAACTATTCACTTTCATGAGCTTAATTTGGTAATTGCTGGAAAGTGCTCAGAGAGCTGAATCCAACCAAATTTGGTTCACCCGATTTGGAGCTCTCTAACCAAAGTTATGAGGATTTGAAGTTGGGAAGAACTCTGAAAATCGGTGGAAAAGTTTAAACTCTCGGGGCTCGCGGGGACACGTGTCGAGCGCGGAGGTGTACGGCACACCGGGGATACCACACGTGTCGAGCGCGGAGGTGTCCGGCACACCGGAGCTCACAGGGTATTTGTGCGCCAGCACAGCCAATCCCTGGCCACACCCGATCCCGATTTAAATCCTCCAACCGCTGATACGTGGGTCAGCCGGCTCCGTCTTCCTCCTGCCGTTCTCTCGCGCCTGCGCCGCTGACCTCGCCGGAGCAGACTCGGGGCTCGCCGGCTCGCCGCTGCCGGACCTCCCGTGGTCTGAAACTCGCCGCCAGGGGGTTGTCGACGTCGAGGAACACGTCGGGGGTGACAGGTCGGGCTGGGGGTGACCGGAAGTAGCTCGGCGACGTGCCGCGGCCTCGGTTGAGGTTCGACACCGTCGACCGTGGTTTCTAAACCCGCCAACACCTCAAACAAACGGCCCTATAGCATCAGTGTACCTCTAGGAAGCTCGACAAGGTGTCAAAAGGGTTCAGGGATGGCGGCAAGTCGGTCGGCACCGTGTGACCGATCGTGCCCGCCATGACCGCCCTCGATCGAGCTCGGAATTCGTCACTCCTAGACAGTTTCACGCTACGGATGCAGAAAAGAACTTGATCGCCGGCTAGTCCAGCGTCTATGTGCAAGATTTGATGACCTCCGGAAGATCATAGATCGAGAATTTAAAGAAACCGTACCGGAAGCTCGGTTTACGGTCGCCGGAGCAAAAACTGGAAATTCTCTGCGGATTCTTCACGGTTGGCTTCCAAACTTGGAGGAGAGCAGCACGGTGGTCGCACGCTCCTGTTTCCTCTCTCTCTGGACCGTGAAAACGCCTGTGGAACGCTGCCTACGGCGCCTGACTCTCGGCTGAGGCTAGGTCGCCGCGGTGGCGATCGTCTACGGGCAATGGAGGTCGGAGCTCGGGGTTTCTGGCATTGGAGAGGTGGAGTGCGAGCTCAGGTGCCTGTCTAGCAGCTCAGGGACGAAGGAGGAGATGGTTTTGCTGGTTTTCCCGATTGAGCAGAGAGCTGCGGCGAGAAACAATGCCGCTGCTCGGGTTTGCCCGCGAGAAGATAAAGCCGGCCGACTCCTGCTCGGCTGAGGCGGTGCCGGTCGCGTGGGGGCGCGAGCCAGCCGCCCTGGGCGCCAGCGCGCAGAGAGGGAAGCAGCTGGTGGCGCCAGTAGCTGCTCGGTGGCACAGCCGACAGCTGCTCGGTGGAATTTCCTACCGAGACTCTGACTTTGGGTGGAAGTTTCTCCTTCTTCCTTCTATGACATGTGGGTCCCACCCGGGGTTTTAACCTCTGAAATTTACTCCTAATCACTGTTGTAAACAGTGAGCCCCATAATACCCCTGGTGATTCAAATTATTCACCCCTGAGCCATTTGAATTGAATAGAATTCAAATTGGGTTCGGTTTGAGTGAATTTCAGCACAAGTTCAGTTTTTGAATTCAAATAAAGTTTGAATTTGTCCCACTTAGCTCATGTCAAGATCAACTCCGAATGGAGTGAAAATTGGTGTGGTGTGGTGATGAACACTTCAAATGTGTGCCAAAACTGAGGCCCTTACATCCGTTTAACTTTCTGGAAGACGCAAACATAGTGCACCGGACTAGTCCGCCTTGTGAACCGGACTAGTCCGGTCAGCTCACTGGAATGCAACCGGACAAGTCCGGTTTTAGACCGGACTAGTCCGGTCATGTCTCTGTTGTCCTCTTCAGAGGACTGCAGACTAGTCCATCCAAGCGACAGGACTAGTCCGCTGAAGTTTCTGAAACCCCATTTCACATAGCACCGGACAAGTCCGGTTTGTGGACCGGAGTAGTCCGGTTAACCCACTGGAAGTAGACTGGACAAGTCCGATCATATACCGGACTAGTCCGGTAGTAGGTTTAACAACGGTAACTTTTTGGGAAAGCCTATAAAAAGAGGTCCTTCGTCTTTTCCCTGAGAGGACACGACACATATTGTCAAAAGCTTGAACCCTAGCGCCGCCACCTGACCCAAGAGCCCAAAAACACATCTCTCCATACATCTAAGGTGCAAAAAGGCCAAGATCAATCAAATACTTGGATTTGGGATTGAGAGATAGTCGTTCTTTCGTTGTGAGCTCTTGGGGTTTGATTTCTCTACACTCATATTCTGCATTGTAATCTTTTTGAGTGTATTTGATCACCTTCTCACTGTAATTCTTGTGGGAGCCCTCAACGTGTGAGGTTGCCCCACAAACTCGGTGATTACCCGTGATAGTGGAGTCAAGTCGGCCTTTGTGGTGACTTGAAGAGGGAAAGGGTTGGGAACCCGGCTCTGTGTGAGCTTCCTCAACGAGGACGTAGATCTCTTGGTGAGATCGAACCTCGGTAAAAATTCGTGTCTCTTGTCTCTCATTTGTTTTACATTTTGATACATTAGATCACTAGTTTGCTAGTCATCGTTTGAGTTCCTTATAAGTTTGCACGTGCATCCATACAATAAATTTAATTTATAAAAACTGTTGTTCTCATTCCACTGCTGAAAGATTAAATTTGTGAGAGACACTTAATTAACTCAAATAATTCAGCACACCGGACTAGTCCGCCCACACAACCGGACTAGTCCGGTCAGTCAAGTTTCTGATAACTTTATTAAGTGTGCAGGTTTCTTTAAAGGCCTATTCACCCCCCCTCTAGGCCACATTCAACGTGGCTGCATGGTTCTAAGGCATGATGAAGAGATGTGGACATAAATAATTGGTCGGAACGGTCCAACCGACTAGGTTATGGACTCAGGCTGCGGCTGAGTCGTGTTTGACTCAAATATGGAAAGTTTTGAGTTGGTTATGATAGGATTTCGTGTGGATCACGAATTTGAGTTATTTTAGGAATGTGAGATACGTTCCTAAGGTGTTTGGAAGTCTTAAGATTGCTTCTATCTGCGTATAGAAGAGTTCTAAGCAGTATTAGAATGTTACAGTTTGAATCCAAGTAGGAGTTGGAGTCCTAGTTAGAGTTGAGTTGGCCTTCGGGCTGGTTATATAAGCAAGTGAGGCCAGAGCTCGTGGTGCACGACCTTCAGGCTGTTCCTATTGTGTTTTGATAAATAAAATTCATATTCTAAAGGAACTTTTCTACCTTGTTCGTCCGAATGGTTTCAGACAAGTTTTTCTCGTTGAGTTTCTGTTCAGCACTACCTTGTTTCGGTGGTTTTATCATAACTCGAGTTTTACAGATCCAATTGATGTGATTCTTCTTGGGTTGTATTCACAACTTGATTCTCTATCATCTGTGAAAATTTCACGGTCATTGAATTTGTGGTTTCTGATCTACATGAGTTTCTTTGCAGTATTCCAGAACTGTTTTTCTCGTGTAGGACAGATTGACCTTTGTTCGATCTTTTGATCGTAACTTGAGTTTCTCTCAACGGATTTTCATGATTATTATTGTGACGTCTTCGTGACTTGATTCTCTACAATATATACTAGTTTTTTCACAGTTGAACACGTTTAGATTAGTTGCACACACGGTTTCTTTAACAGATCGGTTTTCTGCTGAGGGGTGTTTTGTTGCTTCCGCTGAAAAGTTTTTATCTACCATTCACCCCCCTCTGGTAGTTTTACACGTGTACTTTGATCCTACAAGTGAGAAAGTGGTACTCATAACCGCGAGGGGCGGTGATTCCAATCAAACACTGCCCAGATAACTCGACACATATGCCCGCCTCTGAAGACCCAAATCTGGCGTCCTTCATTACGTCGTATGTGGCAACCTTTCACAGGACACCTGACTGTAGAACTGGTCACGCCGTCTCGGGCTCATAGATCTAACGAGACGATGTGGTATGCCTCTACAATCCAGTTAATCTGGTACATCGGTTTCATGGGTCCCATATAGCAGTAAGGATTCGGTACACAACTCAATACTTGCTCAGCGGGGCTGCACACGCTTCAGTCCTTAACCGACACAGATAGAGCTACTCGACCAAGACCTCGTCTTGTCGCTTCCTAACCCTCCTGCCCGGTCTCATGTTCAGAAATATAAACTTTAGTTTGCCTCTTTCCACTATACCGTGTGATCCTGAACTATAGCTCGCGAGTAGATTCCAACTACTCGACTTCTACCGGGTGTCCTAACCTATTTAGCATGGCATTATTCTACAACGGGGGAAACTCTATTCTACCCTTAACTCCAGGGTCCATTTTGGTTATGCAAGTGGAGTATAAAACGTACTTGAACTGATGCATATACAACTTTAAACCATAATTGTGAACAAAGTAAAAACTTTATAAAATAGCTTAAATGCAAACCGGAGCTTGCCTTGGTTTTTGCAGGTGACTAAGTATCTATTTAGTTAGTGAATCCCACTTGTGGCTTGATCACTCGCTTTCCTTCCTCTTTGATCTCCACTTCAATTGCTTCACAATCTTCATGTAGAGGCTACACGTTACGAATATGTGTGTGTGTGTGTGTGTGTGTGTGTGTGTAATTGTAAAGCTTTTGCTAACAAGTTCCAAAGATAAGTTTAAAACTGGAACTCTGTTTAAGAATTTAAAATGACACTGGTGCTAGTGGTTTGGGTTTGGGTTAAGCAACATGATCAAGTCATAATTGCATTTCATCACTTGTGTGTTACTCATCTGAAGAGGTTGAATAGAACAGTGGTGATCCAGAGCCCCAATGGAGATGGAAATTTTCTTGTGAGTTCCTTGTCTCAAGAAAGTAATCTGTACCAAAATTTAGAATTTTTCAATGAGTAGATCACTCAGAACAATTCCCTAAGCATTCAGGCAAAAGGAATTAGTTCTGAACAAATTTGCACTTTTATGCAAACTCGAGTGAACCACAAATTCAAACATAGCTTAGAGAGCATGCATGAATTTTCCTAGGAGTTTTGGAGCTAGGAATTGCTCAGAACTGAATTTACGAGTTATGGAAATTCTCTGAAAATGTTTCTGTATTCATTTGAACACAGCCACTTGAAATCCGAATTTCCTAACCAAATCAACTCCAAATGAACTGAACATTTTACAGGACCTAACTAACATCCTAAAGAATATTCCGGCAAAATGTGAGGATTTTTTGATGAACCAAACTCCCTCTAAAATTCTTTTGCTGAAAATTTTTAAAGAATTTTCCAGAATTTACTAATGCTTTTCATACAAATTGGGTTGCATATTTGCATAGATTTTTTCAATCTAAATCCAACCCGATTCGAATCACTAAATTTGGAGGTTCCTACACCAAGATATGACCTTTACAAGAATTGACGAGAAACTGAAAATGACTCTATTCTATTTTTTCCAATTTTCAGAGACATAAGGAATTAACACCAGATTTGGCCAAGCAAAAGAGGTCCAATGCCTCTGAAATTTTTACTGGAGTTCGAATATATTTGGAAGGATCTCCTGCCCGAATTTGGGAATTTTCCAATACACATAACTCCTGGAAAAATTCCTACAATATTTTCCTTATATGAATTATTGAGCCAAATCCAGCGATTTTCATAATTATTGGGCTGCATGCCTGGATAGTACTATCTGAGAGGAATCCAATAAAATTTATTTGAAAATTTGTGGACATCCCTACACAAAGTTATGGCTCTTCAAAGTTTAAACCGAATTAGACAAATTCTGGAAATGTTTAAACTCGGCTGCGGGCCCCACATGTCAGTTCATCCCCTTCCTCGCGCCAAACAGAGGGTAGCGGCGGCGTGCTCCGGTGAGGTCCGCCAGAACCAACTTTCCGGCCACCCAATGGCCTCCAACTTGCCGCCCCCCACTAATTTGGCATGCTGAACTCGATGCCACGGTCTCCGGCGGCCGGCGATGCCCGGAGAGGGGTGCGCGACGGCGGCAGCGTGCCACTAGGGTTCCGGCAAGGTCAACCGAGCCCAATACTTCACCAAACTCTCGGATTTTTGTCTCTAGAGCACCAGTGGATGGTGTAGAAGCTAGTAATGGCCTCTAACGCCGGTGAAACGACCGGCAACCGGGGGCTCCACGGTGACCCGAGGTGCTTTTGCACCGACGGCTAAGAAAACGACTAGAATTTGCTCATTTCTTGATGTTTTCATTCGGTTCTTCTTTTAGGACGGCCGCTAGGACATGTAGAAGCTGTGTGCAAGCTTGCTCGAGTTTTGGTGGACCGTGCAACTTGAATTTTGGTGTAGACCGAGCCCTACCCGCATACGCTAGGTTTCGGGAACATGGGAAATTCTCTGCGCTCGGTCGATCATTCTCTATACGGATTGCAGCTACACGATCTAGGGAATATGGTGCACCTTTTTTGTATAGAAAAGGGATGGTGAAAAGGACCGTAGCTCGCAGTCCACGGTGACCTGAGTTGAACTTCCGCCGGGGAGCTTCGGTTCTTCACACCAATCATCGATTTGCACGCTCCACGAGCTAGGAACGTCGGAGTTGTGGGGCTAGCATGGTAGAGCACAGGTGGGCGCTGCTTTTACTTGTGGCAAGCGTGAGCAACCGAGGCTCGGTTGGTGGCCGGCGATCAGGAGAAGCAGAGCGCGGCGGTGAGCTGCTGGTTTCTGTTCTTGCGCGAGGGGAAAGCCACGAACAGGGGCTCGGTCAAGGAGGAAGTGGATCAAGCCGAACGCTAAGGCAGCACACGAGCTGCTCTCCAGCGTGGGTAATTCCCTGAGGAGGTGGCACGGACGGTAGCTCGGTGTCGCTCGGTGCAGCTCTCGGCTGTTTCGACTGAAACAGCAACAGTCTTCGGTGGAGTGGAAAAACAGAGAACAGTTGCTTAGGGTGCAAGTCACACTTTTTGCTCACTGACATGTGGGCCCCACTGTCCCCCTTATCCCCTCAAAATTTTCTCCAAGTTTGCAAATGACTCCATGCAATTGTGGGAAGTTTGAATCTGAACTGAATTTGAAGAATTGGACAAGTTTCATCCAAATTCACATTTGAATTTGAATTCCTATGCAGTTTAAAGTCCATTTGAAAAATGGGTAGGAAACATTTTCAAAATTCATGAAACTTTGCCTACCCCCTAATTTGGACCTAAGGAATTCAAATGTGAAATATGATTTTTGTTTTGGCTGCTGCACATGAGGTTTTGAGCACAACAGTTTGCATTCCTATTTGTTGCCCTCATTTGAAATTTGAGTTGAACATCTAATTCACAAATCTGATTTTTTTAACTTTCCATTGCACATGAGACTCCAAATATGTGGTTTAACCCACCTAGGGTCCAAGCATGTAAGTAACCCTAAGCTTGTTTTGAAGATCTCTCATGTGTATTATCATATGTGGAAAAGTTTAAACAAGTCCCATATCTTGAATTTGAATTCAACTTTATTCACATCTCAAGCCTTCCATTTACAAGTTTTTGAGACTTTTACAACACACACACACACTCACACACGCATGCGCACAAACACACACACAGGCACGCATGTTAACTTATTGACTTGACAGGTGTGCGCGGATGTCATCCTTTTCCACAGTTGGTGGCCACGCAAATGACGTCACTGCCGGGGTCGAAGACTGTACCAGCTTGGTCTCGGGCTACTCTGGACTTGACTAGCGTGGCCTAGCCATTGAGATGGTGGCTCTAGGATTTCTGAATAAGGATATTGGTGGCCTAATAGTGACGACTACATCAGTGTAGGAACTAACTGCTCAAGGTCCGGTGGTCAAGAAGGCGAGCCCTGACATCGACAGGGGGAAGAGGTGCAGCTGGATCCCCTGCATCTTTGGGGAACTGATGCTAGATTGATCGCTTTTCTGTGATAGCACCTGCATGGAAGGAAAATATTTAGTGTGATATCATGTTAGTAAAGGCTAACACAAAGTAACAATAACTCAAGTATGTCCATTATATATAAAAACGGCTATAATCTCAATATATAGCGTTAAAAACACATCCCCAATTTACCCCAAAACAGTTGTTGCTGATGTACACGTCAGTGAAATAGGATCATCAACGCCAGGCAAACCAATTAAATGGCCATAGAAGCCGATGCTGCCGCCACTGTTGTTTGGGAGTATGTCATTGTAGTTGCTGGCGGCTTCATTGTGGAGACGAGAAGGAGGAGGTGCACGACTTGATGCGGTGTCAGCGGAGCCTTAGGGTGGGGGCGGTACCTGATGTTGCGGAGGCGCCGCTCGTCAAGCGTGAGCTCGAGCCTTTCTGTGGACGACGAACTGGAGCCCCCAACATCAGCAGCAGCAGAATTGAACAACGGCATGAGGTGGCTGCCAGAAGCCGTGTCCGACATGCGTCTGCTACACCACAATGAGGTGTTCCCCACCGAGCGGCTTCCGTTTCCTCTGCCGTTGTCAACGTTGCCACGGTGGTGCTGAGGCGGCAGGGTTCCATCCCTGAACCGAAGGAAGAAGATTAGTGAATTTGTGAATTATTTCAACCCAAAATTGGAGGCAGGTAAGTTCCCAAAGCATTCAAGACGCTCGAGGCCCTGAAAGGCCGATGTTGTGCCCCTCGCAGGGGTGTTCGGTGGGGTCGGCGCTCATCCCACACTTTGACCCCTGATCACGAATGGGCTCGGACGCTCGCTCTGCTGCCGCTTGAGCAGCGGAGGTCAGAATCTCAGCCAGGCCACCGCCACTCTCCTCTGAGTTGATGTCATCTTCCGATGACGACTACGGGGCAGATTCACCGGCCACCCGCGTCGGATCCTGCGAA
This sequence comes from Neostapfia colusana, assembly GCA_030760725.1. NCBI lineage: Eukaryota > Viridiplantae > Streptophyta > Magnoliopsida > Poales > Poaceae > Neostapfia > Neostapfia colusana. The sequence continues at coordinate 77,878,859 of JASWHV010000013.1, forward strand.
TTTTTGGCCTCATCCTTCTTCCGCTTCTTGGCAGCCTCCAAGGCATCCCGTAACGTCCACTTCTCCCAACCTTCAGGGACCTTGGGAAGGCTGACGGTGCCTCACAGCCCGTGAAGATTCGGAGAAGCCGCGTTAGAGGTGGCAGCTCGGGGGAGCAGAGCTCGCCCGGCGTCTGGCCTCAGGATCATCTGGAAGCGGCAGGACATCTCTTCCTGGGAGAGCTCCTCGCCGCTCTCCCTGGATGGATCACTTGGCCCCCTGTAGAAATTCAGGGTATGGGGCCGGTCGCGGACATGCAGCACCCTTCACCGAGGAAAAGTCTGGAGGAGATGGGCGCCCGAAAAACTGCTGTTCTTCATACCCCGGACATGCCAAAGAATTGGGTCATGCTTCCCCATCTCCCTCCTCGGGGTCCCTCATTCCCAGGAATCTTGTTCTCGGGGAGGCATGCCCGAGAAAGGCGGAAGGGCAGGAGCGTCGTTCTTGATATAGAACCACTGACGCTCCCACCTAATGGAGAGAGGAGGCAGGCACGTGCCGATGAAGTCCATTCGCCCCCGACACAACTCAATGATGGTGCCCCCCACGGATGGAAGAGAAACCTGATCAGGTGATGACCGCATGGTGAAGAAATGCCTCGACAGTCTGAAATGGGACATCATCCAAAGATAGACTTCACACAGAACGATGAAATCTGAAGAACGCTGGCGTCCAGTGATGAAGCTTCAGCCCGTCATGTAACAACCCGTGAAAGAAGTGTCACGCCGGCTGGCCAAGCCAACGCAGATGAAACGAGCTCAGCAACACGATCTCGTCGGCCTGAGGAGAGGGAAATGGCTCTTCCATGGGAGTGCAGATGGTGCGGGCATCTTACTCCGACAACAGCCCCATCTCCTAAAGGATGACTGTCGAAGTGTGTAGCCGACACTTCCCCTGGGCCTGCACTGGGCAGCCCGCGGAGGTTCTTTTTCGGAGGGGCTAGTCACTCACGGAGAGCTTCAGCATTTGGGGCGATTGAGGGAGAAGCTTGACACGGAGATTTTTACGTGGTTCAGGCCGCCGGAGCGTAAAACCCTACGTCCACGGTGAGCAGAGTTGCTCGTTGTATTGCTTGTTGCTCAGAACCGGAGTCCTGAGCTTGAGAGTATGAGATGTCGAATGGCTGGGGTGCAAACTCTTGCTAACGTTGCCTACCCGAGCCTTTTATAGTCCAAGGCTCGGGCGGCTTACAAGGTGGGCCCGGTACCCGATAGGTGGTCCCGGGGAGATTGTCTTCCATCTACCGTATCTGCAGTTACGCCGGTAGTTGTCTCTGGCGAGGGCTTCCGAGTCTTTGTTCTGCCACCCTGCCCATGCCGCAAGCTAGTCGTAGTGGTTGGCAGGGGTGGCAGGGGATGTCTTGTCGCTGTGTTTATTGGCGGGCAGGCTCTGACGCGGCATGCCAGTCTGCGATGTGACTGGGCGCAACGGCACCTGACAGAGGTGTGCTCCGCGTCTCCGCGCCTTGGGAAGGCGCGAGTCTTGAATACCTTGTACGGGCAAGGTATGACGCGTCTTTACTCTTGCTGCCTACCGCGCGGGGGCGGGCAGCGCTGCTCTGCTGGCCACGTGGCGGGCCTGGAACTCTCCTCTGAGGAGAGGGAGGTCTGGCCCCGAGGGACACGTGGAGCCTTCGGAGCTCTCCCCGCGGAGGGGGGAGGTCCGGCTTCTGCTGGCCACATGGCGGGCCCGGAGCTCTCCTCTGAGGAGAGGGAGGTCCGGCCCCGCGGGACACGTGGATCCTCCGAAGCTCTCCCCGTGGAGGGGGGGAGGTTGTGGGGAACACCCCGTGGTTCCCCCACTCCAGGATTGCATAGGGTGGTGCCGTGCGATGCGGCACCCAACAGCACACACGAAAAGATTACAGAACAACATACAAACTTTTATTTAATATAAAACAGCGGAAGTCTTTTACAAAACCTAATTAACAGTGGAAGTATTATACATAGATGGCCTCTCATCCTAACTATGCAAAAGTGCAGCCGTCCAGCCCGGGGACGCTACACGCTAGCAGCAAGGAACCGGAGAAATCACGGCGGCGTGCAGGGCTCCATCTCAGCCGTGTACCCTGATGGGGGCATCGCCTCATCCTCGGAACCCTCCTCATAGCTCTCACCTTCATACAGCTCAAATATTGCAACCGTGAGCACGATGGCTCAGCAAGGCTTAACCGTCTAGCCTAGGCATGGAACTCTACATGCAGGGATGTGTAAAATAGGAGAATGGACTTTGCTACAAAGACACGCCTATAAGTTGATCTTTATTTTCAGTTTTATAGCAGAAAATTCATGTACCTTAGGCAGCCCTCACATCGGAAATCCACAATCAAACAAGAAACGCTTCCCTCCGATGGGGTGATGCCCAAAGTGGAAAGTAAACTTAATTAGCTCTACATCTACAGCAGTTATGGTTTCCAAAACATTAATATATCATCACAGCATATTATCATTCAACTGGCTTACTTCACTTCTTACTACGTCACGAAACAGTGAACAAGCGGTACTCAAATAACCGCGAGGGACGGTGATTGCAATCAGGAGACACCCGGACAACACGTTGCATACACCCACTTTCAGAAGCGTGATTCCACACCCCTTCCTACTCTGTTGTATGCAACAACCTTTCAAAGGCAACCCAAAAGCCGAACCGGTCCATCCGTAATGGGTAGGAGGTCCCCGCGTGGAGCGTGACTGCGCCCACCGGCAGATTTACACCTTGCTACCCTCAACCCACTCCTATTTACGGTTGGGTAAGCCTCGACACCCAGGTTAACCATTTACATCGGTTTTCTGCTTATGTCAGTATGCCATCCGGTACTGTTTGATACTTGTTCATCAGGCCCGCACACGACTCGGTCCTCAATCGACACCAACAGGGCTACGCACGTGAGACCTCCGCTCACTGCTTCCTATCCCCCCTGCTGGGTCTCATTTTCACCACTCTTAAGCCATTTTCTATTCTGACTAAACCGTGTGATAAACCTTACCTCGCGAGTAGATTCCAACTACTCGACTTCTACCGAGATCCTAAGCATATTAGCAGGGCCTTGCCTACTCGTCGGCTCTGTAAGCTACCCAACCCTTCATAGGATTTAGAAGGTTATGCAAGTGGGGTTTCAATCACCCTAACTCTAATGCAAACATTCACCCTAGACATAAGTGATACAAATAAAGAATTTTATAGAAGGTACTTAAGTTCAAACCAGGGCTCGCCTGGTTGCGAGTCAGAGAAGAAGTGAGCTTCTGGTGGGAGGACGTCCAAGGGCTCCGGTGCGTCCTCAACTTCGGTCACTATTATGAAATGTAATAAAATACATGTGTAAGTATTAAGGATTTATAAGAATTGAACTACTATTCATAGCTATTGCTATTTAGGATCCTTAATTGGCTTTGGGATTTTTACAGTAGATACTAAACTCTCTAAGGATGATTGGAGCCAAATTTGGAGACATGTCATTGCACAATGTAGCCTTTAAAATTCCTACAAGTACAATGCTTCTCCGAATTTTGAGCCCAATTCAGGAGCTTTGACATAGCTAATAGTGGAATATCTGATTAGGGTAAGTCTCCATGGTTCTAACAAAATTTGTTTCACCATTTTTGGAGCTACCATCAGAGAGATATGAATTTTTGAAGTTTGGACAGAAGTGCTGAACAGTTTCTGTTTAAATTTGAATTTCCAAATAAAGGCTGAATTTGGGAAGGTAATTTGACCTAGCAAATGAACTCCAATGAATCTCTAATTTTTACTGGAGATCAGTATCTATGAAGAGGACTTTCTGCCCAAATTTGGGAATATTTCATAAAGAATTGCTCCTGTAATAAATCCCTAAATGATTTACTAAAAACAATTCTACAGAAATTCCTGGGCATTTTCATAGCAAGAAATTTGTTTCTCTGTGAAGTACTCCTCATGAGGAATCCAACAAAATTGGTCTCACTCTTTTTGGAGTTTTCTACACAAAGTTATGGGCTTGTAAAGATCAGCTAAACCCTGGAATTATTTCTCTAATAGAAACTTCAAATAATTGGAACTGGGCCCACTGTTTTAAATCGGACCAGTGAGATTTCAGCAACACCGGGGGCTACGGGGTTATTCCCGCGCAGCCGTACCGGATCCAGCGCCACAAGCCGATCCCCGCGCGCATACGGAGGCCGACCGGTGGGACCCGACCCTCCTTCATCTTCCTCGCGCTGCCCGCGCCTCCCGCGGCGGCGCACGCCAGTGAGGCTCGCCGGGACGGGGTTCCCGTGGTCTAAACTTCATCAAACTCGCCGCTCCCCCTTATTTAACCGTGCTGAGCACTTTGGGTGGGTCGCCGGCGGCCGTAGTTCACCGGAAATCACCGTGCACCGGCGACAGCAATGTTTTGCACTCCGGTGCAATCGGGAGCCCTCATACCTCCACCAAATGATCGGTTCTCAGGCTCTAGAGCACCAGTGGAGGGAGTAGAAGCTCGACATGGGGTCTAAACTGATCGAGGATCGCCGGAACCCTATCGGCACCGTGCGCCCGAGGCGGTCCGGCGGTACGCCATGATCAAAACATGGAAATTCTCCCTCTACACCCCATGTGTAGGTCTAAAATCGAGGGAGGAAGTGCGCCAAGTAGTTAGGAAGCTTCATGTACAGTTTTAATCAATGAGAACACGAATTAACGATGAATTTGGCAATTTCCTACCTCGGGGTCAGTTTGTACCGTCCGGGAGAAAAACCCGGAATTCTTCTGCTGTGATCAACGTCCAAGGCTGAGCTTTGGGCTCGAGCAGCTGGGGTCGAGGACGCACCGAGGGGCTGACTTGTTTTGTCGTGATCTTGCTCGGTGTGAGCTGTCCACGGTGACCTCCCTTGGTTCTTCCTCGTTCACCCGAGGATCAAGGCTATTTTGCCAATTTCTGGAGCAATCACGCTCGGGACAGGACAGGAGAGGTGCTGGATGGCTAGAGCACTGGTGGGCACAGCTTTCTGCTGTGGGGCGCTCGAGCAACCGAGCTCAGTAGCTGCGGCGTGATCGGGAGGAATGGCGGCGGTGTTCTGGGCGAAAGAAACGGCGGAGGCGCGAGTTATAGCAGGGGAAGAAGTGAAACAGCTCCGGCGCACCCCTTGCCGTGATCCAACCGAGCCACCGAGGCAGCAGGAGGTGGCACGGGCTCTCCCTCGGGCGTGGGTTCAACCGGGAGCTGGCGCGCTCCCGCTGTTCGACCGAATGAAGCAAAGGCGGTTGCTTTGCTGTGAAACTGACCACTGGGCCCCACTTCCCCCTTTGTTTATTCAAACTTTCTCTGACTTTTTCCATCCAGCAACTCAAAATTTAAGGATAGACTTTCACCCCAAGTTAAGTTTGAATTTGCTGAATTCAAATGGTTTGAATTCAGGTGTGAAATTTGGATGTGGTTTGATCATTTGAATTTGAAAAAGAGTTTGAATTCTCCACTTTGTATTGCCTCAAAAATATAGCAAACCAGCTCCAAAGTTTCCAATTTTTGGCATGGCTGCTTATTAAAAGGTGGAGAACACATTTGTGAAACCAAATTTTGAAATTGAGGAAATTGGAATTTGAAACTGGATTTGAAATTCAGATTGGAGGGCTTTTTTCCTTTTAATCCCAAACAAATATTGAAACTCCTCCAAATGAGCTTAAATTTGGAAGGTTGAATATTTGGACTATGAAGATCCAAGTTATGAATTTAGATCTCCATGTTTGGAAGTTTTGGGAAGTCTAAACCCTCACTTTAAACTTACCCCATTATAATTCAAAGTTTTAATTCCCCTCATTTTTCATAAGTGTATATGAGCAGAATTTTCTTGCTACCACTTTGGGGATTTTACATCCCTCCCCCCTTAAAAAGAATCTCGTCCCGAGATTCCAAAGGAAAAGCATGTGGGGAAAACTTTACCGGGTATATTGTGGCAGACCGGAATCCGCTCATCCAGGATCGCAGAGGGTGGTGCCACGCGATGCGACACCCGACAGCACACGTCATAAGAACATAATATATTACATGGGAAAAACAACTGAAACTGTACAAACAGGTACAAACTTCAGTTACAACTATTGTTTATATTACACAGCGGAAGTCTACACTATACAACTCACGCCCGCCTATTTAGCAAAAGTTGGTTGCCCAGCCCTAGGGCAACCCACACTAGCTGCACTCCTCAGCTCAGCGCGGCGTGTACGGATCCCACTCAGCCGTGGTCCCCGACGGAGGGTAACCCTCGCCGGTGGACTCGTACTCCGAGTCCGTGGGTGGCTCCTCACCTGAAAAACACTTAAGCAGCAACCGTGAGCACGAAGGCTCAGCAAGGCTTAACCGACTCACCTAAGCATGAAACTCTACATGAGGTGTACAATGGACATAGGATAGTAACATTTCAGCAAAAGGACACGCCTACAAGTTCATCCTTAGTTCATCTTTTAGCAACAAGTTAACAGTTCATGAAATCTGAAATTTAGTAAGCATTATTTGGTGGCACACATGTAGCAATACAATTATATCAATCAGCATCATTGAATCAACATATTTCATCCATTAATCTACGTCACGACTCAGTGACCAAGTGGTACTCTTCACCGCGAGGGACGGCGAATCGACTCGATATACACCTGCAGGGAGACCCAAAGAGCACGTCACGTACGCCCATCCGTGGAGCTGCACAGCACGCTCACTCGATGTCGTACGGGACAACCTTTCACCCAACAGCCCAAACGTCGAACCGGTCGCACCGAAACGAGCAGGAGGTTCCCCACACGGAGCATCTCTCTATGCCCGTTGGCAGATTTCCACCTTGCTGCCCTCAACCTACACCTATAAATCCGTGTGCTATGCCTCGACGCCCGGAGGTTTAGGCTACATCGGTTTATCGGGGCCCATATATCTGATATGCCTTCGGTACGTTCAAACTTGATCAGCGTGGGCCACACACGGCTCGGTCCTCAATCGACACGGACAGGGCTGCGCACACAAGACTCCCTCTTGCTGCGCCCTAGCCCCTGCCTAGTCTCATTTTCATTACTAAAATGACCTCACATCACTCAACCGAACCTATGTGTCCCAAGCCTATCTCGCGAGTAGATTCCAACTACTCGACTTGTACCGAAGTCCTATGACTCATTAAGCATAGCCTATCTACTCGAGGTCTTAGACACTACCCTCACTCATTAAGGAACCTTTGGTTATGCAAGTGGGGTTTCATTCATCCTATACCTAATGCACATACATACTTCATATGACACATGTAAACAAAATAAACTTATAAAAAAAAGTTAATGCAAACCGGGGTTTGCCTTGTTGCTGCTGGTCAGGAGTTAAGTCTTCGTCCGGAAGGAGGAAGTCCAGCACCTCCGGGGTCTCTTCTTCAACGGCTACACGTTTATGCAATATTACATGTTAATTAATATGCATACAAGTTATTGTAAGGTTACTGTTATTAGTTTTAATAACCAGCCTCTAACACCTAGAACTTTGTTTAAGAATTTAAAGATGAACTGGTGTTGGTGGTTTGGCTTGGACTTAGTCACATGGTTAAATGCTAAGTGGTTTTCCCCCTTTTCCATCTTAATCCCTTAAGTGGGTAAACAGGACAGGGGTGATCTAGAGCTCCAATGGAGCTGAGAATTTTCGTGTGAGTTCCTTGTCACAAGAAAACCCTCTGGACCAAACCTTAGCACTTTTCATGGAGTGGTTTGCTCAGAATAATTTTCTTAGCAAATAAGCAAGGAGGAATTAATTCTGAGGTCAGACCCCTGTTCATACCCAACTTAGTGAACTACAATTTCAATTATAGCTCCTAGAGTTTGCATGAATTGTCCTAGCATTTTTGGAGTTAAGGTTTGCCCAGAATTGAATTTCCAAGTTTTGGAAATTCTCTGAAAATGTTTCTGCATTCAAATGAACACAGCACCTTCCAATTTGAATTCCTCTGACCAAATCAACTCCAAATGGTATGAAACTTTTACAGGGGTTTGCTAATGTCCTAAAGAACACTCTGGCAAAATTTGGGGATTTTTGGATGAACCAAACTCCCTCTAAAATTCTTTTACTGAAAAGCTTTAAAGAATTTTCCAGAATTAATTAATGGGTTTCATACAAATTGGGTTGTATATCTGGACAGAGCTAGGCAAGATGAATCCAACCCAATTTGAATCACTAAATTTGGAGCTTCCTAGCAGAAGTTATGGAGCTCTAAAGTTTGGGAAATTTCTGGAATTCGAATTAACCGGGAAAGTTCAAATTTCTGACAGCAGGCCCGGCTCCCACGTGTCATCACCTCGGCTGCGCCACACGGGGCCACAGGATTGTTTTCCGCGCGTTCACAGCCGATCCGATGCAACAGAAAATCCCCACACTGTGCCGCGAGAGACTGACGAGCGGGCCCGGCCGGCTCGTCTTCTTCCTCACGCCCGCCCTTTTTCCCGCGCCGCCCCCTCGCCGGCACACCTCGGCTGCTCGCCGGACTTGGCTTCCCGACCGCCTCCCGGCCGGAAACTCGCTGCCTGGGCCTATTTTTGCGCGCTGAACACGCTGGTACCGCCTGCTCTGGTCGGCAGTGGCCCTAACCTAGCTGGCGACGGTGCAGCGGCTCGGACTCTCTTCAGTTATGGCGCCCGGTCATCGTAGCCCACCAAAACCTCGGTGGAAAGGCTCTACAGCACCGGGGGATCTCATGGAAGGTCGACAAGGCCATGCTAGGGCTCGGGGAGAGCTCTAACCTAGTCGTCACCGTGAGCCCGACCTTTCCCGCCATAACCGCGGCTGGAAAACCGGGAAATACGCCGGCTATAGCCAAAATTAAGCTAGGGTTGCGGAGCAAACTTGGGCGCCATCCAGTCTAGCTCCTGTGTGTGCAGTTTGATAAACTCTAAGCAATCATACGTCGGGAATTTGTGGGTTTCTTACCCGAGGGTAGTTCTGCACCGGTTGAAGACGTTTTGCGAAATTCGCCGGCGATGATTGGTCACTGGTTCTAGGCTTTGGGGTCGAGCAGCGTGGAGTCTAGGCGCGTCCAAAAATGATCCTCCTTGCTCGTGACGAGTCTTCTGCCGAGCTGCCCATGGGAGCACCTTTGCTCAGTTCTCCCCGGCGGCCACGAAAACGTGGTTTTTCTCGGTGGGTAGTGGTTCAACTCGACTGGAAGTGATGCGGGGATGGTGTGGGAGGTCTGAGGATGTTGGTTTGCTGAGTTGCCGACGTTGGTACACGAGATACGATCGCTCCCGAGCGAGTGGATCACAGCGGCGGCTCCTCGGCGCTCTGTCGTGCGAGAGGGCGGTGACTGGGGGTCGGTTCGTGGTCGTGGCGAGCTGGGCATGGCTGGGAGTTACTGCGCCCCCACAAGGAGCTCGCCAGCGCGCGAGGGGAGAGCAGGAGGTGGCGCCCGGCGTTTTCGCGGTGTGTCACGGTGGAGCCTCGGCTCTGTTCCGAGTGCAACACTTAGCCCCTAAGGCTGTTGACTTTTGTGCCATTTTAACCTCTCCAATGACATGTGGGACCCACTTGTCAGTGCTCCCCCACCCCTCAAAAGATCTCCAAAGCTTAGCCAGAGATGAATTCAAATATTTGGAGTTTGAAACTGACCTACATTTGCATGGTTGAGCTCATTTCCCCCAAATTCAAATGTATATTTGAATTCTTTGCATATTTGGATCCTTTTTGGAAAAATGGGTGGCCAACCTTTTCAAAAATTATTGAGACTCTGCCTCCCCACTAATTTGAACCTGAGGAATCCAAGTATGCCCTTTACTCCTTGTTTTAGCTGCTGCAATCCTGAATTTGAATGCAACAGTTTGGAAACACCCTCTCATGTGTGATCATATGTGTAGAATTTTCCCATGTTCTGAAAGTGTAAGTTTCCCCTCTAACCACTTCTTTGATAGAGGTTACTTGCTCTTCCCATTTTTTTACCAGCTATCCACAACAAGAACTGAGGTGTGGTGAAGTGAAGAAAAGTTTTTGCAAGTCCCATTTCTTGGGCCTTTTACATCCCTCCCCCCTTAAAAGAATCTCGTCCCGAGATTACAAACGAAGAGATGGCGATGTAATGGGGACTTACCCGTGTTGAGAAGCCATGAACTCCGGGTAGCTTGAGCGAAGGAACTCCTCGCTCTCCCACGTCGCTTCTTCGGCGGTGTGGTTGCTCCAGAGTATTTTGTAGAACCACAACGTTCTGCTGCGTGTGGTCCTGGCTTTTTCATCAAGAATAGCCACCGGATACTCATCATAAGTTAAATCCGGTTTCAGCTCGCCGATATCTTCGGTAGGAACAGCAGCTGTATGCTTCAAACATTTTCTCAGTTGCGAAACATGGAAAACGTCATGGACACCAGTAAGGGGTGCCGGTAACTCCAATCGATACGCCGCTGGTCCACACTTCTCGGTGATAGCGTAGGGTCCAATAAAACGGGGAGCGAGCTTCCCCTTCACACCGAACCGGTGCACGCCCTTCATCGGAGACACGCGGAGGTACACGTGTTCCCCGACGTCAAAGTGCAACGGTCTACGTCTCTTATCAGCGTAGCTCTTCTATCGGGATTGAGCGGCCTTCAAATTGGCTTGAATGGTCCGAACGCGCTCTTCGGCGTCGTTCACCACATCAACCCCGAATGTGACCCTTTCACCGGACTCGCACAAATTTAATGGGGTGCGGCATTTACGACCGTAGAGAGCTTCGTAGGGTGCCATCTTGATACTCGCCTGATAGCCATTATTGTACGAGAATTCCGCCAATGGTAGGTGATCATCCCAGTTCCTACCATGGTGGATGGCACATGCTCTCAACATGTCTTCCAGAACTTGATTCACCCTCTCTGTCCGGCCATCTGTTTGAGGGTGATAAGCGGAGCTCCTGATTAGTTTAGTACCCAAGGCAGTGTGCAACTGCTCCCAAAAGCGAGATACAAACAATGCACCTTGGTCTGAGACTATGGTCTTGGGTACACCATGCAGGCATAGAATCCTGGCAATGTATAACTCCGCATATCGGTTGGCATGGAAGTGTGTATGTACGGGGATGAAGTGAGCTGACTTGGTCAGTCGTTCAACAATCACCCAAATGGAATCATGTTTGTTGGATGTTAAGGGTAATCCCATGATGAAATCCATGCTCACATCTTCCCATTTCCATGCTGGAATCTTCAGGGGTTGCAGCAGCCCTGATTTCCTCATATGATCCGCCTTCACTCGTCTACACGTATCACATTCGGCTACGTACTTAGCTACCTCCCGCTTCATCCGTGTCCACCAAAATCTCTTTTTCAAATCTTGGTACATCTTGTTGCTGCCCGGATGAATGGAGTATTTAGACACGTGAGCTTCATCGAGGATCTTTTTCCTCAACTCCATATCTCGGGGCACGACTATGCGGTCATTAAACCATAGCGTCCCCTCCTCATCTTTCCGGAACCATTTGATCTCCCCGTTGTCTATTCGTCTACGGAGATGTGCCATGCCTTTATCCGTCTTCTGAGCTGCAATGATGTCCTCCCTAATAGTAGGGATGAGGGCAAGGTTGTATAGCGATCCATAAGGAACCAAGTATAAACTTGGCTCTCCCTCCTCCACCGGTGTAATGGTGAGGTGATGGACATGTGACTTCCGACTCAGCGCATCGGCAACCACATTCGCCTTGCCAGGGTGGTAATGGATCTCAATCTCATAATCTTTGATCAGTTCTAACCACCTCCTCTGCCTCATGTTCAGCTCCTTCTGGGTGAAAATGTATTTCAAGCTCTTGTGGTCGGTGTAGAGATGCACCAAGTTCCCCAGGAGATAGTGCCTCCACATTTTCAGTGCCAACACCACGGCAGCAAGTTCAAGATCGTGAGTCGGGTAGTGCTGCTCATGGTTCCGAAGCTGGCGTGAGCCATAAGCGACCACACGTCCTTCCTGCATCAACACGCAGCCAAGCCCAATACCAGACGCGTCACAATACACGTCGAAGGGCTTTGTTGTATCCGGCTGAGCTAACACCGGGGCTGTTGTGAGATGCTTCACCAATGTTCGGAACGCTCCTTCACACGCCGTGTTCCAAACATATTTCGTCCCTTTCTTCAGCAACTCTGTCATCGGCTTAGCGAGCTTGGAGAAGCTTGGAATGAACCTCCGGTAGTATCCCGCTAACCCGAGGAAACTTCTGACTTCATGGACTGAAGTGGGAGCTTTCCATTTCAGCACTTGCTCTATTTTGCTTGGGTCAACCGCAATGCCTTCAGCTGAGATGATATGTCCCAAGAATGGCACTTGGCTGATCCAAAATTCGCATTTACTGAACTTGGCGTAGAGTTTATGGTCTCGCAATCGTTGAAGAACGATCCGCAAGTGTTCAGCATGTTCGGCTTCCGTCTTGGAGTAAACCAAGATATCGTCGATGAACACTACCACGAACTTGTCCAGCTCCGGCATGAACACCGAGTTCATGAGATACATGAAATGGGCTGGAGCATTTGTGAGACCAAATGACATGACAAGATATTCATATAGTTCATATCTCGTCGAGAATGCCGTCTTCGGAATATCCTCCGCCCGGATTTTTATCTGGTGATATCCAGAGCGAAGGTCCATCTTGGAGAACACACTGGCACCCACAAGTTGATCAAACAATATGTCGATGTTGGGCAGTGGGTACTTATTCTTGATGGTGATGGCGTTGAGCGGCCGGTAATCCACACACAGCCTCAGGGTCTCATCCTTCTTCTTCACGAATAGCGCCGAGCATCCCCAAGGCGAGGAACTCGGCCTAATGAAACCCTTGCTCAACAGATCATTGATCTGTTCTTTCAGTTCCGCCAGCTCATTTGGAGCCATTTTGTATGGTCTCCGTGCTATGGGTGTAGTCCCGGGTGCAAGTTGAATCTTGAACTCGACATCCCGCTCAGGTGGCATGCCCGGAAGATCATCCGGGAACACATCAGGATACTCCCGGACTACGGGGATGTCTTCTAACTTGAGAGCTTCAGCATTATTAATTGCTAAAACTTCCCGGACTGGCGTGTCTAATACCATGGAATGTGGACGGTGGAATGGAGAATTTAAGTGAACCGTCCGTGTCCGAGTCTCTAGGACAGCGCCATGGTATTGTAGCCATGACATCCCTAAGATTGCATCAATCTTCTGCCCCATAAGGATTATCAAGGTGGTGGGATATAGTTTCCCACCTAAACACAGAGGTGCCTTTGGAATCATCATATTAGCTGAAATCTTCCCTCCCGGTGAGCATATCATATAAGTGCAGTCGGTTGGGAAGATTTGCAATTGATGTTTAGCCACATAGGATGCACTTATAAAGCTGTGGGTTGCACCAGAATCAAATAATATGACGATGGCTTGATTGTTGAGAGTAAACGTACCCGCCAGCACGTTATCACCCTCTGCGGCGCCCTCATTGTCGAGGTTGCGGATGCCTCCAGTCCGCTGACCAACCTTCTTCGCCGGAGGTCGGCCTCGAGCACCGCCCTGGAACTGGGCTTGCCCGCTGCTCTGCTGCCCCTGGGGACAGTCCTTCGCGAAGTGGCCCGCCTGGCCACACGTGAAGCAGGTGAAACGGGGCGGTCCCCCGCTAATCGGTGGACGGAAACCCGGGGCGCGTTGCGGCGGTTGAAACGGCCGGGGTACCGTCTGCTGCTGCTGCTGTCTTGGTGGTGGCATCGGCGGACGGAACGGGGGTGCTTGCAACGAACGTCCCCCGAATTGTTGAGGTCGCGCCGGTGGACGCCACTGCTGCCCGGATGGTGTCCGATACACCATACGGTACTTCTGGGGAGCGCCACTCCCACCGCTGGGTGGAGCGCTGCGCTTCCGCTGCTCAGCTGCCAACTCCCGCTGAGCATCCTCTTGCATGATCACGGCATTGACTAAGTCGTTGAATGTGCCGCGGTTCCACTGTACGAGGTGGGTCTTCATTTCGGGGTGTAACCCCCGATAGAAGTGCTCCCTCTTCTTCTCCTCCGTGGAGATGTAGTCTGACGCATACTAAGCCAGATGGTTGAAGCCACGGGAGTAGTCGTGGGCACTCCTCCCGCCCTGCTTCAGTTCCAAAAATTCTTGGAACTTCCTCTTCATTATTCCGGGAGGGATGTGATAGGCGCGGAACGCGTCCCGAAACTCTTGCCATTCCACGGCATGGCCAGCCAGACGTGAGGCGACATAATTCGCCCACCACGCACCAGCGGCACTGTGGAGCTGCTGTGCTGCGAACAGGGTCTTCTGCCGCTCCGTACACTGGAGCAGCCCAAACTTGGACTCGATGGTCCGCAGCCAGTTGTCAGCCTCCAGTGGTTCTTCAGCTTCGGTGAACACTGGAGGGTGCGTACTCATGAAATCCGAGTACGACACATCACGGGGCTCCCGAGGCCCTCTATCTTGACGTCCCCCGCCTGGGACGTATTCTGCACGATCGTGCGGAGCAGGTCGGTCTGCTCCTCATGACCTCCCACCAATGCCGCTATCACATCCGCTAGAGTAAGCGGAGGCGGCGGTGGTGGCTGCTGCTGCGGGGTGCTGTCGTAGGCCGGTGGCTGGGAGTCATCACCTCCCTGTTGGCTAGAGCCACCAACCTCGTGCGTGGTCCTAGTACGAACCATCTGCAACCACACGACATTAAACATCAGTCCCGCAACATTTTGCATGCAGTCCAATAGAAATGGGCGTAAAAACATTATGACAAGAAAACATGCGAAATATCTCGTAAATAGATAATGTAATAACTTTGCACAAGCTACACCATTACCAGACCAAACACAAGTTAGTTTAATCCAACTTGATGAACCCCCTCTTTGGAAGCTCACCATAACTGGGTTTGGTCTCTACGAGACATTATTATCGCGTTGTCATCACATATACCACCCTTAGGGTACAACACCCTCTCCAATGAGTTCAACTGTCATTCTTCCGTCAGAATGACCAGTTTCTACCTATTCCAAGTTTTGATCCGGTTATGGGCATTTTCATGACTCAAGTTGAATACCAAAGTTAAAGTTAACTTCAGTATATTTCCAAAGAGTACTCATTTGCCCCCAGATCAGCTTTGGTTAAAAAGTTATGCTAATTCAAAGTCAGCAGAATTTCTGGAAGAATTTTAGCAGCACCTCCCTTGGAAGTGGCTGTTTTCAACCCTGGTTTCCACTGAAATCCGTGCTGAAATTTCAGAAACTTTGAATTGCAAAGATGTCACACATCTTCTACTCTTTCTAAGGATGTATTATATGACAATTTTAGATTTTTTATACTGGGAGTTATGTTTGAAAAACAGAACAGTCCAGAGAATGTTTAACTCTGTCCTGGTTCTGGACAGTTTACATTCCTCTGGGATTTAAGCCATCTTACGGTGAGTTTCAGCTCTGGAAGTCTACAACAATGTTGTAGAGTACTTCAATACCTTCCCAGAACCATATAGCACACCTCTTTGGGCTAAAGGACCCGTGAGTTATGCCCTGTTGAAGATCAGCAAACTTGCTGTCCAAAACAGAGCACTCTGTTTTTCATCCATTTGGCTATCCTACTTCACTATCCCATTTTTATACCCAACCAGGGTCAAAATTGTTGAACCTAATGATTTTTGTTCCTTGTTCTAAATATTTTCATGCATATGCCTACAATATCTCGGTACTACGTTCCTCACAAAAGAAAATCCTAACCGGATCATCCTGGTATATACGTCTCAAGTGTGGCACTAAACGGTCTCTCGCACACGTTTTCTACACGGATACATACGTGGTTAGTACCTGCAGAAGGCCACACAATAATGGTGCACTCATTGGTTATTCATTTCAGGCTGTTCCATATTTAGAAGTAAATACAAACGCCCATATCATTGTCATACGGCCGTCCCTGAGTTAGGTCACGTCTCAAGGTACGTGATCGTGTTTCAACACCACACGACGGGGAACCCGAGTATGTCATGAACGGGTTGTCATGGTTGGGAATGTTATCAACCCAACAGATACCACCTACTACCCTGCAGGGCACGCCGATGGCAAGCGCTGTGTATGTCCTCCTGGGCTATTTCCAGACGAACACACTCTCGCGTTACTGACCACGCGATGGGGTCTCCACTTACTTGCCTAATGCACGCTAGGGATCAGCGTTTCATATGAACTCAGGGACATGAAGAGTCCAAGAGGTTCATATTGACATCTCACACCAAGCTGTGAGACTCTATCCCTGAGCCACATTCCTCGTCAGAGGGAGCTAACCGAAATTGAACCGCTTTCGGTGGCGTTCCTTACCATACTTACCAGAGCGTAGGTGCGTCGTTACATAATTGAAATTCAGAATTATAACACATAGGTTAGTATTTGCCACTTTAAGTAACTATGCTAATATAGTCCTTACTTGGGCAACTACCGAATCCTCACCGTATACCTAAGTTTTTCCCCTAATGCAGTCCTTAAGTACTGTGCTATCCCCACTGCAGCTCTGATACCAGGCTGTGGCGGACCGGAATCCGCTCATCCAGGATTGCAGAGGGTGGTGCCACGCGATGCGACACCCGACAGCACACGGCATAAGAACATAATATATTACATGGGAAAAACAACTGAATCTGTACAAATAGATACAAACTTCAGTTACAACTATTGTTTATATTACACAGCGGAAGTCTACACTATACAACTCACGCCCGCCTATTTAGCAAAAGTTGGTTGCCCAGCCCTAGGGCAACCCACACTAGCTGCACTCCTCAGCTCAGCGCGGCGTGTACGGCTCCCACTCAGCCGTGGTCCCCAACGGAGGGTAACCCTCGCCGGTGGACTCGTACTCCGAGTCCGTGGGTGGCTCCTCACCGGAAAAACACTTAAGCAGCAACCGTGAGCACGAAGGCTCAGCAAGGCTTAACCGACTCACCTAAGCATGAAACTCTACATGAGGTGTACAATGGACATAGGATAGTAACATTTCAGCAAAAGGACACGCCTACAAGTTCATCCTTAGTTCATCTTTTAGCAACAAGTTAACAGTTCATGAAATCTGAAATTTAGTAAGCAGTATTTGGTGGCACACATGTAGCAATACAATTATATCAATCAGCATCATTGAATCAACATATTTCATCCATTAATCTACGTCACGACTCAGTGACCAAGTGGTACTCTTCACCGCGAGGGACGGCGAATCGACTCGATATACACCTGCAGGGAGACCCAAAGAGCACGTCACGTACGCCCATCCGTGGAGCTGCACAGCACGCTCACTCGATGTCGTACGGGACAACCTTTCACCCAACAGCCCAAACGTCGAACCGGTCGCACCGAAACGAGCAGGAGGTTCCCCACACGGAGCATCTCTCTATGCCGGTTGGCAGATTTCCACCTTGCTGCCCTCAACCTACACCTATAAATCGGTGTGCTATGCCTCGACGCCCGGAGGTTTAGGCTACGTCGGTTTATCGGGGCCCATATATCCGATATGCCTTCGGTACGTTCAAACTTGATCAGCGTGGGCCGCACACGGCTTGGTCCTCAATCGACACGGACAGGGCTGCGCACACAAGACTCCCTCTTGCTGCGCCCTAGCCCCTGCCTAGTCTCATTTTCGTTACTAAAATGACCTCACATCACTCAACCGAACCCGTGTGTCCCAAGCCTATCTCGCGAGTAGATTCCAACTACTCGACTTGTACCGAAGTCCTATGACTCATTAAGCATAGCCTATCTACTCGAGGTCTTAGACACTACCCTCACTCATTAAGGAACCTTTGGTTATGCAAGTGGGGTTTCATTCATCCTATACCTAATGCACATACATACTTCATATGACACATGTAAACAAAATAAAACTTACAAAAAAAAAAGTTAATGCAAACCGGGGCTTGCCTTGTTGCTGCTGGTCAGGAGTTATGTCTTCGTCCGGAAGGAGGAAGTCCAGCACCTCCGGGGTCTCTTCTTCAACGGCTACACGTTTATGCAATATTACATGTTAATTAATATGCATAAAAGTTATTGTAAGGTTACTGTTATAGTTTTAATAACCAGCCTCTAACACCTGGAACTTTGTTTAAGAATTTAAAGATGAACTGGTGTTGGTGGTTTGGCTTGGACTTAGTCACATGGTTAAATGCTAAGTGGTTTTCCCCCTTTTCCATCTTAATCCCTTAAGTGGGTAAACAGGACAGGGGTGATCTAGAGCTCCAATGGAGCTGAGAATTTTCGTGTGAGTTCCTTGTCACAAGAAAACCCTCTGGACCAAACCTTAGCACTTTTCATGGAGTGGTTTGCTCAGAATAATTTTCTTAGCAAATAAGCAAGGAGGAATTAATTCTGAGGTCAGACCCCTGTTCATACCCAACTTAGTGAACTACAATTTCAATTATAGCTCCTAGAGTTTGCATGAATTTTCCTAGCATTTTTGGAGTTAAGGTTTGCCCAGAATTGAATTTCCAAGTTTTGGAAATTCTCTGAAAATGTTTCTGCATTCAAATGAACACAGAACCTTCCAATTTGAATTCCTCTGACCAAATCAACTCCAAATGGTATGAAACTTTTACAGGGGTTTACTAATGTCCTAAAGAACACTCTCGCAAAATTTGGGGATTTTTGGATGAACCAAACTCCCTCTAAAATTCTTTTGCTGAAAAGCTTTAAAGCATTTTCCAGAATTATTTAATGGGTTTCATACAAATTGGGTTGTATATCTGGACAGAGCTAGGCAAGATGAATCCAACCCAATTTGAATCACTAAATTTGGAGCTTCCTAGCAGAAGTTATGGAGCTCTAAAGTTTGGGAAATTTCTGGAATTCGAATTAACCGGGAAAGTTCAAATTTCTGACAGCGGGCCCGGCTCCCACGTGTCATCACCTCGGCTGCGCCACACGGGGCCACAGGATTGTTTTCCGCGCGTTCACAGCCGATCCGGTGCAACAGAAAATCCCCACACTGTGCCGCGAGAGACTGACGAGCGGGCCCAGCCGGCTCGTCTTCTTCCTCGCGCCCGCCCTTTTTCCCGCGCCGCCCCCTCGCCGGCACACCTCGGCTGCTCGCCGGACTTGGCTTCCCGACCGCCTCCCGGCCGGAAACTCACAGCCTGGGCCTATTTTTGCGCGCTGAACACGCTGGTACCGCCTGCTCTGGTCGGCGGTGGCCCTAACCTAGCTGGCGACGGTGCAGCGGCTCGGACTCTCTTCAGTTATGGCGCCCGGTCATCGTAGCCCACCAAAACCTCGGTGGAAAGGCTCTACAGCACCGGGGGATCTCATGGAAGGTCGACAAGGCCATGCTAGGGCTCGGGGAGAGCTCTAACCTAGTCGTCGCCGTGAGCCCGACCTTTCCCGCCATAACCGCGGCTGGAAAACCGGGAAATACGCCGGCTATAGCCAAAATTAAGCTAGGGTTGCGGAGCAAACTTGGGCGCCATCCAGTCTAGCTCCTGTGTGTGCAGTTTGATAAACTCTAAGCAATCATACATCGGGAATTTGTGGGTTTCTTACCCGAGGGTAGTTCTGCACCGGTTGAAGACGTTTTGCGAAATTCGCCGGCGATGATCGGTCACTGGTTCTAGGCTTTGGGGTCGAGCAGCGTGGAGTCTAGGCGCATCCAAAACTGCTCCTCCTTGGTCGTGACGAGTCTTCTGCCGAGCTGCCCACGGGAGCACCTTTGCTCGGTTCTCCCCGGCGGCCACGAAAACGTGGTTTTTCTCGGTGGGTAGTGGTTCAACTCGACTGGAAGTGATGCGGGGAGGGTGTGGGAGGTCTGAGGATGTTGGTTTGCTGAGTTGCCGACGTTGGTACACGAGAGACGATCGCTCCCGAGCGAGTGGATCACAGCGGCGGCTCCTCGGCGCTCTGTCGTGCGAGAGGGCGGTGACTGGGGGTCGGTTCGTGGTCGTGGCGAGCTGGGCACGGCTGGGAGTTACTGCGCCCCCACAAGGAGCTCGCCAGCGCACGAGGGGAGAGCAGGAGGTGGCGCCCGGCGTTTTCGCGGTGTGTCACGGTGGAGCCTCGGCTCTGCTCCGAGTGCAACACTTAGCCCCTAAGGCTGTTGACTTTTGTGCCATTTTAACCTCTCCAATGACATGTGGGACCCACTTTTCTGTGCCCCCCCACCCCTCAAAAGATCTCCAAAGCTTAGCCAGAGATGAATTCAAATATTTGGAGTTTGAAACTGACCTACATTTGTAGGGTTGAGCTCATTTCCCCCAAATTCAAATGTATATTTGAATTCTTTGCATATTTGGATCCTTTTTGGAAAAATGGGTGGCCAACCTTTTCAAAAATTATTGAGACTCTGCCTCGCCACTAATTTGAACCTGAGGAATCCAAGTATGCCCTTTACTCCTTGTTTTAGCTGCTGCAATCCTGAATTTGAATGCAACAGTTTGGAAACACCCTCTCATGTGTGATCATATGTGTAGAATTTTCCCATGTTGTGAAAGTGTAAGTTTCCCCTCTAACCACTTCTTTGATAGAGGTTACTTGCTCTTCCCATTTTTTTACCAGCTATCCACAACAAGAACTGAGGTGTGGTGAAGTGAAGAAAAGTTTTTGCAAGTCCCATTTCTTGGGCCTTTTACATATATGATGATAGCAAGTCTGGATAATACGTTCGTAGATAATCCTCGCTTTCCCATGTCGCCTCATCAGCGGTATGGTTGCTCCACAAGACCTTGTAGAACCATAAGGTTCGGTTTCTTGTGGC
The DNA here is from genome assembly GCA_030760725.1 of Neostapfia colusana. Taxonomy (NCBI): domain Eukaryota; kingdom Viridiplantae; phylum Streptophyta; class Magnoliopsida; order Poales; family Poaceae; genus Neostapfia; species Neostapfia colusana. The sequence continues at coordinate 77,899,524 of JASWHV010000013.1, forward strand.
ACGAGTCTTTTCATCGATGATCCGGATCGGATACTCCGTGTACGTGAGGTCCGGTTGAAGAACTTCTATGTCTTCAGTGCGGATTTCAGCTGAGGGTTTGAGGCATTTCCTCAGCTGGGAGATGTTGAAGACGTTGTGAATGCCTGCGAGCGACGCCGGTAACTCCAGGCGATAGGCCACTGGTCCGCATTTTTCAATGACAGTGAACGGACCAATGAATCGCGGCGCAAGCTTGCCCTTCACTCCAAAACGATGAACTCCCTTCATTGGAGACACACGGACATAAACATGGTCCCCGATGTTGAAGTGGAGAGGACGGCGCCTTTTATCCGCATAGCTTTTCTGACGAGACTGAGCAGCCTTAAGATTGGCTTGTATCACTTGCACTCGTTCTTCAGCTTCATTCACAAGTTCAATGCCGTAGATGACTCGCTCGCCGGACTCGCACCAGTTGAGAGGTGTGCGGCATTTCCGGTCGTAGAGAGCATCATACGGCGCCATCTTGATGCTAGCTTGATAGCCTTTGTTGTAAGAAAACTCCGCCAACGGCAAATGATTGTCCCAATTCTTGCCGTGGTGGATGGCACAAGCGTGTAGCATGTCTTCCAACACTTGGTTCACCCGTTTGGTTTGACCATCCGTCTGCGGGTGATACGCGGAACTTCGAATCAGTTTGGTCCCCAAGGATGCGTGCAACTGCTCCCAAAACCGAGAAACGAACAGTGCACCGCAATCTGAAATAATGGAGCGGGGAACACCGTGCAAGCACAATATTCTTGCAATGTACAGCTCCGCATATTTCCTGGCCATGTAGCCCGTATGTACAGGAATAAAATGAGCCGACTTGGTTAGTCGATCGACTATCACCCAAATCGAGTCATGTATGTGAGACGTGAGAGGCAACCCGACTATGAAGTCCATGCTGATATCCTCCCACTTCCATGCTGGAATGTTTAATGGTTGCAGCTGTCCGGCTTTTCGCATATGGTCGGCTTTCACTCGCCGACACGTATCACATTCGGATACGTACTTCGCGATTTCTCTCTTCATCCGTGTCCACCAAAACCTGGTTTTCAGATCCTGGTACATCTTGTTGCTGCCCAGACGAATAGAATACTTGGACACATGAGCTTCGTCCAAGATCTTCTTCCGAAGCTTCATGTCACGGGGTACCACTATATGGTCTTTAAACCATAGTGTACCGTTATCATCCCTTCGGAAGCATTTCATTTCGCCATTCTTCATCCTTCTCCGAATGTGCGACATTCCCACATCTTTCTTCTGCGCTTCCATAATCTCCTCTCGTATTGTAGGGACGAGAGCAAGATTATACAATGCCCCATATGGAACCAAGTACAGACTCGGCTCCTCCTCTTCAAGTGGGGTGATGGACAGACTGTTGACATGGGATTTGCGGCTTAAGGCATCGGCAACCACGTTTGCCTTCCAGGGATGGTAGTGAATCTCGATCTCATAGTCTTTGATCAGTTCTAACCATCTCCGTTGCCGCATATTCAACTCCTTTTGAGTGAATATATACTTCAAACTCTTGTGGTCGGTGTAGAGGTGCACTAAGTTCCCAAGCAAATAGTGCCTCCACATTTTCAATGCCAACACCACAGCAGCGAGCTCAAGATCATGAGTCGGATAGTGCTGCTCGTGGTTACGGAGTTGACATGAGCCATAGGCGACCACTCTTCCTCCTTGCATCAATACACAGCCAAGCCCGATGCCAGACGCATCACAGTATACGTCGAAGGGCTTGGTTGTATCCGGTTGAGCTAACACCGGGGCTGTTGTAAGATGCTTCACTAATGCTTGGAAAGCTTCTTCCCAAGCTGAGCTCCAAACATATTTGATCCCCTTCTTCAACAGTTCAGTCATCGGCTTAGCAAGCTTGGAGAAATTTGGTATGAATCTCCGATAATATCCTGCTAACCCGAGGAAACTCCTGACTTCATGGACTGATGTGGGGGACTTCCATTTCAGCACTTGTTCGATCTTGCTTGGATCAACTGCAATGCCTTCTGCAGAAATAATGTGACCAAGGAATGGCACTTGGCTGATCCAAAACTCGCACTTGCTGAACTTGGCATAAAGCTTATGGTCTCTTAATCGTTGAAGTACGATATGCAAGTGTTTGGCATGTTCTTCTTCAGACTTGGAGTAAACCAAGATGTCGTCTATGAACACTACCACAAACTTGTCCAACTCCGGCATGAACACTGAATTCATGAGATACATGAAGTGTGCTGGGGCGTTGGTGAGACCAAAGGATATGACGAGGTATTCATATAACCCATATCTCATCGAGAAGGCCATCTTCGGAATATCTTCCGCTGGGATCTTGATTTGGTGATATCCGGAGCGAAGATCCATCTTCGAAAATACACTCGCACCCACAAGTTGATCGAATAATATATCGATGCGGGGTAGTGGAAATTTATTCTTGATGGTGACGGCGTTGAGAGGTCGGTAGTCCACACACAACCTCAAGGTTTCATCCTTCTTCTTCACAAACAGCGCCGAGCATCCCCATGGCGAGGAACTCGGTCGAATGAAACCCTTCTTCATTAAATCGTTGAGCTGCTCCTTCAGTTCAGCCAGCTCATTCGGAGCCATCTTGTATGGTCTCCGTGAGATCGGTGTCGTCCCAGGTACAAGTTCAATCTTGAACTCGACATTTCTTTCGGGTGGCATGCCCGAAAGATCATCCGAAAAGACATCCGGGTATTCACAGACCACACGAATATTCTCAAGTTTCGTGGCTTCCGTGTTATATGTGGCTGGAGCTTCTTGAACCGAGTGGTCAAGAATAAGAACATGTGGTTCATGGAGTGGAGAGTTTAGACGAACCACACGTGGAATGATGTCAAGAACAGCACCATGGCGATGTAGCCATGACATTCCTAAAATGACATCAAGTTTTTGGCTCTATAACATGATTAGAGAAGTCGGATATAGATTCCCACCCAACTGTAATGGTGCTCTATAGACCATTCTATCAGCTGTTATTTTCCCACCCGGAGAACATATCAAATATGAATTATTTGTGGGAATAATAGTCAGTTGATATTTAATAACATAAGACTGACTTATGAAATTATGGGTGGCACCAGAGTCAAAAAGTATGACTACGGGATAATCTAGGTAAGAGAACGTACCCGCGAGGACAGGTTCGCCTTCCGGCACGTCTTCGATAGCTAAGTGGTGGATGTTGCCGGGTTTTGGTGCTGGTTTCTTGGGCTGGTTGCGGGGTTGATTAGCACCCTGATATGATGCTGCACCCCTGCCCTGTCGTGGCTCGGGGCAGTCTCTTGAAATGTGCCCGACGCAGCCACACGTGTAGCACGTGTAAGGTGTCGGGGTCCCGCCGACTTGAGGACGGAATCCCGGTGCACGCTGCTGAAACTGCGGTGCACGCGGGACCATCCTTTGCTACTACTGTTGCTGTGGTGGATACGTCGGTCGAAAACCCGGCGCATTATATTGCCGACCGCGAAACTGAGGCGGTCGAGACGGTGACTGCCATCTCTGACCGGATGGTGAGCGATACACCACACGGTATTTCTGTGGCGTCCCACCACTGCTGCTCATCAGCGCGCTGCGTTTCCTCTTGTCAGAACCGCGCTCGCGCTGAGCATTCTCTTGTAGAATTGCGGCATTAACGAGGTCGTTGAATGTGCCGTGATTGCTTTGGGCGAGATGGACCTTCATCTTGGAGTTCAGGCCCCGGAAGAAAGCATTACACTTATTGTCTTCCGTCCCCACAAATCCTGGCGCATACTGCGCCAGCCGGTTGAATAACCTGGAGTACTCATGAGCACTCCTCTCGCCCTGTCGTAGCGCCAGGAACTCTTGGAGCTTCATTTCCATCACACCGGGAGGTATGTGATAGGCGCGGAACGCCTCCCGGAACTCCATCCATGTGATGGCATGGCCAGCCGGTAAGGAGGCGGTGTAGTTCGCCCACCATGTACCGGCTTCTCCTTGAAGCTGTTGTGCTGCATACAGCGCCTTCTGGTGTTCGGTGCATCGCAGCAGCCCGAACTTTGCCTCTAGAGTACGGATAAAGCTGTCCGCCTCCAAAGGTTCTTCGGCCTCCGTGAAGACCGGTGGATGGGTCACCATGAATTCTGAATATGAACTTTGTTGGGGCTGGCATTGCCCATTGTCTTGGCGTCCTCCCTGATGGGACGCATTTTGCTGGACTAGCATCCGCAGCAACTCAGTTTGCTCGTCGCGCGAGCCGAGCACTGCGGTGAGAACCTTCGCAAGATTCCTTGGAAGTTCTGGCGGTGGAGGAGGTGGTTGCTTCTGCATCGTGGTTTGCTCCGGAGGTGGAGACTCATCACCCCGAACTTGACTCGGACCTCCCTCCTCTTGTGTTGAACGTGTCCGCACCATTCTGCATTCAGACCATTCAAACGATCAGCACATGTTGGTTTATTTCATCCAGTCTATACAATAGTGATGCGAGAATGGAATAAATAGTACGCATAACAGTCACACATATGGATAAAGTATAAACTTTATGCAACATATACATCCCTGGACCGTGTCACACGATCGAGTCCAAAGTATTGAACTTTATGGGTTAAAAGTTCATTTCGACCATCGGGGTCACCACGGGATGTTAAGTGTGTTAGTATGTGTGATTCCTCGCTATTGTATTGGACCCAAACATGTACTAACTCGAAGTGATGTGTCAAATGCATAAACCCTTTGACTCCAACTCGCTGTTTTACAACAGCCACTGGACGTCGAACGGTGAAACTAAGTGTTTTGGTCGAAATACGGAAATTTCCAGAGAGCATTTGGTCTGCCCTGTTTCTAGACAGTACCTACTCATCTGAGATTTTCATCCCTTTGGAGGGAGATTTTGTTCTGGAGCTCTACAGAAAAGTTGTAGAGGACTTCTAAACCTTTCCAGAATGGTATCCCACACCTCCATTGATTCAACCAATCTTAAGTTATGCCCTGTTCAAGTTCAGAAAAATTTCTACCAAAAACAGGGGAGATTGTTCCTAAGCTTTTTGAAATTGAACCTATACTCCCAATTGACTCTTAGTTCTATATAGGAGTTTACTAACCCCTAAATGAATTCCTATACTTAATTGTGATTCTTTTCTTTGAAAATAAACTTTTATGCAGTCGGTACTACGTTTCCTTACCAAAGAAAAACCCTAAACCGGTATTCCGGCATATACGTATCGAATGGTGGAACTAAAGTCGACACTCACAAACAGTTTCTACACGTCATGCACTAACGTGGTTAATGTACCTGCAGAAGAACACACAATAATGGTGCACACAAAGGTTTTTGACATTGCAGGCAGTTCCATATCATAGTAAAAACATACGGTCCGTATCATTGCCATACGGATCGTCCTTGAGTCAAGCCACGTCTCAAGGTACATGATCGTGTTTTCACACCACACGACAGGGAACCCGAGTAGAGTGCGACCGGGTCGTCAAGGTTGGGAATTTTATCAACCCAACGGATACCACCTACTGCCTCATGACCGTTGAGGCACGCCGATGGTGAGCGCTGCGTATGGCCCTTTGAACATTGAATGTTCAAGAGTTGCATACTATCGTGTTGCTTACCACACGATGGGGCATTCTCACTTTTGCCTAAAGCATGCTGGAGATCAGCGTTTTCATATGCTCTCAGAACCATGAAGAGGTTCAGAGGATCATATTAACCACCGTGCCAAGCCAAGGTATACCATCCCATACTATTACTCGTATGGTGAGTTACCGCAATTGATCCGCCTGCGGTGGCGTACCTTACCTCTTACCTGACGTCGGAGCGTCGTTACAGAATGTATAACACATATGTTAGCTTTCCACCATCATAACTAGTACTATCATAGACCTTCTGTGGGCTTAATGACTAATCCTCACTCGACTACTTCTAAGTTTTCAAAATAAGCTCTTTTCAAGCGTGCTATTCCCAATGCGGCTCTGATACCACGTATGTGGGGAACACCCCGTGGTTCACCCACTCCAGGATTGCATAGGGTGGTGTCGTGCGATGCGGCACCCAACAGCACACACGAAAAGATTAGAGAACAACATACAAACTTTTATTTAATATAAAACAGCGGAAGTCTTTTACAAAACCTAATTAACAGCAGAAGTATTATACATAGATGGCCTCTCATCCTAACTATGCAAAAGTGCAGCCGTCCAGCCCGGGGACGCTACACGCTAGCAGCATGGAACCGGAGAAATCACGGTGGCGTGCAGGGCTCCATCTTGGCCGTGTACCCTGACAGGGGCATCGCCTCATCCTCGGAACCCTCCTCATAGCTCTCACCTGCATACAGCTCAAATATTGCAACCGTGGGCACGATGGCTCAGCAAGGCTTAACCGTCTAGCCTAGGCATGGAACTCTACATGCAGGGATGTGTAAAATAGGAGAATGGACTTTGATACAAAGATACGCCTATAAGTTGATCCTTACTTTCAGTTTTATAGCAGCAAATTCATGTACCTTAGGCAGCCCTCACATCGGAAGTCCACAATCAAACAAGAAACACTTCCCTCCGATGTGGTGATGCCCAAAGCGGAAAGTAAACTTAATTAGCTCTACATCTACAGCAGTTATGTTTTCCAAAACATTAATATATCATCACAGCATATTATCATTCAACTGGCTTACTTCACTTCTTACTACGTCACGAAACAGTGAACAAGCGGTACTCAAATAATCAAAAGGGACGGTGATTGCAATCAGGAGACACCCGGACAACACGTTGCATACACCCACTTTCAGAAGCGTGATTCCACACCCCTTCCTACTCTGTTGTATGCAACAACCTTTCAAAGGCAACCCAAAAGCCGAACCGGTCCATTCGTAATGGGTAGGAGGTCCCCGCGTGGAGCGTGACTGTGCCCACCGGCAGATTTACACCTTGCTACCCTCAACCCACTCCTATTTACGGTTGGGTAAGGCTCGACACCCAGGTTAACCATTTACATCGGTTTCCTGCTTATGTCAGTATGCCATCCGGTACTGTTCGATACTTGTTCATCAGGCCCGCACACGACTCAGTCCTCAATCGACACCAACAGGGCTACGCACGTGAGAGCTCCGCTCACTGCTTCCTATCCCCCCTGCTGGGTCTCATTTTCACCACTCTTAAGCTATTTTCTATTCTGACCAAACCGTGTGATAAACCTTACCTCGCGAGTAGATTCCAACTACTCGACTTCTACCGAGATCCTAAGCATATTAGCAGGGCCTTGCCTACTCGTCGGCTCTGTAAGCTACCCAACCCTTCATAGGATTTAGAAGGTTATGCAAGTGGGGTTTCAATCACCCTAACTCTAATGCAAACATTCACCCTAGACATAAGTGATACAAATAAAGAATTTTATAAAAGGTACTTAAGTGCAAACCGGGGCTTGCCTGGTTGCGAGTCAGAGAAGAAGTGAGCTTCTGGTGGGAGGACGTCCAAGGGCTCCGGTGCGTCCTCAACTTCGGTCACTATTATGAAATGTAATAAAATACATGTGTAAGTATTAAGGATTTATAAGAATTGAACTACTATTCATAGCTATTGCTATTTAGGATCCTCAATTGGCTTTGGGATTTTTACAGTAGATACTAGACTCTCTAAGGATGATTGGAGCCAAATTTGGAGACATGTCATTGCACAATGTAGCCTTTAAAATTCCTACAAGTACAATGCTTCTCTGAATTTTGAGCCCAATTCAGGAGCTTTGACATAGCTAATAGTGGAAGATCTGATTAGGGTAAGTCTCCATGGTTCTAACAAAATTTGTTTCACCATTTTTGGAGCTACCATCAGAGAGATATGAATTTTTGAAGTTTGGACAGAAGTGCTGAACAGTTTCTGTTTAAATTTGAATTTCCAAATAAAGGCTGAACTTGGGAAGGTAATTTGACCTAGCAAATGAACTCCAATGAAGCCCAAATTTTTCCTGGAGATCAATATCTATGAATAGGATTTGCTGCCCAAATTTGGGAATATTTCATAAAGAATTGCTCCTGTAATAAATCCCTAAAGGATTTAATAAAACAATTCTACAGAAATTCCTGGGCATTTTCATAGTAAGCAATTTGTTTCTCTGTGAAGTACTCCTCATGAGGAATCCAACAAATTTGGTCTCACTCTTTTTTGAATTTTCTACACAGAGTTATGGGCTTGTAAAGATAGCTAAACCCTGGAATTATTTCTCTAATAGAAACTTCAAATAATTGGAACTGGGCCCACTGTTTTAAATCGGACCAGTGAGGTTTCGGCAGCACCGGGGGCTACGGGGTTATTCCCGCGCAGCCGTACCAGATCCGGTGCCACAAGCCGATCCCCGCGCGCATACGGAGGCTGACCGGTGGGACCCGGCCCTCCTTCGTCTTACTCGCGCTGCCCGCGCCTCCCGCGGCGGCGCACGGCGGTGAGGCTCGCCGGGATGGGGTTCCCGTGGTCTAAACTTTGTCAAACTCGCCGCTCCCCCTTGTTTAACCGCGCTGAGCACTTTGGGTGGGTCGCCGGCGGCCGTAGTTCACCGGAAACCACCGCGCACCGGCGACAGCAATATTTTGCACTCCGGTGCAATCGGGAGCCCTCATACCTCCACCAAATGATCGGTTCTCGGGCTCTAGAGCACCAGTGGAGGGAGTAGAAGCTCGACATGGGTTCTAAACTGATCGAGGATTGCCGGAACCCTATCGGCACCGTGCGCCCGAGGCGGTCCGGCGGTACGCCATGATCAAAACGTGGAAATTCTCCCTCTACACCCCATGTCTAGGTCTAAAATCGAGGGAGGAAGTGCGCCAAGTAGTTAGGAAGCTTCGTGTACAGTTTTAATCAATGAGAACACGAATTAACGACGAATTTGGCAATTTCCTACCTCAGGGTCAGTTTGTACCGTCCAGGAGAAAAACCCGGAATTCTTCTGCTGTGATCAACGTCCAGGGCTGAGCTTTGGGCTCGAGCAGCTGGGGTCAAGGACGCACCGAGGGGCTGACTTGTTTTGCCGTGATCTTGCTCGGGGTGAGCTGTCCATGGTGACCTCCCTTGGTTCTTCCCCGTTCACCCGAGGATCAAGGCTATTTTGCCAATTTCTGGAGCAATCACGCTCGGGACAGGACAGGAGAGGTGCTGGATGGATGAGCACTGGTGGGCCCAGCTTTCCGCTGTGGGGCGCTCGAGCAACCGAGCTCAGTAGCTGCGGCGTGATCGGGAGGAATGGCGGCGGTGTTCTGGGCGAAAGAAACGGCGGAGGCGCAAGTTATAGCAGGGGAAGAAGTGAAACAGCTCCGGTGCACCCCTTGCCGTGATCCAACCGAGCCACCGAGGCAGCAGGAGGTGGCACGGGCTCTCCCTTGGGCGCGGGTTCAACCGGGAGCTGGCGCGCTCCCGCTGTTCGACCGAATGAAGCAAAGGCGGTTGCTTTGCTGTGAAACTGACCACTGGGCCCCACTTCCCCCTTTGTTTATTCAAACTTTCTCTGATCTTTTCCATCCAGCAACTCAAAATTTAAGGCTAGACTTTCACCCCAAGTTAAGTTTGAATTTGCTGAATTCAAAGTGTTTGAATTCAGGTGTGAAATTTGGATGTGGTTTGATCATTTGAATTTGAAAAAGAGTTTGAATTCTCCACTTTGTATTGCCTCAAAAATATAGCAAACCAGCTCCAAAGTTTCCAATTTTTGGCATGGCTGCTTATTAAAAGGTGGAGAACACATTTGTGAAACCAAATTTTGAAATTGAGGAAATTGGAATTTGAAACTGAATTTGAAATTCAGATTAGAGGGCTTTTCCTTTTAATCCCAAATAAATATTGAAACTCCTCCAAATGAGCTGAAATTTGGAAGGTTGAATATTTGTACTATGAAGATCCAAGTTATGAATTTAGATCTTCATGTTTGGAAGTTTTGGGAAGTCTAAACCCTCACTTTGAACTTACCCCATTATAATTCAAAGTTTTAATTCCCCTCATTTTTCATAAGTGTATATGAGCAGAATTTTCTTGCTACCACTTTGGGGATTTTACAGAAGTCCGGCTCAGTTGGCCACGTGGCGGGTCCGGAGCTCTCCTCTGAGGAGAGGGAGGTCCGGCCCCGCTGGACACATGGCGCTTTCGGAGCTCTCCCTGCGGAGAAGGGCGAGGTCCTTAGGCATTTTCCCCTGTGCGCGGGGGTACCCTGTATTGAGGGTACCGACAGTGGCCCCCAGGCCCATCTCGGCGGAGATAGCGAGCCTGAGGTGGGGTCCCTGTCTCTTCCACTCCGCGCACCCTCTCAAAGACCCGCATTGACCATTGCCGGAGCACGAACAGTCGTGGGATCGTGGGAGCGTGTGCCCCACTTGATGGCTGCTTTTACTGTGGCGGTTCCCAAGGCTGCCACTTCTGAACATCAGCGCGCCTTTTCGGGAACCGCCAAAGTGTCTCGCCGGCTCGTCTCCTTGGGAGACTGACTTCTCGGCCCACCGCTTCAGCCGGACGGCTTGGGTCCACTTGTCATCGACGCTTGGTCTTGGAGCTGAAGTGGTTGTCCAAGCGGCGTATTTGAAGAGTTTCAAATCGCTTTGAATCACGCCTGGAAAGTTTAAAAGGGGATCTTACCCGCATCGCGGCTTCCCTTCGCACTTCCCAGCGCTTGCATCTTCCTTGAGCTCTTGCGCCCTTGTCTTCCCTGTCCTTGAGCTCCCACCTGCCATGGCTTCCAACTTGCCTCCGCCGCGTCTCGCTCGGTCGACCGAGCTCGCGTCAGTGCGCAGGCTGCTGGGCTGGCACGCGAAGGAGCAGAAGTGCCGGCTCCGGCAGGGATCTCTCCCCCTGCTCCTGGAGGAGGGGGAAATAGTCTTCTTCACTGCCTACGCCATGGCGGGGTTTGTCCCGCCAATTTCTTCCTTCTTCGTCACGTTGCTGGAGACGTACGGTCTCCAGCTCCACCACTGTCGAAGTGTGTGGTTGACACTTCCCCCAGACCCGCTCTGGGCAGCCCGCGGAGGTTCTTTTTCGGAGGGGCTAGTCGCTTGCGGAGAGCTTAAGCGTTAGGGACGAGTGAGGGAGAAGCTTGACACGGCGAGTTTTACGTGGTTCGGGCCGCCGGAGCGTAAAACCCTACGTCCACGGTGAGTAGAGGTGCTCGCTGTATTGCTTGTTGCTCATAACCGAAGTGCTGAGCTTGAGGGTGAGTAATGCCTAGGATGCGAGTTCATAGAGTTTGAACCCTTGCTAACGTTGCCTACCCGAGCCTTTTATAGTCCAAGGCTCGAGCGGCTTACAAGGGGGGGGGGGCAAGGACCCGATAGGTGGTCCCGGGGAGATTTCCTGCCATCTACCGTATCCGCAGTTATGCCGGTAGTTGTCTCTAGTGAAGGCTTCTGAGTCTTCGTTCTGCCGCCCTGCCCATGCCGCAAGCTAGTCGTAGTGGTTGATGACGGCAGGGGCGGCAGGGGATGTCTTGTTGCTGTGTTTATTGGCGGACAGGCTCTAACACAGCGCGCCAGTCTGTGATGCGACTGGCCGCAATGGGACCTGACAGAGGCGTGCTCCGCGTCTTCGCGTCTTGGGAAGGCGCGGGCCTTGAATACCTTGTACAGACAAGGTATGGTGCGTCTTTACCCCTGCTGCCTACCACGCGGGGGTAGGCAGCGCCGTCCTGCTGGCCACGTGGCAGGCCCGGAGCTCTCCTCTGAGGAGCGGGAGGTCCGGTCCCGCGGGACACGCGGAGCCTTCGGAGCTCTCCCCGCGGAGGGGGGAGGTCCGGCTTCTGTCGGCCACGTGGCGGGCCCAGAGCTCTCCTCTGAGGAGAGGGAGGTCCGGCCCCGTGGGACACGTGGCGCCTTCGGAGCTCTCCCCGCGGAGGGGGAGGTCCGGCTGCTGCTGGCCACGTGGCGGGCCCGGAGCTCTCCTCAGAGGAGAGGGAGGTCCGGCCCCGCTGGACACGTGGCGCCTTCGGAGCTCTCCCTGCGGAGAAGGGCGAGATCCTTAGGCATTTTCCCCTGTGCGCGGGGGTACCCCATATCAAGGGTACCGACAGTGGCCCCCGGGCCCATCTCGGGGGAGGTAGCGAGGCCGAGGTGGGGCCTCCGTCTCTTTTGTTCCGCGCACTTTCTATAAGTCCCGCACTGACCGCTGCCGGAGCACGAACAGTCGCGGGATCGTAGGAGCGTGCGCCCACTTGATGGTTGCTTTTACTGTGGCGGTTCCCAAGGCTGCCACTTCTGCATGTTGCGGCGCTTTTTTCGGGAACCGCCAAAGCGTCTTGCCATCTCGTCTCCTAGGGGGACTGACTTCTTGACCCACCGCTTCAGCTGGACGACTTGGGTCCACCTGTCATCGACGCTCGGTCTTGGAGCCGAAGCGGTTGCCCATGCGGTGTATTCGAAGAGTTTCGAATCGCGTCGAATCGTACCTGGAAAGTTTTAAAAGGGGATCTTACCCGCATCGCGGCTTCCCTTTGCACTTCCCAGCGATTGCACCTTCCTTAATCTCTTGCGCCTTTGTCTTCCTGTCCTTGAGCTCTTCCCCTCCATGGCTTCTAACCTGCTCCCGACGCGTCTCGTTCGTTCCGCCGAGCTTGGGCCAGTGCGTAGGCTGCTGGGCTGGCACACGGAGGAGCAGAGATGCCGGCTCCGCCGGGGATCTCTCCCCCTGCTCCTGGAAAAGGGGGAGATGGTCTTCTTTACTGCCTATGCCCTGGCGGGGTTCGTCCCACCAATTTCTTCCTTCTTCGTCACATACTGGAGACGTATGGTCTCCAGCTCCACCACCTTCCTCCCAACCCCTTCACAATGGCCGCTGTCTTCGTCCATTTCTGCGAGATGTTTGTGGGGGTGCACGCTTCAGTGACGCTCTTCCTCTACTTCTTTGTGTTGCGAACGACCGGGCGCGGCTCGAAGACCCAGATGGGAGCGTACTATTTCCAGCATCGCTGCAAGGACCCAAAGCTCTCCGGGTACCTTCTACCTTTCAGTGCGTCGAGGTGTGAAAACTGAAGGTAGAGCTGGGTGATCGTGTAGATCGACGAGCACGATCGCCTGCAGCTCCCAACCGCCAGGCCCAACCACCGAGCGTCGCTTCTGGGTGGAGGTGCCAGAGCTGGAGAAGGAGTACACACCGGTCTTGGAGCGGATCCGGTTCTTGGCCAATGAGGGGCTAACGTTCCTGATGGTGCAAATGGATTTTATGTCGCGCCGTATTGCACCCTTGCAGCAGCGCAATCGCCCGACATGGTACTACACTGGTGAGCAGGACTGTACCAGGTTGGAGAGGGGTCTCGGCTCTGATCCTTCCGATGAGGATCTGTACGAGATGGTGGGCAAGGTGAGCGGCGACTTCATCCCTAGTGGCGACCCCGCCTTCCCATCCTCTGCCACTCCCCTCTTCTTAGAGCCGCAGAGGAGGTCAGAGCTACTGCGGAAGATGTCGAACCTCGACGACATCGGGATCGCCGTCCGTCAGGTTGGGGATACCTTCCGGGGTATCTCAATTCCGGGGACCGAGCGCTCCAGATCGGAGCGTGAGGCGTCTGTCTCTGCCCAACCCGCCCCAAGGGCCGGTGGAACTCAAGCCGTCGACAAGGGGAAGGGGAAGGAGCCGGCCCCCGGGCAGCCGGAGAAGAAACGCGCCCGGTCTCCTCCGAGGGCGTCGCCTGCGCCGAGTCAGGGGGCCGGTGCACCCTTGCACCCACCTCCCGGAGGCGCTGGTCCATCGGGTGGTGACCCAAAGAGACCCCGGGTGTCCCACTCCAGCGGGTCTCTTCCCGGACAGAGGCAGTCCGAAGAACCCCAAGCGTCCCACCATCCTTCCTCAGGTGGAGGGGCTTCTAGGATGGGCGCCGGTGGGGCGACACCGGGGAGTGTGCCGGGGGTCCAGACGCCAAAGCCCGCGACCGTGCCGGCCGCAGGTCCTGGCGGTTCAACTGCGGCACAGAGGCCGGGGCTACAAGCCCGTTGGAGCGCTCATGTCGCCCAGTAAGTGTTGCTCTTTCTGGCTTGTAGGAGTAGCGTTCTCTTCTCCTCTCTTAGCCTGAGAGCTTTCTTTTCCTGCAGGGACCGACCGGCTGCCGGGGGCGGGCCTATTACTCGGCCATCTCCAGTTGGCAGAGGCTCCGCGCCACAGCATCTGGGAACCGCGGTGGTTCCAACGGCCCCCAAGTCGGCGGGGGCTTCTTTTGTGCCGGCGGGTTCGCCCTCTGCGGTGGCTGCGGCAGCACATGTTCACCCTTCTTCACCAGCCCGGAAGTCCGGTGCTGAGGCTTGAAAGGCCGCTGTAGGTGCAGTTGCTGGCCCCCTGGCTCCCTCAGGGCAGCGTCTTGCTCCGGTTGCTGAGGCACCAGCACCTCCGCCGGTCTTAGACGCGACAGGGGAGGTCAGGGACACGATTCCTGTCCCCGCTGTCCCGGCGCCCATGTGGGATGCCCTGGGGCGTGTCCAGACCGGCACCCGACAGTTCCAGGCCGCCTTTGAGCGGGAGCGGGGGGCGCTAGCTGGAGAGAGGGAACGCCTTCTTAGCTGGAAGCACCTCCTGCAGCAGCGGACCCAGGAGGCTACGGCGGAGCTTGACTCGAGGCAGTCGAGACTTGAGGCCATGGGTGCTCTGCTCAACGCTCAGAAGAAAGCCGTCAGCCGCCTGGACTCAGAGACCCGGCGGCTCCGCGCTTCCTACCGCGAAGCCCTGGCCCAGGTCGAAGCCAAGGCCGAGGCGCGCTCTGCTGCCGCGGAGGAGTTGCAGCTGCAGGTAGTTCGTCGAGAGTGCGCTGTCGCTGATCGGGAACGTGCTGCGGCGGCCGAGGAGGAGAAGATTGCCGCGAGTCGGCTGCCGCTACGAGGGAGGAGCAATCCTCCCGAGAGCGCCAGGCGGCGCTGGATCGCGAGCTGGCGGCTCACCAAGAGGTAGAGAAGCTCCAGTCTTCGTGGTTTGCCGAGGCCCAGGCGGTCTGGGGTTTTATTACCGAGGTACGGTCCGCCTTGGTTCCTCTTGGATTCAGCCCGGTGCGGACGGAGACTCCAGCGCAGGAGGTGTCCGAGGCAATCCCAGCGCTTGAGTCCATCGGAGGCAAGCTGGGCCAGATCGAAGCGGTGATCGCCGACGAGCTTGAGGTGGAGGGACGGGGCCTAGCGAAGGAGGTCGCTACGCATGTGCCGGCGTGCTTCCGGAGCCAAGACCCTTCCTTCTCTCTGGAGCCAGTCCGTCTAGGGCCTGTCGCCGAGCGGGAGGAAGCTGCCAGGGCCGAGGTCGAGGACGTGGCCGCCCTTGTAGCCTCTAGGTTCCAACGGGAGTCCGGGGACTCTTAGGCATCCGCCCCCGTGGCTAAAAGCCCTGTACCTCCTTCTTCTTCTTTTTTATTTTTGTTGAGTCTGTAGCCCAGCTCATGGAGCCTTGTGTGAATAGACTCTTGTTATCTTCTGCGTCTGTGTGCTTTAGTCTTCTTCTTGGTTTTGCCTAGCCGAGCACTTAGCTCCGCAAGGTACTCAGAGGCCTTGACCAATCTCAAAGCTCTGCACAGACACCTTCCCCGGGTCCTTACTGTATTAAGGGCCCCGGAGGTCTCCAGGTCCCGCCCCATGAGAATGGGGAGGTCCGGACCTGCTAGCCACGTGGCGAGCCCAGAGCTCTCCTCTGAGGAGAGGGAGGTCCGGCCCCGTGGGACACGTGGAGCCTTTGGAGCTCTCCCCCCGGGGGTGAGCCCCGGGGGGGGGGGTCCGGTTTCTGCCGGCTACGTGGCGGACCCGGAGCATCCCCCTGAGGAGAGGGAGGTACGGCCCCGCTGGACACGTCCGGATTCTTCGGTCTTACCTTGGAGTTCCGGTCTTGTGCGATCCCGTAGCGGCCCCCTGGTAGGTGTGTCCCATTGGTTGGGTACTCCTACCATACTCCTACGGGGAGCTGAGGCCGAGAGGTCCTGCACACAAGTAAGGGAAACGTAATTCTCCTTGGGGGCTCCCCCTTCCCTATCTCATAGTCTTATTTGGCTTACGGTCCCCATCCCCTTGTACGGTGCTTGGGGACTACCGTGCACGAAGAGCCGGGAGCTTGGGGCCCCCTGTGTGGCGGACCGGAATCCGCTCATCCAGGATCGCAGAGGGTGGTGCCACGCGATGCGACACCCGACAGCACACGTCATAAGAACATAATATATTACATGGGAACAACTGAAACTGTACAAACAGGTACAAACTTCAGTTACAACTATTGTTTATGTTACACAGCGGAAGTCTACACTACACAACTCACGCCCGCCTGTCTAGCAAAAGTTGGTTGCCCAGCCCTAGGGCAACCCACACTAGCTGCACTCCTCAGCTCAGCGCAGCGTGTACGGCTCCCACTCAGCCGTGGTCCCCGACGGAGGGTAACCCTCGCCGGTGGCCTCGTACTCCGAGTCTGTGGGTGGCTCCTCACCTGAAAAACACTTAAGCAGCAACCATGAGCACGAAGGCTCAGCAAGGCTTAACCGACTCACCTAAGCATGAAACTCTACATGAGGTATACCAAGGCATAGGTTAGTAACATTTCAGCAAAACGACACGCCTACAAGTTCATCCTTAGTTCATCTTTTAGCAACAAGTTAACGGTTCATGAAATCTGAAATTTAGTGAGCAGTATTTGGTGGCACACATGTAGCAATACAATTATATCAATCAGCATCATTGAATCAACATATTTCATCCATTAGTCTACGTTACGACGCAGTGAACAAGCGGTACTCGTCACCGCGAGGGACGGCGAATCGACTCGATATACACCTGCAGGGAAAACCCAAAGAGCACGTCACGTACGCCCACCGGTGGAGCTGCACAGCACGCTCACTCGATGTCGTACGGGACAACCTTCCACCCAACAGCCCAAACGTCGAACCGGTCGCACCGAAACGAGCAGGAGGTTCCCCACACGGAGCATCTCTCTATGCCCGTTGGCAGATTTCCACCTTGCTGCCCTCAACCTACACCTATAAATCGGTGTGCTATGCCTCGACGCCCGGAGGTTTAGGCTACATCGGTTTATCGGGGCCCATATATCCGATATGCCTTCGGTACGTTCAATACTTGTTCAGCAGGGCCGCACACGGATCGGTCCTCAATCGACACGGGCAGGGCTGCGCACACAAGACTCCCTCTTGCTGCGCCCTAGCCCCTGCCTAGTCTCATTTTCATTACTAAAATGATCTCACATCACTCAACCGAACCCGTGTGTCCCAAGCCTATCTCGCGAGTAGATTCCAACTACTCGACTTGTACCGAAGTCCTATGACTCATTAAGCATAGCCTGTCTACTCGAGGTCCTTGACACTACCCTCACTCTTTTAGGAACCTTTGGTTATGCAAGTGGGGTTTCATTCATCCTATACCTAATGCACATACATACTTCATATGACACATGTAAACAAAGTAAAACTTATAAAAAGGTTAATGCAAACCGGGGCTTGCCTTGTTGCTGCTGGTCAGTAGTTAGTTCCTCGTCCGGAAGAAGGAAGTCCAGCACTTCCGGAGTTTCTTCTTCAACGGCTACACGTTAATGAAATACTACATGTTAATTTAGATGCAAATGTGAGTTTTAGAGCAAGACTTCTACTATTAGTTCTAATAACCAGCCTCTAACACCTGGAACTTTGTTTAAGAATTTAAAGATGAACTGGTGTTGGTGGTTTGGCTTGGACATAATCACATGGTTAAATGCTAAGTGGTTTTTCCCCCCTTTCCATATTAATCCCTTAATTGGTTAAACAGGACAGGGGTGATCTAGAGCTCCAATGGAGCTGAGAATTGTTTTGTGAGTTCCTTGTCACAAGAAAACTCCCTGGACCAAACATTAGCACTTTTCATGGAGTGGTTTGCTCAGAATAATTTTCTTAGCAAATAAGCAAGGAGGAATTAATTCTGAGGTCAGACCTCTGTTCATACCCAACTTAGTGAACTACAATTTCAATTATAGCTCCTAGAGTTTGCATGAATTTTCCTAGCATTTTTGGAGTTAAGGTTTGCCCAGAATTGAATTTCCAAATTTTGGAAATTCTCTGAAAATGTTTCTGCATTCAAATGAACACAGCACCTTCCAATTTGCATTCCTCTGACCAAATCAACTCCAAATGGTATGAAACTTTTACAGGGGTTTACTAATGCCCTAAAGAACATTCTGGCAAGATTTGGGGATTTTTGGATGAACCAAACTCCCTCTAAAATTGCTGAAAAGCTTTAAAGAATTTTCCAGAATTAATTAATGGGTTTAATACAAATTGGGTTGTATATCTGGACAGAGCTAGGCAAGATGAATCCAACCCAATTTGAATCACTAAATTTGGAGCTTCCTAGCAAAAGTTATGGGGTTCTAAAGTTTGCACTAAAACTGGAAATTCCAGAAATGTTTAAATCCTGCGGGTGGGTCCACGTACACGTGTCGACCGCTGGATCCGAGCCACACGGGGCCACAGACTCCTTCCCGCGCGGCCGCACTGGATCCCGGACCACAGAGAATCCCACCCCTTTATTTCCAGCCGCTGACGCGTGAGGCCTACCCCTTCGTCCTCCTCCGGCCACCCGCGCGACCCCGCCGCCAAGCTCGCCGGAGCTCTCGCCGGAGGCGGGTTCCGGTCCTCGGATGTAAGGGTCTCAGTTTTTGACACCCATTTGCAGTGTTCATCACCACACCACACACCTCATTTGAGCAAGAATGATGAACACAAATGAAGAGCAAGTAACAATTATCAACATGCTCATTAGAGAACAAACTCACACATTGCAAAAGTGGTATTTCCCACATGTGATATAGATGGGCTGGACATATGAAAACTCCTACACTTTACTAAGGATGTCCATGCCAAGTTTCACCCAAATTCAAAACCTTTTTGAGGTCATTTTGGGTATAGATAGGAGGAGGGCAGTTTGAAACCATATTCAAATTCAAACTGTTTTCACCCACTGAATTTAAAAGTGGAAGGCATATTCTCACTCAGCACATTTTTGTGAGCTCCCACACCAAATTTCACTCCATTTGGAGTTGATCTTGACATGAGCTAAGGGGGAGAAATTCAAACTTTATTTGAATTTCAAACTGAACTTGTGCTGAAATTCATTCAAACCAAACCTCATTTGAACTTTGATCAATTCAAATGGCTTATGGGTGAATAATTTGAATTGCCAAGGGTAGTATAGGGTTCACTGTTTATCACAGCTGTTAGGAGTAAATTTCAGAGGTTAAAAGGAGGGGTGGGACCCACATGTCAGCCTCTGCCTCAATACAAACCGACTGAAACACAGTTCAGTCGGTTCCCGGGTGCAGCGTGCGCGCGCCACCGAGGGGGGGCAGCCGGCGCCAGCTCCTGCTGCGCGCCCCAAGCCGGAGACCAGCCGCCGGGCTATTTATTCCCTCCCCGGCATGCTCCGATCACTCACTCCCCGAGCTGCCGGCATACTCGGCCGTTTTCCCACTGCCATCACCGCCGCTCGAGCTCACGCTTGATCAAGCCGATCACTCGCGAGCACAGCCTCCTCCACAGCAAAACGGCACCAAGATATCGTGAGCAACCTCCCAGACGCCGTGTTGGTCTGTGAGCAAGCTCCCTCGAGCTGTACGAGCCATTTCTCCGGCGAGCCAAACATCGCCGCCGATCGGGCTCCCGTGGACAGCACGGCACAGCCGTTGTCACGCCCTCTTCTCTACACAAGAAAGGTGCGTGATTGTATGTAGATGGAGTAGCCGAAAGCCGTTTGGCGATTGATCAACCCTCGGCCGAGAATTTCCAAATTTACTCTTGATCAGTTCATAAGAACCGAGCTCACCTTCGGGTGAAATTCGTGCTCTATGCACGAAGGTTGGACGAGCTCGTTACCTAGTAGCTTCTACGCACGATAGCGCCCACGCTCGGACTGGAATTAGAGAAAACCATCGAGGATCGGCCATGATATGGCTGTTTTCCCCGCCGCCATGGCTGAACACCTCGGCTCACTGTCGAGAGCCTAGTTGCCGGTATTTCTAGCTTCCACCCAGCCCTGGTTCATGTTTCCCATGCCCTACTGATGCTCTCCGACCGATTTCCGGTCGATTTGGTGCACGGGAGAGCGGGACCGACCTCACCGAACCCTAGCAGGTGCTGTCACCGGTGCGCACGGGTTTCCGGTCATCGCCGGCAGCCGGCGACCCTACCATCGAGTCCAGGGGGTCGGAGAAGGGGCAGGCGGCAAGTTTCGGGCCGGGGGGTGGCCGGGAACTCAGTTCCGGCGAGGGTCGCCGGAGAACACCGCCGCCGCGCAATTGGCGCGAGGAGGGAGACGACGCACTGTGTGCGGGGCCCACAAGCCAGAGTTTAAACTTTTCCCCGAATTTCAGTTTTAGTTCAAACTTCAAATCTTTATAACTTTGGCTAGGAAGCTCCAAATTGAGTGAACCAAATTTTGCTGGATTCAGCTCTCTGAGTACTTTTCAGAAAATCAAGTTTCACTTCATGAAATTCCTTATTTCTCCAGAATTAATTCCTTAAAGTTTAAACTGTTGGGAATTTTATCTGGAGAATCCTTTGGAGGAAAATCCTGAAATTTTGCTGAGATGTTCACCAAAATATCCTTGAACTACCATAAAAATTTCAGATCCATTTGAGCTCATTTAGTCCACCTAATGGTGTGATTAGTAAAACTGTTCCAGAGAAAATAGAAAATGCTCAGAAACATTTTCAGAAATTTCTCTGAAATTGTTTAGCTCATATCTTTAGTTAGAGACTTCCAAATTAAGTGAGACCAACTCCATTAGAACCCTCTGAAAATCTAGTTTTCAGAAAGTCATAGTTTGTCTCATGAAAACTCCTAGAACACCCTAAGAGTTCCAATTAAGGTCAAGGACATAATTATTTGTGGAGGGCTCAAATGAGCTTTGCTGCAACTAAAACTTGACCAAGTCTTTGTTTAGGTTGTAACCAAGCCACAGTAAAAGTTTCACAGTCATTAGGTCTGTCTAGCAAGGGTTGTAGACTTCACAACTTCAAACTTAATACGAATGCATTAAATTAATACATGTAATGTTTCTATCATGTAGTCTCTAAGGTCGAGGAGGAACCCGAAGTCCTAGACTTCGTTACTCCGGAGGAACAGCTAGCCTATGACCAAGAGCAGCAAGGCAAGCCCCGGTTTGCATTAACCTTTTTACAAATGTTTATTGTTTTGAGCACATCTTTGAATATTGTTCTTTGCATTAGAGTCTTGATTGGAAACCCAACTGCATAGCCAAGAAAACCATGGGTTGGGTTAGGATTGCAAACCCCGTTAGCCACTGCATTGCTAGGATAGAGTAGGATTCGGTACAAGTCGAGTAGTTGGAACTACTCGCGAGAATAGGCTAGAGGCACATTGCTCGGGTAGAGATAGCACATGATACACATGGCAAGAAAATGAGACCGAGCGGAGAGTAAGGGCAGCAGGACTTTGGGGCCTGTGTGCTGTAGCTCCGCTTGTGTCGATTGAGGACCGAGCCGTGTGCGGGCCTGTTGAACAAGCTAGAACAGTACCGAAGACCTACCGGTTATATGGGAACCGGGAAACTGATGTAACTCGGGTAGCTGGGTATTGAGGCATTGCCCGTCGTTCAGAGGGTAGGTTGAGAGCTCGAGGTGTAAATCAGCTGGCGGCACAGAGATGCGCGTGCAGGGACCTCTTGCTCGGGACGATGGGACCGGTTCAATATTTGGCTGACGGGTGAAAGGTAGTCGCGTACGGCGTCCGTGATGGTTGTTGTAGGCAGCATCGAGTACGGGCGTACGTGACGGGTTGTTCGGGTAACCCTGCAGGTGTAAATCGATTATAATCGCCGTCCCTCGCGGTCAGTGAGTACCACTTGTTCACTGTACCGTGACGTAGAAAGAACAGGCTAGTTACATGTTAAAATGTTGCTGACTGAAAGCTGGACATTGATTGTTAATGATATGCTGTAGCTTAGTGCTAACTAAAGTTCTTTTCAACTTTGGGCAAAGTACATGAGAGAAATGCGTTTCTTGTTTGATTGCGGCTCTCTCATGTGCCTTCGCGTAAGGTTCTCCACAACCTGCGGCTAAAACTTGAAAGTAAGGTTCTACTAATTAGGCGAGTCCTTGCAAATGATTTTACCTCATGTAACCCATTACCCTCATGTAGAAGTTCCATGTTTAGGTGAGACGGGTCAGACTTGCTGAGCCTTCATGCTCACTGCTTGTGTTTGAAGCTTTTGCAGGGTTCTATGAGGAAGAGACTCCCGAAGAGGAGACGGAACCCCAGGAGGGGAACCCCGTCGAGTGGGAGTCGTGCACGCCGCAGAGTTAGTGTGCGTGTGTGCTAGCAAGGACACGTTCAAGGGCTGAACGTGCACTTGATGCTTAGTCTACGCCCGCGAGTGTGGACTAAACTTATTTTGATGTAAACATGTTCATAAACTTGTTTATGTAATAAAATTTCCGCTTCCGCTTTGTACCTTTGACGTGTGTTATACGGTGTTGTGCAACGCAACACCCCTCGGCGTGATCCTGGCTCGACAGGACCTTGGGGTCGTGTCAGCGTGGTATCAGAGCTCGCTTGAGGTTTAACACCGTACAAAGGTCTTCTTTTCAAAAATCCAGTGAGGAACGAGTTAGTAGCCCGTATAAGGATGTTATTAGCATATAGAAAGTGGCTTATTAACCTATTTGTTATGTCGGAAAATCGCGCATCTCGGGACGTTCATGTCTTGGGGGGTGCACGTAAGCGCTGTCCACCAGTGCGCACAAGCTGAAGGGTGGAGCCCCACGGGTGGCAGGTAACCCGACCCGCTTTAGTATCCTCTACGACTCTTCATGTCGTTTGGGGTATTCGAGCAACGTCTGTCCCTGGCGTGCGTGGTGCAACATGGGAGACCCCGTCACGTGGTCTGAAACGTGAACACGTAACTCAAGGCGTGTTTGGCTTGAGAACATCCGGGCGAGTGATGACGGCCGGGTGTACCAACTGTATGGATTCCGGGCTCGGTGTGCAGCCGAGCCTGATGATTGTTTGAGTTTCTGCAGGTAGCCTGACCATGAAATGGTAGACGTGTAGCATCCGTGTGCGAGTGATGTTTAGTGCCACTGAAATAACGAAGCCGGCTAAGTCCGGTATAGGTTTTCTTTGTGAGGACGTAGTACCGACATAATCTGGTGACGCATCGACGTCACACCCAACTAAATGAACAACTTCATTTAAAAATTTGAAGGTTTTGATCCAAAGTAGTAAAACTTGATGTAACTCCTTCCCTTGAACAGGATATTCAAAGCTAATAAGTTTTCAACTTATAGGAGGTTAAGGACAGAGCACTCTGTTTTCAGCTGAATCGAGGCTGCAGTTAATCAGAGGTTAGAGGTTGAGTTCTTTCGAGGTTGGGGTCGTATGATACATTTCTGGAAAGCTTTGGAAGAGCTTTACAACTTTTCTGTTGAGTTCCAGAGGTGTTTCATCCCTTAACCACTCGAAAAATGCAGTAGAGTTGAAACTGTCCAGAAAACAGGACAGAGCAAAGACTCTCTGTAAACTCTCTGTAAATTAAGCATAACTTCCTGCTTAAAAATCCAAAAATAGGAAATGAGGTAGTTCTGGAAATCTTATGAGGTGGGTTACAACTTTGTAACAGAAAGTTTTGTCAGATTAGGAACAGAATTAACTGGGATTCTTGGATCAAATCAGTACCTAAGGCAGGGAGGTGCTGTCCAATTGTTTCCAGAAATTCTGTTAACTTTGACATCTCATAACTTTTGAACCAGGACAGATCTTAGGCCGACCAAATACTTTCTGGAAATCTATTGAAGTTAAATTTAACTTTGATGTTGAGCTCCAGGACTGGTTTTGCTTTTAACCTGGCCTAAATCAGATTGATATGGAAACTGGTCAGGGCTGTCATGGTAACAGCAGATCAGCAGTCAAATTTGTTTAAAAATTTGAACTATGTTTCCAAGTGTTATGGGTTCAATGACATATCTTATGTTATAACTCAAGGGTTACTGTTTAAATAAATATTTGACATTTCTCAAATATATTTTTACAGATGGCAGCAGATAAACGGTTGGAGAACGGGTGGGTAGTTTCCCACTGCTCTGACCGTAGCGGCTACCCGGAAGCATTGTGGCAAATGCTCCAATATTTCGGGTACAACCAGATGCCGCAATACTTCGCCAAGGAGGAAGGCGAAGAGGGGAGCAAGACGTGGATGATCCATGTCGAGGTTCCCGCAGGACCTACGCCACCCGGTTGGGTGCCGTTCACCGTCACGGTGAGAGGAAGACAACCGGAAGGGATGTGGCAAGTGGCAGCCCGTGACACTATGTCACGTTTCTGCCAACTACACGTGCAAGCTATGGAGGGAACTCCATACGCACTCGTTCCGGTGGAGGGACGAGCTCAGCATGTGTAGGAAGAGAGGTACCTGGAGGCAACAGACCCGACTTGCCCAAGGTACAACCTCGCGGAGGCCAACCTCAGCCTCCAAATGAGGGCAGGAAACGCTGTGATGGACAGCCAAGCTGTTCATACGGAGCATCTCGCCACCAAGCTCAAGGAGAGCACAAGCCGTGGAGATCATTTTGAGGGTGCTCACAGCGCACTCCGCAATGTGCTCCTTCCGACGATCAAGCGACTGAATGAACAACACAATCAGTTGCGTCGTCTGAAGAAGGCAAAGAAGAAGAGCCGTGTTGACATCGCGGCGTTGCAAGAGCTGGTGCAGACCCTAACCCAGCAGAATGAGGACCTTGCTCAAGAACGGGACGACGCTATTGAGGAAGGACAAGGCTGGGAAGAGGACTACAACCAGGCTATGGACGAGGTGCATGCATTGCAGGACCTCGTGCCCCCGGTGTTAGGCATACCGGTGGTCTTGGGTCTTCCAGCAATGGGAGAACCCGGAATGGGAGAAGAGGTGGTAGATCCAGAGCCACCAGCAGAAGTACCGGAGGAGGACGACCCACAGGAGGTCGAATTCTACTCCGAGTAGGGGGTTACGGTTGCCAAGTAGGGCAGCTAGGGTAGCGTAACCCAACTTTTGTAATCGGTGACATGTCGTGTAGACAGTAGCGTATGTATAGGTAGTGACGACATGAGCACGACTTCTCGGAGATCCGAGAATGATGTATCTTGTATAAAGTTTATGCTTTATCAATATATGTGAATGTTGTGCAAGTTAATCATGCGTCGCTTCAATACCTACTGCTGTTTATGGAATTTTGAGTAAGACATGTGCTAATTGCTGCTGTGCTGAATTTCAGAATGACGCGTACTCGTGCCAACCCTGATGTTGGAGGTACTAGCCAAGGGGGAGAGACCTCCCAACTGCCTCCCGAGGAATCCTCGGGACAGCAGCAGCAACAGCAACAGCAAACACCGCCACCGCCACTGCCAACGGTTACATTGGCCGACATTGTCGCAGCAATGGCGGGTTCACATCAGCAGCACACAGAGCTGCTGCAAACGTTAATTGCGAATACGTCTCGCCCAGAGAGACGTCAAGATCGTGAGGAGCGCCAACAGAGCTCCTACTCTGACTTCCTGGCGACTCATCCCCCTGTATTTTCAAGGGCGGATGAACCACTTGACGCGGACAACTGGCTCCGCGCCATAGAGATGAAATTCGGGTGCTCCAAATCAGCGAGCAGCGCAAGACTCAGTTCGCGGTCCAGCAGCTCCAAGGATCCGCGAGCGCGTGGTGGGCCAACTTCTGTGCTTCCCAGCCCACCGACCGAGTGATGGCCTGGGCGGAGTTCCGGACGGCCTTCAGGGCCTATCATATACCGCCCGGTTTGATGAAGAGGAAGACGCAGGAGTTCCTACACCTGCAACAAGGGAGCCGGAACGCGCTGGAATATTCCAGGGCGTTCAACGATCTCGCGCTCTACGCGTCGTATCACGCAGATACGGACGAGAAGCGGCGGGACCACTTTTACCAGGGGCTTAACCCGCTCCTGAAGGACAAACTGGCGATGTTCAATCGCGGCAGCCTCAACGACATAATTGATGCTGCGATTGTTCAGGAGGACTCCGGCAAGGAGTTGGCGGCGGCAGAGCGAAAGCGAAGCGCGCCGCAAAGCAGCGGAGAAGGAGGCGGTCCTTCTCAGAAGTTTCGGATGGTGAATCGCCCACCATCAGGTCCACGCTGGCAACCACCACAGCGGTCGATGCCGTTCCGCAGTCGGCCGTACTCTTCACCGGCATTCCGGCCGGCACTGCCAGTACCACCGCCACAACAACAGCAGCAGCGGGCGATGCCTCGTGCGTTTGCACCTCCGCAACGCATGCCGGGCTTTCGTCCATCGAGTACTCCACCAGCAGCGGCCACATGTTACAAGTGTGGTCGTCCGGGACACTTCGCGAGCAGTTGCCCGGAGAGGCAAGGCGGCGGAGTGGCACCACAGTTTCCGGGGAGGAATCAACCCCGGAACCCTACTAATGCGCGGCGGGCAAACCCTAGGCCCGGCACTATCCACCAGCTTGCCATTGAGGACGTGCCGGAGGGCGAGCCAATCCTTGCGGGTATGTTCCAACTCCACCAGCATCCCACTATAGTACTATTTGATTCAGGCGCCACGCATAATTTTATTAGCCAAGCTTTCATTGCTAAACACAGCTTGCCAATACTACCCACCGATAGTCCATATTTAATTTGTTCACCGGGTGGGAAGATTTCAGCAAGCGTGATGGTCTCCAAAGCACCATTATGCTTAGCGGGTAGAGTGTACCCCACGTCTCTCATTATCTTAGAGGGGCAGAAGGTCGATGTCATCCTAGGGATGTCGTGGTTAACCCGCCACGGCGCTGTTTTAGACACCGTCCTTCGAGTCGTGCACTTAAACTCAGAGGTGCACGGTTCTCACTCATTATTTCTGGACAGTCCAGAAATAAAACTTCCAAGTGTCTATCAAGCGACAACCATCAGATTGGAAGACATTCCAGTGGTCCGAGAGTTCCCGGATGTATTCCCGGACGATTTGCCGGGGATGCCACCCGATAGAGAGGTGGAATTCAAGATTGAACTTGTACCGGGAACCATGCCAATATCCCGAAGGCCGTACAAGATGGCGCCCAAGGAGTTGGCTGAACTGAAGACGCAGCTCACGGACCTTCTGGAGAAGGGTTTTATTAGGCCGAGCTCCTCGCCATGGGGCTGTTCGGCATTATTTGTCAAAAAGAAGGATGAAACGTGGCGGCTTTGCGTGGACTACCGTCCATTAAATGCCGTAACCATCAAGAATAAGTACCCGTTGCCACGGATCGACATGTTGTTTGATCAGTTGGTCGAAGCAAGGATCTTTTCCAAGATGGATTTAAGATCCGGGTACCATCAGATTAAGATAAGGGCGGAGGACATTCCAAAGACAGCTTTCTCGACAAGGTATGGACTTTATGAGTACCTGGTCATGTCCTTTGGCCTCACCAATGCTCCAGCTCACTTCATGTACTTAATGAACTCGGTGTTCATGCCGGAGCTGGACAAGTTTGTCGTGGTCTTCATCGACGACATACTAGTATACTCTAAGTCGGAGGAAGATCACAAGAAACATCTGCGTATAGTCTTGCAACGGCTGCGGGATCACAAGTTATACGCAAAGTTCAGCAAATGCGAGTTTTGGATATCGCAAGTGCTTTTCCTCGGGCATATCATCTCAGCGGAGGGTATCGCTGTGGACCCGAGCAAGATCACGCAAGTCCTGAATTGGAAATCCCCGAGAACTGTTCATGAGGTACGGAGTTTCCTCGGACTCGCGGGATATTATCGGAGGTTCATTCTGAACTTCTCGAAGATTGCGAAGCCAATGACAGAGCTGCTGAAGAAGGCTACCAAATATGTTTGGAGTCCAGCATGTGAAGCAGCATTCAAGGCTTTAGTCAAGCACCTGACATCAGCACCGGTTTTGGCGCAGCCAGACACAACAAAACCGTTCGATGTGTACTGCGATGCATCCGGCATTGGGCTCGGATGTGTGCTGATGCAAGACCGAAGAGTGGTCGCGTATGGATCACGGCAGCTTAGGAACCATGAGCAAAATTATCCAACTCACGACTTGGAGCTCGCTGCCGTGGTACTTGCACTGAAGATGTGGAGGCACTACCTACTCGGTAACCTCGTACATTTATATACCGACCACAAAAGCCTCAAGTACATATTCACTCAGAAGGAGCTGAACATGAGGCAACGAAGGTGGTTAGAACTGATAAAGGATTATGAGATAGAAATCCATTATCATCCGGGCAAGGCAAACGTTGTGGCAGATGCGCTGAGCCGCAAGTCACACGTCAATAATCTGACCATCACACCGTTGGAAGAGAGCGAACCACCACTACATGTGATTCCACACGGAGCTCTCTACAACCTAACTTTGATCCCCACCATCCGTGAAGAGATAGCGGCAGCCCAGAAGAATGACAAGGGCATGTCACATTTGCGGAGACGTGTAGACAATGGGGAGTTGAAATGTTTCCGGAAGGACGGAGACGGCGTCCTATGGTTCAAGAACCGGATCGTCGTACCCCGAAACCCGGAGTTACGGAAGAAAATCTTTGATGAGGCTCACTTATCAAAAATTTCTATTCACCCCGGCAGCAACAAAATGTATCAAGAACTCAGAAGAAAGTTTTGGTGGACACGGATGAAGCGAGAGACTGCAAAATACGTGTCCGAGTGTGATACATGTCGAAGGGTGAAGGCAGACCACATGCGGAAACTGGGACTGCTGCAACCACTGGGTGTTCCTGCCTGGAAGTGGGAGGACGTGAGCATGGATTTCGTCGTCGGTTTACCCACCACCTTACAGAAACATGATTCTGTGTGGGTAATCGTCGATCGGCTCACCAAAGTTGCCCATTTCATCCCGGTCAACACCAACTACAACGCCAAGAAGTACGCTGAACTATACATCTCACGGATCCTATGCTTATACGGCGTACCCCGTACCATCATATCGGACCGGGGCACTTTATTTGTGTCCCGTTTTTGGGAGCAGCTACACGCTGCCTTGGGGACGAAGCTGATCCGTAGTTCAGCCTACCACCCGTAGACGGATGGGCAAACGGAGCGGGTAAATCAAATCTTAGAAGACATGCTACGAGCTTGCGCTATCAACCACGGCAAGAATTGGGATGATCACTTGCCGTTAGCCGAGTTCTCGTACAACAATGGGTACCAAGCCAGCATCAAGATGGCGCCCTACGAGGCGCTATACGGGAGAAAATGCCGCACACCATTGAACTGGTGTGAGTCTGGCGAAAGGGTTACCTTCGGGATTGACCTTGTCAACAACGCGGAAGAAAAGGTTCGACTGATTCAAGCGAACCTAAAAGCCGCTCAATCCCGTCAAAAACAGTATGCGGACCGGAGAAGGCGCCCATTACAATTCGAAGTTGGAGATCACGTATATCTACGGGTGTCTCCAATGAAGGGTGTAAACAGATTTGGGGTGAGAGGAAAGTTGGCACCCCGATTCATCGGTCCATTCCAGATTACCGAAAGATGTGGATCGGTAGCATACCAGCTGAAATTACCAGAAGCACTTTCCGGTGTGCACGACGTCTTTCACGTTTCCCAGCTGAGGAAGTGTCTCAAGCTATCAACTACCGTTCAGCTGGAAGACATTGAAGAACTGCAACCGGATCTCACCTATTGGGAGGAACCGGTGCAGATTATTGATGAAAAGGCCCGAACCACACGCAACCATACGTTGTGGTTCTACAAGGTTCTGTGGAGTAATCACTCCATGGATGAAGCGACATGGGAGAGCGAAGAATTCCTTCGCACTAACTACCCCGACTTTCTCACGTCGCATATCCGGTAATTTTCCACCGTCCTCTCTCTCATTTTCACCTTATAATCTCGGGACGAGATTCTTTTAAGGGGGGAGGAATGTAAGGGTCTCAGTTTTTGACACCCATTTGCAGTGTTCATCACCACACCACACACCTCATTTGAGCAAGAATGATGAACACAAATGAAGAGCAAGTAACAATTATCAACATGCTCATTAGAGAACAAACTCACACATTGCAAAAGTGGTATTTCCCACATGTGATATAGATGGACTGGACATATGAAAACTCCTACACTTTACTAAGGATGTCCATGCCAAGTTTCACCCAAATTCAAAACCTTTTTGAGGTCATTTTGGGTATAGATAGGAGGAGGGCAGTTTGAAACCATATTCAAATTCAAACTGTTTTCACCCACTGAATTTAAAAGTGGAAGGCATATTCTCACTCAGCACATTTTTGTGAGCTCCCACACCAAATTTCACTCCATTTGGAGTTGATCTTGACATGAGCTAAGGGGGAGAAATTCAAACTTTATTTGAATTTCAAACTGAACTTGTGCTGAAATTCATTCAAACCAAACCTCATTTGAACTTTGATCAATTCAAATGGCTTATGGGTGAATAATTTGAATTGCCAAGGGTAGTATAGGGTTCACTGTTTATCACAGCTGTTAGGAGTAAATTTCAGAGGTTAAAAGGAGGGGTGGGACCCACATGTCAGCCTCTGCCTCAATACAAACCGACTGAAACACAGTTCAGTCGGTTCCCGGGTGCAGCGTGCGCGCGCCACCGAGGGGGGGCAGCCGGCGCCAGCTCCTGCTGCGCGCCCCAAGCCGGAGACCAGCCGCCGGGCTATTTATTCCCTCCCCGGCGTGCTCCGATCACTCACTCCCCGAGCTGCCGGCATACTCGGCCGTTTTCCCACTGCCATCACCGCCGCTCGAGCTCACGCTTGATCAAGCCGATCACTCGCGAGCACAGCCTCCTCCACAGCAAAACGGCACCAAGAGATCGTGAGCAACCTCCCAGACGCCGTGTTGGTCTGTGAGCAAGCTCCCTCGAGCTGTACGAGCCATTTCTCCGGCGAGCCAAACATCGCCGCCGATCGGGCTCCCGTGGACAGCACGGCACAGCCGTTGTCACGCCCTCTTCTCTACACAAGAAAGGTGCGTGATTGTATGTAGATGGAGTAGCCAAAAGCCGTTTGGCGATTGATCAACCCTCGGCCGAGAATTTCCAAATTTACTCTTGATCAGTTCATAAGAACCGAGCTCACCTTCGGGTGAAATTCGTGCTCTATGCACGAAGGTTGGACGAGCTCGTTACCTAGTAGCTTCTACGCACGATAGCGCCCACGCTCGGACTGGAATTAGAGAAAACCATCGAGGATCGGCCATGATATGGCTGTTTTCCCCGCCGCCATGGCTGAACACCTCGGCTCACTGTCGAGAGCCTAGTTGCCGGTATTTCTAGCTTCCACCCAGCCCTGGTTCATGTTTCCCATGCCCTACTGATGCTCTCCGACCGATTTCCGGTCGATTTGGTGCACGGGAGAGCGGGACCGACCTCACCGGAACCCTAGCAGGTGCTGTCACCGGTGCGCACGGGTTTCCGGTCATCGCCGGCAGCCGGCGACCCTACCATCGAGTCCAGGGGGTCGGAGAAGGGGCAGGCGGCAAGTTTCGGGCCGGGGGGTGGCCGGGAACTCAGTTCCGGCGAGGGTCGCCGGAGAACGCCGCCGCCGCGCAATTGGCGCGAGGAGGGAGACGACGCACTGTGTGCGGGGCCCACAAGCCAGAGTTTAAACTTTTCCCCGAATTTCAGTTTTAGTTCAAACTTCAAATCTTTATAACTTTGGCTAGGAAGCTCCAAATTGAGTGAACCAAATTTTGCTGGATTCAGCTCTCTGAGTACTTTTCAGAAAATCAAGTTTCACTTCATGAAATTCCTTATTTCTCCAGAATTAATTCCTTAAAGTTTAAACTGTTGGGAATTTTATCTGGAGAATCCTTTGGAGGAAAATCCTGAAATTTTGCTGAGATGTTCACCAAAATATCCTTGAACTACCATAAAAATTTCAGATCCATTTGAGCTCATTTAGTCCACCTAATGGTGTGATTAGTAAAACTGTTCCAGAGAAAATAGAAAATGCTCAGAAACATTTTCAGAAATTTCTCTGAAATTGTTTAGCTCATATCTTTAGTTAGAGACTTCCAAATTAAGTGAGACCAACTCCATTAGAACCCTATGAAAATCTAGTTTTCAGAAAGTTATAGTTTGTCTCATGAAAACTCCTAGAACACCCTAAGAGTTCCAATTAAGGTCAAGGACATAATTATTTGTGGAGGGCTCGAATGAGCTTTGCTGCAACTAAAACTTGACCAAGTCTTTGTTTAGGTTGTACCCAAGCCACAGTAAAAGTTTCACAGTCATTAGGTCTGTCTAGCAAGGATTGTAGACTTCACAACTTCAAACTTAATACAAATGCATTAAATTAATACATGTAATGTTTCTATCATGTAGTCGCTAAGGTCGAGGAGGAACCCGAAGTCCTAGACTTCGTTACTCCGGAGGAACAGCTAGCCTACGACCAAGAGCAGCAAGGCAAGCCCCGGTTTGCATTAACCTTTTTACAAATGTTTATTGTTTTGAGCACATCTTTGAATATTGTTCTTTGCATTAGAGTCTTGATTGGAAACCCAACTGCATAGCCAAGAAAACCATGGGTTGGGTTAGGATTGCAAACCCCGTTAGCCACTGCATTGCTAGGATAGAGTAGGATTCGGTACAAGTCGAGTAGTTGGAACTACTCGCGAGAATAGGCTAGAGGCACATTGCTCGGGTAGAGATAGCACATGATACACATGGCAAGAAAATGAGACCGAGCGGAGAGTAAGGGCAGCAGGACTTTGGGGCCTGTGTGCTGTAGCTCCGCTTGTGTCGATTGAGGACCGAGCCGTGTGCGGGCCTGTTGAACAAGCTAGAACAGTACCGAAGACCTACCGGCTATATGGGAACCGGGAAACTGATGTAACTCGGGTAGCTGGGTATTGAGGCATTGCCCGTCGTTCAGAGGGTAGGTTGAGAGCTCGAGGTGTAAATCAGCTGGCGGCACAGAGATGCGCGTGCAGGGACCTCTTGCTCGGGACGATGGGACCGGTTCAATATTTGGCTGACGGGTGAAAGGTAGTCGCGTACGGCGTCCGTGATGGTTGTTGTAGGCAGCATCGAGTACGGGCGTACGTGACGGGTTGTTCGGGTAACCCTGCAGGTGTAAATCGATTATAATCGCCGTCCCTCGCGGTCAGTGAGTACCACTTGTTCACTGTACCGTGACGTAGAAAGAACAGGCTAGTTACATGTTAAAATGTTGCTGACTGAAAGCTGGACATTGATTGTTAATGATATGCTGTAGCTTAGTGCTAACTAAAGTTCTTTTCAACTTTGGGCAAAGTACATGAGAGAAATGCGTTTCTTGTTTGATTGCGGCTCTCTCATGTGCCTTCGCGTAAGGTTCTCCACAACCTGCGGCTAAAACTTGAAAGTAAGGTTCTACTAATTAGGCGAGTCCTTGCAAATGATTTTACCTCATGTAACCCATTACCCTCATGTAGAAGTTCCATGTTTAGGTGAGACGGGTCAGACTTGCTGAGCCTTCGTGCTCACTGCTTGTGTTTGAAGCTTTTGCAGGGTTCTATGAGGAAGAGACTCCCGAAGAGGAGACGGAACCCCAGGAGGGGAACCCCGTCGAGTGGGAGTCGTGCACGCCGCAGAGTTAGTGTGCGTGTGTGCTAGCAAGGACACGTTCAAGGGCTGAACGTGCACTTGATGCTTAGTCTACGCCCGCGAGTGTGGACTAAACTTATTTTGATGTAAACATGTTCATAAACTTGTTTATGTAATAAAATTTCCGCTTCCGCTTTATACCTTTGACGTGTGTTATACGGTGTTGTGCAACGCAACACCCCTCGGCGTGATCCTGGCTCGACAGGACCTTGGGGTCGTGTCATCGGAGCTTGCTGAATCTCGCCGCCAGTGCCTATTTCGGCCTGAGGAACACGGTGGTGCCCTCCCCAGAACTTGACAACCACCGGAACAGTGCTCCTGACGGCAACAGCGGCCGGGAGCTCACCGGCGACGTCCAACTCGGCATCCCACGCACCTTTTTCGATGCGGTTTGCTCGAGGAGCTCCGCTGACACCTGCTGGTCATGGACATGGACACCGATCCCCGTGAAAACGGCGGTAACTACGACCTCACCGGCGACCTAGGCCGGATATCGGCTGTGCTTTAGAAAACTTCAAAGAACCGTCAACCTAGCCCACGGTTTTTATTAGTTTTCGATCCTAGGTGGTCGTGGCCGTGTATAGAGCGTGTGCATGACTCGGTTTGCCCGGTGATGAGCTAACCCCCACGAATTTTGGGATTTTGTGGGAGCTCGGTCTCAAGACACCCGAAGCTTTCCCGGCGAAATACTCCCTCGACAGCCCATGAAATGAAGAACGGTAGGGACTAGAAGAATCAGCACCTTAAGGCGGTCCTTTCTTGTGTGGCTCGTCGGGCACGAGCGCGCCTGTGCTGGCCGGACGCCGGCGATCAGAGAGGGCGGCGTTTCTGTGCTCGCGCGGAAACGAGGAAGGAGCTCGGTAGGGGGGGTTCTCGTTTGGAAAGCAGGAGGAAGGCGGCGTGGGCTGTGCGCTGGCCTTTAAGCCGCGGTTTGGCACCGTGAGGTGGCCGATTGCTGCCTCGGTGGCTCGCCGCCGTTCCCTGGCTTGCGCGCGAAGTCGGGGTCGGCTGCAGCAACCGACTGCCCCTCCTGTGTGCCACTGACCTGTGGGCCTCCCCCTTTCTCCTTTTTCCCTAATATTTATTTTCTGTTTTTGTTAATTATCCCACCAGCTACTCACAATTTAATGTGAGACTTAGCTCCCAAGTCTTTGTTTGAATTTGAATTCTCAAATTCAAACTTTGTTTGGTTAAATTTGCTTCATATTTAAACTGAAATTCAAATTCAGTTTTGAATTCTTGCAAATTTAGCTCTTGACAAGATGAGCTCCAATGGGATGAAAATTGGTGGGTTTACTCAGAAAAATGTGCTTAGTATAGATATGGAGCTAACTTTTGAATTTGGGTGATGAAAGTTGCTGCAATTTGAATTTACATTCAAATTGGCCTCTTTTTGAAATAACCCAAGAGTGCCTCAAAAAGTGTTGAATTTGCATGAGCTTTGGACTGAACCTTCCCAAGACTTTTTAAATTCTAGGGGTGAGCTCAACCTCTCATGTTCATGTGTAGAAACCCTACTTTGTGAAAGTGAAGGCTTTCCCCTCTAATCATTCTTTTGATGGAGGTTACATGCTCTCCACAATATTTCCTAAGATTTCCACAATAAAAACTGTGGTGTTGTGAGGTGAAGAAAAGTTTTTGCAAGTCCCTTTTCTTGGGCTTTTACCTCCCTCCCCCCTTAAACGAATCTCGTCCCGAGATTATAAAAGAAGAGGTAGCGATGTAATAGGGACTTACCCGTGTTGAGAAGCCATGAACTCCGGGTAATTTGAGCGAAGGAACTCCTCGCTCTCCCACGTCGCTTCTTCGGCGGTGTGGTTACTC
This sequence comes from Neostapfia colusana, assembly GCA_030760725.1. NCBI lineage: Eukaryota > Viridiplantae > Streptophyta > Magnoliopsida > Poales > Poaceae > Neostapfia > Neostapfia colusana. Next base: position 77,934,874 of record JASWHV010000013.1, read on the forward strand.
CAGAGTATTTTGTAGAACCACAACGTTCTACTACGCGTGGTTCGGGCTTTCTCCTCAAGAATGGCCACCGGATACTCATCATATGTTAAATCCGGCTTCAACTCGCCAATGTCTTCGATAGGAACAGCAGCTGTATGCTTCAAGCATTTTCGCAGTTGCGAAACATGGAAAATATCATGGACACCAGCCAGAGATGTCGGTAGCCCCAATCGATACGCTGCTGGTCCACACTTCTCGGTGATAGCGTAGGGTCCAATGAAACAGGGAGCGAGCTTCCCCTTCACACCGAACCGGTGCACGCCCTTCATCGGAGACACGCGGAGGTACACGTGTTCCCCAACGTCAAAGTGTAACGGTCTACGCCTCTTATCAGCGTAGCTCTTTTGTCGGGATTGAGCGGCCTTCAAATTGGCTTGAATTGTCCGAACGCGCTCCTCGGCGTCGTTCACCACATCAACCCCGAATGTGACCCTTTCACCGGACTCGCACCAATTTAATGGGGTGCGGCATTTACGACCATAGAGAGCTTCGTAAGGTGCCATTTTGATACTCGCCTGATAGCCGTTGTTGTACGAGAATTCCGCCAATGGTAGGTGATCATCCCAGTTCCTACCATGGTGGATGGCACATGCTCTCAACATGTCTTCCAGGACTTGATTCACCCTCTCTGTCTGGCCATCTGTCTGAGGGTGATAGGCGGAGCTCCTGATCAACTTAGTACCCAATGCAGCGTGTAGCTGCTCCCAAAAGCGAGATACAAATAATGCACCTCGATCTGAGACAATGGTCTTGGGTACCCCGTATAGGCATAGAATCTTCGCAATGTATAGCTCCGCATATTTGCCGGCATTGTAACGTGTATTCACCGGAATGAAGTGAGCCGTCTTGGTTAACCGATCAACGATTACCCATATGGAATCATGCTTGTTGGCTGTTAGGGGTAATCCCACAATGAAATCCATGCTCACATCTTCCCATTTCCATGCCCGGATCTTCAGGGGTTGCAGCAGCCCTGATTTCTTCATGTGATCAGCTTTCACTCGTCTACACGTATCGCACTCGGATACGTACTTAGCTACCTCCCGCTTCATCCGTGTCCACCAAAATTTCTTTTTCAAATCTTGGTACATTTTGTTGCTGCCCGGATGAATGGAGTATTTAGACAAGTGAGCTTCATCGAGGATCTTTTTCCTCAACTCCATATCTCGGGGTACGACTATGCGGTCATTGAACCACAGCGTCCCCTCATCATCTTTCCGGAAACATTTAATTTCTCCATTGTCTATCCGTCTCCGGAGATGTGCCATGCCTTTATCCGTTTTCTGAGCTGCAATGATGTCCTCCCTAATAGTAGGGATGAGGGCAAGGTTGTACAGCAATCCATAAGGAACCAAGTATAAACTTGGCTCTTCCTCCTCCACCGGTGTAATGGTGAGGTGATGGACATGCGATTTCCGACTCAGCGCGTCGGCAACCACATTCGCCTTACCGGGGTGGTAATGGATCTCAATCTCATAATCTTTGATCAGTTCTAACCACCTCCTCTGCCTCATGTTCAGCTCCTTCTGGGTGAAAATGTATTTCAAGCTCTTGTGGTCGGTGTAGAGATGCACCAAGTTCCCCAGGAGATAGTGCCTCCACATTTTTAGCGCCAACACCACGGCAGCAAGTTCAAGATCGTGAGTCGGGTAGTGCTGCTCATGGTTCCGAAGTTGGCGTGAGCCATAAGCGACCACACGTCCTTCCTGCATCAACACGCAGCCGAGCCCAATACCGGACGCGTAACAATACACGTCGAAGGGCTTTGTTGTATCCGGCTGAGCTAATACCGGGGCTGTTGTGAGATGCTTCACCAGTGTTCGGAACGCTCCTTCACACGCCGTGTTCCAAACATATTTTGTCCCTTTCTTCAGCAACTCTGTCATCGGCTTAGCGAGCTTGGAGAAGCTTGGAATGAATCTCCGGTAGTACCCCGCTAACCCGAGGAAGCTTCTGACTTCATGAACTGAAGTGGGAGCTTTCCATTTCAACACTTGCTCTATTTTACTTGGGTCAACCGTAATGCCTTCAGCTGAGATGATATGTCCCAAGAATGGCACTTGGCTGATCCAAAATTCGCATTTGCTGAACTTGGCGTAGAGCTTGTGGTCTCGCAATCGTTGAAGAACGATCCGTAAGTGTTTGGCATGCTCGGCTTCTGTCTTGGAGTAAACCAAGATATCATCGATGAACACTACCACGAATTTGTCCAGCTCCGGCATGAACACCGAGTTCATGAGATACATGAAATGGGCTGGAGCATTTATGAGACCAAAGGACATGACGAGATATTCGTATAAGCCATATCTCGTCGAGAACGCCGTCTTCGGGATATCCTCCGCCCGGATCTTGATCTGGTGATATCCAGAGCGAAGGTCCATCTTTGAGAATATACTTGCCCCCACAAGTTGATCAAACAAGATGTCAATACGGGGCAGTGGGTACTTATTCTTGATGGTGACGGCGTTGAGCGGCCGGTAATCCACACACAGCCTCAGGGTTTCATCCTTCTTCTTTACAAATAGCGCCGAGCATCCCCAAGGCGAGGAACTCGGCCTAATGAAACCCTTGCTCAACAGATCATTGAGCTGTTCTTTCAGTTCCGCCAGCTCATTTGGAGCCATCTTGTATGGTCTCCGTGATATGGGCGTAGTCCCGGGTGCGAGCTCGATCTTGAACTCGACATCCCGCTCAGGTGGCATGCCCGGAAGATCATCCGGGAACACATCAGGATACTCCCGGACTACGGGGATGTCTTCTAACTTGAGAACTTCAGCATTATTAATTGCTAAAACTTCCCGGACTGGCGTGTCTAATACCATGGAATGTGGACGGTGGAATGGAGAATTTAAGTGAACCGTCCGTGTCCGAGTCTCTAGGACAGTGCCATGGTATTGTAGCCATGACATCCCTAAGATTGCATCAATCTTTTGTCCCATAAGGATTATCAAGGTGGTGGGATATAGTTTCCCACCTAAGCACAGAGGTGCCTTTGGAATCATCATATTAGCTGAAATCTTCCCTCCCGGTGAGCAGATCATATAAGTGCAGTCGGTTGGGAAGACTTGCAATTGATGTTTAGCCACATAGGATGCACTTATAAAGCTGTGGGTTGCACCAGAATCAAATAATATGACGATGGCTTGATTGTTGAGAGTAAACGTACCCGCCAGCACGTTGTCTCCCTCTGGTGCGTCCTCATTGTCGAGGTTGCAGACGCCCCCAGTCCGCTGACCAACCTTCTTCACCGGAGGTCGGCCTCGAGCACCGCCCTGGAACTGGGCTTGCCCGCTGCTCTGCTGCCCCTGGGGACAGTCCTTCGCGAGGTGGCCCGCCTGGCCACACGTGAAGCAGGTGAAACGGGGCGGTCCCCCGCTAATCGGTGGACGGAAACCCGGGGCGCGTTGTGGCGGTGGAAACGCCCGGGGTACCGTCTGCTGCTGCTGCTGTCTTGGTGGTGGCATCGGCGGACGGAACGGGGGTGCTTGGAACGAACGTCCCCTGAACTGCTGAGGTCGCGCCGGTGGACGCCACTGCTGCCCGGATGGTGTCCGATACACCATACGGTACTTCTGGGGAGCGCCACTCCAACCGCTGGGTGGAGCGCTGCGCTTCCTCTGCTCAGCTGCTAACTCCCGCTGAGCATCCTCTTGCATGATGGCGGCATTGACTAAGTCGTTGAATGTGCCGCGGTTCCACTGTACGAGGTGGGTCTTCATTTCGGGGTGTAACCCCCGATAGAAGTGCTCCCTCTTCTTCTCCTCCGTGGAGATGTAGTCTGACGCATACTGCGCCAGATGGTTGAAGGCACGGGAGTAGTCGTGGGCACTCCTCCCGCCCTGCTTCAGTTCCAAAAATTCTTGGAACTTTCTCTTCATTATTCCGGGAGGGATGTGATAGGCGTGGAACGCCTCCCGGAACTCTTGCCATTCCACGGCATGGCCAGCCGGACGTGAGGCGACATAATTCGCCCACCACGCACTAGCGGCACCGTGGAGCTGCTGTGCTGCGAACAGTGTCTTCTGCCGCTCCGTACACTGGAGCAGCCCGAACTTGGACTCGATAGTCCGCAGCCAGTTGTCCGCCTCCAGTGGTTCTTCAGCTTCGGTGAACACTGGAGGGTGCGTACTCATGAAATCCGAGTACGACACTTCGCGGGGCTCACGAGGCCCTCGCTCTTGACGTCCTCCTGCTTGGGACGTATTCTGCACGATCATGCGGAGCAGGTCGGTCTGCTCCTCACGACCTCCCACCAATGCCGCTATCACATCCGCTAGAGTAAGCGGAGGCGGCGGTGGTGGCTGCTGCTGCGGGGTGCTGTCGTAGGCCGGTGGCTGGGAGTCATCGCCTCCCCCTTCGCTAGAGCCACCAACCTCGTGCGTGGTCCTAGTACGAACCATCTGCAACCACACGACATTAAACATCAGTCCCGCAACATTTTGCATGCAGTCTAAATAAAATAGGTGTAAAACATAATGACAATGAAAACAGGCGATACATCTCGTAAGTAGATAGTGTAATAACTTTGCACAAGCTACACCATTACCAGACCAAACACAAGCTAGTTTAATCCAACTTGATGAACCTCCACTTTGGAAGCTCAACATAACTAGGTTTGGTCACTACGAGACATTACTATCGCGTTGTCATCACGCATACCACCCTTAGGGTACAACACCCTCTCCAATGAGCTCAACTGTCATTCTTCTGTCAGAATGACCAGTTTCTACCTATTCCAAGTTTTGATCTGGTTCTGTGCATCTTCATGACTCAAGTTGAATACCAAAGTTCAAGTTAACTTCAGTATCTTTCCAACGAGTACTCATTTGCCCCCAGATCAGCTTTGATTAAAAAGTTATGCTAATTCAAAGTTAGCAGAATTTCTGGAAGAATTTTAACAGCACCTCCCTTGGAAGTGACTGTTTTCAACCCTGATTTCCACTAAATTCTGTGCTGAAACTTCAGAAACTTTGAATTGCAGAGATGTCACACATCTTCTACTCTTTCTAAGGATGTATTATATGACAATTTTAGATTTTTATACTGGGAGTTATATTTGAAAAACAGATCAGTTCAGAGGATGTTTTACTCTGCCCTGGTTCTGGACAGTTTACATTTCTCGGGGCTTTAAGCCATCTTAAGGTGAGTTTCAGCTCTGGAAGTCTATAACAATGTTGTAGAGTACTTCAATACCTTCCCAGAACCATATAGCACACCTCTTTGGGCTAAAGGATCCGTGAGTTATGCCCTGTTGAAGATCAGCAAACTTGCTGTCCAAAACAGAGCACTCTGGTTTTCAGTCTTTTTGGAACTACACTCCTCACTATCCCACTCTTATACCCAACCAGGGTCCTAAATGTGGAACCTATAGATTTTAATTCCTTGTTCAATATTTTCATGCATATGCCTACAATACCTCAGTACTACGTTCCTCACCAAAGAAAATCCTAACCGGATCATACCGGCATATACGTCTCAAGTGTGGCACTAAACGGTCTCTCGCACACGTTCTCTACACGGATACATACGTGGTTAGTACCTGCAGAAGAACACACAATAATGGTGCACTCAAGGTTTTGTTTCCATTTCAGGCAGTACCATATTTGAAAGTAAATACAAACGCCCGTATCATTTCCATACGGCCGTCCTTGAGCTAGGTCACGTCTCAAGGTACGTGATCGTGTTTCAACACCACACGACGGGGAACCCGAGTATGTCATGAACGGGTCGTCACGGTTGGGAATGTTATCAACCCAACAGATACCACCTACTGCCCTGCAGGGCACGCCGATGGCAAGCGCTGCGTATGTCCTCCTGGGCTATTTCCAGACGAACACACTCTCGTGTTACTGACCACGCGATGGGGTCTCCACTTACTTGCCTAATGCACGCTAGGGATCAGCGTTTCATATGAACTCAGGGACATGAAGAGTCCAAGAGATTCATATTGACATCTCACACCAAGCTGTGAGATCAGTCCCTGAACCACGTTCCTCGTCAGGGAGAGCTAACCGAAATTGAACCGCTTTCGGTGGCGTTCCTTACCATACTTACCAGAGCGTAGGTGCGTCGTTACATAATTGAAATTCAGAATTATAACACATAAGTTAGTCTTTGCCACTTTAAGCAACTATGCTAATATAGTCCTTACTTGGGCAACTACCGATTCCTCACCGTAACCTATGTTTTCCCATAATGCAGTCCTTAAGTACTGTGCTATCCCCACTGCAGCTCTGATACCAGGCTGTGGCGGACCGGAATCCGCTCATCCAGGATCGCAGAGGGTGGTGCCGCGCGATGCGACACCCGACAGCACACGTCATAACAACATAATATATTACATGGGAAACAACTGAAACTGTACAAACAGGTACAAACTTCAGTTACAACTATTGTTTATGTTACACAGCGGAAGTCTACACTACACAACTCACGCCCGCCTGTCTAGCAAAAGTTGGTTGCCCAGCCCTAGGGCAACCCACACTAGCTGCACTCCTCAGCTCAGCGCGGCGTGTACGGCTCCCACTCAGCGTGGTCCCCGACGGAGGGTAACCCTCGCCGGTGGACTCGTACTCCGAGTCCGTGGGTGGCTCCTCACCTGAAAAACACTTAAGCAGCAACCATGAGCACGAAGGCTCAGCAAGGCTTAACCGACTCACCTAAGCATGAAACTCTACATGAGGTATACCAAGGCATAGGTTAGTAATATTTCAGCAAAACGACACGCCTACAAGTTCATCCTTAGTTCATCTTTTAGCAACAAGTTAACGGTTCATGAAATCTGAAATTTAGTGAGCAGTATTTGGTGGCACACATGTAGCAATACAATTATATCAATCAGCATCATTGAATCAACATATTTCATCCATTAGTCTACGTTACGACGCAGTGAACAAGCGGTACTCGTCACCGCGAGGGACGGCGAATCGACTCGATATACACCTGCAGGGAAAACCCAAAGAGCACGTCACGTACGCCCACCCGTGGAGCTGCACAGCACGCTCACTCGATGTCGTACGGGACAACCTTTCACCCAACAGCCCAAACGTCGAACCGGTTGCACCGAAACGAGCAGGAGGTTCCCCACACGGAGCATCTCTCTATGCCCATTGGCAGATTTCCACCTTGCTGCCCTCAACCTACACCTATAAATCGGTGTGCTATGCCTCGACGCCCGGAGGTTTAGGCTACATCGGTTTATCGGGGCCCATATATCCGATATGCCTTCGGTACGTTCAATACTTGTTCAGCAGGGCCGCACACGGATCAGTCCTCAATCGACACGGGCAGGGCTGCGCACACAAGACTCCCTCTTGCTGCGCCCTAGCCCCTGCCTAGTCTCATTTTCATTACTAAAATGATCTCACATCACTCAACCGAACCCGTGTGTCCCAAGCCTATCTCGCGAGTAGATTCCAACTACTCGACTTGTACCGAAGTCCTATGACTCATTAAGCATAGCCTGTCTACTCGAGGTCCTTGACACTACCCTCACTCTTTTAGGAACCTTTGGTTATGCAAGTGGGGTTTCATTCATCCTATACCTAATGCACATACATACTTCATATGACACATGTACACAAAGTAAAACTTATAAAAAGGTTAATGCAAACCGGGGCTTGCCTTGTTGCTGCTGGTCAGTAGTTAGTTCCTCGTCCGGAAGAAGGAAGTCCAGCACTTCCGGAGTTTCTTCTTCAACGGCTACACGTTAATGAAATACTACATGTTAATTTAGATGCAAATGTGAGTTTTAGAGCAAGACTTATACTATTAGTTCTAATAACCAGCCTCTAACACCTGGAACTTTGTTTAAGAATTTAAATATGAACTGGTGTTGGTGGTTTGGCTTGGACTTAATCACATGGTTAAATGCTAAGTGGTTTTTCCCCCCCTTTCCATATTAATCCCTTAATTGGTTAAACAGGACAGGGGTGATCTAGAGCTCCAATGGAGCTGAGAATTTTTGTGTGAGTTCCTTGTCACAAGAAAACTCCCTGGACCAAACATTAGCACTTTTCATGGAGTGGTTTGCTCAGAATAATTTTCTTAGCAAATAAGCAAGGAGGAATTAATTCTGAGGTCAGACCTCTGTTCATACCCAACTTAGTGAACTACAATTTCAATTATAGCTCCTAGAGTTTGCATGAATTTTCCTAGCATTTTTGGAGTTAATGTTTGCCCAGAATTGAATTTCCAAGTTTTGGAAATTCTCTGAAAATGTTTCTGCATTCAAATGAACACAGCACCTTCCAATTTGCATTCCTCTGACCAAATCAACTCCAAATGGTATGAAACTTTTACAGGGGTTTACTAATGCCCTAAAGAACATTCTGGCAAAATTTGGGGATTTTTGGATGAACCAAACTCCCTCTAAAATTCTTTTGCTGAAAAGCTTTAAAGAATTTTCCAGAATTAATTATTGGGTTTCATACAAATTGGGTTGTATATCTAAACAGAGCTAGGCAAGATTAATCCAACCCAATTTGAATCACTAAATTTGGAGCTTCCTAGCAAAAGTTATGGGGTTCTAAAGTTTGCACTAAAACTGGAAATTCCAGAAATGTTTAAATCCTGCGGGTGGGTCCACGTACACGTGTCGACCGCTGGATCCGAGCCACACGGGGCCACAGACTCCTTCCCGCGCGGCCGCACTGGATCCCGGACCACAGAGAATCCCACCCCTTTATTTCCAGCCGCTGACGCGTGGGGCCTACCCCTTCGTCCTCCTCCGGCCACCCGCGCGACCCCGCCGCCAAGCTCGCCGGAGCTCTCGCCGGAGGCGGGTTCCGGTCCTCGGAGCTTGCTGAATCTCGCCGCCAGTGCCTATTTTGTCCTGAGGAACACGGTGGTGCCCTCCCCAGAACTTGACAACCACCGAAACAGTGCTCCCGACGGCAACAGCGGCCGGGAGCTCACCGGCGACGTCCAACTCGGCATCCCACGCACATTTTTCGATGCGGTTTGCTCGGGGAGATCCGCTGACACCTGCTGGTCACGGACATGGACACCGATCCCCGTGAAAATGGCGGTAACTACGACCTCACCGGTGACCTAGGCCCGATATCGGCTGTGCTTCAGAAAACTTCAAAGAACCGTCAACCTAGCCCACAGTTTTTATTGCTTTTTGATCCTAGGTGGTCGTGGCCGTGTATAGAGCGTGTGCATGACTCGGTTTGCCCGGTGATGAGATAACCCCCACGAATTTTGGGATTTTGTGGGAGCTCGGTCTCAAGACACCCGAAGCTTTCCCGCCGAAATACTCCCTCGACAGCCCATGAAATGAAGAACGGTAGGGACTAGAAGAATCAGCACCTTAAGGCGGTCCTTTCTTGTGTGGCTCGTCGGGCACGAGCGCGCCTGTGCTGTCCGGACGCCGGCGATCAGAGAGGGCGGCGTTTCTGTGCTCGCGCGGAAACGAGGAAGGAGCTCGGTAGGGGGGGTTCTCGTTTGGAAAGCAGGAGGAAGGCGGCGTGGGCTGTGCGCTGGCCTTTAAGCCGCGGTTTGGCACTGTGAGGTGGCCGATTGCTGCCTCGGTGGCTCGCCGCCGTTCCCTGGCTTGCGCGCGAAGTCGGGGTCGGCTGCAGCAACCGACTGCCCCTCCTGTGTGCCACTGACCTGTGGGCCTCCCCCTTTCTCCTTTTTCTCTAATATTTATTTTCTGTTTTTGTTAATTATCCCACCAGCTACTCACAATTTAATGTGAGACTTAGCTCCCAAGTCTTTGTTTGAATTTGAATTCTCAAATTCAAACTTTGTTTGGTTAAATTTGCTTCATATTTAAACTGAAATTCAAATTCAGTTTTGAATTCTTGCAAATTTAGCTCTTGACAAGATGAGCTCCAATGGGGATGAAAATTGGTGGGTTTACTCAGAAAAATGTGCTGAGTATAGATATGGAGCTAACTTTTGAATTTGGGTGATGAAAGTTGCTGCAATTTGAATTTACATTCAAATTGGCCTCTTTTTGAAATAACCCAAGAGTGCCTCAAAAAGTGTTGAATTTGCATGAGCTTTGGACTGAACCTTCCCAAGACTTTTTAAATTCTAGGGGTGAGCTCAACCTCTCATGTTCATGTGTAGAAACCCTACTTTGTGAAAGTGAAGGCTTTCCCCTCTAATCATTCTTTTGATGGAGGTTACATGCTCTCCACAATATTTCCTAAGATTTCCACAATAAAAACTGTGGTGTTGTGAGGTGAAGAAAAGTTTTTGCAAGTCCCTTTTCTTGGGCTTTTACCCCCTGGCCATCGGCAGGTACCTCCAACGCAACCGCCTTCGGTAGGGCAGCAAATGCCGACTAGATGTGAGAATGAGAAAAGGGAGCTGAGCGCGTGGTGAGCATACGCCAGAAGTGCGGTCATAAAAATTTAATACGTAATTTAAATGAGCAAAAGAGAAAGGCAAAGTAGGACAGGTTTCTTTTCATATAAATTTCCGTAGGAGGAAAGAAGGCTAAACATGGAGGCCACGACCCGTCCCATTAAAAAGGGAATTAAGACTCTACGCGCTTAGGGTCGAAACCAGGCAAAGCTGAACATAGTCCTGGACCGTCCCCTGAGACTTAGCGGCTCTGAGCGCTGTTATTGGGCTCTATGGAATCTATTACAAAAGGAAGAGGATGTCCTACTATTGCCCTAGGGATAGAACTTACGGAGGTGCTCTATGTTCCAAGGGTGCGGGAGCGGGTCCCCGTCCTCGGTGGAAAGGCGTACGCACCCGGGACAGCACACTTTTGTGACTCGGAAGGGACCTTCCCAGCTAGGGGAGAGTTTGTGGGTCCCTTCGCGAGAAATTATGCGCCGCAACACCAGGTCGCCTTCCTGCAGCTCCCGGACACCACAGACCTCTGGTGGTAGCGCCGGAGCGCTTGTCTGTACCGTGCGTCACGGAGTGCTGCATGCAATCGGACCTCGTCGATGTCTCCACGCCGAAGGTTGTCCTGCATGGCTTCGTCGTAAGCTCGGACACGGTGAGACTTCATGGTGATCTCTGGGGGAAGCACAGCTTCAGCCCCATACACCATGAAGAAGGGTGTCTCTCCGGTGGCCCGGCTCTGGGATGTCCGGTTAGCCCATAGTGTGCTCGGAAGCTCATCCACCCAATTGGCACCATGTTTCTTCAGGCCGGCATAGGTGCGAGTCTTGAGGCCCCGAAGAATCTCGGCGTTGGCCCTCTCGACTTGCCCATTGCTCTTTGGGTGAGCAACAGAGGCATAACACACCTGGATGCCGAGGTCTTCGCAGTAGTCTTGGAACGCTGCGCTGGTGAACTGGGTCTCGTTGTCGGTGATTATTCTGTTCGGGACCCCGAACCGGCAGACAATCGACTTGATGAACTTTACTGCGGATTGCTTGTTGATGGTGACGAATGGTGTGGCTTCCGGCCACTTGGTGAACTTGTCGATGGCGACATAGAGGTACCGGAATCCCCCGACGGCTCTGGGGAATGGTCCCAGGATGTCCAACCCCCATACGGCAAATGGCCATGAGGGCGGGATCATCTGTACCGCCTGAGCCGGTGTATGGATCTGCTTGGCGTGGAACTGGCACGCCTTGCAGCTCTTGACCAGCTTGATGGCATCCTGGAGTGCTGTCGGTCAGTAGAAGCCATGCCGGAAGGCTTTACCGACAAGCGTGTGTGAGGAAGAGTGACTCCCACATTCGCCTCCATGGATCTCAGCAAGCAAGTCGCAGCCTTCCCCCTGGGTTATGCACCACAATAGGACGTGGTTGGCGCCACGCCGGTAGAGATCCCCTTCTACCAGCGTGTATCTCTTAGCCATGCGCACGATCCGTTCAGCGGATACACGTTCATCAGGGAGGATGTTATCTTTCAAGTAGTCCCGGATCTCTGTGATCCATGCATCGGGTCTGACTTGAGCTTCTGGATCTTGAGCGCTGTGTTGTACGGAGTCCCAAGTGACGCTTACGATCCTTGGCGGCGTCCATGGCTGCAGGGCCGCCGGGACTGCCAGCTTCGAGGTGCTGGTCCAGCCCCCTTCGCCCGGCTCAGCAGGCCGGGCTGTGGGCCGCAGCAACGTCCTCTCGAAGACTCCTTCGGGCACAGGAGCTCCGGTGGAGGCCTTCGTTGAGAGGTCATCAGCTGCAGCATTGCCAGCACGCGGTACGTGGCGCAGGTCCAAGGCGAGGAAGTCTTTCTCCAACATCTGCACGTGGAGCAGGTAAGCAGCTAGCTGTGGGTCATTGCAGGAGCATTCACCCTTAACTTGCTTGATAACTAGCTGGGAGTCGCCCTGTGCCAACAACTGGCGAGCGCCCAGAGACAGGACTGTCTTTAGGCCAAAGATGAGTGCTTCATACTCTGCCATGTTGTTGGTTGCCTTGAAATTGAGACGCACCATATACCCAAACTGCTCCCCCGATGGCATGAGAAGCAGTACACCGGCACCGGCCCCCTACTTTCGCGAGGAGCCGTCGAAGAAGAGCTTCCAGTGAGGCCCGGTGAAGACCGGAGCTCGGTGCTTTGGTTCACCGTCTTCGTGGCCCCCTGGGTCAGCCTTCTTTGGCGTCCACTCAGCCACGAAATCAGAAAGTGCTTGGCTCTTGACTGCATGACGAGGAAGGAAGTCCAGCTCAAACTCCGCCAGCTCCGCTGCCCATTTAGCGACATTGCCAGTCGTGTGGGGGCAGTGAAGGATAGCCTTCAGCAGATAGGAGGTGACCACTGAGACCCGGTGGGCTTGGAAGTAGTGGCGGAGCTTCCTAGACGCCACGAGCACTGCATACAGCAGCTTGTGGACCTCCAGGTACCTTGTCTTGGCGTCATGGAGGACCTCGCTGATGTAGTAGTCAGGCCTCTGGATGGTCCAGACCCTTCCTCCCAGGCCACAGATGTCTTCATCCATTGGCTCAGGCCTACCGGAGGTGGGTGGGTCCAGGGAGGCTGCCGGAAGCTGAGACTCTAAGGCTCCCAAGCCGCCTTGGACCTCCGGGAGGTCCCACTGATTTTCCGGGAGCTCCGGGAGGTCCCGTTGGGCCTCCGGGAGGTCCCGTTGGTCCTCCGGGAGGTTGTCATGGAGGTCCGGGGGTCCGTCTTGGGCCTCCGGGGGGTTGTCTTGGAGGTCCGGGAGGCCGTCTTGGACCTCCGGAGTTTCCTGGCGCCTGTCTCCTGCTACCGGAGCAGGCTGTGGCGACGAGAGGTCCGGCCGCTCTGCGACGAGGACCATACTCACCACTTCAGTTGTCGCCGCGATGTAGAGCAACAAATGCTCTTCGGGCACGGGAGCTACCATGATGGGTAGGGTCGTTAGGAGTTGCTTCAACTCCTGGAAAGCTTCTTCTGCTTTGGTCCAAGCAAATGGGCCGGATTTGTGCAGGAGCTTAAAGAAGGGGAGTGCTCGCTCTGCTAACCTCAGTATAAACCGACTCAGCGCGGCTAGGCATCCCGTGGGTTTCTGGACTTCTTTGATGCGGGCGGGGGGCCGCATGAAGTCGATGGCCTTGATCTTCTCTGGGTTAGCCTCAATTTCTCGTTGTGAGACATGGAATCCTAAGAGTTTTCGAGAGGATACGCCGAACACACACTTGTCGGGGTTCAGCTTGGTGCGCGTAGAGCGCAGTTTGTGAAAGACTAAGGCCAGGTTATCTAGTAGGGATGAACTCTGCCTGACCTTAACAACGATGTCATTGACATACACCTCAACTAAGTCTCTTATTAACTCCCTGAAGGTTTTGTGCATTGCACGTACAAAGGTGGGAAGAGCATTCTTTAGGCCATAAGGCATAGAGACATAACAGTACAGGCCATCTACTGTGATGAAGGAGGTGTGCTCTTCATCTTCTCCGGACATAGGGATCTGATGGAAACCCGAGTAGGCGTCTAAAAAGCACAGCATATCGCAGCCCGATGTCGAGTCTACTATTTGATCTATTCTAGGGAGAGGGAATGGATCTTTGGGACATGCCTTATTGAGACTGGTGTAGTCGATGCACATCTGGAGCTTCCCACCGGCCTTCGGGACAACAACTGGGTTCGCCAACCACCGGGGGTGGTGGACTTCCCGTATGAAGCCAGCGTCCAGCAGCTTCTTGATTTCTTCCCGGATGAAGTTTTGCCGCTCGATGGACTGCTTGCGGGGCTTCTGTTGGACTGGCCGGGCGTCGGGGAAGACCTTCAAGTGGTGCTCGATCACCTCCCTAGGGATCCTCGGCATCTGCGACGGTTGCCATGCAAACACGTCGACGTTGTGCCAGAGGAAGGTGACGAGCGCGCCTTCCTATTTGCTATCCAGGCCCCCGGCTACCCGGGTGGTCTGGGTGGCATCGGCGCCGACTTGGACGAGCTTCAGGGGGACGTCACCCTCGTTGAGGGGTTGCACACGGGGTGCTGCGGTAGAGGCACGGTGGCGTGCACTCGGGTGGAGCCGGTCCGGTTCCACACTGCCAGGGGATGGTGCTCTTGCTGTTTCAAGCGCTTGGAGCTTTTCCAAGGCTGACACTGCAGCAGTGCGGTCTCCACGAATCCTGAGGACGCCTGTTGGTGTAGGCATCTTCAAGACGAGGTAGCCGTAGTGGGCTACTGCCATGAATCGGTACAGGGCTGGCCTGCCAATTATGGCGTTGAAGGGGAGGTCGATCTCCGCCACATCGAACAGAATGTACTCTGTTCGATAGCTGTCAGGTGCCCCAAAGGTCACCGGAAGGCTGATGTTGCCGTAGGGAATGACCTGTCCCGGCCCTACCCCTGAGAACGGGCTCGATGGGGTGAGCTTGGCCATCGGGATCTGCAGCTTCTAGAAAGCTGTGTGACTGATGAGGTTCAGTCCAGCCCCGCCATCCACCAAAACGTGGTACATCCTCACGTTGGCGATGGTGGAAGCTACCAAGAGCGGTAGTTGGCCGGCCCCAGCCATGTTCCTGCGGCAGTCGGTGGCATCGAAGCTGATGGGGGTTCCCATCCACTTGAGGTGTGGCGCGGCACTCGGGAGGGGAGCCACCGACGCTACCGCTCGGCGCAGTGTCTTAACCGCGCTTCGGAACGAGGGGTCAGCGGACCCACCGTAGATGACGTAGAGCATCTTCCGGCGCTCGTCATCACTGGAGCTGGAGTCCTCATGGTTGCGCACCGCCTTCACGGCGCGCTGAGGCTCCTGGAACTCCACCTGGTGGTCGATGTTGTCTGGGGCGTCGACCTTCTGCTTGCCCTCCCTTCGACGGTAGGGTGGGGCATCAGTTCGAAGCTGCTTCCCTTTCTGGAAGCGCTCCGCAAGCTTCTGGATCTCCTGGCACTCGGCAGCAGTATGGTAACTGGTGCCGTGCACGGGGCATAGCTCGCCTTGGTCACCATCTGGAGCTGGTGACTGTCGCTGTCTTTTATCGGGGCGTGGCCCCCGAGACCCACTGGGTGCCGCTGCTGCGGCAACGGGAGCCGCGGCTGGCGGTTTCATCTTGCCACCGCCCCGGTTCTTGATCTTCTTGACGCTTCCATAGGAAGCGGCGCAAGATCCTGGCTGTCCTCCTGACTAGGAGGCTGGCAGAGAGTGCCAGTTCCACCCTTCTGCTGCCCTGGCGCATTTGTCCGCCAGGCTGAAGAGCTCTGAGACGTCACGAACCTATCTGGTCGCGAGCTTCTCAAGCTTCTTCTTGTCCCGGACGCCTTGCCGGAACGCCACCACCACAGAAGCATTCTGGATATGTGGGATGGTCTTCCGTACCTGGGAGAACCGCTGGATGAAGGAGTGCAGCGATTCCCCAGGTTGTTGCTGGATGGCGTGGAGGTCGAGCTCCGTGCCAGGCCGGGTGTAGGAACTGCCGAAGTTGGCGGTGAACTGCCGGCAGAGCTCTCCCCAGGAGGTTACGGAACCCTGGGGGAGGTTCATGAGCCAAGACGGGGCAGGGCCGGTCAAGGCGACAGGGAAGTAGTTGGCCATGACGGCCTCGTCCCCTCCTGCAGCAAGGACGGTGGTGGAGTAGATCTGGAGGAACTCCGCCGGGTTGATGCTGCCGTCGTACTTCTCGGGCAGGTGCGGCCAAAACTTGCGCGGCCACCTCGCGAAGCGAAGGTGGGGTGCCAGGGCCGCACATCCTGCTCCTGTTGCTGCAGGCGTTGGTGCCGCGAACGCTTGGTTCGCTGCTGGCACTGTGTACCCCGGTATAGGCAAGGCTGCGCCATAGACCGGGGGCGCCGTTTGCAGGGCATATGGCTGTGGCATATGCTGCGTGGCGTATGCCTGGGGCAGAGATTGCGTGGCGAAGGTCTGCGCCTCAGGCAGGGTTGAGGCTGACGTCATGCTGTCGTCGGCCTCTTGGTTGTGACGCCTTTCTCTTCGTCGCTCGAGGAACACTCGGGCATCTTGGCCCAAGTGGCATCGTTCCATCTCTGTCCTCAGGTCCGTCGATGGGAGCCTGGTGGAGCTGGAATCCGCCGTCTGTCCGTCAACCATTGGCGTGTGCGTCAGCAACACAGCCAGTTGGCCGGAACGTCGTCCCCGCCGAAGTCGAGGGTTTGCGGCGGCGATGACGAGATGGTCTACTTCACGAATCCACTGCTGGGTCGCTGACTGAGGCGCGTACCCAGCAGGTAGATTGCGCAGTAGCGCTCTTGCTGCAGCTAGCGCGCCCCCATGGGGGACGCTCAGCGCTGCAGAAGATCTGCCGCTTGCTGGAACCTGCGTTGCCGGAGTCGGCTGCTAGCTTCCAGCTTGCGCCGACACACTCCGTCCAGAGTGTGTCAACACGTATTCCCCGCTAGTCACGGTCCGTCGTGAACACGGGGGAGGAGAGCTTGCCGCTGAAGGAAGCTTCGTCATCTCCATCGGCAAAAGCTCGTCGTGCAAGGGAAAAGACCCTACCTGGCGAGCCAAATGTCGAAGTGTGTGGTCGACACTTCCCCCGGACCTGCTCTGGGCAGCCCGCAGAGGTTCTTTTTCGTTGGGGCTAGTCGCTTGCGGAGAGCTTAAGCGTTAGGGACGAGTGAGGGAGAAGCTTGACACGGCGAGTTTTACGTGGCTCGGGCCGCCGGAGCCTAAAACCCTACGTCCACGGTGAGCAGAGGTGCTCGCTGTATTGCTTTTTGCTTAGAACCAGAGTCCTGAGCTTGAGGGTGAGTAATGCCTAGGATGCGAGTTCACAGAGTTCGAACCCTTGCTAACGTTGCCTACCCGAGCCTTTTATAGTCCAAGGCTCGAGCGGCTTACAAGGGGGGGCCCGGGACCCGACAGGTGGTCCCGGGGAAATTTCTTGCCATCTACCGTATCCGCAGTTATGCCGGTAGTTGTCTCTAGCGAAGGCTTCTGAGTCTTTGTTCTGCCGCCCTGCCCATGCCGCAAGCTAGTCGTAGTGGTTGATGACGGCAGGGACGGCAGGGGATGTCTTGTCGCTGTGTTTATTGGCGGACAGGCTCTGACACAGCGCACCAGTCTATGATGCGACTGGCCACAACGGCACCTGACAGAGGCGTGCTCCGCGTCTTCGCGTCTTGGGAAGGCGCCGGCCTTGAATACCTTGTACGGGCAAGGTATGGTGCGTCTATACGCCTGCTGCCTACCGCGCGGGGGCAGGCAGCGCCGTCTTGCTGGCCACGTGGCGGGCCCGGAGCTCTCCTCTGAGGAGAGGGAGGTCCGGCCCCACAGGACACGTGGAGCCTTCGGAGCTCTCCCCGCGGAGGGGGTGTAAAAGTTCCCAAACCTTGTAAATAGAAAAGTCGAGCTATGAATAAAGTTGAGTTTATATGCAAGAAATGGGACTTACAAAAACTTTTGTGTTACTCATTAAAGTGTGGCATGTACAACAAAAACTTGGAATTCAGTTTGAATTAAGAGGGTCACTTCAAAAAGAAGGAGGACATTTTCAAAAGAGGAATTCAAACTGTTGTTTGAAAAAGTATATTTGCAATAGCCAACTCAAAGATCAGAGGACATATTTGAATTCCTCAAATCCAAATTATGAGGGAGCCAAGTTTTGAGCAAATTTGGAGAGACTTTGATATGAATATCCAAGGAACTTGTAAATTGATTCCAAATTTGAATTTAAACTTGAAACTTTGGCACAAATTGTCAAATGGCAATTTGGCTTTTGAATTTGGACCCCTCACAGCTGAATTTGCAAGGTGTCAAAAGTTGGAGATCTTTTGGTGCTGAGGGGAGCTGTGGGCCCCAGTTGTCATTGTGAGGGGAGAGCAAACTTACTGCCTAAGTTTTACTCTCGGTCAGACACGAACGCAGCTCACCTCACCGGGCGACACCGCGGTTACACCGAAGCAACCACCTCACCCCCGCCCTCGCGCGCTTGCGATAGCTTACCCCCCCCCCCCCCCCCCGCCCCTGCCTCGGCATGATCCCTTCTCTCTGAACCGAGCCAACGCTGTTTCTCTTCTTCTCCTCGCGCTCGGTAAACGTCGAGCTCGCCGCCGCCCCGGTTCTGACCGGGGATGCATATTAACCCCGCGCACAGCCTCCCTCCGAGCTACTGAGCAACACAGCGCACCCACTCTTCTTCTCCCCGCCACAAAAGCGACCGAGACTGGTCCTCTCTGCCGCCAGGGCGCCGTGTTCGCGCGGCAGCCGAAAGGGAACCAAGGAGAGAGCTCCCGTGGACAGCGGAGTCTAGCGCCTTTCACGGCCAAGCGAGGACATCCCCGGACGCACCAGAGAGCCCTGCTGCTTCCACCCAAACCATAAGGCAGGCCGTGAACCACCGAGCGAGAATTCGGAAAAACTTCGCCGACGGCCATCGAGCGACGTTCTGGTATGAATTCTCCAAATTCTCACTCCCTTCTCGTCTTTAGATCACTAAACTGTGCTCAAAGGACCTAGACTCGAGGACGACCCGATCCCCTCCCCAATCATGGCTTGAAACCCCATATTAGCAGACCATTTTGAAGTTTCCGAGCGGCGATCATGGCGGGGACCCTCGGGCGCACGGTGAACCCCCACTTGCCGCCGTTTCCGAGCCATGTTGATGCCATGCCAAGCTAGCCCACCCTCTGCTGGTACTTTTGGGCGGTTCAGTTGAGCTGTTAGCGGGCTACAGGGGTCGGGCGACGGTGCCGGTCGTCACCGAAGGCCGCGGCTCATCGCCGGCCTACTTCCGGCCACCGGCAGCCCGAGCCAACCCCCTAGACATGTTCCCCGACTCTGAAAACCCCCAGGCGGCGAGTCTCCGCCCGAGAGGCGGCCGGGAAGCCGGGTCCGGCGAGCTCCAGTGGAGCGCCGGCGAGGGGGAGGCGCTAGAGCGGGAGGAAGAAGAAGACCCCACCGGGCCCACGTGTCAGCAGCTGAAGATTAAAAATCCGGATCGCCTGTGGCGGGTGATCCAGTGTGGTGGCGTGGGAAAAGATCTGTGGCCCCTTTGGCTTAGCCCCGGCAACCGACACATGTAGGGTGGACCCACCGTCAGAATTTGAATATTTCCCGAATTAATTTGAATTCCAGATTTAGTTCAAACTTTAGAACCTCATAACCTTTGCTAGGAAGCTCCAAATTTAGTAATTCAAATTGGGTTAGATTCAGGATGAAAATATCTATCCAAATATGGAACCCAATTTTCATGAAAACCAATAGAAAATTCTGGAGAATTCTTTAAAACTTTTCAGCAAAAGAATTATAAAGGGAGTTTGGTTCATCCAAAATTGCCCAAATTTTGCCAGGATATTCTTTAGGATATTAGGAGACTCCTGTAAAATTTCGGCTCATTTGGAGTTGATTTAGTTAGGGTAATTCTAATTCCAAGTTTCTGCATTCAAATAAATACAGAAACATTTTCAGGAAAATTCCAAAACTTGGAAATTCAGTTCTGACCATTACTTAGCTCCAAAAATCCTAGAAAAAATCAGGCATACTCTCTGAGCTATGTTTGAAATTTTAGTTCACTTGGATTTGCATGAAAGTGCAAATTTATTCAGAATGTATTCCTTGTTGCCTAAATGCTTAAGGAATTGTTCTGGGTAATCTACTCAGTGAATTATTCTGAATTTTGGTCCAGAGAACTTTTTTGTGACAAGGAACTCATAAGAAAATTTCCAGCTCCATTGGAGCCCTGGATCAGTAGTGTTCTGTTCCACCATTAGTTGATCCCCACCCAAGTGATGAAACCCCACTCATCACATGATCTTAGTGCTTAAACACACACCCAACCCACCACCCCAGTGTCATTTTAAATTCTTAAACAAAGTTCCAGTTTCAAACTTGTCTTTAGCACTTGTTAGCAAAAATTTTATTATTAAACATGTATGCATATTCATGACGTGTAGTGATAAAACGTGGAAAGTGAAGAAGGAGAAGTTGAACTTGGATCAAGTAGCAAGAAGGGCAGGAAATTGAACTTCAAGTCACCAGCAACTAACTTCATATCATCTGACTTAAGTCACCTGCAAAACCAAGGCAAGCCCCGGTTTGCATTTAAGTATTTTCTAGAGTTTTTACTTTGTTCACTACTATGGGTCTCAGTTTGTATGTGCATTAGGTCAAGTATGTTTTATACCCCACTTGCATGACCAAAAAGAACCCTGGGATCAAGGGTAGAATTATGTCATCGCTGTAGAATAAGGCCATGCTAAATAGACTAGGGCATCCGGTAGAAGACGAGTAGTTGGAATCTACTCGCGAGCTATAGTTCAGAAGATCATAAGTGTGGTTGGGAAAGGAAGCAAACTAAAGTTACATTTCTAAAGATGAGACCGGGCAGAGGGGTTAGGCAGCGACAAGACGCGGTCTTGGTCGAGTAGCTCTGCCGGTGTCGGTTAAGGACCGATGCGTATGCCGCGTCCAGGAGCAAGTATTGAGTTGTGTACCGGATGCTTACTGATATATGGGAACCAGGAAACCGATGTACCAGGTTCACTGGATTGTAGAGGCATACCACATCGTCTCGTTAGACCTATGAACCCGAGACGGTGCGACCGGTTCTACAGTTTAGTGTCCTGAGAAAGGTTGCCACATACGACGTAATGAAGGACGCCAGAGTTGGGTCTTCAGAGGCGGGCGTATGTGTCGAGTTATCTGGGTAGTGTTTGATTCGAATCACCGTCCCTCGCGGTTATTGAGTACCGCTTGCTCCCATGTTGTGACGTAGTAATCAAGTTGTGTGGAAACAGTTTGCAAATATATAATTGCTGCTATGATTATGTTAAGTTGCATGAAAACCATGTTTGAAGTAGAGATAGAGCTAACTAAAGTTATTTTCTACCTTGGGGCAAGTAACATTGGAATGAAGCGTTTCTTGTTTGATTGTGGAGTTCCAATGTTGCTGATCGCAAAGTCATTATTATTATGGCTAAAATTTTAAAGTTAAGGATGAACTCGTAGGCGAGTCTTTTCGCAAAGGACAGGCTTAGGTCTTAGGTTACTTTCATCTAGAGTTTCATGTCTTAGGAGAGACGGTTAAGTCTTGCTGAGCCTTTGTGCTCACTCTTGCTATATAAGTGGTTTTGTAGGTAAACCTCGACGCTATAAAGAAGGTTGTCCGGTGAGACTCGGGAACTTCCGAGTCATGTTCCACTCGGAGAACCTAGCCGCTGCCGTGTCTTCATGTTGCTAGTGAGAGGAGTCCGCGGGTTGGACCTCTTCTCGAGTGCTTCGTAGTTACTCAACGTGAGCTGGTTATAGACTTCCGCTGTAGCTATTTTATGTAAATTATTTACAAAGAACCGTTGTAAGCTTCCGCTTTGATTTATGTAATACATGGTTCCTTATATGTGTGCTGTTGGGTGCCGCATAACACGGCACCACCCAATGTGATTCCTCGGGTGAGGCGGCACGACCCCGTGATGGAGGTCGGGCCCCCCTCAGCGTGATATCAGAGCTGATTGGTAATAGCACACAGAGTAAGGATCGCATTACGACAAAAACTTAGGATACGGTGAGGAAACGAGATTAGGCCCACATAAGGACTATAGTAGTATAGTTACTTCAAGTGGCAGCACTAACATATGTGTTATAATTCTGAATTTTGATTATGTAACGACGCACCTACGTTCGGGTAAGAATGGTAAGGAACGCCACCGAAAGCGGTTCAATTTCGGTTAGCTCCCCTGACGAGGAATGTGGTTCAGGGAAAGATCTCACAGCTTGGTGTGAGACGTCAATATGAACTCTTGGACTCTCCATGTTCCTGAGTTCATATGAAACGCTGATCCCTAGCGTGCATTAGGCAAGTAAGTGGAGACCCCATTGCGTGGTCAGTAACGCGAAAGTGTGTTCGTCTGGAAATAGCCCAGGAGGACATACCCAGCGCCTTGCCATCGGCGTGCCCTGCAGGGCAGTAGGTGGTATCCGTTGGGTTGATAACATTCCCAACCGTGACGACCCGTTCATGACATACTCGGGTTCCCCGTAGTGTGGTGTTGAAACACGATCACGTACCTTGAGACGTGGCTTAACTCAAGGATGGCCGTATGGCAATGATACGGGCGTTTGTATTTACTTTCAAATATGGAACTGCCTGAAATGAAACAAACCTTTGAGTGCACCACTATTGAGTGTTTTTCTGCAGGTACTAACCACGTACATATCCCGTGTAGTACACGTTTGCGAGAGACCGTCTTAGTGCCACTGATCATACGTATATGCCGGTGTAATCCGGTTAGGATTTTTATTTTGGTGAGGCTACATAGTACCGACATGTTTCTTACGGTGCATCGACACCGTACTACACTTAATAACCTCTTCCCTATGAAGAAATGATTCATGAACTAACTTTCAACTAAAATGGAAGTTTGAAACAAGTAGTAGCTACTGGACTCTTATTTTGAGCTAAGATTCAAATGAGAGTATAACTAGGTATCAAAGTTTTAAAAAAAACAGAGTGCTCTGTTTCTGGCAGAAATTCTTGCTGGACTTTAACAGAGCATAACTCTGAGTAGCTTTAACCGATTAAGGTGTATGATACAGTTCCGGGAAGATCTTTAAGTTCTCTACAACTTCTTTGTAGACCTCCAGAGCAAAATCGCAAGTTAAGTTGGTGAAAAGTCCAGTTGAAGGCAAACTGTTCAGAACCAGGACAGTACCAAAAACCTCTCTGGACCTTTCTGTTTTTAAGCCATAACTTCCTGTAGAAAAATCTTTAAGAAGCCTATAAGTACTTGTTGGAAAGCTACTGAAGTTTACTAAAACTTTGGTATTGAACTCAGATCAAGAATCTGTTGATAACTTGAGTAAAAGTTGGAGTTTGTGTGAACTGGTCAGGGTAGACCTGCTGATTAGTTAGCGTACTTAAGATTTGTTTAAACATGAATGTGGTTATGCCTTCATAAAGTTCATGACATGTTCATGTTTTGCTTATCTTTATTTACTACTGAGATAGAATTTTGATTGACTCAAAATTTTGTTTCATGCAGTATGGTACGCACACATCCTCAAATGGAGATTGGAGGTTCAAGTCGAGGTGGGAATGACTCGACTTCATCACAAGAGCCATCACCAACCGGATTGGCTGAAATTATGGCGAAGATGAACGAAACTCTCCAAACTCTAGTTCAGCAAGGCATAGATCGAGAAGTTCAACGTCACATGCCAACCCAGAGCACATATCTGGATTTCTTGGCGACACAACCGCCGGTATTCTCCGAGGCGGCTGACCATTGTGAAGCAAATCACTGGTTACGTGTCATTGAGTCCAAGTTTGGGTTGATCCAATGTGATGAATTCTCAAAGACTCTATATGCCACTCAGCAGCTTCACGGCTTTGCTGGAGCATGGTGGGCAGAATACCTTGCTGTCCAACCAGCAGGGCATCGTGTCAAATGGGCGAAGTTCCAGGCTGCATTTCGTGCTCGTTTCATCCCTGCAGGCATAATGCAAACCAGTCTGGATGAGTTCTGGAGTCTGAAGCAAGGGGACAGGAGTGTTATTGAGTATGCGAAGGAATTCAATCGCTTAGCTCAATATGTCCCTGACTATGTAAAATCACCATCCATGAGGGGTTATCATTTTTATCGAGGGCTGACCGCTAGGCTGCGGTGTGAATTGGCTCAAGTTAGCCAAGAGAATATTGATGAGTTTGTGAGCTGTGCTATCGCTCAAGAATATTATTTCAACCTCTACCTCAAAGAAAAGAGGGAGAGGGACTCATCACAGGATGAAGACAATCGTCTGCCACAGAAGTATCGGTTGGTAATCCGCTCACCTTCCGGTAGAGAGATTCCACAAGAGGTGCAATCATTCTGGGAGTGTGACAACTCTTCTACTCCAAAGAGGTCTTATTCACCTCCACCGCAGCAGCAACTTGTTTCTTATGCTCCTCAGTATCAACAAGGTGCACTAGAATATTATTACCCTCAAGAGGTTGAAGATGAACAAGGTGATTTCTCAGCTGAACCAAGTGCTGTCCCGCTTCATATTACCAATGACCTCAATGTGAATGAAGCAACTGAACCGAGCAGCAACATTGTGTCTGTGGGTCCAGTTCCACAGAGTGATCTTTGACAGCCAAGAAAAGCTATGTCCAAAGTGGGGACAGTTAATTATGTGTCAGTCGATGATCTGCCAAAGGGAGGACCTGTTCTTGCCGGCAGGTTCACCTTAAATGACAAGCCAGTTGTCATTTTATTCGACTCTGGTGCGACACATAACTTCATTAGCAGGGCGACGGTGATCCGGGATCAGATCTCCACCACTATCACAAAAGGTTCTTACCTTATTCATTCGCCAGGTGGAGACATATCAACTAATGAAGTCGTCTCTCGAGCACCACTTTGTTTGGGTGGGAAAATTTATCCTACCACGCTCATCATTCTCGAAGACCAAGAAATCAATGCCATATTGGGAATATCATGGTTGACCTTCCATAAGGTTGTTATGGACATCGAGAACAGGAGTGTTCACTTGGACTCTCCCCTTCACGGGCGTCAAACATTGTACCTCGGCGAAGCGGTTTCCAAAGAACCAGAAGTATGTAATGCCGAGGCGTGCAAATTAGAAGACATTCCGGTAGTCCGTGAATATCCGGACGTGTTTCCCGAAGATCTTCCAGGCTTACCACCTGAGCGCGAGGTGGAATTCAAAATAGAGTTGATACCTAGAACCACGCCGATCTCTCGAAGACCATACAAAATGGCTCCGAATGAATTAGCCGAACTGAAGGAGCAACTCAAGGATCTGATGGACAAGGGGTTTATTTGTCCAAGTTCATCACCATGGGGTTGCTCAGCTTTATTTGTGAAGAAGAAGGATGAGACGCTGAGGCTATGCGTCGATTATCATCCTTTAAATGCTGTGACCATAAAGAACAAGTATCTACTACCAAGAATTGATATTCTTTTTGATCAGCTAGTGGGTGATAAAGTCTTCTCCAAGATGGACTTAAGGTCGGGATATCATCAAATCAAGATTCGCGCGGCAGATGTCCCGAAAACAGCATTCTCGATAAGATATGGGCTCTATGAATATCTTGTCATGTCATTTGCGTTGACCAATGCTTCGGCCCACTTTATGTACCTTATGAACTCAGTGTTCATGCCGGAGCTGGATCAGTTCGTCGTGGTCTTCATCGATGACATCTTGGTCTACTCCAAATCTGAAGAGGAACACGCTAAACATTTGCATATTGTGCTCCAATGACTGAGAGATCACAAGCTCTATGCAAAGTTTAGTAAATGTGAATTCTGGATCAACCAAGTGCCATTTCTGGGGCACATTATTTCAGCAGAAGGCATTGCTGTTGATCCAAGCAAGATTGAACAAGTGCTGAAATGGAAGTCTCCAACATCAGTCCATGAAGTTCGTAGCTTCTTGGGTTTGGCGGGGTATTATCGGAGGTTCATCCCGAGCTTCTCAAAAATCTCCAAACCTATGACAGAGCTACTGAAAAAGGGCATCAAATATGATTGGAGCAAGCCATGTGAGGAAGCTTTTCAAGCGTTAGTGAAACACCTCACAACAGCCCCGGTTCTAGCTCAACCGGACACAACCAAGCCTTTTGATGTTTATTGTGATGCATCTGGCATTGGACTTGGTTGTGTACTCATGCAAGGAGGGCGTGTGGTCGCTTATGGATCACGTCAATTACGGAATCATGAGCAACATTATACAACTCATGATCTCAAGCTTGCTGCCGTGGTATTAACTTTGAAGATGTGGAGACATTACCTATTGGGAAATCTGGTTCATCTCTACAGTGACCACAAAAGCTTGAAGTACATATTCACTCAGAAAGAGTTGAATATGCGACAACGATGATGGTTGGAGCTGATCAAGGATTATGAGATTGAAATTTATTATCATCCGGGCAAGGCAAATGTGGTTGCCGATGCACTCAGCCGGAAGTCTCATATCCATAACCTAACCATTGCGCCGATAGAAGAGGAAGAACCAAGTCTCTACTTGGTTCCATATGGAGCTTTACATAACCTGGCTCTCATACCTACCATAAGAGAGGAGGTTATGAAAGCTCAAAAACAAGACAAGGGCATGGCTCATATCAAAAGGAGGTTGAAGAACGGGGAGATGAAATGTTTCCGGTTAGATGATGAAGACACCCTATGGTTCAAGGACCGGATAGTCGTACCCCGTGATATGAGGCTGCGGAAGAAAATTTTGGATGAGGCTCACTTATCCAAATGTTCTATTCACCCGGGCAGCAACAAAATGTATCAAGACCTCCGGAAGAAGTTTTGGTGGACACGTATGAAACGTGAAGTTGCAAAATACGTTTCAGAATGTGATACGTGTCGAAGAATTAAGGCCGACCACGTAAAGAAGTCGGACCTGCTGCAACCGCTACAGATACCGGCATGGAAGGGGAAGACTTGAGTATGGATTTCATCGTTGGGTTGCCGATGACCTCCCACCACCATGATTCGATTTGGCTAATCGTGGACCTGTTAACCAAATCAGCACGTTTCATTCCGGTGCATACCAACTACAGCGCCAAGCAGTATGCGGAGTTATACATAGCACGGATCTTATGCTTGCATGGAGTTCCCCATACCATTGTCTCCGACAGAGGATCGCTGTTCGTGTCCCGTTTCTGGGAACAGCTACACGCATCCTTGGGAACCAAATTGATTCGAAGCTCCGCGTATCACCCTCAAACCGATGGGCAAACAGAGAGGGTGAATCAAATACTTGAAGATATGCTGAGAGCATGTGCCATCCACCATGGTAAGAGCTGGGATGATCACTTACCATTGGCAGAGTTCTCATATAACAACGGGTATCAATCAAGTATCAAAATGGCGCCTTATGAAGCTCTCTACGGCCGGAAATGCCGCACACCCTTGAACTGGTGTGAATCCGGCGAGAGAGTTATTTACAGGATTGATCTCGTAAATGAAGCCGAAGAGCGGGTAAGGCTTATTCAAGCAAATCTGAAAGCCGCTCAGTCCAGACAAAAGAGCTATGTGGATAAGAGACGTCGTCTTCTGAACTTTCAAGTTGGAGACCACGTCTACCTCCGCGTATCTCCTATGAAGGGCATTCACCGATTCGGAGTGAAAGGGAAACTAGCTCCGCGTTTTATCGGTCCCTTCGCCGTCATTGAAAGGTGTGGACCCGTGGCATACCGTTTGGAGCTACCGGCAGCCTTAGCCGTGGTGCATAACGTCTTCCACATATCTCAGTTGCGGAAGTGTGTAAAAGTTCCAAAGGAGATTCTCACGGATGACGTAACAGATTTAAAGCCGTACCTCACCTATGTTGAGCATCCAACCCAGATAATTGATGAAAAGACTCACGAGACCAGAAGCCAGACGCTGCGATTTTTCAAGGTGCTATGGGAAAATCACACGTCCGACAAAGCTACATGGGAAAGCGAGGAGTATTTGCAACGCAATCATCTGGAGTTGTTAGAGGCGTATGTTGAGTAACTGTCCTCTCCACATTGTCCTTAATCATGAATCTCGGGACGAGATTCTTTTTAAGGGGGGAGGAATGTAAAAGTCCCCAAAACTTGTAAATAGAAAACTCGAGCTATGAATAAAGTTGAGTTTATATGCAAGAAATGGGACTTACAAAAACTTTTGTGTTACTCATAAAAGTGTGGCATGTACAACAAAAACTTGGAATTCAGTTTGAATTAAGAGGGTCACTTCAAAAAGAAGGAGGACATTTTCAAAAGAGGAATTCAAACTGTTGTTTGAAAAAGTATATTTGCAATAGCCAACTCAAAGATCAGAGGACATATTTGAATTCCTCAGATCCAAATTATGAGGGAGCCAAGTTTTGGGCAAATTTGGAGAGACTTTGATATGAATATCAAAGGAACTTGCAAATTGATTCCAAATTTGAATTTAAACTTGAAACTGTGGCACAAATTGTCAAATGGAAAATTGGCTTTTGAATTTGGACCCCTCACAGCTGAATTTGCAAGGTGTCAAAAGTTGGAGATCTTTTGGTGTTGAGGGGAGCTGTGGGCCCCAGTTGTCATTGAGAGGGGAGAGCAAACTTACTGCCTAAGTTTTACTCTCGGTCAGACACGAACGCAGCTCACCACACCGGGCAACACCGCGGTTACACCGAAGCAACCGCCTCACCCCCGCCCTCGCGCGATGGCAACCAGCTTACCCCCCTACCTCGGCGTGATCCCTTCTCTCTGAACCGAGCCAACGCTGTTTCTCTTCTTCTCCTCGCGCTCAGTAAACGTCGAGCTCGCCGCCGCCTCGGTTCTGACCGGGGGTGCATATTAACCCCGCGCACAGCCTCCCTCCAAGCTACTGATCAACACAGCGCGCTCACTCTTCTTCTCCCCGCCACAAAAGCGACCGAGACTGGTCCTCTCTGCCGCAAGGGCGCCGTGTTCGCACGGCAGCCGAAAGGGAACCGAGGAGAGAGCTCCCGTGGACAGCGGAGTCTAGCGCCTTTCACGGCCAAGCGAGGACATCCCCGGACGCGCCAGCGAGCCCTGCTGCTTCCACCCAAACCACAAGGCAGGCCGTGAAACACCGAGCGAGAATTCGGAAAAACTTCGCCGGCGGCCACCGGGCGACGTTCTGGTATGAACTCTCCAAATTCTCACTCCCTTCTCGTCTTTAGGTCACTAAACTGTGCTCAAAGGACCTAGACTCGAGGACGACCCGATCCCCTCCCCAATCATGGCTTGAAACCCCATATTAGCAGACCATTTTGAAGTTTCCGAGCGGCAATCATGGCGGGGACCCTCGGGCGCACGGTGAACCCCCACTTGCCGCCGTTTCCGAGCAACGTTGATGCCATGCCGAGCTATCCCACCCTCTGCTGGTACTTTTGGGCGGTTCAGTTGAGCTGTTAGCGGGCTACAGGGGTCGGGCAACGGTGCCGATCGTCACCGAAGGCCGCGGCTCGTCGCCGGCCTACTTCCGGCCACTGGCAGCCCGAGCCAACCCCGTAGACATGTTCCCCGACCCTGAAAACCCCCAGGCGGTGAGTCTCCGGCCGAGAGGCGGCCGGGAAGCCGGGTCCGGCGAGCTCCAGTGGAGCGCCGGCGAGGGGGAGGCGCGGGAGCGGGAGGAAGAAGAAGACCCCACCGGGCCCACGTGTCAGCAGCTGAAGATTAAAAATCCGGATCGGCTGTGGCGTGTGATCCAGTGTGGTGGCGCGGGAAAAGGTCTGTGGCCCCGTGTGGCTTAGCCCCGGCAACCGACACGTGTAGGGTGGACCCACCGTCAGAGTTTGAATATTTCCCGAATTAATTTGAATTCCAGATTTAGTTCAAACTTTAGAACCTCATAACTTTTGCTAGGAAGCTCCAAATTTAGTAATTCAAATTGGGTTAGATTCAGGATGAAAATATCTATCCAAATATGCAACCCAATTTGCATGAAAACCAATAGAAAATTCTGGGGAATTCTTTAAAGCTTTTCAGCAAAAGAATTATAGAGGGAGTTTGGTTCATCCAAAATTCCCCAAATTTTGCCAGGATATTCTTTAGGATATTAGGAGACTCCTGTAAAATTTCAGCTCATTTGGATTTGATTTAGTTAGGGTAATTCTAATTCCAAGTTTCTGCATTCAAATAAATACAGAAACATTTTCAGGAAATTTCCAAAACTTGGAAATTCAGTTCTGACCATTCCTTAGCTCCAAAAATCCTAGGAAAATTCAGGCATACTCTCTGAGCTATGTTTGAAATTGTAGTTCACTTGGATTTGCATGAAAGTGCAAATTTATTCAGAATGTATTCCTTGTTGCCTAAATGCTTAAGGAATTGTTCTGGGTAATCTACTCAGTGAATTATTCTGAATTTTGGTCCAAAGAACCTTCTTGTGACAAGGAACTCATAAGAAAATTTCCAGCTCCATTGGAGCCCTGGATCAGTAGTGTTCTGTTCCACCATTAGTTGATCCCCACCCAAGTGATGAAACCCCACTCATCACTTGATCTTAGTGCTTAAACACACACCCAACCCACCACCCCAGTGTCATTTTAAATTCTTAAACAAAGTTCCAGTTTCAAACTTGTCTTTAGCACTTTTTAGCAAAAGTTTTATAATTAAACATGTATGCATATTCATGACGTGTAGTGATAAAACGTGGAAAGTGATAAAGGAGAAGTTGAACTTGGATCAAGTAGCAAGATGTAGGATCGAAGAGCACGTGAAAATCTACCAGAGGGGGGTGAATGGTAGATTAAAACTTTTCGCAGCGGAAACAACAAAAACCCCTCAGCAAAAAATCAATCGGTTAAAGAAACCATGTGTGCAAGTGTTTTCAAACGTGTTCAACCGTGACAAATAAAGTAGAGAGGTAGAGAATCAAGTCACGGATCTAATGCAACAAGAATCACTTGAAAACACGAAGTAAAACTTGAGATACGATCAAAACATTAAACGAAGATCAATCTGTTCTACCCGATATAAAACAGATCTGCAACGCTGCAAAGAAACTCGTGTATCACAAAAACTACAGATCCGAAGCCCGTGAAAATTTCACATATGATAGATAATTGAGTTGTGAAGACAACCCAAAAAGAATCACGTCAATCGGATCTGTAAAACTCGAGTTATGAACGAAACACCGAAGCAACGTTGGTCTGTCCAGAAACTCGGCGAGAAAGACTTGACGAAACACAAGTCGGACGAACAAGGCACAAAAACTCATCGAAACTATGAACTTTATTCAATAGAAACACAAGAGGAACAGCCCAAAGTTCTCTTCCCACGAGAGCTCTGGCCTCCCTTGCTTTTATAGCCAGCCCTCAGGCTAAACAATCTAATCTAGGACTCCTACTCCTAATTGGACTCGTATCCTAACTTACCATAACTGCTCAGGACTCTCCTATTCGCAGATAGAAGCAATCGTGAGACTTCCAAACACCTTAGAAACGTGCTAAACATTCCTAAAACAACTCAACTTCGTGCCTAGCATGAAATCCTATCATAACCAACTCAAATCTTCCATATTTGAGCCATATCCGACTCAGCCTCAGCCTGAGTATGCAATCCAGCCGGTTGGACCTTTCCGACCAATTCTTTACGTCCACTTCTCTTCATCACGCCTTGGAACAATGTTGCCACGTCCATGCACTCCTTGCACACATGCAAACACCTTCCAACGACGTACATGCAACCTTCATATGCACTGCCCTTAATCCAAACATGTTGCGCGACCTCCTGATCAACTCAACCACAGCTCCTCCGGAACTTGGTTGTTGGAACCTCATCTCCTCCCTGAGACTAGTCCAAGGATCCCGTCACCAGCCATGTCTTGAACTCAAGCAACACCTGCACATGAATAAACAACCAATTCTTCCGAGCACAAGTCCTCGACTTGACTCACGTTAGTTCGAAAACCACAACACCTTACATGAGCACGTCACATAAGCATGTTGCAAACCATATCAAATGATAACAGCCATAACCACCAAAACACACCAAAAACTTAGCAAATTAATACTAAGCAAACCTTCCCATAAAGCAAGTTTGAAACATTGTGAGTTAAAAGAAAAAACAAGACGCTGCAGTTCTACGAGTTGAACTTCACGGGAGCTCCCTAAAAACAAGCTCCGGACCTCACAGAAGCTCTTCGGACCTTGCAGGAGCTCTCCGGACCTTGCGTCGGATCTTGCCAACACTTGGCGGACCTAACAAGTAACTTGTCGGACCTTGCCACAGAAGAATATTTTAGCAATATTCAAAACTTTGAATGTTAATGCTAACTTTTATCCTAATTGCCAATGTATTCAGCACACATAGGTCTCACACAAGAAGGGCAGGAAATTGAACTTCAAGTCACCAGCAACTAACTTCATATCATCTGACTTAAGTCACCTGCAAAACCAAGACAAGCCCCGGTTTGCATTTAAGTATTTTCTAAAGTGTTTACTTTGTTCACTACTATGGGTCTCAGTTTGTATGTGCATTAGGTCAAGTATGTTTTATACCCCACTTGCATGACCAAAAAGAACCCAGGGATCAAGGGTAGAATTATGTCATCGCTGTAGAATAAGGCCATGCTAAATAGACTAGGGCATCCGGTAGAAGACGAGTAGTTAGAATCTACTCGCGAGCTATAGTTCAGAAGATCATAAGTCTGGTTGGGAAAGGAAGCAAACTAAAGTTACATTTCTAAAGATGAGACCGGGCAGAGGGGTTAGGCAGCGACAAGACGCGGTCTTGGTCGAGTAGCTCTGCCTGTGTCGGTTAAGGACCGATGCGTATGCCGCGTCTAGGACAAGTATTGAGTTGTGTACCGGATGCTTACTGATATATAGGAACCAGGAAACCGATGTACCAGGTTCACTGGATTGTAGAGGCATACCACATCGTCTCGTTAGACCTATGAGCCCGAGACGGCGCGACCGGTTCTACGGTTTAGTGTTCTGAGAAAGGTTGCCACATACGACGTAATGAAGGACACCAGAGTTGGGTCTTCAGAGGCGGGCGTATGTGTCGAGTTATCCGGGTAGTGTTTGATTCGAATCACCGTCCCTCGCGGTTATTGAGTACCGCTTGCTCCCATGTTGTGACGTAGTAATCAACTTATGTGGAAACAGTTTGCAAAAGTATAATTGCTGCTATGATTATGTTAAGTTGCATGAAAACCATGTTTGAAGTAGAGATAGAGCTAACTAAAGTTATTTTCTACCTTGGGGCAAGTAACATTGGAATGAAGCATTTCTTGTTTGATTGTGGAGTTCCAATGTTGCTGATCGCAAGGTCATTATTATTATGGCTAAAATTTGAAAGTTAAGGATGAACTCTGAAAGTGCATCTAGGAAATCCCTTGTGGGTTTTGGCTAATTGATAACAAGCATATGAGATCCTAACGAAATGATTGCAGGACAAACTAAGTGAACTAGCTAGGTGCGCACAAAAAGATGAAAAATAGAGTGGTGCCTGAAAAGGAATTCTTAAGTAGAGCTTGGAAGAACAAAGTAGATGAAAATATATAGGGTGTGTGTGAGAGACACATCCCAAGAGCTCATGACTTTGCATAAGGTTAAGGGGTTTAAAAATCAACTAAAATCCACTGAAAACCGGACTAGTCCGTTCAGGGACCGGACTAGTCCGTTTAACTTTCTGGAAGACGCAAACATAGTGCACCGGACTAGTCCGCCTTGTGAACTGGACTAGTCCGGTCAGCTCACTGGAATGCAACCGGACAAGTCCGGTTTTAGACCGGACTAGTCTGGTCATGTCTCTGTTGTCCTCTTTAGAGGACTGCGGACTAGTCCATCCAAGCGACAGGACTAGTCCGCTGAAGTTTCTGAAACCCCATTTCACATAGCACCGGACAAGTCCGGTTTGTGGACCGGACTAGTCCGGTTAACCCACTGGAAGTAGACCGTACAAGTCCGATCATATACCGGACTAGTCCGGTAGTAGGTTTAAACAGCGGTAACTTTTTTGGAAAGCCTATAAAAAGAGGTCCTTCGTCTTTTCCCTGAGAGAACACGACACATATTGTCAAAAGCTTGAACCCAAGTGCCGCCACCTGACCCAAGAGCCCAAAAACACATCTCTCCATACATCTAAGGTGCAAAAAGGCCAAGATCAATCAAATACTTGGATTTGGGATTGAGAGATCATCGTTTTTTCGTTGTGAGCTCTTGGGGTTTGATTTCTCTACACTCATATTCGGCATTGTAATGTTTTTGAGTGTATTTGATCACCTTCTCACTGTAATTCTTGTAGGAGCCCTCAACGTGTGAGGTTGCCCCACAAACTCGGTGATTACCCGTGATAGTGGAGTCAAGTCGGCCTTTGTGGTGACTTGAAGAGGGAAAGGGTTGGGAACCCGGCTCTGTGTGAGCTTCCTCAACGAGGACGTAGATCTCTTGGTGAGATCAAACCTCGGTAGAAATTCGTGTCTCTTGTCTCTCATTTGTTTTACATTTTGATACATTAGATCACTAGTTTGCTAGTCATCGTTTGAGTTCCTTATAAGTTTGCACGTGCATCCATACAATAAATTTAATTTATAAAAACTGTTGTTCTCATTCCGCTGCTGAAAGATTAAATTTGTGAGACACACTTAATTAACTCAAATAATTCAGCACACCAGACTAGTCCGCCCATATAACCGGACTAGTCCGGTCAGTCAAGTTTCTGATAACTATATTAAGTGTGTAGGTTTCTTTAAAGGCCTATTCACCCCTCCCTCTAGGCCACATTCAATTGGTATCAGAGCCAAGTTCTCCATCAACAAGACTCACATCTCGGAGAGATCAATGGCCTCTGAGAAGAACAACGATATCCCGAAGACGAGCAACAACGATGAGGAGCAAGAAGCCAAAGCCTTCGATGTGCTGAAAGAAAGTCCACATGACGATGAAGAAGTGAGGCAGCTAAAAGCACTCCTGAGAAAGAAACTGCTGGCACAAAAGGGAAAAGAGGAAGAAAAGACGATGGGGAGTGGTCATCACGACTACTCCCGGTATCCTTACAACTACAACCGTCTCAATTCAAATAATCATTATCTCTCTATTCCTATGGGAAGGCCCCCACAGTTTGATGGAAGTGACTACACCATGTGGAAGTACAACATGAAAATGCATCTAATATCCTTGAATCCCATCCTTTGGCATATTGTCTGCATAGGAATAGATATCCTAGACACGGATGAAGAACTCACTCCGGAACAAGAACAAGAGATTCACAGAAATGCACAAGCCGTTGCAGTAATCGCATCGTCACTGAGCAGAGAAGAATTCACCAAGATCGATGGACTAGAAAGTGCAAAAGAAATCTGGGATACACTCAAAACTGCTCATGAAGGAAATAGGTCTGTACGTGAAGCCAAAATTGAGATGCTAGAAGGAGAGTTGGGGAGATTTTCTATTGAAGAAGGCGAATCACCTCAAGACATGTACAATCGGATGAAGGCACTCATCAACAAAATCCGTGCCTATGGAAGTAAGAAATGGACTGATCACGAGGTAGTCAAAAGGATGATAAGAGCCTTCATGCCAAGAAACGTCACACTTTGCTCAATGATTAGAGAAAGCCCCGGGTTTCACAAAATGACTCCCGATGAGTTATTGGGAAAGATCATAAATCATGAAATGATGGAGAAAGAGGCTCAATACGTCAAAGACTTAGCCGAGCTCACCTCTTCTAAAAAGAAAGAAGTTGCTCTCAAAGCAACGTGCAGACCCAAACTCAAAGAAACTCGTGAAGACCAAGACGATGGAGATACAAGCGACGAAAGCACCGATCTTGATGACGAAGAAATGGTACTCTTCATCAAAAAGTTCAAACGCATGATGAAGAGAAGACACGGCAACAATTCACATGAAGGCAAAATCAAGGATAAAGGAAAATCCAAGGCTCGACGTACTTGCTACAACTGCGGAGAGTATGGTCACTTCATGGTGGACTGTACTTATGAAGAAAACAAAAAGAAGAAGGAAACAAGATCTCAAGAAAAGAAAAATTTCAGAAAAAGAAGACAAGCCCATCAAGCTCACATTGGGAAGGAGTGGGACTCAAACGACGAGTCCTCCTCCGATGAAGAAGAAGAGATGGCCACTATCGCAGTCAAGAAACCAACTATGAGAGCCACACTCTTTCCGAACATGGGAGGACGGGACATGAACAACCACACTTGTCTTATGGCTAAGGAAGGCAAGAAAAAGGTTAGACTTACTCCTCCTATACTAAATTCTTCCATTGATGACTTTGATAGCTCTAGTGATAATGAAGAATTATTTAGAGGGCTAAGTAAAATTGCTTTAAAGAAAATGGAAATGTTGTCGAACAAAATCTTTGAAAAGGAAGAACTTGTCAACCGACAATAAGATATGCTCATCCGTGAGAGGAAGAGATATCAAGAAGTTGAAAAGCTTCTTGAGCTTGAAAGAGAGAAGAATGAGTCACTTGAGTTAGAGCTAGCCTTGAGTAAGGAAACCTACTCAAAGTTAGAGGACTCGCACATTGCAATCAAGGAAGAACTTGCTAACTTGTCAAAAGATAACAAAATCCTTGAGGTGCAAGTTGAGTCGCTCAAACAAAGTGACTCCTCTTCCTCCAAGAGCTCTTCCTCCAAAGATATGAGCTCGACAACAATAAGAACCTGCACTTGCTCTAGTAAGAAGAATGTAATTTCTAATGCTTCAACCTCTCATGACATGCATTCTTCTCAAAACGGCATCTTTGATAAGGAGAAGATCAAATAAGCACGAAGTGCATATATGATCACTAGACCTCCCAATGTCAAAGATGGTCTTGGCTTTGACAGGAACAGACACATGTCTACTC
Organism: Neostapfia colusana; assembly: GCA_030760725.1. NCBI lineage: Eukaryota > Viridiplantae > Streptophyta > Magnoliopsida > Poales > Poaceae > Neostapfia > Neostapfia colusana. The sequence goes on from JASWHV010000013.1 coordinate 77,971,479, forward strand.
CTAATCATGCTAAGAATAGAATCATTTTTGTTAAAGAAAAATCCCATGAATCTGAGCTACAAACACTGTTCCATACATTTGATGCTTCTTATGTTCTCATGAAAAACAAGTATGGAAAAGTCATTGCTAAATATACAGGGCCACGCCACAAGAACTTAAAAACTTGTGTGTGGGTGCCCAAGACTCTTGTGACTAACCTGAGAGGACCCAAGCAAGCTTGGGTACCTAAAACCCAGAAATAATTCTATTTTGCAGGCTTACTCCTCCGGTGGATCTAAGTGGGTACTAGATAGCGGATGCACAAATCATATGACCGGAGAGAGAGGTATGTTTGTGGAATACGAGTGCAACAAGGATCCAAGTGAAGGTATATACTTTGGAGACAACAGCCAAGGAGAGGTCCTTGGTAGTGGTAACATTGAAATATCCTCACAACACACCTTATCTAATGTTTTACATGTAGACTCTCTAGATTATAATCTTTTATCAATATCTCAACTATGCGACAAAGGTTACAACTGTTTATTCACTAATGAGGGTGTGACCGTCTTTAGAAGAAGCGATGGCTCGATTGCATTCAAGGGATTGTTGAAGGGAAAGCTTTATCTTGTTGACTTCAACAAACATAAAGCCGAACTCAACACTTGCTTGGTTGCTAAGACCAACATGGGATGGCTGTGGCATAGACGGCTAGCCCATGTTGGAATGAGAAATCTGCAGAAACTTCTAAAAGGTGGTCACATCCGTGGTCTTAAGGATGTGGTTTTTGAAAAAGACAGGCCGTGCAGCGCTTGTCAAGCAGGAAAACAGGTTGGAGCACCACACCCCGCCAAGAATGTGATGACCACCGCTAGACCGCTGGAACTTCTCCACATGGATCTCTTTGGTCCAATTGCGTACATCAGCATCGGCGATAACAAATACGGTTTAGTAATTGTTGATGATTTTTCAAGATTTACCTGGGTATTTTTCTTGTATGATAAATCAGAAACTCAGGGAATCCTCAAGAAGTTCTTGAAAAGAGCTCAAAATGAATTCTCATCAACCGTAAACAATATCGGAAGTGACAATGGGACAGAATTCAAGAACACCCAAGTTGAAGAATATCTCAATGAAGAAGGTATAAAGCATGAATTCTCGGCACCCTACTCTCCTCAACAGAACGGGGTGGCCGAAAGGAAGAACAAAACATTGATCGAAATGGCGAGAACAATGTTGGATGAATACAAGACGTCAGACCGATTTTGGGCAGAAGCGGTGAACACCGCTTGTCATGCCACAAATCGGTTGTACCTTCATCGACTACTGAAGAAAACTCCATATGAGATTCTCACGGGTAAAAAGCCTAACGTTTCTTATTTCAAAGTTTTTGGTTGCAAATGTTTTATTCTGAACAAGAAACCAAGGGCCTCGAAGTTTGCTTCGAAGTCCGATGAAGGATTCTTGCTCGGATATGAATCGAATGCCTACGCATATCGTGTCTTCAACAAGGTGTCCGGCCTTGTTGAAGTAGCGCGTGACGTAGTGTTCGATGAAACTAACGGCTCACAAGTGGAGCAAGTCGATAAGTCTATGCTAGATAAGGAGGAAGCTCCATGTGAAGCGCTGAAGAAAATGGCACTTGGTGATATCCTACCACGAGAGGAGACACAAGATGAATTTCAACAAGGAAGCAATGATCAAGGGGGAGCTCCTACACAAGATCAGGTTGAGGAAGATCAAGAAAATCAAGATGATCATGGAAGCAATGATCTAGGGGAGACATGACACATGAAGACAATGAAGAACAAGCAACTATACAAATTCCACACCCAAGAGTACATCAGTGTGTGCAAAGGGACCATCCTGTCAACAATATCATTGGAGATATTGCTAAGGAAGTAACTACTAGATCTCAAATTGCAAATTTTTGTGAACACCATTCTTTTGTGTCTTTTCTAGAGCCATACAGGGTAGAAGAAGCCTTAAGGGATCCAGACTGGGTGATTGCAATGCAAGAGGAGCTGAACAACTTCAAAAGAAATGAAGTATGGGAGCTGGTGGAAAGACCAAGGGCGAACATCGTTGGAACCAAATGGGTCTTTCGGAACAAGCAAGATGAACATGAAGTAGTGACAAGAAATAAGGCGAGGTTGGTGGCCAAAGGTTACTCTCAGGTGGAAGGTTTGGACTTCGATGAAACTTTCGCTCCTGTAGCTAGACTTGAGTCCATTAGCATTTTATTGGCATATGCTACTCACCATAATTTTAAGTTGTATCAAATGGATGTAAAGAGTGCCTTCCTCAATGGTCCGATAAAGGAGGAAGTCTATGTGGAGCAGCCACCGGGGTTCGAGGATCAGGAGTATCCCAACCATGTCTATAAACTACGTAAGGCTCTCTATGGCCTCAAACAGGCTCCTCGAGCCTGGTATGAGTGCCTTAGAGATTTTCTGATTCAAAATGGATTCAAAATTGGTAAAGCTGACTATACACTCTTTACTAAACATTTTGATGATCATTTATTCGTATGTCAAATTTATGTTGATGACATTATCTTTGGATCCACTAACAAGTCCTTCTGTGAAAAATTTAGCAAAATAATGACAGACAGGTTCGAGATGTCAATGATGGGTGAATTGAAGTTCTTCTTGGGATTTCAAGTGAAGGAACTGAGAGAAGGTACATTTATAAGCCAAACTAAATATACACAATACATTCTCAAGAAATTCAATATGGACAAAGCCAAGCCCATCAAGACACCCATGACAATCAACGAACATCTCGACCTCAATGAAGACGGTCCAAATGTGGACCAAAAGGTATATCGGTCCATGATTGGCTCCTTACTATACTTATGTGCATCTAGGCCAGATATTATGCTTAGTGTTTGCATGTGTGCAAGGTTTCAAGCCGCACCTAAAGAGTGTCACTTAATTGCTGTAAAAAGAATCCTAAGGTACCTTGTGCACACACCCAACTTGGGCCTTTGGTATCCCAAAGGATCCAAGTTTAACTTGATAGGGTATTCCGACGCCGACTATGCAGGATGCAAAGTCGATAGAAAGAGCACGTCAGGGACTTGTCAATTTCTTGGTAGGTCCCTAGTTTCTTGGTCATCTAAAAAGCAAAACTCCATTGCTCTTTCCACAGCGGAAGCGGAGTATGTTGCAGCCGGTAGTTGCTGTGCGCAACTACTTTGGATGCGACAAACTCTTAGGGACTACGGCTACAATCTAAGTCATATCCCGCTTCTATGCGATAATGAAAGTGCTATAAAGATTGCACACAACCCTGTAGAGCACTCAAGAACTAAGCACATAGATATCCGTCATTACTTTCTTAGAGATCATTAATTAAAAGGTGACATAGCTATTTCACATGTTAGGACTGAAAAACAACTTGCGGATATTTTTACCAAACCATTAGATGAGAAAAGGTTCTGTGAACTAAGAAATGAGCTAAACATTCTTGACTCTCGAAATGTGGCTTGAAACATTGCATACCTGGTTGCAACTTAAAATGTTCCTCCGTATTGTCAAAAATGCTCCTCCTCTCCTTTTCTACTCAGAAAACTATTTTTATGAAGAAATCTTGAGGATTATGACCATTGTTTGATTGCTGATTGCCTACTGGTCGTAATCACCAAGACTATTTGCAAAATTAGTGTCCTTGGATCACCTCTAAACTCTACTATCTGCATCAAGTCTGCTGGAACCGGACTTGTCCGGTTGTCGACCGGACTAGTCCGGACAGACCACAATTAGGTTAATTCAGGGGCACCGGACTAGTCCGCTACCATGACCGGACTAGTCCGGTCAGTCGCATATAGAAGCACTTGGCCGGACCAGACCTCTCCCTCACCCCTCATTAGACTTGCTCTCCCTCTCCTCTTCCAAACCCTAGCCCCCAAAGTGATTTTCGGGTTGAACCCTCAAAGTCGAGGTTTTCTCCGCGAAAAAGACTCCCCTTGACGAGTGGTCTCCCTCCTCCGGATTCATCCGGACTGATTTCCACTTCTTCGACGCGAATCTTCAAATCTTGGTAAATTTCCCCCTTTAAACCAAAATCTCAACTTTTCTAGTTCTAGCTAGTTTTCTTTGATTTCAAAAGGATGTACATTGCCTCAATAGATGTATTCCTACCATGTTCCTACCCTTGTGCCCTTAGATAGGAGATTTGATTCAAATGAAACATTAGGGTTCTTATGCCAGGCCGGACTAGTCCGGCGCACAGAGGCGGACAAGTCCGGTCCACCGGACAAGTCCGCACTCTGAAACCGGACAAGTCCGGTCTCTGACAGTTGAACCCCTACGTTCCCATTTGAAGTCAATAATGAGTCCATTTGCATCTAATCCTTGAACTCCTTATCAGGCATCATGTCTTCAGGCTCAGATGACAGCTCCTTTCACATTGATGAAGACGTTCAACGCGAGAAAGTGAGGAGGACCAAGGAGAGAGTTATGAAGAAGAGACATGATGTCAATGTCCACTCTCCACCCTCCGACGACAATCTACCTAAGAAGAGGAAAGTCATTGGCAAAAGGCCTCTAAGGAAAGATGTTGCTGAGGGCTCGTCAGAGCCAAAAAGAATTCTCAATAAAGGGAAGGGACTTGCTAGTGGTCCCCTTGGGCCCTTGAAGATGAAAAACCCTATTCACCGCAACAGGCAGCCTTCAAGTCAGGATTTCACTGGAAAAGGGAGTGAGCTAGCTGATAATTTCAGGAAGATTCAAGTGTATGACCGACCTAAGCAATGCTCTGATCCAAGGTTCTGGAGCAACTTCCATGCAGACTACTACGAGCATGTGTACTTGAAGATGAAGAACCCTGTAGTAGAGAGTCAATGGCTAAATGTTGAATATCTGAAGTCGAAGAGGTATCCTGCCTTTCGTGAGATGGTGGAAGCGTTAGAGAGGCACAGTCTGACGGACCTGCTATCCTTTGAGTATGACTGGAAAAATGAAGTAATTACCCAGTTTTACTCCACTCTGTATTTTGCTCGTGATGATGGAGACAGTCTTACTTGGATGACTCATGGTTCAAGGTATAGTGTCACGTATGATGAATTTGCTAGGATTCTTCACCTCCAACACACTTTGGATCATGAACTGGTCATTCATAATCTGAAACCCCTGGAGAAGGAGGAACTTGAATTTCTCTATGACACAAGGATGCTATAAGTTCCCCCCACCATCAAATATCTAAAGCCCTTCTTTGTGGTCCTAAATAGAGTCTTGAGAAAGACTATAGCTCTGAGGGATGGAGATGCAGGAACTATACAAGGGACCTTGAGGACTCTCATGAAGGTCATTAGCGGGAGGAGACCATTCAATGTCTTTGAGTATATCTACAACGACATTGTGAACATCTCAATTACCCCCAATAGGTCCTGTGGATATGCACCGTATATCATGTACATGATTGAGAAAGTGACGGGACTCGAGTTTGTCAAGGATGTCAAGCATACGGGGTTGAAGCCGCAAAAACCCACCGAGTACACTCTCCCTCCGGCTCCAACTGCCCCGTCCTCTCCACCAGTAGAGAGGAGATCAAAGCAAGCTCATGATGACACTAGATCTGCAGCTGCTCCTCCTGGATCTCCACCTGCCCAAGGATCATCCAGTGGCATCCTCAAGATGCTCTCCTCCATCTTTGCCTGCTGCCGTAAGATCGAAGACAGGCAGCACAAAGAAAAGCTTGCAAGGAAGAAACATCAACAGTACATCAATGCCAATATCAAGTCTATCTGTGCAAAGCTTGAGATTGAACCCGTTGGATCACCGCCCGCCTCCGAGGACTCAGAGGAAGACCCTGCTCCCGTGGATGCTGAAGATGAAGATCAGACTGAGACTGACGGAGGAGGCAGCGACGAGTGATTCCCCTCAATTTTTCCCTTTTTGGTGCCTTGATGCCAAAGGGGGAGAGATTGAGATTAGGAGAGATTGAGATTAGATTTGGACTATTTCTATCTAGTATTAGTTATTAAGCTCTTTTGTGATCAAGGACATGTACCTATTTTAAAATCTTGTAATGCACTATTTCTTTTCTTATGTGTGATGCACTATGCTCTAATGCCTACTTATATGTTCACTATTGTTTGTCTTTAATCTATCACATTTTGTTTATCACACACCTGTTAGGCACCCCACCATAAGGTGTGTGCATGTGTGAGAAGCTTTTTATGAATTCTTTATTATTCTCATATGTGCACACCTTATGAAAATCAACCTTTTATTCTCAATTGTGATATCTCAAATGGTTGTCATCAATCACCAAAAAGGGGGAGATTGAAAGTGCATCTAGGAAATCCCTTGTGGGTTTTGGCTAATTGATGACAAGCATATGAGATCCTAACGAAATGATTGCAGGACAAACTAAGTGAACTAGCTAGGTGCGCACAAAAAGATGAAAAATAGAGTGGTGCCCGAAAAGGAAGACTTAAGTAGAGCTTGAAAGAACAAAGTAGATGAAAATGTATAGGGTGTGTGTGAGAGACACATCCCAAGAGCTCATGACTTTGCATAAGGGTAAGGGGTTTAAAAATCAACTAAAATCCACTGAAAACCGGACTAGTCCGTTCAGGGACCGGACTAGTCCGTTTAACTTTCTGGAAGACGCAAACATAGTGCACCGGACTAGTCCGCCTTGTGAACCGGACTAGTCCGGTCAGCTCACTGGAATGCAACCGGACAAGTCCGGTTTTAGACCGGACTAGTCCGGTCATGTCTCTGTTGTCCTCTTTAGAGGACTACGGACTAGTCCATCCAAGCGACAGGACTAGTCCGCTGAAGTTTCTGAAACCCCATTTCACATAGCACCGGACAAGTCCGGTTTGTGGACCGGACTAGTCCGGTCAACCCACTGGAAGTAGACCGGACAAGTCCGATCATATACCGGACTAGTCCGGTAGTAGGTTTAAACAGTGGTAACTTTTTGGGAAAGCCTATAAAAAGAGGTCCTTCGTCTTTTCCCTGAGAGGACACGACACATATTGTCAAAAGCTTGAACCCAAGCGCCGCCACCTGACCCAAGAGCCCAAAAACACATCTCTCCATACATCTAAGGTGCAAAAAGGCCAAGATCAATCAAATACTTGGATTTGGGATTGAGAGATCATCGTTCTTTCTTTGTGAGCTCTTGGGGTTTGATTTCTCTACACTCATATTCTGCATTGTAATCTTTTTGAGTGTATTTGATCACCTTCTCACTGTAATTCTTGTGGGAGCCCTCAACGTGTGAGGTTGCCCCACAAACTCGGTGATTACCCGTGATAGTGGAGTCAAGTCGGCCTTTGTGGTGACTTGAAGAGGGAAAGGGTTGGGAACCCGGCTCTGTGTGAGCTTCCTCAACGAGGACGTAGATCTCTTGGTGAGATCGAACCTCGGTAAAAATTCGTGTCTCTTGTCTCTCATTTGTTTTACATTTTGATACATTAGATCACAAGTTTGCTAGTCATCGTTTGAGTTCCTTATACGTTTGCACGTGCATCCATACAATAAATTTAATTTATAAAAACTGTTGTTCTCATTCCGCTGCTGAAAGATTAAATTTGTGAGACACACTTAATTAACTCAAATAATTCAGCACACCGGACTAGTCCGCCCACATAACCGGACTAGTCCGGTCAGTCAAGTTTCTGATAACTATATTAAGTGTGCAGGTTTCTTTAAAGGCCTATTCACCCCTCCCTCTAGGCCACATTCAAACTCGTAGGCGAGTCTTTTCGCAAAGGACAGGCTTAGGTCCTAGGTTACTTTCATCTAGAGTTTCATGTCTTAGGAGAGACGGTTAAGTCTTGCTGAGCCTTTGTGCTCACTCTTGCTATATAAGTGGTTTTACAAAGAACCATTGTAAGCTTCCGCTTTGATTTATATAATACACGGTTCCTTATATGTGTGCTGTTTGGTGCCGCATAACACGGCACCACCCAATGTGATTCCTCGGGCGAGGCGACACGACCCCGTGATGGAGGTCGGCCCCCCCTCAGGGGGGAGGTCCGGCTTCTGTCGGCCACGTGGCGGGCCCGGAGCTCTCCTCTGAGGAGAGGGAGGTCCGGCCCCGCGGGACACGTGACGCCTTCGGATCTCTCCCCGCGGAGGGGGGAGGTCCGGCTGCTGCTGGCCACGTGGTGGGCCCGGAGCTCTCCTCTGAGGATAGGGAGGTCCGGCCCCGCTGGACACGTGGCGCCTTCGGAGCTATCCCTGCGGAGAAGGGCGAGATCCTTAGGCATTTTCCCCTGTGCGCGGGGGTACCCCATATCGAGGGTACCGACAACCACCTTTCCCCCAACTCCCTCGCGATGGCCGCCGTCTTCGTGCACTTCTGCAAGATGTTCGTGGGGGTGCACGCTTCAGTGACGCTCTTCCGCTACTTCTTCGTGTTCGGACAACCGGGCGCAGATCGAAGACCCAGCTGGGGGCGTACTACTTCCAGCATCGCTGCAAGGACCCGAAGGCCTCTGGGTACCTTCTACCTTTCGGTGTGTCGAGGTGGGAAAACTGGAGGGAGAACTGGGTGATCGTGCAGACCGACGAGCATGATCGCCTACAGCTCCCAACTGCTGGCCCGACCACCGAGCATCGCTTCTGGGAGGAGATCCCGGAGCTGGAGCAGGAGTACGCGCCGGTCTTGGAGCGGATCCGGTTCCTGGCCAACGAGGGGCTGACGTCCCTGATGGTGTTAATAGATTTCCTGTCGCACCGTATTGCGCCCTTGCAGCAACGCAACCGCCCGGCGTGGTACTACACCGGCGAGCTCGACTGCACCAGGCTGGAGAGGGGTCTCGGCTCCGATCCTTCTGAGGAAGAGCTGTACGAGATGGTGGCCAAGGTGAGCAGCGACTACGTCACCGGCGGCGACCTCACCTTCCCGGCCTCTGGCACTCCCCTCTTCTTGGAGCCGCAGAGGAGGGCGGAGTTGCTGCGGAAGATGCCGAATCTTGACGACATCGGGATCGCCGTTCGTCAGGTTGGGGATGCCCTCCGGGGGATCTCGATTCCCAGGATCGAGCGCTCCGCGGCGGAGCGCGAGGCATCTATCGCCGTCCAACCCGCACCGAGGGTCGACGGGGCTCAGACCGTCGACAAGGGGAAGGGAAAGGAGCCGGCCCCCAGGCAGCTAGAGAAGAAACGTGCCCGGTCCCCTCCGAGGGCGTCGTTTGCGCCGGGCCAGGGGAATGGGGTACCCTTGCACCCATCTCCCGGAGGCGCTGGTTCGTCGGGTGGCAACCCAAAGAGACCCCGGGTCTCCCACTCCAGCGGGTCTCTTTCGGACAACGGCGGTCCGAGGAACCCCAGGCGTCCCGCCACCCTTCCTCGGGTGGGGGGGCTTCCAGGAAGGACGCCGGTGGGGCGACGCCCGGGGGTGTGCCGGGGGCTCAGATGCCACAGCCAGCGAGCGTTCCAGCTATAGGTTCTGGCGGTTCTGCCCCGGCCTAGAGGCCGGGGCCCCAAGCCCGTTGGAGCGCTCACGCCACCCGGTAAGTGTTGCTCTTTTTGGCTTTTAGAAGTAGCGTTCCTTTCTCCTTTCTTAGCCTGAGAGCTTCTTTTGTCAGCAGGGACTCACCGGCTGCCGGGGGCGAGTCTATTTCCCGACCATCTCCAGCCAGCGGAGGCTCTGTGCCGCAACATCTGGGAACTGCGGCGGTTCTGATGGCCCCCAAGTCGGTAGGGGCTTCTTCTGTGCCGGCGGGTTCACCCCCCGCGGTGGCGGCGGCAGCCCCTGCTCGTCCTCCTTCGCCAGCCCGGAAGTACGGTGCTGAGGCTGGAGGGGCTGCTACGGGCGCAGCTGCTGGCCCCCTGGCTCCCCCGGGTCTGCGCCTCGCCTCAGTTGCCGAGGCACCGGCACCTTCACCGGCCGTGGACGCGACAGGGGGAGGTGAGGGGCACGGCTCCTGCCCCCGCCGCCCCGCTGCCCATATGGGATGCCTTGGGGCATGCTCAGGCTGGGGTCCGGCAGGTCCAGGCCGCCTTCGAGCGGGAGCGGGAGGTGCTGGCTGGAGAGAGGGAGCGCCTCCTTAACTGGGAGCATCTCCTGAAGCAGCGGACCCAGGAGGCTAAGGCAGAGCTTGACTCGAGGCAGTCGAGGCTTGATGCCATGGGGGCGCTGCTCGACGCTCAGAAGAGGGCCGTCGACCGCCTGGGCTCAGAGACCCGGCGGCTCCGCACTACTTTCCGCGAAGCTCAGGCCAGGGCCAAAGCGCGCTCCATTGCCGTGGAGGAGTTGCGGCTGCAGGTAGCTCGCCGAGAGTGCGCCATCGCAGATTGGGAGCGTGCCGTGGCGGTCGAGGAGGAGAAGGTCGCCACACGGCTGGAGGCCAGCGAGGGTGAGCTAAGGGCTCGGGCCGAGGAGCTGGAGCTCCGCGAGTCGGCTGCTGCCGCGAGGGAGGAGCAATCCTCCCAGGAGCGCCAGGCGGCACTGGATAGCGAGCTGGCGGTCTGCCAAGAGGTGGAGAAGCTCCAGGCTTCACGGTCTGTCGAGGCCCGGGCGGTCTGGAGCTTTGTCACTAAGGCGGGGTCCGCCCTGGTTCCCCTTGGTTTCAGCCCGGTGCGGACGGAGGCTCCAGTGCAGGGGGTGTATAGGGCAATCCCGGCACTTGAGTCCATCAGTGCCAAGTTGGGCAGGCTCGAAGCGGTGATCGCCGATGAGCTTGAGGTGAAGGGACGAGGTCTGGCGAAGGAGGTCGCCACGCATGTGCTGGCGTGCTTCCGAAGCTAAGACCCTTCCTTATCTCTGGAGCCAGTGCGACTAGGTCCCGCTGTCGAGCGGGAGGAAGCTGCCAGGGCCGAAGTCGGGGACATGGCCACCCTCGTAGCCTCTAGGTTCCAGCGGGAGTCCGGGGACTCTTAGGCAGCCGCCCCCGCGGCCAGAAGGTCATGTATCTTCTCCTTTTTTTGCTTTTGTTGAGTCTGTAGTCCAGCTCATGGAGCTTTGAATGAATAGACTCTTGTTATTTTCCGTGCCTATATATTTTTATCTTCCTCTTGGCTTGACCTGGCCGAGTCCTTAGCTCCGCAAGGTACTCAGAGGTCTTCACCAACCTTGAAGTCTTGTACAGACACCTTCCCCGGGTCCTTATTGTATTAAGGGCCCAAGGGATCTTCGGAGCTTGCCCCGTGAGAACGGGGAGGTCCAGATCCGCCGGCCATGTGGCGGGCCCGGAGCTCTCCTCTGAGAAGATGGAGGTCCGACCCCGCGGGACACGTGGAGCCTTCGGAGCTCACACTGCGGAGGGGGAGGTCCGGCTTCTGCTGGCCACGTGGCGGGCCGAAGCTCTCCTCCGAGGAGAGGGAGGTCCGGCCTCACAGGACACGTGGAGCCTCCGGAGCTCTCCCCGCGGAGGGGCGAGGCCCGGCTCTGCCAGCCACGTGGCGGGCCCGGATCTACCCTCTGAGGAGAGGGGGGCTCCGGCCCCGCCGGACAAGTGGGGCCTCCGGAGCCCGCCCCTACGAAGGGGGCGAGGTCCGGATCCTTCGGTCTTGCGTTGGAGCTCCGGTCTTGCATGGTACCGTAGTGGCCCCCTGGTAGGTGTGGCCAATTGTTTGGGCGCGCCGACCATACTCCTGCGGGGGAGCTAAGGCCGGGAGGTCCTGCACACAAGTAAGGGAAACATAATTCTCCTTGGGGCTCCCCCTTTCCTATCTCATAGTCTTATTTGGCTTACGATCCTAATCTGGTATACGGGGCTTGGGTATTTCAGTGCGCGAAGTGACGGGGGCTCGAGGCCCCCTGGCCATCGGCAGGTGCCTCAAACGCGACCGTCTTCGGTAGGATAGCAAATGCCGACTAGGGGTGAGAATGGGAAAAGGAAGCTGAGTGCATGGTGAGCATACACAGGAAGTGCGGTCATAAAAATTAATATGTAATTTAAATGAGCACAAGGGAAGAGCAAAGCAGGACATGTTTCTTTCCATATAAATTTTCATAGGAGGAAGGCAGGCTAAACATGGAGGCAATGACCCGCCCCATTAAGAAGGGAAGCAGGACTCTACGCGCTTAGGGTCTGTAAGTGCATCTAGGATATCCCTTGTGGGTTTTGGCTAATTGATGACGAACATATGAGATCCTAATGAAACTATTAAGATGATTGCAGGATAAACAAAGTGAACTGGCTCGGCACACACACAAAAAGGTGAAAAATAGAGTGGTGCCCGGAAAGGAAGAAGTTAGTGAAATTTAGAGAAGCAAAGTAGATATAAATGTATAGGTGGTGTGTGAGAGAGACACATCCCAAGAGCTCATGACTTTGCGTAGGGGTAAGGGGTTTAAAAATCAACTAAAATCCACTGAAAACCGGACTAGTCCGTTCATGGACCGGACTAGTCCGTTTAACTTTCTGAAAGACGCAAACATAGTGCACCGGACTAGTCCGCCTTGTGAACCGGACTAGTCCGGTCAGCTCACTGGAACGCAACCGGACAAGTCCGGTTTTAGACCGGACTAGTCCGGTCATGTCTCTGTTGTCCTCCTTAGAGGACTACGGACTAGTCCATCCAGCAACAGGACTAGTCCGCTAAAGTTTCTGAAAACCCATCTCACATAGTACCGTACAAGTCCGGTTTGTGGACCGGACTAGTCCGGTTAACCCACTGGAAGTAGGCCGGACAAGTCCGATCATATACCGGACTAGTCCGGTAGTAGGTTTAACAACGGAAACTTTTTGGAAAAGCCTATAAAAAGAGGTCCTTCGGCTTTTCCCCAACAAGACACGACTCATACTATCAAAACTTGAAACCCTAGCGCCGCCACCTGTCCCAAGAGCCCAAAAACACATCTCCCCACACATCTAAGGTGCAAAAAGGTGAAGATCAATAAAATACTTGGATTTGGGATTGGGAGATCGTCGTTCCTTCGTTGTGAGCTCTTGGGGTTTGATCTCTCTACACTCATATTCTAAATTGTAATCTTTTTTAGTGTATTTGATCAACTTCTCATTGTAATTCTTGTGGGAGCCCTCAACGTGTGAGGTAGCCCCATAAAAACGGTGATTACACTTGATAGTGAAGTCAAGTCGGCATGTGTGGTGACTTGAAGAGGAAAAAGGGTTGAGAACCCGGCTCTGTGTGAGCTTCCTCAACGAGGACGTAGATCTCTTGGTGAGATCGAACCTCGGTAAAAATTCGTGTCTTTTGTCTCTCATTTGGTTTACATCTTGACACATTAGATTACTAGTTTGCTAGTCATCGTTTGAGTTCTTTACAAGTTTGCACGTGCATCCATACTATAAATTTAAGTTATAAAAACTGTTGTTCTTATTCCGCTGCTATAAGATAAAACTTGTGAGACACACTTAATCAACTCAAACAATTCAGCACACCGGACTAGTCCGCCCACACAACCGGACTAGTCCGGTCAGTCAAATTTCTAACAACTTTATTAAGTGTGCAGGAATTCTTTAAAGGCCTATTCACCCCCCCCCCCCTCTAGGCCACATTCAATTGGTATCAGAGCCAAGTTCTCCATCAACGAGACTCACATCTCGGAGAGATCAATGGCCTCTGATAAGAACAACGATATCCCGAAGACGAGCAACAACGATGAGGAGCAAGAAGCCAAAGCCTTCGATGTGCTGAAAGAAAACCCACATGACGATGAAGAAGTGAGGCAGCTAAAAGCACTCCTGAGAAAGAAACTGCTGGCACAAAAAGGAAAAGAGGAAGAAAAGACGATGGGGAGTGGTCATCACGACTACTCCCGGTATCCTTACAACTACAACCGACTCAATTCAAATAATCATTATCTCTCTATTCCTATGGGAAGGCCTCCACAGTTTGATGGAAGTGACTACACCATGTGGAAGTACAACATGAAGATGCATCTGATATCCCTGAACCTAGTCTGTGGCACATTGTTTGCACAGGCATCGATATTCCGGACACGGATGATGAACTCACCCCAGAACAAGAACAGGAGATTCACAGAAACGCACAAGCCGTCGCCGTGATCGCATCATCACTAAGCAGAGAGGAATTCACCAAGATCGATGGGTTAGAAAGTGCAAAAGAAATCTGGGATACCCTCAAGACAGCTCACGAAGGAAATAGGTCAGTTCGTGAAGCCAAAATCGAAATGCTTGAAGGAGAGTTGGGAAGATTTGCTATTGAAAAAGGCGAATCACCTCAAGACATGTACAACCGGATGAAAGCACTCATCAACAGAATTCGTGCGTATGGAAGTAAGAAATGGACAGATCGCGAAGTGGTCAAAAGAATGATTAGAGCCTTCATGCCAAGAAACGTCACACTTTGCTCAATGATTAGAGAAAGCCCCGGGTTTCACAAAATGACTCCCGATGAGTTATTGGGAAAGATCATAAATCATGAAATGATGGAGAAAGAGGCTCAATACGTCAAAGACTTAGCCGAGCTCACCTCTTCTAAAAAGAAAGAAGTTGCCCTCAAAGCAACGTGCAGACCCAAACTCAAAGAAACTCGTGAAGACCAAGACGATGGAGATACAAGCGATGAAAGCACCGATCTTGATGACGAAGAAATGGTACTCTTCATCAAAAAGTTCAAACGCATGATGAAGAGAAGACACGGCAACAATTCACATGAAGGAAAAAGCAAGGATAAAGGAAAATCCAAGGCTCGACGCACTTGCTACAACTGCGGAGAGTATGGTCACTTCATGGTGGACTGTACTTATGAGGAAAACAAAAAGAAGAAGGAAACAAGATCTCAAGAAAAGAAAAATTTCAGAAAAAGAAGACAAGCCCATCAAGCTCACATTGGGAAGGAGTGGGACTCAAACGACGAGTCCTCCTCCGATGAAGAAGAAGAGGTGGCCACAATCGCAGTCAAGAAACCAACTACGAGAGCCACACTCTTTCCGAACATGGGAGGACGGGACATGAACATCCACACTTGTCTTATGGCTAAGGAAGGCAAGAAAAAGGTTAGACTTACTCCTCCTATACTAAATTCCTCCATTGATGACTTTGATAGCTCTAGTGATAATGAAGAATTATTTAGAGGGCTAAGTAAAATTGCTTTAAAGAAAATGGAAATGTTGTCGAACGAAATCTTTGAAAAGGAGGAACTTGTCAACCGACAAGAAGATATGCTCATCCGTGAGAGGAAGAGATATCAAGAAGTTGAAAAGCTTCTTGAGCTTGAAAGAGAGAAGAATGAGTCACTTGAGTTAGAGCTAACCTTGAGTAAGGAAACTTACTCAAAGTTAGAGAACTCGCACATTACAATCAAGGAAGAACTTGCTAACTTGTCAAAAGTTAACAAAATCCTTGAGGTGCAAGTTGAGTCCCTCAAACAAAGTGACTCCTCTTCCTCCAAGAGCTCTTCCTCCAAAGATATGCGCTCGACAACAGTAAGAACCTGCACTTGCTCTAGTAAGAAGAATGTAATTTCTAATGCTTTAACCCCACATGACATGCATTCTTCTCAAAACGGCATCTTTGATAAGGAGAAGATCAAATATGCAAGAAGTGCATATATGATCACTAGACCTTCCAATGTCAAAGATGGACTTGGCTTCGACAGGAATAGACACATGTCTACCTCTAATCATGCTAAGAATAGAATCATTTTTGTTAAAGAAAAATCCCATGAATCTGAGCTACAAACATTATTCCATATATTAGATGCTTCTTATGTTCTCATGAAAAACAAGTATGGAAAAGTCATTGCTAAATATACAGGGCCACGCCACAAGAACTTAAAAACTTGTGTGTGGGTGCCCAAGACTCTTGTGACTAACCTGAGAGGACCCAAGCAAGCTTGGGTACCTAAAACCCAGAAATAATTCTGTTTTGCAGGCTTACTCCTCCGGTGGATCTAAGTGGGTGCTAGACAGCGGATGCACAAATCATATGACCGGAGAGAGAAGTATGTTTGTGGAATACGAGTGCAACAAGGATCCAAGTGAAGGAATATACTTTGGAGATAACAGCCAAGGAAAGGTCCTTGGTAGTGGTAACATTGAAATATCCTCTCAACACACCTTATCTAATGTTTTACATGTAGATTCTCTAGATTATAATCTTTTATCAATATCTCAACTATGCGACAAAGGTTACAACTGTTTATTCACTAATGAGGGTGTGACTGTCTTTAGAAGAAGCGATGGCTCGATTGCATTCAAGGGATTGTTGAAGGGAAAGCTTTATCTTGTTGACTTCAACAAAGATAAAGCCGAACTCAACACTTGCTTGGTTGCTAAGACCAACATGGGATGGCTGTGGCATAGACGGCTAGCCCATGTTGGAATGAGAAATCTGCAGAAACTTCTAAAAGGTGGTCACATCCGTGGTCTTAAGGATGTGGTTTTTGAAAAAGACAGGCCGTGCAGCGCTTGTCAAGCAGGAAAACAGGTTGGAGCACCATACCCCGCCAAGAATGTGATGACCACCGCTAAACCGCTGGAACTTCTCCACATGGATCTCTTTGGTCCAATTGCGTACATCAACATCGGCGGTAACAAATACGGTTTAGTAATTGTTGATGATTTTTCAAGATTTACCTGGGTATTTTTCTTGTATGATAAATCAGAAACTCAAGGAATCCTCAAGAAGTTCTTGAAAAGAGCTCAAAATGAATTCTCATCAACAGTAAAGAATATCAGAAGTGACAATGGGACAGAATTCAAGAACACCCAAGTTGAAGAATATCTCAATGAAGAAGGTATAAAGCATGAATTCTCGGCACCCTATTCTCCTCAACAGAATGGGGTGGCCGAAAGGAAGAACCGAACATTGATCGAAATGGCGAGAACAATGTTGGATGAATACAAGACGTCAGACCGGTTTTGGGCAGAAGCGGTGAATACCGCTTGTCATGCCACAAATCGGTTGTACCTTCATCGACTTCTGAAGAAAACTTCATATGAGCTTCTCACGGGTAAAAAGCCTAACGTTTCTTATTTCAAAGTTTTTGGTTGCAAATGTTTTATTCTGAACAAGAAACCAAAGGCCTCGAAGTTTGCTTCGAAGTCCGATGAAGGATTCTTGCTCGGATATGAATCGAACGCCTACGCCTATCGTGTCTTCAACAAAGTGTCCGGCCTTGTTGAAGTAGCGCGTGACGTAGTGTTCGATGAAACTAACGGCTCACAAGTGGAGCAAGTCGATAAGTCTATGCTAGATAAGGAGGAAGCTCCATGTGAAGCCCTGAAGAAAATGGCACTTGGTGATATCCTACTACGAGAGGAGACACAAGATGAATTTCATCAAGGAAGCAATGATCAAGGGGGAGCTCCTACACAAGATCAAGTTGAGGAAGATCAAGAAAATCAAGATGATCATGGAAGCAATGATCTAGGGGGAGACATGACACATGAAGACAATGAAGAACAAACAACTATACAAAATCCACACCCAAGAGTACATCAGTGTGTGCAAAGGGACCATCCTATCAACAATATCATTGGAGATATTGCTAAGGGAGTAACTACTAGATCTCAAATTGCAAATTTTTGTGAACATTATTCTTTTGTGTCTTTTCTGGAGCCATACAGGGTAGAAGAAGCCTTAAGGGATCCAGACTGGGTGATTGCGATGCAAGAGGAGTTGAACAACTTCAAAAGAAATGAAGTGTGGGAGCTGGTGGAAAGACCAAGGGCGAACATCGTTGGAACCAAATGGGTCTTTCGGAACAAACAAGATGAACATGGAGTAGTGACAAGAAATAAAGCAAGGTTGGTGGCCAAAGGTTATTCTCAAGTGGAAGGTTTAGATTTCGATGAAACCTTCGCTCCTGTAGCTAGACTTGAGTCCATTCGCATTTTATTGGCATATGCTACTCACCATAATTTTAAGTTGTATCAAATGGACGTCAAGAGTGCCTTTCTGAATGGTCCGATAAAGGAGGAAGTCTATGTGGAGCAGCCACCGGGGTTCGAAGATCAGAAGTATCCCAACCATGTCTATAAACCGCGTAAGGCTCTCTATGGCCTCAAACAGGCTCCTCGAACCTGGTATGAGTGCCTTAGAGATTTTCTGATTCAAAATGGATTCAAAATTGGTAAAGCTGACTATACACTCTTTACTAAACATTTTGATGATCATTTATTCGTATGTCAAATTTATGTTGATGACATTATCTTTGGATCCACTAACAAGTCCTTCTGTGAAGAATTTAGCAAAATAATGACAGACAGGTTCGAGATGTCAATGATGGGTGAATTGAAGTTCTTTCTTGGGATTTCAAGTGAAGCAACTGAGAGAAGGTACATTTATAAGCCAAACTAAATATACACAAGACATTCTCAAGAAATTCAATATGGACAAAGCCAAGCCCATCAAGACACCCATGGCCATCAACGGACATCTCGACCTCAATGAAGATGGTCCAAATGTGGACCAAAAGGTATATCGGTCCATGATTGGTTCCTTACTATACTTATGTGCATCTAGGCCAGATATTATGCTTAGTGTTTGCATGTGTGCAAGGTTTCAAGCCGCACCCAAAGAGTGTCACTTAATTGCTGTAAAAAGAATCCTAAGGTATCTTGTGCACACACCCAACTTGGGCCTTTGGTATCCCAAAGGATCCAAGTTTAACTTGATAGGGTACTCCGACGCTGACTATGCGGGATGCAAAGTCGATAGAAAGAGCACGTCAGGGACTTGTCAATTTCTTGGTAGGTCCCTAGTTTCTTGGTCATCTAAAAAGCAAAACTCCATTGCTCTTTCCACAGCGGAAGCAGAGTATGTTGCAGCCGGTAGTTGCTGTGCGCAACTGCTCTGGATGCAACAAACTCTTAGGGACTACGGCTACAATCTAAGTCATATCCCGCTTCTATGTGATAATGAAAGTGCTATAAAAATTGCACACAACCCGGTAGAGCACTCAAGAACTAAGCACATAGACATCCGTCATCACTTTCTTAGAGATCATTCATTAAAAGGTGACATAGCTATTTCACATGTTAGGACTGAAAAACAACTTGCAGATATTTTTACCAAACCATTAGATGAGAAAAGGTTCTGTGAACTAAGAAATGAGCTAAACATTCTTGACTCTCGAAATGTGGCTTGAAACATTGCATACCTGGTTGCAACTAAAATTGTTCCTCCGTACTGTCAAAAATGCTCCTCCTCTCCTTTGTACTCAGAAAACTATTCTTAATGAATAAATCTTGTGGATTATGACCATTGTTTGATTGTTGATTGTATACTGGTCGTAATCACCAAGACTACTTGCAAAATTGTTGTCCTTGGATCACTATTAGTTATCTATATATATATCAAGTCTGTTGAAAACGGACTAGTCCGATTCCCAACCGGACTAGTCCGGACAAACAACAATTAGGTTAAACTCAGGGGTACCGGACTAGTCCGCTACCAGGACCGGACTAGTCCGGTCAGTCGGATATAGAAGCAGTCAGCCGGACCAAACGCCTCCCTCTCCACTCATAATCACTTTGCAACGCCCTCTCTCCTAAACCCTAGCTCTCAAAGTGATTTTCGAGTTGAGCCCTCAAACTCGGAGTTTTCTCCGTGAAAAAGCCTCTTCTCGACGAGGGGATCCTACTTTCCGGACACATCCGGATTGATTTCCACTCCTTCAACGCGAATCTTCAAATCTTGGTAAATCCCCCCAAAACCCAAAATCTCAATTTTTCTAGCTCTAGCTAGTTTCCTTTGATTTCAAAAGGATGTACATTGCATAAATAGATGTATTTCTACCACTTTCCTACCCTTGTATCCATAGATAGGAGATTTGCTTCAAATAAAACACTCAAGTTAGGGTTCTTATGCTAGGCCGGACTAGTACGGCGTCCAGATGCGGACAAGTCCGGTCCACTGGACTAGTCCGCACTCTGAAACCGGACAAGTCCGGTCTCTGACAGCTGAACTCCTACATTCCCATTTGAAGTCGATAAGGTGTCCGTTTGCATCTAATCCTTAAACTCCTTGTCAGGCATCATGTCTTCAGGATCAGATGACAACTCTTTTCACATTGACGAAGAAGTTCAACGTGAAAGAGTGAGGAGAGCTAAGGAGGGAGTGATGAAGAAGAGACATGACGTCAATGCTCACTCTCCACCCTCCGACGACAATCTTCCTAAGAAGAGAAAAGTCATTATCAAAAGGCCTCAAAGGAAAGATGCTGCTGAGGGCTCATCAGGGCCAAGAAGAGTTCTCAATAAAGGGAAGGGACTTGCTAGTGGCCCCATTGGGCCCTTGAAATTGAAAAATCCCGTTCATCGCAACAGGCAGCCTTCAAGTGAAGATTTCACTGGAAAAGGGAATGAGCTAGCTGATAACTTCAGAAAGATTGAAGTGTATGGACGACCTAAACAATGTTCTGATCCTAGGTTCTGGAGCAACTTCCATGCAGACTACTACGAGCACGTGTACATGAAGATGAAGAATCCCGTAGTAGAGAGTCAATGGCTGAATGTTGACTACCTGAAGTCGAAGAAGTATCCCGCATTTCGTGAGATGGTGGAGGCCTTAGAGAGGCACGGTCTGACGGACCTGCTATCCTTTGAGTATGACTGGAACAATGAAGTCATTACTCAGTTTTACTCCACTCTCTACTTTGCTCGGGATGATGGAGACAGTCTTACTTGGATGACTCATGGTTCAAGGTACAGTGTCACTTATGATGAATTTGCTAGGATTCTTCACCTCCAAAACACTTTGGATCATGAACTGGTCATTCATAATCTGAAACCCTTGGAGAAGTAGGAACTTGAATTTCTCTATGACACAAGGATGCCATATGTCCCTCCAACCATCAAATATCTAAAGCCCTTCTTTGTGGTTCTAAATAGAGTCTTGAGAAAGACGATAGCTCCGAAGGATGGAGATGCAGGAACTATACAAGGAACCTTGAGAACTCTCATGAAAGTCATTAGTGGGAGGAGACCATTCAATGTCTTTGAGTATATCTACAATGACATTGTGAACATCTCAATTACCCCCAATAGGTCCTGTGGATACGCACCGTATATCATGTACATGATTGAAAAGGTGACAGGACTCGAGTTTGTCAAGGATGTCAAGCATACGGGGTTGAAGCCGCAAAAACCCACCGAGTACACTCTCCCTCCGGCTCCAGCTGCCCCGTCCTCTCCACCAGTGGAGAGGAGATCAAAGCAAGCTCATGATGACACTAGGTCTGCAGCTGCTCCTCCTGGCTCTCCACCTGCCCAAGAATCATCTAGCGGCATCCTCAAGATGCTCTCCTCTATCTTTGCCTGCTGCCGTAAGATCGAAGACAGGCAACACAAAGAAAAGCTTGCAAGGAAGAGACATCAATAGTACGTCAATGCAAATATCAAGTCTATCTGTGCAAAGCTTGAGATTGAGCCTGTTGGATCACCGCCAGCCTCCGAGGACTCAGAGGAAGATCCTGCTCCCGTGGATGATGAAGATGAAGATCAGACTGAGACTGACGGAGGAGGCAGCGATGAGTGACTTCCCTCAATTTTTCTCTTTTTGGCGTCTTGATGCCAAAGGGGGAGAGATTGAGATGGAAGATTGAGATTAGACTTGGACTATTTTTCTATCTAGTATTAGTCATTAAGATCTTGTGTGATCAAGGACATGTACCTAATCTTGTAATGCACTATTTCTTTTCCTATGTGTGAAGTACTATGCTCTAATGCCCACTTACATGTTCACTACTGGTTGTCTTTAATTTAGCACATTTTGTTTATCACACACCTATGAGGCACCCCACCATAAGGTGTGTACATATGTGAGAAGTTTTTTGTGAATTCTTTATTGTTCTCATGTGTACGCACCTTATGAAAATCAACCTTTTATTCTCAATTGTGATATCTCAAATGGTTGTCATCAATCACCAAAAAGGGGGAGATTGTAAGTGCATCTAGGATATCCCTTGTGGATTTTGGCTAATTGATGACGAACATATGAGATCCTAATGAAACTATTAAGATGATTGCAGGATAAACAAAGTGAACTGGCTCGGCACACACACAAAAAGGTGAAAAATAGAGTGGTGCCCGAAAAGGAAGAAGTTAGTGAAATTTAGAGAAGCAAAGTAGATATAAATGTATAGGTGGTGTGTGAGAGAGACACATCCCAAGAGCTCATGACTTTGCGTAGGGGTAAGGGGTTTAAAATCAACTAAAATCCACTGAAAACCGGACTAGTCCGTTCATGGACCGTACTAGTCCGTTTAACTTTCTGAAAGACGCAAACATAGTGCACCGAACTAGTCCGCCTTGTGAACCGGACTAGTCCGGTCAGCTCACTGGAACGCAACCGGACAAGTCCGGTTTTAGACCGGACTAGTCTGGTCATGTCTCTGTTGTCCTCCTTAGAGGACTACGGACTAGTCCATCCAGCAACAGGACTAGTCCGCTAAAGTTTCTGAAAACCCATCTCACATAGTACCAGACAAGTCCGGTTTGTGGACCGGACTAGTCCGGTTAACCCACTGGAAGTAGGCCGGACAAGTCCGATCATATACCGGACTAGTCCGGTAGTAGGTTTAACAACGGAAACTTTTTGGAAAAGCCTATAAAAAGAGGTCCTTCGGCTTTTCCCCAACAAGACACGACTCATACTATCAAAACTTGAAACCCTAGCGCCGCCACCTGTCCCAAGAGCCCAAAAACACATCTCCCCACACATCTAAGGTGCAAAAAGGTGAAGATCAATAAAATACTTGGATTTGGGATTGGGAAATCGTCGTTCCTTCGTTGTGAGCTCTTGGGGTTTGATCTCTCTACACTCATATTCTGAATTGTAATCTTTTTGAGTGTATTTGATCAACTTCTCATTGTAATTCTTGTGGGAGCCCTCAACGTGTGAGGTAGCCCCATAAAAACGGTGATTACACTTGATAGTGAAGTCAAGTCGGCCTGTGTGGTGACTTGAAGAGGAAAAGGGTTGAGAACCCGGCTCTGTGTGAGCTTCCTCAACGAGGACGTAGATCTCTTGGTGAGATCGAACCTCGGTAAAAATTCGTGTCTTTTGTCTCTCATTTGGTTTACATCTTGACACATTAGATTACTAGTTTGCTAGTCATCGTTTGAGTTCTTTACAAGTTTGCACGTGCATCCATACTATAAATTTAAGTTATAAAAACTGTTGTTCTTATTCCGCTGCTATAAGATAAAACTTGTGAGACACACTTAATCAACTCAAACAATTCAGCACACCGGACTAGTCCGCCCACACAACCGGACTAGTCCGGTCAGTCAAATTTCTAACAACTTTATTAAGTGTGCAGGAATTCTTTAAAGGCCTATTCACCCCCCTCTAGGCCACATTCAGGGTCGGAACCAGGCCAAGCTGAACGTAGTCCTGGACCGTCCCTTGAGACTTAGCTGCTCCGAGCGCTGTTCCTGGACTCTATGGAATCTATTACAGAAAGAAAAGACTGTCCTACTATTGCTCTAGGGGTAGAACTTACGGAGGTGTTCTATGTTCCAAGGGTTCGGGAGCGGATCCCCATCCTCGGTGTTCTATGCTGGGGGAGAGTTTGTCGATCCCTTCGCGAGAAAGTATGCGCCGCAACACCAGGTCGCCTTCCTGCAGCTCTCGAACAGGCACAGTCCTTTGGTGGTAGCGCCGGAGCGTTTGCCGGTACCGTGCGTTGCGGAGTGCTGCATGTAATTGGACCTCGTCGACGAGGTCGATGTCTTCATGCCAGAGGTCGTCCCGCGTGGCTTCGTCGTAATCTCGGACATGGAGAGACCCCATGGTGATCTCCGGGGGAAGCACAACTTGGGCCCCGTACACCATGAAGAAGGGTGTCTCTCCTGTGGCCCGGCTCTGGGATGTCCGGTTAGCCCATAGTGTGCTCGGAAGCTCGTCCACCCACTTGGCGCCATGTTTATTCAAGCCGGCATAGCTGCGAGTCTTGAGGCCCCAAAGAATCTCGGTGTTGGCCCTCTCGACTTGCCCATTGCTCTTTGGGTGAGCAACGGAGGCATAGCACACCTGGATGCCGAGGTCTTTGCAGTAGTCTTGGAACGCTGCGCTGGTGAACTGGGTCCCGTTGTCGGTGATGATTCTGTTCGGAACCCCGAACCGGAAGACGATCGACTTGATGAACTTTACTGCGGATTGCTTGTTGATGGTGATGACGGGTGTGGCTTCTGTCTACTTGGTGAACTTGTCGATGGCGACGTAGAGGTACCGGAATACCCCGACGGCTTTGGGGAATGGTCCCAGAATGTCCAACCCCATACGGCGAACGGCCACGAGGAAGGGATCATCTGGACTGCCTAAGCCGGTGTGTGGATCTGCTTGGCGTGGAACTGGCACGCCTTGCAGCTCTCGACCAGCTTGACGGCATCCTGGAGTGCTGTCGGCCAGTAGAAGCAATGCCAGAAGGCTTTACCGACGAGCGTGCATGAGGAAGAGTGACTCCCACATTCGCCTCCATGGATCTCAGCAAGCAAGTCGCAGCCTTCCCCCTGGGTTATGCACCACAATAGGACGTGGTTGGCACCACGCCGGTAGAGATCCCCTTCTACCAGCGCGTACCTTTTAGCCATGCGCACGATCCGTTCAGCGGATACACGTTCATCAGGGAGGATGTTGTCTTTCAAGTAGTCCCGGATCTCCATGATCCATGCATCGGGTCTGACCTGAGCTTCTGGATCTTGAGCGCTGGGTTGCACGGAGTCCCCAGTGACGCTTACGATCCTTGGCAGCGTCCATGGCTGCAGGGCCGCCGGGACCGCCAGCTTCGAGGTGCTGGTCCAGCCCCCTTCGCCCGGCTCGGTAGGACGGGCTGTGGGCCACAGCAACGTCCTCTCGAAGACCCCTTCGGGCACAGGGGCTCCGGTGGAGGCCTTCGTTGAGAGGTAGTTGGCTGCGGCATTGCCAGCGCGCGGTACATGGCGCAGGTCCAAGGCGAGGAAGTCTTTCTCCAACATCTGCACGTGGAGCAGATAAGCAGCTAGTTGTGGGTCATTGCAGGAGCATTCACCCTTAACTTGCTTGATGACTAGCTGGGAGTCGCCCTGTGCCAACAACTGGCGAGCACCCAGAGACAAGGTTGTCTTTAGGCCAAAGATGAGTGCTTCATACTCTGCCATGTTGTTGGTTGCCTTGAAATTGAGACGCACCATGTACACAAACTGCTCCCCTGATGGCATGAGAAGCAGTACGCCAGCACTAGCCCCCTGCTTCCGCGAGGAGCCGTCGAAGAAGAGCGTCCAGTGAGGCCTGGTGAAGACCAGAGCTCGGGGCTTTGGTTCACCGTCTTCGTGACCCCCTGGGTTAGCCTTCGTTGGCGTCCACTCGGCCACGAAGTCAGCCAGTGCTTGGCTCTTGACTGCATGGCGAGGAAGGAAGTCCAGCTCAAACTCTGCCAGTTCCACTGCCCATTTAGCGACACTGTCGGTCGCGTGGGGGCTGTGAAGGATCACCTTCAGCGGGTAGGAGGTGACCACCGAGACTCGGTGGGCTTGAAAGTAGTGGCGGAGCTTCCTGGATGCCACGAGTACTGCATACACCAACTTGTGGACCTCCAGGTACCTTGTCTTGGCGTCGTGGAGGACTTCGCTGATGTAGTAGACAAGCCTCTGGATGGTCCAGACCCTCCCTCCCGGGCCTGAGGTGTCCTCATCCATTGGCTCAGGCCGACCGGAGGTAGGTCGGTCCGGGGGAGCCTCTGGGAGCTGGGACTCGAAGGCTCCTAGGCCGTCTTGGACCACTAGGAGATCCCGCTGGTTTTCCAGGTGGTCATCCTGGACCCTCAGGAGGACGTCTTGTCCTCCTGGGAGGTTCCTTTTGGTCTCCGGGGGGTTACCCCGGAGCTCTGGGAGGTCCCGTTGGACCTCCGAGAGGTTGTCTTGGAGGTCCGGGAGGTCGTCTTGGACCTCCGGGGTCTCCTGGTGCTTGTCTTCTGCTATCGGAGCAGGCTGCGGTGACGAGAGGTCCGGCCGCTCTGCGATGAGGACCATGCTCACCACTTCAGTTGTTGCTGCGATGTAGAGCATCAAATGCTCTTTGGGCTCGGGGGCTACCATGTGGGTAGGGTCGTCAGGAGTTGCTTCAACTCCTGGAAAGCTTCTTCTGCTTTGTTGGTCCAAGCAAATGGACTGGATTTGCGCAGGAGCTTAAAGAAGGGGAGCGCTCGCTCTGCTAGCCTCGGTATGAACCGACCCAGCGCGGCTAGGCATCCCGTGAGTTTCTGGACTTCTTTTATGCGGGTGGGGGGCCGCATCAGGTCGATGGCCTTGATCTTCTCTAGGTTGGCCTCAATTCCTCAGTGTGAGACCAGGAATCCTAGGAGCTTCCCAGAGGATACGCCGAACACACACTTGTCGGGGTTCAGCTTGGTGCGCGTGGAGCACAGTTTGTCAAAGACTAGGGTCAGGTTGTCTAACAAGGATGAACTCTGCCTGACCTTGACAACGATGTCATCGACATACACCTCGACTAAGTCTCTTATTAGCTCTCCAAAGGTTTTGTGCATTGCACGTACAAAGGTAGGAAGAGCATTCTTTAAGCCATAAGGCATAGAGACATAACAATACAGGCCGTCTACTGTGATGAAGGAAGTGTGCTCTTCATCTTCTCTAGACATAGGGATCTGATGGAAACCCGAGTAGGCGTCTAGGAAGCATAGCATATCACAGCCTGATGTCAAGTCTACTATTTGATCTATTCTTAGGAGAGGGAATGGATCTTTGGGACATGCCTTATTGAGACTGGTGTAGTCGATGCACATCCGGAGCTTCCCGCCGGCCTTCAGGACGACGACGGGGTTTGCCAACCACCGGGGGTGGTGGACTTCCCGTATGAAGCCAGCGTCCAGCAGCTTCTTGATTTCTTCTCGGATGAAGTTCCGCCGCTTGATGGACTGCTTGCGAGGCTTCTGTTGGACTGATCAGGCGTCGGGGAAGATCTTCAGGTGGTGCTCAATCACCTCCCTAGGGATCCCCGGCATCTGCGACGGCTGCCATGCAAACACGTCGACGTTGTGCCGGAGGAAGGTGATGAGCGCGCCTTCCTATTTGCTGTCCAGGCCCCCGGCTACCCGGGTGGTCTGGGCAGCATCGGCGCCAACTTGGACGACCTTCAGGGGGACGTCGCCCTCGTCGAGGGGTTGCACGCGGGGTGCTGCGGTAGAGGCACGATGGCGTGCACTCGGGTGGAGCCGGTCCGGTTCTGCACTGCCAGGGGCTGGTGCTCGAGCCGTTGCAAGTGCCTGGAGCTTCTCCAAGGCTGACACTGCAGTAGTATGGTGTCCACGAATCTTGAGGACGCCTGTTGGTGTAGGCATCTTCAAGACAAGGTAGCCCTAGTGGGCTACTGCCATGAATCGATACAGGGATGGCCTACCGATTATGGCGTTGAAGGGGAGGTTGATCTCTGCCACGTCGAACAGAATGTACTCTGTCCGATAACTATCCGGTGCCCCAAAGGTCACCGGAAGGCTGATGTTGCCGTAGGGAACAACTTGTCCCGGCCCTACCCCTGAGAACGGGCTCGATGGGGTGAGCTTGGCCATCGGGATCTGCAGCTTCTGGAAGGCTGCGCGGCTGATGAGGTTCAGCCCAGCCCCGCCATCTACCAGAACGTGGTACATCCTCACGTTGGTGATGGCGGGTGCTACCAAGAGGGGTAGTTGGCCGGCCCCAGCCATGTTCCTGGGGCAGTCGGTGGCATCGAAGCTGATGGGGGTTCCCATCCACTTGAGGTGCGGCGCGGCACTTGGGAGAGGAGCCACCGACGCTACCGCTCGGCGCAGAGTCTTAACTGCGCTTCGGGACGAGGGGACAGCAGACCCACCGTAGATGACGTAGAGCATCTTCCGACGCTCTTCATCGCTGGAGCTGGAGTCCTCATGGTTGCGCACCGCCTTCACGGCGCACTGAGGCTCCTCGAACTCCACTTGGTGGTCGGTGTTGTCTTGAGTGTTGACCTTCTGTTTGCCCTCCCTTTGACGGAAGGGAGGGGCGTCAGCAAGCAGTTGCTTCCCCTTGCGGAAGCACTCCGTGAGCTTCTGAATTTCCCGGCACTCAGCAGCAGTATGGCTGCTGGTGTCGTGGGCGTGGCCCCCGAGCTCCACTGGGTGCTGCAGCTGCAGCAACAGGAGCCGCGGTCGGTGGCTTCATCTTGTCACCACCCCGATTCTTGATCTTCTTGCCGCTTCCATGGGAAGCAGCGCCAGATCCGGGTTGTCCTCCTGACTCGGAGGCTGCCAGTGAGTGCTAGTTCCGCCCTTCTGCTGCCCTGGCGCAGTTGTCCGCCAGGCTGAAGAGCTCTGAGACGTCGCGAACCTCTCTGGTCGCGAGCTTCTCAAGCATCTTCTTGTCTCGTACACCCTGCCGGAACGCCACGACCACAGAAGCATTTTGAATATGCGGGATGGTGTTCCGTACCTGGGAGAACCGCTGGATGAAGGAGCGCAGCGTCTCTCCAGGTTGTTGTTGGATGGCGTGGAGGTCGAGCTCCGTGCCAGGCCGGGTGTAGGAGCTGCCAAAGTTAGCAGTGAACTGCCGACAGAGCTCTTCCCAGGAGGTTATGGAACCCTGGGGGAGATTCATGAGCCAAGACCGTGATGGGCCGGTCAAGGCGACGGGGAAGTAGTTGGCCATGACGGCCTCGTCCCCTACTGCAGCAAGGA
Organism: Neostapfia colusana; assembly: GCA_030760725.1. Classification (NCBI taxonomy): domain Eukaryota; kingdom Viridiplantae; phylum Streptophyta; class Magnoliopsida; order Poales; family Poaceae; genus Neostapfia; species Neostapfia colusana. The sequence goes on from JASWHV010000013.1 coordinate 77,999,990, forward strand.
TGGTGGTGGAGTAGATCTGGAGGAACTCCGCCGGGTTGACGCTGTCATCGTACTTCGCGGGCAGGTGCGGCCGGAACTTGCGCGGCCACTTCGCGAAGCGAAGGTGTGGCGCCAGGGCCGCACATCCTGCTCCTGTTGCTGCAGGAATTGGTGCCGCGAACGCTTGGTTCGCTGCTGGCACTGTGTACCCCGGTATGGGCAAGGCTGCGCCATAGACCGGGGGCACCATTTGCAGGGCATATGGCTGGGGCATATGCTGCATGGCGTATGCCTGGGGCAGAGATCACGTGGCGAACGTCTACGCCTCAGGCTAGGTCGAGACGGTCGACATGCTATCGCCTGCCTCCTGGTTGTGACGCCTTTTTCGTCGTCGCTCAATGAGCACTCGGGCATCTTTGCCCAAGTGGCATCGTTCCAGCTCCGACCTCAGGTCCGCCGATGGGAGCCTGGTGGAGCGGGAACCTGTCGTCTGCCCGTCAACCGTTGCCGTGCGCATCAGCGACACAGCCGGTTGACTGGGGCATCGTCCCCGCTGAAGTCGAGGGTTGGCGGCGGCGACGACGAGACGGTCTACGTCGCGAATCCACTGTTGGGTCGCTGACTGAGGCGCGTCCCCAGCAGGTGGATTGTGCAGTAGCGCTCGTGCTGCAGCTAGTGCACCCCCGTGGGAGACACTCAGCGCTGCAGTACATCTCACGCTCGCTGGAGCCTGCGCTACCGGAGTCGGCGCTGCCAGAGTCGGCTGCTGGCTCCCAGCTTGCGCTGACACACTCCGTCCTGAGTGTGTCAAGACGTAGTCCTCGCTGGTCACCGTTCGCGGCGAACGTGGGTGGGGAGAGCTTGCCGCTGAAGGAAGCTTCGTCATCTTTGTCGGCAGAAGCTCGTCGCGCAAGGGAAAAGCCCCCTACCTGGCGCGCCAAATGTCGAAGTGTGTAGCCGACACTTCCCCCGGGCCTGCACTGGGCAGCCCGCGGAGATTCTTTTTTGGAGGGGCTAGTCACTCACGGAGAGCTTCAGCGTTAGGGGCGATTGAGGGAGAAGCTTGACACGGGGATTTTTACATGGTTCAGGCGGCCGGAGCGTAAAACCCTACGTCCACGGTGATCAGAGTTGCTCGTTGTATTGCTTGTTGCTCAGAACCGGAGTCCTGAGCTTGAGAGTATGAGATGTCTAATGGCTGGGGTGCAAACCCTTGCTAACATTGCCTACCCGAGCCTTTTATAGTCCAAGGCTCGGGCGGCTTACAAGGTGGGCCCGAGACCCGACAGGTGGTCCCGGGGAGATTGCCTGCCATCTACCGTATCTGCAGTTACGCCGGTAGTTGTCTCTGGCGAGGACTTTCGAGTCTTCATTCTGCCGCCCTGCCCATGCCGCAAGCTAGTCGTAGTGGTTGGCAGGGGCGGCAGGGGATATCTTGTCGTTGTGTTTATTGGCGGGCAGGCTCTGATGCAACGTGCCAGTCTGCGATGTGACTGGGCGCAACGGCACCCGACAGAGGCGTGCTCCCCGTCTCCGCGCCTTGGGAAGGTGCGGGTCTTGAATACCTTGTACGGGCAAGGTATGGCGCGTCTATACTCTTGCTACCTACCGCGCGGGGGCAGGCAGCGCTGCTCTGCTGGCCACATGGCGGGCCCGGAACTCCCCTGTGACGATAGGGAGGTCCGGTCCCGCGGGACACGTGGAGCCTTCAGAGCTCTCCCCGAGGAAGGGGGAGGTCCAGCTTCTGCTGGCCACGTGGCGGGCCCGGAGCTCTCCTCTGAGGAGAGGGAGGTCCGACCCCGCTGGACACATGGCACCTTCGGAGCTCTCCATGCGGAGAAGGGCGAGGTCCTTAGGCATTTTCCCCTGTGCGCGGGGGTACCCGGTATTGAGGGTACCGACAACGACGATGCGACTCTGGGGGAACTCCGATTTCAACCATGAAGACATCTCACCGAGAGAACGGGGAGGGGTGTGTCGCACAAGGGAAATCAACACTTTTCTTTTCCCAATCCGGTAATGCACCAAAAGGAAGGAGCAATGATAAGAAGAAGATGAAAAAGGAAGAGGAAGACATGAGTGCTACGTAGAATGGAGGGGCATGAAAGAAGGGCAGACGAACCTAGAAGAAAAGTTCAGTAGGAAGGAAATATAAATGAGTGAAGCGGCGTCAGGACTAACAATCGTTAGGTGGCAGGCGGCCTTTCATGACCATCTCAAAGAAACCATCGCCGTAACGCCATTCAACTCCTCCCGGATTAAAACCCCATAGGTTGCTAGGGAGCCGAGTCGAGCGGCGCCTCCTTGGTTTCCCCATGGCGAAACCATCCAAAGAGGCACGGAGGCCCCACCAGGCAGCAACCATTTGGCCTCATGATGCAAGATTATGCTCATGACGTAGGAGCCGAGTCGAGCGATGTCTCCTTGGTTTCCCCACAATGAAACCGTCCAAGAAGGCACGAAGGACCCACCAGGCAGCGATCGATTGGCCTCATGAAGCAATATCACGATCGCAACACGGAAGTTTAGTCGAGCCGCGCCTCCTCAACTCTGCCAGAAATAGAGGACACAGAGGATGACACAACTGTTGGAGGAAGGTAACCCTACAAGCCCACATTACGGGCTCGAGAAGTCCTGTGTTCGTAGGCTGGCTTGCGAAAGGCTCAGAGGCCGCTCAGGATGACCCCGAGTGAGGGGCAAGCGTCCGCGATAGAGACAACTTCGTGCAGGATGAATCCGCCTGACGTTTCTAAGCTTGTAGCTTAGTCCCAGCACCGCGAGAGCCGAGGTAACCCCTGAAGGGTCGGCAGCACGCCACCCGAGCCAGCGACGAGTTTGAGAACCACGAGCACGCCTCGAGCAAGGATCTAATGAAACGCGGGCACCGAGCCTTGACCAGAAAGCCCCTCGGTGTGAAGCAAGGACAATGGTTCCAGCCGTCCAAAACGAACAAGACGAATGGGTTTCGCTCGGCTCCACCCGGTAGGCAGCTCATTGGGCTCAGGGGCTCAACCATCAAAGAAAGCTCCTGATCGACCTGACCCCTCCGAGTCACGAACTACTCGCGGATGGGGGGCGAGGCAAACTTTCCATAAACGACAACCCGACCCCTCGAAAGGGGAACCCGGGGGCTTGCCGCAGGGTCCCAGCGGGGACGACCAAAGGTCGTGACCTGCCGCTGGAAATTCATTCACCGCGGCTACCTAGGTAAGCCAAGAACTAACAACCTTTTCCTTGTTTTTAGTTGTGCAGGAGCGAAGCCGACCGGCGTTCACCACTTGACCAATCGGCAAGATCGATCAGAGGCTCGGGGGCTACTGACGGGGTTCTCGACTCCGACCCGTTGGGAAGAAGAGAGAAGATATTCCACGAGGGGCGACGAAGAAGTAAGCCTGAGCCCGAGCTCGGGAGAAGGCAAAGCGGATAGGACACAAAGCCCGGGACCAACCCTTGGGTCAGTCGCGAGGCTCGCCCTCGGGACGCAGACGAAGGAAAGACCCCGAAGAGAAGGCCCGGGCCCAATATCGGGTAGGCGAGAGGCAGGTGACCTTCAATGCGGGGCAGGCGCCGCCCTGGCCAAGTGGGAGGGCACTCGAGTGTCTTCCCTGGCCTCGAAATTGAATATCCGTCACCTCCGATAGAACCGAAGAGGAGTGGTACGCGGGGCCTGCGTTCCACTCGGTATGGTCTACCCCGACGACAAGACGGGGGCAGGTGTAGCGGTAGGCTACGGATACGGCGGCTCCATCGAGTGCCCTATCAAACGTAGGATAGGACAAGGTGTCCTTGTTCCCACAACTTTCTCCCCACTTATAATATGAGAGGACAAGTTGTCCTTGTTCCCACAACTTTCTCCCCACTTATAATATGAGAGAAGACGAAGAGAGAGTATAAATGGAGAGACATGTCGACCCTGAAGGGACATACTCGGACACTTGTAAAAGAATCACCTTTATTCTTGAGAAAGAACAGCGAGACAAGGGCACCTTGCCTGAACCAGTATACACACTTCATGTTTTTAGCTAGGCCAAATGAGAAAGAACGCGTGATACATTAGTTGTTAGTCGAAAATCCGAACGTTGACAGAGAGTATTAAACTGGGTTATACTTATACATGGTTCGTTAGCAATAAATTTTTGTATCTCTCTTAACAGAAATAACAACAGTAAACAGCGAACGAAAGTAGAAAAACACAGTTTTAGTTTTTGTATGGAATTAATATCTTGCTAGAGAAGACAGAATGGGAAATTACAATCTGAACCGTTTTACCAGCTGTCGTCGGACCGTAGAATTCGAATCGGACTCGAATTACCCAGCGGGCCAATCCAAGTTTAGTTAGTACTATTTAGGTCATTAGATTAGCTCCGTTAATCCTCCTCCCCCCAGTCGAAACCCTCCCGAAATTTCTCGCGCTCCATCTCTCTGCAACTGCTAACTCGGCGACTCGGCCTCCCTCACTTTCAACCCCTCGCCGCCGCCGCCGACGACGATGGCGACGCCTCTCCTGCCCGATAGTGCTTTCGTTACGGACCTCGACGGCGCCGTCATCATCCTTGAGGCCGACGCCGCCGTCGAGATCGCGCGCCGGCGCAACCGCGTCGCGAAGAGGGCCCGTGATGGGGACCTGCCCTTGCGCGAGGAGAGCGGCGCCTGCGGGTGGTCCTCGGCCGTCCTGGAGCGCAACCTCGCTCTACGCCGCCGGCGAGGCCCCGCTCCCTCCTCCCGCCGAGGCTGCGGCTGGGTCGTTGGCGCAGCCGCCGCCGCCGTCACGGAAGACGAGCAAAACTGCCGCAGCAAAGAGTCCTCGACTTCTGGTGCCCCCGCAGCAAAAGCGGCGGTGCAGGGGGAGATCGATAACTCTTACCTTGGCTACTTATATCCAATGTTATCTACTACTAGTTTATATCGTTCTTCTTCTTGCGTGTTTACTTGCTGTGTTGTTGATCTGAGTAGTGTGAGATTACTTCACAGGCGTTATTCCTTCGTTTCTACATCTTATCCATAGTTTTAACTAATCTGTGATCAGTTCTCTGAATAGCTCTGATTTTACTTGGGTTGTTTGGTAGTCAAACATTGCAATTAGTGTGATTCATGGTTATCGTAGTGCACTCAATTTTATAGGAGTATTGTCTGCTCTATTCTGAAGATCACGAGTTTTTATTGTTACTTGCTTCTAGGATGGGAATGGTACTTTCCTGGCAGGTATCACAAGTACTTTGATTGATCTTTGTGGTGGTGCATGACAGTGTTTTGAATCTTGTTAGCCACAGACTGTGGCGAAGGCAATGTTTTCTGTATTCTAACAAGCCGCTCAATTTATCTTGCGAGGATTATGGGATTCCACTACACACCAGTCATAATATTTGAACATTTAACCACAAGGAGGCGTGACAAGCTCAGAATGATGCTGAAGCAGTGCCATGGTGAAGATGATCAGGCAGTCGAAACGATGGTGGACGAATGGTTCAAGTCGTCGGCGATCCTGGACATGATGGGTTCGTGACAAATATGTCCAACTCAGGAGTCTTTTCGTATACTGTGAAAAGACAGCTTGGAGTATCAGATTTCTAAGTCATGTAGCTAGCACTGAAATCTTGATGATGATGATGTTCTTTTGGCCTTTGGGCAAGTCCGGACCAATCAAAACTTGACCTCTGGAGTGATTGCGTTTGTGCTTCTATCATCCAGTTCAGATGATGTCCTGATCAGTACTTGCTTCTAGAAATGATACTATTCATGCTGTTTCTGTTCTGAGGTTCTTAGTTTTTATTTTTTCTGTTCCAACTGCGTTGGAAATGTAATACAGATACTCTGTCGTCTGTAGCATTGTGTCCTCACGCAAATGACCATCAAACGGCTGAACTGTCGAACCATACTCTGTCATCAGGCGTAGTCCTGATCACAAAGCTCTGCACTTTGAGCGCGGACTTTTTACGCAGAGATCCTGCTCCGACGCTCGGGAAGCAAGCCGAGTCCACAACACGCAGATGTCTGTCCAACTAAGCAACATCTAGACAATGCAAATGGAAGCGGTCCATTCAGCTCTATCAGCAACCTAAGCAAGCAATAAGTCAGCAACCTAATAAGCTAGTACTCCGTTCTGAATTAATTGACGTTATTTAAAATTGAACTAACCAACATCAAATAATTCAAAACGGAGGGAGTAAATATGTAGTAAAAGGCTCCAAACATCACAACCTATAAAACGGTGTAGACACCAAATCCTTATTAGGACAAGTTTAAACAACAAAGTACACACAGACCACCGGTACGGTACCTGCATACATGCTCAGGTGTTCTTGTTCCTCTACAAACGGTCACGTTTGCAGACTTATTGACATCATAGATGGGGAACGAATTTACAAAGGAGGGGGGGATGGGGTCCATGTCACCAGAGGAGGGGTTTGCTATATTGTTCACTCTTCCTCGGCAGGGCAGATGGCCTCGAACACGGGCAGCCTACGACAGGCGCTGGTGGTGAGGCCGTACAACTGTTGGGTGATGGTCGCGTCCTCTTCCAGAGTGGGTGGCCACGTGAATGACATCACTGCTGGGGTCGACGACTGCACTAGGTTCGTCTCGCGATGTTCAGGGCTTGGCTGACTTGGCCTGGCCATTGAGATGGTGGCTCTAGATGGTCTGAAGTAAGATGTTGGTGGCCTAACAGTGACCACCACATCACTGTAGGAGCTGACAGCTCGGGGTGCGGCAGTCGAAAAGGCCAGCCCTGACAGCGGCAAAGGGAAGAGGTGCGGGGGGCTCTCCTGCATGTTTGGGGATCTGATGTTAGATTGATCTCTATTTTGCGATAACACCTACATGGAAGGAAAATATTTAGTATAATACCATGTTAGTAAAGACTAACACAAAGTAACAATAACTCAAAGTATGTCCATTATATCTAAAAATGGCTACTATCTCAACATATAGCATTACAAACACATCCAATTTAACGCCAAAATAACTGTTGTCAATGTACACGTTAGTGAATAAGAGCATCAATGCTGAGCAAACTAATTACCTGGCCATAGGAGCTAACACTGTTGCCGAGGAGTACATCGTCCATGATAAGCATGTCGTGGTTAGTCGCCGGTGACCTTATCGCAGAGCTAAGGAAGAGGAGGTGTGCGTCTTGATGCGGCATGGGCAGGGCTTCGGGGAGGGGGCGGTACCTGATGTTGCGGAGGCGCCACTCATCGAGCGCGACCTCGAGCCCTCCCGTGGACAACAAACTAGCAGCAGTGTTGAACAGGGGCATCAGGTGGCTTGCCGAAGGCATGTGCAACATGCGTCTGCGACACCGCGACGAGGTGTTCACCACCGAGCGGCCTCCATTTCCGCTGCCATTGTTGCCACTACAGTGGGCGACGCTGAGGCGGCGGAGCTCCATTCCTAAACCGGAGGAGAAAGACTAGTTAATTTCTAGAACATTTGAACCTGAAATTGAAGGCAGGAAGTTCTAGAAGCATTCCAAACCCACACGAAAATGTAAGAATAAGCCGTGAAATAAATTCCACACTAATACATGGAAAATTATTGGGCTAGGAATTTTAAATGGAACGTGAAACGGGTGAAGAAGCATAACGATTTTAGGCATTTGTGTGGTCCCAGAAGAATCCGACGGCTGCATGGAGGCTTGCTCTCGCACTCTCCACAAGCACCGGTAGCAGACAAGGAGGAGCTTACATGCGTGCTGCGTTGTTCCCTGCCTGCATAGAGAGTCAACTCTTTGGGTTTGAATTTTGAAGCGGAGGCCAGGTTGTATTTGCATTTTGGGCCACAGATCTAGTGGGCATGAATTGGGAGCCCATATCTAATACCAGTCCTAGCGGTAGCTGTAAACCGATGTGCTACATCAAATATGACGTAGTGCACCAGGTACGGCGCTGCTATAGGATGAGTACAATCTATGTTGGACATCATACGGTAAACACCTAAATGCTACAATGTCCCACTGTCGCATGGCAGGAAAAATCATGCGGGGTTGCGAAGTGTTGCTATAGAGTTTGAACGAGGCAATTCACCTGTCCTTCAAAATCAAATGGAAACAAATCAAAACGACAACAATCGAATAGAATCAAAACAAATCGAACAAGAATCGAATCAAGTTGAGAGATAATTGAAGTGAATCAGAGAAAAATAAAATCAAAGGAACAAAAAATGAATCGAGTCGAAGCCTAAAACTGCACAGTCAATCTATATCGAATCAAAGAAGAAGAGCGCGATGGAGAGCCACCTGACAAATGGTGTGTCGACCGTGATGGGCTGCTGAGGCTTGTACCCGTCAGAAACGGTAGCGGCGCTTGGAGGCGCGGCCGGCTGGCTCCTGGTGGCTGCTGATAGAAGGGGGGGGGGGTTGCAAAGGATGTGCAATGTGACGGGAAGTGAAAGAAGGGATGAGAGAGTAGGGAGGGGAAGAGAGGGCAGGTGGTGTGAGTTGCATGAGAGTGAGTGCAACATGATAGAGGCGATTCACGAGAAACACTCGGCCTTGCGAGTAGATAAAGGAGAGAAAAGGAAAAAGGGAAAGAAAAAGGAAAAAGAGAGAAAAAGGAAAAAAGAGAAAATAAAGGAAAAAGGGAAAAAGGAAAGAAAGAAATTGTGGAGTTTTAAAAGTGCATATAGTATTATTTAAATGAAAGTAGTTATATGATATAATATAATATAGGCGATAGTTGATATATAGTACAGATTTACAAGACAAAGAGAGTGAGGAAATGTAATATGGAGTACATAATATTTTAGAAAATGTTGTAAATGGCTAAGAATATTTTCCTTTAGAGTATGACGAGTGTGCTCAATCTAACAACTAGTACTGGATCTTGGATCAAATCTCAATAGGGACTGATGAACCTAAAGAGCAAACCTAGTGAGCAAAATGGACTGGATAGAAAGATATACTTAATCAAACCTAAACATGCTAGTGATAAAAAACAAGAATACACATAGTAGTTAATAAAATATGTACTTATAATAAAAACTAGAAAGCATGGTACTACTATAGTTAATAGTAAGTGCAAAAACATAAGTGCAAGTAGTAAAGCAGAGAAAGAGAACAACTCGTCATATCTTTCTCTGAGTTTTGGAAGCATGATGTTTTTTTTCTACCCCTAGTTGGGTCACTCCCAACGGAGACCAGACCCCTCTCGTCACTCGAAGGTTATGCTCCTAGAGCATGTTTCACTCTCCAAGTGGAGTCACGAGCATGTTATGTTATCCTTCAAGGCAATGCTCCCTCTCAAGGGCATGTTTCATCCTCTGAGTGGAGTCATAGGTGTTCACTAGTGATGCCCCTTTCAACGGAGGGGTCAACCCATGCACAAACTCATGGATGCTTTCACAATGTTTACTAAAGATTTATCATCAACTCCTAACCGGTCTAGGCCTTGCCATAAGATAAAAAGTAAGATCCTCTAGATCACCTCTCTACAACCACAATATGACTAGAAGTGAATGGATGGTCATGTTACTCTTCTTCCTCTTGGCTCCTACTAGGTTTCTCAATTGGTGAAACTGACCAAGATAGCACCCAAGGAGTGCATGAATGAAAATATATAACGTACCAACCCTAAAAAACCATTGCTCAAAAGTACAATGTCAAGATGACCACTGTGATGCACCATCGTATGTTAAGTTGACCAAGAATTACCAAATCCAGAATCCAAATTATAAGGTTTTTCATAATGTTACTTGCCATTATGATTGCTATTAGTGAACAAAATCAATTCACTGACTCTTCCTAATGCCAAATAATAATTGTTTAGAGCTAATTAATTGGAACAAAATACTACTAGTTTCAGCAAAAGGTTTGTCCAACTAGGTACATATGTGACTGCCATCAAGAAGCAACCTTCAATATTTCAGAATTTATTTCCATTTTCTAAAAATATCATAACTATTGATTTTCTGAACCTAACCTGAGATCAACTATAGCCAAAGTCCAAGATCAAGGTTGATCATATTAGCGACCTCCTTCACAAATTGGGCATTTACAGGAATCTTATGTTTCTTTATTAATATCTTCGATACCACATAATGAGCTATTTCCTTCTCTGGAATATCATGTGCTATGTAATTTCACTTGATACATAAACACATAAAAAGACTTTTGCGCCACCTATTCCCCTTTCTAGTTTGTCAAACTCAGACCACAAATCAGTCCTAAATATTTATATATCCTGTAATTTTTTCCTTCTTATCATGTTATATGTATATTTACAATTTTGTGGTGTCATATGGGTTTACTATATGAGTGAAAATGCTAGTACCATATCTATATATTGTGATAATATATTTTTAGCACTTCTTATGAGTAATGGCAACTTTCTAGTGGTGGTATTTTCATGTAAAATGAACCTAGGTATTCATTGTGGTTTAACGCTCATCAGCATATTTCTTTTCTTTTCTTTTTTGTTTTGAAAGAACATGAACAAAACTCTAGTGAAACAATGCATGAATCCTTGCATGTAATGGTCTATGATCTATGACTACCAAATTCAAAAAGGTGGAATGCTGAATTCTTTTTTGGACATCAAAACAAGCTTCTTAGATTGTTATTATCACCCTATTTAAGCTATAAGATAACATCTCTATATATATGCTATAATTCATTTGGAAATCAGGAGATTTTCAAAAGTTTCAAATTATCGTTAGGACTGTGCATTTAGATATCTTTCAAGCTATATCTACCCAAAAAGCTTACTATGAAGCTCATGAGATATAAGATGACCCTAGCTTTAATCTTTCAGAAAACTTTGTCATTGTACAACAATATAGTATTTTCATATATCTATTTGTTATTGCAAAATATATACTTCTATCTTGTAAGATATTTGATTGGAGTTTTTTAATAACAAGGGTGATGAAGCAACATGAGAAGTAGATAGATCCTGAAGTGACACCGATGGTGCTTTAAGTAACAACTTTTCCTTGCTAGATCCATGTGAGACCCCCCCCCTCCCGGCCTCCGGTGACCTTCAACTGTTGTGTGGAGTTTAGCCACCCCTCTAGCAGCTAGCTAGAGTAGTGTCAATTCCCCCCTTTCAATGAATTTTGTTAAGATCGCCACTATAGTTCATTTTGGGAACCTCTAGTTACCGACAAAAAAGGACTACCCCAACTAATTTAGCTCCCGTGCTGCACCACCCTTCCACCCATCTACCGCCAGATCTAGGCCAACCTGATGGGGGATCTTCCACCACAACTGTAGCCACCACCGGCGTTGAGCCAACTTATGTCGTCGACAACCAGATCTATGTCGTCATATCCACCACTGTTCACCTACATGTGAAGGTGATTCAAAAGAGCAAGATCCACTGTTGTCTCAAATATCAACTTTCATAACACCCTATGGTCCATCAACATCGAGGACTTGATTGCTTTAATCCAACGCCACCACGTTTGCTCTTCCCGGCACCATCCTAGCTGAATATTCAACTCGCTAGGAAGGATCATACCTTAGTCATCACACACCATCATCAATACCATTGAGTCTGGTAAACCGGCTACAATGATGCATAACGACAGGGCACCTTCAACTCTCCAACCTCCCTCTCTGATGATGATCTCAAGATAGAATGTCCATGCTGCACACCATCATCAACAAAGAAGTTGATCCTATACACATGATTGGAGGACTCACCGAGCTATCTGAACATCAGTGATTGCAACGATAACAACACTACAAGAAACTGTAAAAGCCTAAGAAAGTGACTTGCAAAAAAATGTTCATCACCTCACAACACCACAGCTCATATGGTGGGTATCTCATGAACAATTGTGAAGAGCAAGTAAACACCATCAAAAGGGTGATTAGAGGGGAAAACCCTAACTTTAAAAAGTAGGAGCTCACACACATAAACATGAAAGGTTGAGCTCGCCCCTAGACCTTAAATAGTCTTGAGAAGGCTCAGGCCAAATTTCATGTAAATCCAATACTTTTTGAGGCACTTTTGGAGACATTTGAAAAAGGGGCCAATTTGAATGCAAATTCAAATTGCAGCCACATTCATCACTTGAATTCAAAAGTTGGCTTCATATTCAAACTCAGCACATTTTTCTGAGTTAGTCCACCAATTTTCATCCTCATGGGAGTTCATCTTGTCGGGGGCTAAATTTGCATTAATTCAAAACTGAATTTGAATTTCAGTTCAAATGTGCAGCAAATTTAGCCAAACCAGTTTCAAATAGAGGAAATCAAATTCAAACCATGACTTTGGGGCTAAGTCTCTCATTCAATTGTGAGTAGCTGGGATCTTTTCAGTAAAAATTTGGAAAAGAATTAGAGGGAGAGCTGGGGCCCACTGGTCAGTGACTCAGCTCCACTAAACCGACTCAACCCGAAGGAAATCGACCATGGCGACCGTCGGGCGCTCGGGGGGGGGGGCCGACAGCTCGATCGGTTAACGCCACCTAACGGTGAAAAACGCGGCTCAAAGTCCAGCACACGAGCTACTCCATCCGTTCTCTTCGTTCCTGAGTGAACCCAGCTCCCACCACGGGTAAAGACTGTTTCCGCTTGCAAGCTGTTGCCGCCGTTCTCTGATCACCGGCGATCAGCCAATCCCGGCTGCTTCAGGCGCCACCACCAGAGAAGAAAAGGTGCGCCCGCGTGTGAGGAAGCTGTAGAAGGAAACCTTTCACCGTTTCATGCGGGGTAGAGCGAGAATTCCGAGTTTTCCCCCACGGTGCACCTTAGGGTTAGCAATCGGCCGTCGGCAAAATTCGTTGCACAGAGGAAACCGCCGGTCGAGCTGCAGCTCACACATGCTCTAGACACCCGTGCGCGTCTTTCCGAGCAAGAACCTGCAGGAACAACCATCCCAAACCCTAGTTTCACCGATAACAGTCCGGAGGAAGAGAGGGTCGCCGGTGAGGTCCGGGTTGCCGGCCGTTTAGGTCCCAACCAATGTCACGCCGAGTTTCCCAAGGCTTCCTTGGACGTGGTTGTGGCGGACCGGAATCCGCTCATCCAGGATCGCAGAGGGTGGTGCCGCACGATGCGACACCCGACAGCACACGTCATAAGAACACAATATATTACATGGGAAAACAACTGAACTGTACAAACAGGTACAATACTCAGTTACAAACTATTGTCTTTATTACACAGCGGAAGTCTACGTTTCTACACTCATGCCCGCCTATCTAGCAAAAGTCGGTTGCCCAGCCCTAGGGCAACCCACACTAGCTGCACATCTCAGCTCAGCGCGGCGTGTACGGCTCCCACTCAGCCGTGGTTCCCGACGGAGGGTAACCCTCGCCGGTGGACTCGTACTCCGAGTCCGTGGGTGGCTCCTCACCTGAAAAACACTTAAGCAGCAACCGTGAGCACGATGGCCCAACAAGACTTAACCGACTCACCTAAGCATGGAACTCTACATGAGGGATACAATGAACATAGGAGAGTAACAATGCATCAATGGACACGCCTACAAGTTCATCCTTAGTTCATCTTTTAGCCACAAGTTAACAGCTCGGAAATCTGAAATTTAGTAAGCAATATTTGGTGGCACACATGTAGCAATACAATTATATCATAACAGCAGTATTGAATCATAACATTTCATAATTTATCTACGTTACGACGCAGTAAACAAGCGGTACTAGTCACCTCGAGGGACGGCGAATCGACTCGATATACACCTGCAGGGAAACCCAAAGAGCACGTCACGTACGCCCACCCGTGGAGCTGCACATCATGCTCACTCGATGTCGTACGGGACAACCTTTCACCCAACAGCCCAACCATCGAACCGGTCGCACCGAAACGGGCAGGAAGTTCCCCACACGGAGCATCTCTCTATGCCCGTTCGCAGATTTCCACCTTTCTGCCCTCAGCCTACATCAGTTTATCGGGGCCCATATATCCGATATGCCTTCGGTACGTTCAATACTTGTTCAGCAGGGCCGCACATGGATCGGTCCTCAATCGACACGGACAGGGCTGCGCACACAATACTTCCTCTTGCTGCGCCCTAGCCCCTGCCTAGTCTCATTTTCATTACTAAAGTGATCTCACATCACTCAACCGAACCCGTGTGTCCCAAAACTAACTCGCGAGTAGATTCCAACTACTCGACTTGTACCGAAGTCCTATGAAACATTAAGCATAGCCTGTATACTCGAGGTCTTAGACACTACCCTCACTCTTATGGAAAATTTCTGGCCATGCAAGTGGGGTTTTCATCCATCCTACACCTAATGCACATAACCACTTCACACTACGTATGTAGACAAAGTAAAACTTTATAAAAGGCTTAATGCAAACCGGGGCTTGCCTTGTTGCTGCTGGTCAGGGGTTAGATCTTCATCCAGAAGAAGGAAGTCCAGCACTTCCGGAGTCTCTTCGCCTTCAGCGACTACACGTTAATGTAATACTACATGTCAATTTAAATGCAATGTGTAAACTTGAATACTTAATTACTAATAACTCCAGCTAGCCCTCCCCTTTGGTTCTGAAATTTTTATGGTGGCTTGGTAGGGTCCTAACCAGAGTCTTGACCAAGTTCCATTTGAAACAAAGTTCATTTGAACCTTGTACAAATAAAAGTCCATTTGGTCAATATTTGAGCCTCTAAGTAATTCCCGGGGTTTTCATGGCTCCAACCATTACTTTCTGGAAACTAGAATTTAACATGGTTCTAATGGAATTGGTTTCATATCATTTGAAGAACTCTACTGAAAGTTATGCCCTAATTAAGATTTGAGAAAATCTGAAAAATGTTTCTGTACATTTTTCTATTTTCTCAGGGCAGTTCTATTAACCACCCCATTAGGGTAACTAAATGGACTTGGATGAGTCTGAAAATGTTACTGTGATTCAAGGATTTTCCAATGACCCTCTCAGCCAAATTTCAGCATTTTTCATAAAGTAATTCTCCAGATAAAATTCCCAAAAATTTAGACTTTAGGGAATTAATTCTGGAAAACTATTAGGTTTCATGAGCTGAAATTGGTATTGTCGGAAAGTACTCAGACTCCTGAGTTCAGCAAAATTTGGTTCACTGGATTTGGAGTTTCCTAGCAAAAGTTCTATTCATTTGAAGTTTGAACTAAAACTGGAAATTCCAAAATGTTTAAATCCTGTGGGTGGGTCCATCGCACACGTGTCGACCGCTGGAGCCGAGCCACACAGGGCCACAGACTCCTTCCCGTGCAGCTAAACTGGATCCTGGACCACAGAAAATCCCGCACATCTACTCCCAGCCGCTGACAAGTGGGACCTCCCCCCTTCGTCTTCCTCCAGCCATCCGCGTGACCCCGCCGCCGAGCTCGCCGGAGCTCTCGCCAGGAAGGGGTTCCGGCCCCCGGAACATGCTAATATTCGCCGCCACTGCACATTTTTGCACGAGGAACATGTTACCGGCCTTACCTCGGATCGAGGATGGCCGGAAACCTGGGCGCGACGGCGACAGTAGCTGCGGTAACTTCGGCGGCGTCGCTAGGGCATTGTACTGTCCCAACCTTCCTCCGGTTAGCTCCTACAGCATCACCATGACCTAGAGAGCAACGTCCAGGGCTCTGATCTTGCAAGAAACGTCGGCAACTAGGGGCTCACCGTGTGACCTAGGGCGATTTCGGGGAAAACTGGAAAAACTCGAAGAACTGAGGGTTTCCTCGATGGTTCTTCCTAGTTCTTGATCCCACGTGCCCGCATGGATGTATACAACTGGGTTTCTAGGTCTGGTGAGGAGTGGTTCGGTGTGTGAGGCGAATTTGCCGATTTACCCGAACCGGGTTATATCGCATGCTCTCGGCAAGAACTGGAATTCCGGCCAGCACACCTCATGGCATGCGGCCGGCGTTGTTGGACAGGGAGCACACATCCAGGCGAATCTCCTGGCCCGCTCAACTCGACGGGGGATCAAGGCTAGCGGCCGGGCTGGGAGTTTTTGGTCGCGGCGGCTCTACCCAGTGTGGAATGAAAACAAGGAGCTCGGGGGCAGTTTACCGTGGATGGGGCGCCAGGGTATCGTGTCTAGCACGTTGAGGACGCCTCGGCGAAGCTCGGGGTGAGCTCAGACTCACTTTCTAGCTGCATGGACGGGAGGACGCCGGGGCACCGAAAGTTTTCGGTGTGCGGCGGTGTTTCTGCGTCGAGGGGTTCGGGAACAGTCAAGGCCGCGACGGGAGTCGGTTCCGGAGGGAAATATCGCTGGGCGACCGCCTCGTCGACGCACGCTATGGGCTGGCGCTGGGGAGGTGGCGTTCGGGGAACCAGCTCGCTGGCGCACGGAGGGAGTTTGCTTCGGCGAGAAACAGAGCGCTGTCCGGTGTTGCACCTCCCTCCCACTGCCTTGTGGGCCCAACTCCCCCCCCCTAATCCTTTCTTCCCCATTTCTTTTGTAAATATCCCAGCTACTAAACATTGAATGAGAGACTTAGCCCCCAAGTATTGGTTTGAATTTGAGTTCTCAAATTTAAACTTTGTTGGGTTAAATTTGCTTCATGTTTAAACTGAAATTCAAATTCAGTTTTGAATTATTGCAAATTTAGCTCCCGACAAGATGAATTCCAATGGTGATGAAAATTGGTGGGCTAGCTCAGAAAAATGTGCTGAGTTTGAATATGAAACTAACTTTTGAATTTGAGGGATGAAAGTTGCTGCAATTTGAATTTACATTCAAATTGGCCTCTTTTTCAAATACCTCCAAAAGTGCCTCAAAAAGTGTTGGATTTACATGAAGTTTGGCCTGTACCTTCCCAAGACTTTTCAAGTCCTAGGGGTGAGCTCGACCTCTCATGTTCATGTGTAGAAATCCCACTTTGTGAAAGTGTAGGCTTTACCCTCTAATCACTCTTTTGATGGAGGTTACTTGCTCTTCACAATTTTTCACAAGCTATCCACAACAAAAACTGTGGTGTTGTGAGGTGATAAAAAGTTTTTGCAAGTCCCTTTTCTTGGACTTTTACATCCCTCCCCCCTTAAAAGAATCTCATCCCGAGATTATAAAAGAAGAGATAGTGATGTAGTAGGGACTTACCCGTGCTGAGAAGCCATGAACTCCGGGTAATTTGAGCGAAGGAATTCCTCGCTCTCCCACATCGCTTCTTCGGCGGTGTGGTTGCTCCAGAGTATCTTGTAGAACGACAACGTTCTGCTACGCGTGTTTCGGGCTTTCTCATCAAGAATTGCCACCGGATACTTGTGGGGGCCCGATCCCGATCACGGGGTGGTGCCGCCTTGCCCGAGGAATCGCATTGGATGGTGCCGTGTTATGCGGCACCCAACAGCACACATATAAGGAACACAGTATTACATAAATCAAAAGCGGAAGGTTACAATTATTCTTTGTAAATAATTTACACAAATTAGCTACAGCGGAAGTCTATAACCAGCTCATGTTGAATAACTATGAAGCACCGAGAAGAGGTCCAGCCCGCGGACTCTTCTCGCTAGCAACACGAAGACAAGGCAGTGGCTAGGTTCTCCAAGTGTGACATGACTTGGAAGTTTCCGAGTCTCACCGGACAACCCTCTTTATAGCGTCGAGGTTTACCTACAAAACCACTTATATAGCAAGAGTGAGCACAAAGGCTCAGCAAGACTTAACCGTCTCTCCTAAGACATGAAGCTCTAGATGAAAGTAACCTAAGACCTAAACCTGTCATTTGCGAAAAGACTCACCTACGAGTTCATCCTTAACTTTCAAATTTTAGCCATATTAATAATGACCTTGCGATCAGCAACATTGGAACTCCACAATCAAACAAGAAACGCTTCATTCCAACGTTACTTGCCCCAAGGTAGAAATTAACTTTGGTTAGCTCTATCTCTACTTCAAACATGGTTTTCATGCAACTTAACATCATCATAGCAGCAATTATACTTTTGCAAACTGTTTCCACACAAGTTGATTAACTACGTCACAACATGGGAGCAAGCGGTACTCAATAACCGCGAGGGACGGTGATTCGAATCAAACACTACCCGGATAACTCGACACATATGCCCGCCTCTGAAGACCCAACTCTGGTGTCCTTCATTACGTCGTATGTGGCAACCTTTCTCAGGACACTAGACTGTAGAACCGGTCGCGCCGTCTCGGGCTCATAGGTCTAACGAGATGATGTGGTATGCCTCTACAATCCAGTGAACCTGGTACATCGGTTTCCTGGTTCCCATATATCAGTAAGCATCCGGTACACAACTCAATACTTGCTCCTGGACGCGGCATACGCATCGGTCCTTAACCGACACAGGCAGAGCTACTCGACCAAGACCTCGTCTTGTCGCAGCCTAACCCCTCTGCCCGGTCTCATCTTTAGAAATGTAAACTTTAGTTTGCTTCCTTTCCCAACCACACTTATGATCTTCTGAACTATAGCTCGCGAGTAGTTTCCAACTACTCGTCTTCTACCGGATGCCCTAGTCTATTTAGCATGGCCTTATTCTACATCGATGATACAACTCTACCCTCGACCTCAGGGTTCATTTTTGGTTATGCAAGTGGGGTATAAAACATCCTTGACCTAATGCACATACAAACTAAGACCCATAGTAGTGAACAAAGTAAAAACTTTAGAAAATAACTTAAGTGCAAACCGGGGCTTGCCTTGATTTTGCAGGTGACTTAAGTCAGATAAGATGAAGTTAGTTGCTGATGATGACTTAAAGCTTAATCCCTGCCTTCTTGCTCCTTGATCAAATCTTCACTTATCCACGTTTAAGCACTACACGTTATGAACATGCATATCTTTAATTGTAAAACTTTTTGCTAACAAATGCTACAGACAAGTTTAAAACTGGAACTTTGTTTAAGAATTTAAAATGACACTAGGGGTGGTGGTTTGGATGTGTGTCTAAGCACTATCCTCAAGTGAGAAGTGAGGTTCATCACTTGGGTGGTGATCACCTAATGAGGTTGAACAGGACATAATGATCCAGGGCTCCAATGGAGCTGGGAATTTTCTTGGGGGTTCCTTGTCACAAGAAAGTCCTCTGGACCAAAATTCAGAACATTTCACTAAGTGGATCACCCAGAACAATTCCCTAAGAATTTAAGCATAAAGGAATTAATTCTGATTAAACTTGCATTTTCATGCAAATCTAAGTGAACCATAATTTCCTACATAGCTCAGAGAGTATGCCTAAATTTTCCTAGGATTTTTGAAGCTAAGGAATGGCTAGAACTGAATTTCCAAGTTTTGGAAATTCTCTGAAAATGTTTCTGTATTTATTTGAATACAGAAAGATGAAATTGGAATTATCCCAACTAAATCAATTCCAAATGAGCTGAAACTTTAACAGGAGTTTCCTAATATCCTACAGAATATCCTGGCAAAATTTGGGGAATTTTGGATGAACCAAACTCCCTCTAAAATTCTTTTGCTGAAAAGCTTTAAAGAATTTTCCAGAATTTTATATTGGTTTTCATGCAAATTGGGTTGCATATTTGGATAGAGAATTTCATCCTGAATCCAACCCAATTTGAATCACTAAATTTGGAGCTCTCTAGCAAAAGTTATGCCGATCCAAAGTTTGAACCAAATCTGGAATTCAAATTAATTCGGGAAAAGTTCAAACTCTGCCCGTGGGCCACAGGGCCACGTGTCGACCGCTGAAACACGAGCCACATGGGGCCAAAGACCTTTTCCCGCATCACCACACCGGATCCGGGGCCGCAGCGGATCGAAGATTTAAAATATCGCCGCTGACAGGTGGGACCGGCCGGTCGTCTTCAACCTCGGCCCGTTCCCTTTTTCCCGCGCCGCCCCCTCGCCGGAGACTCGTCGAAGCTCGCCGGAGTCGGCTTTCCGACCGTCTCCCGGCCTGCTACTCGCCGCCTGGGGGTTTTCAGGGTCGGGGAACATGTCTACAGGGTTGGCTCGGGCTGCCGGTGGCCGGAAGTAGGCCGGCGACGAGCCGCGGCCTTCGGTGATGATCGGCACCGTCGCTCGAGCACACTAGCCCGCCAAAAGCTCGGCGGATCCGCTCTAAAGCATCAGTGGAAGTCAGGCAATCTCGGCGTGGCCTCAACCTGGCTCGGAAACGACGGCAAACCGGTTGTCACCGTGCGCCCGCGCGTTCCCGCCATGGCCGCCGACCGAAAAGCTCAAAATTAGCTGTAACCACGGTGTTTCTAGCTAGGGTTGTGGAGGAAAAAGGTTCCCTATCCTCTCTAGCTCTGGTGTGCGCAAAATGAACAACTTTAACGAAGAACTAAGCGTTAATTTCAACAGTTCTTACCCGCGGGTAGGTTTTCCTCGTCCGAGGGAAAAACTTGAAATTCCCAAGCTACGTTGCACGGCTTGGGCTAAAACTCGGGGGAGAGCAGCGTGACGTCCCGGCGCGTCTCGGAGGGTGCTTGCTCGGCCGTGAAAAGCCTCGGTATGAGCTGTCCACGGTGACCCGAGTTGCCCTTTCGCCGGTGAGCGTTAGTACCTCACGTTGATCGTTGATTTGGGCGCCCCACGAGCCAGGAACGACGGGGCCGAGCTGTGCAGGATCTTGTGCACTCGATTGCGCTCCCTTTTTGTGTGGACGGCTCGAGCAGAAGAGGGTGCGAGCTGGTGGACAACCGAGGGAAACGGAGGCATCGCCGGCGGTTGTTTTTCGGGCGCGGAAGCAAAAGGAGGCCACGGTACGAGTGAGAGGCTTCGTGTTTGCTTCGGTGGGAGGGATAAGCGCCGGATGAACCGCCTCTGGCGCCCGCGCGTGGGGGGAGGAGCTCGAGCAGGAGGTGGCAACCGCGTGGCTCGGTGGCGCCGGGAGCGACCTCAGCAGCTCGGGTGGGAACCAACACACAGAGGCAGACTTAAGCAGTAAGTCATGACCCCCCTTTCTATGACAAGTGGGCCCCACAGCCCCTCTCTGCACCAAAAGATCTCCAAATTTTGACCCATTGCAAATTCAGCTAGGAGAGATCCAATTTCAAAAGCCATTTTGCCGTTTGACAATTTATGCCACAGTTCCAAATTTAAATTCAAATTTGGATGGAATTTACAAGTTCCTTTGATATTCCTACCAAAGCACCTCCAAATTTGCTCCAAATTTGCCCCCTCTATAATTTGAACCTGGGGAGTTTGAATATGCCCTCTGATCCTTGGGTTGGTCATTGCAAATACAACTTTTTAAACATCAGTTTGCATTTTCCTCTTTGGAGATGGCCCCTCCTCTTTTGGAAGTGACCCTCTTAATTCAAACTGAATTCAAAGTTTTTATCGCTCCTGCCAACACTTTCATGAGTAAACAAAAGTTTTTGTAAGTCCCATTTCTTGCATATAAACTCAACTTTATTCATAGCTCAAGTTTTTTTATTCTCAAGTTTTGGGACTTTTACATTCCTCCCCCCTTAAAAAGAATCTTGTCCCGAGATTCATGATTAAGGACAACGTGGAGAGGACAGTTACTCAACATACGCCTCTAATAACTCTGGATGATTGCGTTGCAAATACTCCTCGCTTTCCCATGTAGCTTCGTTGGACGTGTGATTTTCCCATAGCACCTTGAAAAATCGCAGCGTCCGATTCCTGGTTTCGCGAGTCTTCACATCAACTATCCGGGTTGGTCGCTCCACATAAGTGAGGTCCAGCTTCAAATCTGCTATGTCTCCCGTGAGAACCTCCGTTGGAACTTTTAAACACTTCCGCAACTGAGATATGTGGAAGACGTTATGAACTCCGGCTAAGGTTGTCGGCAGCTCCAAACGGTATGCCACGGGTCCACATCTTTCAATGATGACGAAGGGGCCGATAAAGCGCAGAGCTAATTTCCCTTTCACTCCGAATCGGTGAATGCCCTTCATGGGGGATACGCGGAGGTAGACGTGTTCTCTAACTTGAAAGTTCAGAGGACGACGTCTCTTATCCGCATAGCTCTTTTGTCTGGACTGAGCGGCTTTCAGATTTGCTTGAATAAGCCTTACCCGCTCTTCTGCTTCATTTACGAGATCAATCCCGTAAGTTACCCTCTCGCCGGATTCACACCAGTTCAAGGGTGTGCGGCACATCCGGCCGTAGAGAGCTTCATAAGGCGCCATTTTGATACTTGATTGATACCCGTTGTTATATGAGAACTCCGCCAACGGTAAGTGATCATCCCATCTCTTACCGTGGTGGATGACACATGCTCTCAGCATATCTTCAAGTATTTGATTCACCCTCTCAGTTTGTCCATCGGTTTGAGGGTGATACGCGGAGCTTCGAATCAATTTAGTTCCCAAGGATGTGTGTAGCTGTTCCCAGAAACGGGATACGAACAGCGATCCTCTGTCGGAGACAATGGTACGAGGAACTTTGTGCAGGCATAAGATTCGTGCTATGTATAACTCCGCAAACTGCTTGGCGCTGTAGTTGGTATGCACCGGAATGAAACGTGCCGATTTGGTCAATCGATCAACGATTACCCAAATCGAGTCATGGTGGTGGGAGGTCATCGGCAACCCATCGATGAAATCCATACTCAAGTCTTCCCACTTCCATGCCAGTATTTGTAGCGGTTGCAGCAGGCCTGACTTCTTCACATGGTCAGCCTTAACTCTTCGACACGTATCACATTCTGAAACGTATTTTGCAACTTCACGTTTCATACGTGTCCACCAAAACTTCTTCCGGAGGTCTTGGTACATTTTATTGCTGCCAGGATGAATAGAAAATTTGGATAAGTGAGCCTCATCCAAAATTTTCTTCCGCAGCCTCATATCACGGGGTACGACTATCCGGTCCTTGAACCACAAGGTATCTTCCTCATCTAACCGGAAACATTTCATCTCCCCGTTCTTTAACCTCCTTTTGATATGAGCCATGCCCTTGTCTCTCCTTTGAGCTTCCATCACCTCCTCTCTTATTGTGGGTATGAGAGCTAGATTATGCAAAGCTCCATATGGAACCAAGTAGAGACTTGGTTCTTCCTCTTCTATCGGCGTAATGGTTAGGTTATGAATATGAGACTTCCGGCTGAGTGCATCGGCAACCACATTTGCCTTGCCCGGATGATAATGAATTTCAATCTCATAGTCCTTGATCAGCTCCAACCATCGCCGTTGTCGCATATTCAACTCTTTCTGAGTGAATATGTATTTCAAACTTTTGTGGTCGGTGTAGAGATGAACCAGATTTCCCAATAGGTAATGTCTCCACATCTTCAAAGCTAACACCACGGCAGCCAGTTCGAGATCATGAGTTGGATAATGTTGCTCATGATTCCGTAATTGCCGTGATCCATATGCGACCACACGTCCTCCTTGCATGAGTACACAACCAAGCCCGACGCCGGATGCATCACAATAAACATCAAAAGGCTTGGTTGTATCCGGTTGAGCTAGAACCGGGGCTGTTGTGAGGTGTTTCACCAACGCTTGAAAATCTTCCTCACATGGCTTGCTCCAATCATACTTGATGCCTTTCTTCAGTAGCTCCGTCATAGGTTTGGAGATTTTTGAGAAGCTCGGGATGAACCTCCGATAATATCCCGCCAAACCCAAGAAGCTACGAACTTCATGGACTGATGTTGGAGACTTCCACTTCAGCACTTGTTCAATCTTGCTTGGATCAACAGCAATGCCTTCTGCTGAAATAATGTGCCCAAGAAATGGCACTTGGTTGATCCAGAATTCACATTTACTAAACTTTGCATAGAGCTTGTGATCTCGCAGTCGTTGGAGCACAATATGCAAATGTTTAGCGTGTTCCTCTTCAGATTTGGAATAGACCAAAATGTCGTCGATGAATACCACGACGAACTGATCCAGCTCCGGCATGAACACTGAGTTCATAAGGTACATAAAGTGAGCCGGAGCATTGGTCAACCCAAATGACATGACAAGATATTCATAGAGTCCATATCTTGTCGAGAATGCTATTTTCGGGACATCTTCCGCTCGAATCTTGATTTGATGATATCCCGACCTTAAGTCCATCTTGGAGAAGACTTTAGAACCCACTAGTTGATCGAAGAGGATATCAATTCTTGGTAGTGGATACTTGTTCTTTATGGTCACAGCATTTAAAGGACGATAGTCGACGCATAGCCTCAGCGTCTCATCCTTCTTCTTCACAAACAAAGTTGAGCAACCCCATGGTGATGAGCTTGGACGAATAAACCCCTTGTCCATCAGATCCTTGAGTTGCTCCTTCAATTCTGCTAACTCACTCGGAGCCATTTTGTAGGGTCTCCGAGAGATCGGCGTTGTTCCCGGTATCAACTCTATTTTGAATTCCACCTCACGCTCAGGTGGTAAGCCTGGAAGATCTTCGGGAAACACGTCCGGATATTCACGGACCACTGGAATGTCTTCTAACTTGCACACCTCGGCATTACATACTTCCGGATCTTTGGAAACCGCTTCACCGAGATACAATGTTTGACGTCCGTGAAGTGGAGAGTCCAAGTGAACACTCCTGTTCTCGATGTCCAGAACAGCCTTATGGAAGGTCAACCATGATATTCCCAATATGGCATTGATTCCTTGGTCTTCGAGAATGATGAGGGTGGTAGGATAAATTTTTCCACCCAGGCAAAGTGGTGCTCGAGAGACGACTTCATTAGTTGAGATGTCTCCACCTGGCAAATGAATAAGGTAAGAACCTTTTGTGACAGTTGTGGATATCTGATCCCGGATTACCGTTGCCCGGCTAATGAAGTTATGTGTTGCACCAGAGTCGAATAAAATGACAACCGGCTTGTCATTTAAGGTGAACCTGCCAGCCAGAACAGGTCCTCCCTTTGGCAGATCATCGACTGACACATAATTAACTGTCCCCAATTTGGATACAGCTTTTCTTTGCTGCCCAAGATCACTCTGTGGAACTGGACCCGCAGACATAACGTTGCTGTTCGGTCCAGTTACTTCCTTGACGTGGAGTTCATTGTCAATATAAAGTGGGACAGCACTTGGTTCAGCTGAGAAATCACCTTGTTCATTTTCAGCCTCTTGAGGGTAATAATATTCTAGTGCACCTTGTGGATACTGAGGTGCATAAGAAATTTGTTGCTGCTGCGGTGGAGGTGAATAAGACCTCTGTTGAGTAGAAGAGTCGTCACACTCCCAGAATGATTGCACTTCTTGTGGAATCTCTCGACCGGAAGGTGAGCGGATTACCAACCGATACTTCTGAGGTAGACGATTGTCTTCATCTTGTGATGAGTCCCTCTCCCTCTTTTCTTTGAGGTAAAGGTTGGAATAATATTCTTGAGCAATAGCACAGCTCACAAACTCATCAAAATTCTCTTGGCTAACTTGAGCCAATTCACATCGCAGCCTAGCAGTCAGCCCTCGATAAAAATGATAACCCCTCATGGATGGTGATTTCATATAGTCAGGGACATATTGAGCTAAGCGATTGAATTCCTTCGCATACTCAATAACACTCATGTCCCCTTGCTTCAGACTCCAGAACTCATCCAGACTGGTTTGCATTATGCCCGCGGGGATGAAACGAGCACGAAATGCAGCCTGGAACTCCGCCCATGTGACACGATGTCCTGCTGGTTGAACAGCAAGGTACTCTGCCCACCATGCTCCAGCAAAGCCGTGAAGCTGTTGAGCGGCATATAGAGTCTTCGAGAATTCATCACACCGGATCAACCCAAGCTTGGACTCAATGACACGTAACCAGTGATTTGCTTCACAATGGTCAGCCGCCTCGGAGAATACCGGCGGTTGTGTCGCCAAGAAATCCAGATATGTGCTCTGGGTTGGCATGTGATGTTGAGCTTCTCGATCTATGCCTTGCTGAACTAGAGTTTGGAGAGTTTCATTCATCTTCGCCATAATTTCAGCCAATCCGGTTGGCGATGGCTCTTGTGATGAAGTCGAGTCATTCCCACCTCGACTTGAACCTCCAATCTCCATTTGAGAGTGTGCGCGTACCATACTGCACGAAACAAAATTTTGAATCAATCAAAATTCTATTTCAGTAGTGATCAAAGATAAGTGAAACATGAACATGTCATGAACTTTATGAAAGCATAACCACATTCATGTTTAAACAAATCTTAAGTATGCTAAACTAATCAGCGGGACTACCCTGACCAGTTCACACAAACTCCAAATTTTACTCAAGTTAACTACAGATTCTTGACTTGAGTTCAATACCAAAGTTGTAGTAAACTTCAGTATTTTCCAACGGTGTATCATGGGCTCCTTAAGGATTTTTCTACAGGAAGTTGTGGCTTAAAAACAGAAAGGTCCAGAACGGTTCTTGCTACTGTTCTGGTTTTGAACAGTTTGCCTTCAACTGGACTTTTCACCTACTTAACGTGTGATTCTGCTCTGGAGGCCTACAAATAAATTGTAGAGCACTTGAAAATCCTTCCAATACTGTATCATACACCTTAATTGGTTAAAGCTACTCAGAGTTATGCTCCGTTAAAGTCCAGCAAGAATTCCTGCCAGAAACAGAGCACTCTGTTTTTTTGAAAACTTTGACACCTAATTATACTCTCATTTGAATCTTAGCTCAAAATAAGAGTTCAGTAGCTAATACTTGTTTCGAACTTCCATTTTTAGTTGAAAGTTAGTTCATGAACCATTTCTTCATAGGGACGAGGTTATTATGTGTAGTACAGTGTCGATGCACCGTAAGAACATGTCGGTACTACGTTGCCTCACCAAAAGAAAATCCTAAACCGGATTATACCGGCATATCTGTTTTATCAGTGGCCCTAATACGGTCTCTCGCACACGTGTACTACACGGGATAAGTACGTGGTTAGTACCTGCAGAAGAACACTCAATAGTGGTGCACTCAAGAGTTGTTTCATCTCAGGCAGTTCCATATTTGAAAGTAAATACAAACGCCCGTATCATTGTCATACGGCCGTCCTTGAGTTAAGCCACGTCTCAAGGCACGTGATCGTGTTTCAACACCACACGATGGGGAACCCGAGTATGTCATGAACGGATCGTCACGGTTGGGAATGTTATCAACCCAACGGATACCACCTACTGCCCTGCAGGGCACGCCGATGGCAAGCGCTGCGTATGTCCTCCTGGGCTACTTCCAGACGAACACACTATCGCGTTACTGACCACACGATGGGGTCTCCACTTACTTGCCTAATGCACGCTAGGGATCAGCGTTTCATATGAACTCAGGAACATGAAGAGTCCAAGAGTTTCATATTAACATCTCACACCAAGCTGTGAGATCTAACCCTGAACCACTTTCCTCGTCAGGGGAGCTAACCGAAATTGAACCGCTTTCGGTGGCGTTCCTTACCATGCTTACCAGAACGTAGGTGCGTCGTTACATAATGAAAATTCAGAATTAAAACACATATGTTAGTCTTGCCACTTTAAGTAACTACACTACTATAGTCCTTATGTGGGCCTAATATCGTTTCCACACTGTATCCTAAATTTTTGTTGTAATACCATCGTTATTCCGTGCGCTATTACCAATGCGGCTCTAATACCACGCTGTGGGGGCCCGATCCCGATCACGGGGTCGTGCCGCCTTGCCCGAGGAATCGCATTGGGTGGTGCCGTGTTATGCGGCACCCAACAGCACACATATAAGGAACACAGTATTACATAAATCAAAAGCGGAAGGTTACAATTATTCTTTGTAAATAATTTACACAAATTAGCTACAGTGGAAGTCTATAACCAGCTCATGTTGAATAACTATGAAGCACCGAGAAGAGGTCCAGCCCGCGGACTCTTCTCGCTAGCAACACGAAGACAAGGCAGCGGCTAGGTTCTCCAAGTGTGACATGACTTGGAAGTTTCCGAGTCTCACCGGACAACCCTCTTTATAGCGTCGAGGTTTACCTGCAAAACCACTTATATAGCAAGAGTGAGCACAAAGGCTCAGCAAGACTTAACCGTCTCTCCTAAGACATGAAGATCCAGATGAAAGTAACCTAAGACCTAAACCTGTCATTTGTGAAAAGACTCGCCTACGAGTTCATCCTTAACTTTCAAATTTTAGCCATATTAATAATGACCTTGCGATCAGCAACATTGGAACTCCACAATCAAACAAGAAACGCTTCATTCCAACGTTACTTGCCCCAAGGTAGAAATTAACTTTGGTTAGCTCTATCTCTACTTCAAACATGGTTTTCATGCAACTTAACATCATCATAGCAGCAATTATACTTTTGCAAACTGTTTCCACACAAGTTGATTAACTACGTCACAACATGGGAGCAAGCGGTACTCAAGAACCGTGAGGGACGGTGATTCGAATCAAACACTACCCGGATAACTCGACACATATGCCCGCCTCTGAAGACCCAACTCTGGCGTCCTTCATTACGTCGTATGTGGCAACCTTTCTCAGGACACTAGACTGTAGAACCGGTCGCGCCGTCTCGGGCTCATAGGTCTAACGAGACGATGTGGTATGCCTCTACAATCCAGTGAACCTGGTACATCGGTTTCCTGGTTCCCATATATCAGTAAGCATCCGGTACACAACTCAATACTTGCTCCTGGACGCGGCATACGCATCGGTCCTTAACCGACACAGGCAGAGCTACTCGACCAAGACCTCGTCTTGTCGCAGCCTAACCCCTCTGCCCGGTCTCATCTTTAGAAATGTAAACTTTAGTTTGCTTCCTTTCCCAACCACACTTATGATCTTCTGAACTATAGCTCGTGAGTAGTTTCCAACTACTCGTCTTCTACCGGATGCCCTAGTCTATTTAGCATGGCCTTATTCTACATCGATGACCCAACTCTACCCTCGACCTCAGGGTTCATTTTTGGTTATGCAAGTGGGGTATAAAACATCCTTGACCTAATGCACATACAAACTAAGATCCATAGTAGTGAACAAAGTAAAAACTTTAGAAAATAACTTAAGTGCAAACCGGGGCTTGCCTTGGTTTTGCAGGTGACTTAAGTCAGATAAGATGAAGTTAGTTACTGATGATGACTTGAAGCTTAATCCCTGCCTTCTTGCTCCTTCATCAAATCTTCACTTATCCATGTTTAAGCACTACACGTTATGAACATGCATATCTTTAATTGTAAAACTTTTTGCTAACAAATGCTACAGACAAGTTTAAAACTGGAACTTTGTTTAAGAATTTAAAATGACACTGGGGGTGGTGGTTTGGATGTGTGTCTAATCACTATCCTCAAGTGAGAAGTGATGTTCATCACTTTGGTGGTGATCACCTAATGAGGTTGAACAGGACATAATGATCCAGGGCTCCAATGGAGCTGGGAATTTTCTTGGGGGTTCCTTGTCACAAGAAAGTCCTCTGGACCAAAATTCAGAACATTTCACTAAGTGGATCACCCAGAACAATTCCCTAAGCATTTAAGCATAAAGGAATTAATTCTGATTAAACTTGCATTTTCATGCAAATATAAGTGAACCATAATTTCCTACATAGATCAGAGAGTATGACTAAATTTTCCTAGGATTTTTGAAGCTAAGGAATGGCTAGAACTGAATTTCCAAGTTTTGGAAATTCTCTGAAAATGTTTCTGTATTTATTTGAATACAGAAACTTGAAATTGGAATTGTCCCAACTAAATCAATTCCAAATGAGCTGAAACTTTAACAGGAGTTTCCTAATATCCTAAAGAACATCCTGGCAAAATTTGGGGAATTTTGGATGAACCAAACTCCCTCTAAAATTCTTTTGCTGAAAAGCTTTAAGAATTTTCCAGAATTTTCTATTGGTTTTCATGCAAATTGGGTTGCATATTTTGATAGAGAATTTCATCCTGAATCCAACCCAATTTGAATCACTAAATTTGGAGCTCTCTAGCAAAAGTTATGCCGATCCAAAGTTTGAACCAAATCTGGAATTCAAATTAATTCGGGAAAAGTTCAAACTCTGCCCCTGGGCCACAGGGCCACGTGTTGACCGCTGAAACACGAGCCACACGGGGCCACAGACCTTTTCCCGCATCACCACACCGGATCCAGGGCCGCAGCGGATCGAAGATTTAAAATATCGCCACTGACTGGTGGGACCGGCCGGTCGTCTTCAACCTCGGCCCGTTCCCTTTTTCCCGCGCCGCCCCCTCGCCGGAGACTCGTCGGAGCTTGCCGGAGTCGGCTTCCCGACCGTCTCCCGGCCTGCTACTCGCCGCCTGGGGCTTTTCAGGGTCGGGGAACATGTCTACGGGGTTGGCTCGGGCTGCCGGTGGCCGGAAGTAGGCCGGCGACGAGCCGCGGCCTTCGGTGATAATCGGCACTGTCGCCCGAGCACACTAGCACGCCAAAAGCTCGGCGGATCCATTCTAAAGCATCAGTGGAGGTCAGGCAATCTCGGCATGGCCTCAACCTGGCTCGGAAACGACGGCAAACCAGTTGTCACCGTGCGCCCGCGCGTTCCCGCCATGGCCGCCGACCGAAAAGCTCAAAATTAGCTGTAACCACGGTGTTTCTAGCTAGGGTTGTGGAGGAAATAGGTTCCCTATCCTATCTAGCTCTGGTGTGCGCAAAATGAACAACTTTAACCGAGAATTAAGCGTTAATTTCAACAGTTCTTACCCGCGGGTAGGTTTTCCTCGTCCGAGGGAAAAACTTGAAATTCCCAAGCTACGTTGCACGGCTTGGGCTAAAACTCGGGGGAGAGCAGCATGACGTCCCGGCGCGTCTCGGAGGGTGCTTGCTCGGCCGTGAAAAGCCTCGGTACGAGCTGTCCACGGTGACCCGAGTTGCCCTTTCGCCGGTGAGCGTTAGTACCTCACGTTGATCGTTGATTTGGGCGCCCCACGAGCCAGGAACGACGGGGCCGAGCTGTGGAGGATCTTGTGCACTCGATTGCGCTCCCTTTTTGTGTGGACGGCTCGAGCAGAAGAGGGTGCGAGCTGGTGGACAACCGAGGGAAACGGAGGCATCGCCGGCGGTTGTTTTTTGGGCGCGGAAGCAAAAGGAGGCCACGGTATGAGTGAGAGGCTTCGTGTTTGCTTCGGTGGGAGGGATAAGCGCCGGATGAACCGCCTATGGCGCCCGCGCATGGGGGGAGGAGCTCGAGCAGGAGGTGGCAACCGCGTGGCTCGGTGGCGCCGGGAGCGACCTCAGCAGCTCGGGTGGGAACCAACACACAGAGGCAGACTTAAGCTGTAAGTCATGACCCCCCTCTCTATGACAAGTGGGCCCCACAGCCCCTCTATGCACCAAAAGATCTCCAAATTTTGACCCATTGCAAATTCAGCTAGGAGGGATCCAATTTCAAAAGCCATTTTGCCGTTTGACAATTTATGCCACAGTTCCAAATTTAAATTCAAATTTGGATGGAATTTACAAGTTCCTTTGATATTCCTACCAAAGCACCTCCAAATTTGCTCCAAATTTGCCCCCTCTATAATTTGAACCTGGGGAGTTTGAATATGCCCTCTGATCCTTGGGTTGGTCATTGCAAATACAACTTTTTAAACATCAGTTTGCATTTTCCTCTTTGGAGATGGCCCCTCCTCTTTTGGAAGTGACCCTCTTAATTCAAACTGAATTCAAAGTTTTTATCGCTCCTGCCAACACTTTCATGAGTAAACAAAAGTTTTTGTAAGTCCCATTTCTTGCATATAAACTCAACTTTATTCATAGCTCAATTTTTTTTCAAGTTTTGGGAC
Organism: Neostapfia colusana; assembly: GCA_030760725.1. Taxonomy (NCBI): domain Eukaryota; kingdom Viridiplantae; phylum Streptophyta; class Magnoliopsida; order Poales; family Poaceae; genus Neostapfia; species Neostapfia colusana. The sequence goes on from JASWHV010000013.1 coordinate 78,031,459, forward strand.
TTTTACAATACTCATCATATGTCAAATCCGGTTTCAGCTCGCCGATGTCTTCGGTAGGAACAGCAGCTGCATGCTTTAAACATTTTCGCAGTTGCGAACCATGGAAAACGTCATGGAAACCATCAAGGGATGCCGGTAGCTCCAGTCTATATGCCGCTGGTCCACACTTCTCGGTGATAGCATAGGGTCCAATGAAACGGGGAGCGAGCTTCCCCTTCACACCAAACCGGTGCACGCCTTTCATCGGAGACACGCGGAGGTACACGTGTTCACCGACGTCAAAGTGCAACGGTCTACACCTCTTATCAGCATAGCTCTTCTGCCGGGATTGAGCAGCCTTCAAATTAGCTTGAATCGTCCGAACGCGCTCTTCGGCGTCGTTCACCACATCAACCCTGAATATGACCCTTTCACCGGACTTGCACCAGTTTAATGGGGTGCGGCATTTGTGACCGTAGAGAGCTTCGTAGGGTGCCATCTTGATACTTGCCTGATAGACGTTGTTGTACGAGAATTCCGCCAACGGTAGGTGATCATCCCAGTTCCTACCGTGGTGGATGGCACATGCTCTCAACATGTCTTCCAGAACCTGATTCACCCTCTCTGTTTGGCCATCTGTCTGAGGGTGGTAGGCGGAGCTCCTAATCAGCTTAGTACCCAAAGCAGCGTGTAGCTGCTCCCAAAAGCGAGATACAAATAATGCACCTCGATCTGAGACGATGGTCTTGGGTACCCCATATAAGCATAGAATCTTCGCTATGTACAGCTCCGCATATTTGCCGGCATTGTAACGTGTATTCACCGGGATGAAGTGAGCTGTCTTGGTTAACCGATCGACGATTACCCAGATGGAATCATGTTTGTTGGAAGTTAGGGGCAATCCCACAATGAAATCCATGCTCACATCTTCCCATTTCCATGCCGGGATCTTCAGGGGTTGTAGCAGCCCTGATCTCTTCATGTGATCAGCTTTCACTCGTCTACACGTATCGCACTCGGATACGTACTTAGCTACCTCCCGCTTCATCCGTGTCCACCAAAATTTCTTTTTCAAATCTTGGTACATTTTGTTTCTGCCCGGATGAATGGAGTATTTAGACAAGTGTGCTTCATCGAGGATCCTTTTCCTCAACTCCATATCCCGGGGTACGACTATGCGGTCATTGAACCATAGCGTCCCCTCATCATCCTTCCGGAAACATTTGATCTCCCCGTTGTCTATCCGTCTCCAGAGATGTGCCATGCCTTTATCATCTTTATGAGCTGCAACGATGTCCTCCCTAATAGTTGGGATGAGGGCAAGGTTATACAGTGATCCATAAGGAACCAAGTATAAACTCGGCTCTTCCTCCTCCACCGGTGTAATGGTGAGGTGATGGACATGTGATTTCCGACTCAGCGCGTCAGCAACCACATTTGCCTTGCCGGGGTGGTAATGAATCTCAATTTCATAATCTTTGATCAGTTCTAACCACCTCCTTTGCCTCATGTTCAGCTCCTTCTGGGTGAAAATGTATTTCAAGCTCTTGTGGTCGGTGTAGAGGTGCACCAGATTCCCCAGGAGATAGTGCCTCCACATTTTTAGCGCCAACACCACGACAGCAAGCTCAAGATCATGAGTCGGATAATGCTGCTCATGGTTCCGAAGTTGGCGTGAGCCATAGGCGACCACACGTCCTTCCTGCATCAACACGCAGCCGAGCCCAATACCGGACGTGTCACAATACACGTCGAAGGGCTTTGTTGTATCCGGCTGAGCTAAGACCGGGGCTGTGGTTAGATGCTTCACCAATGCTTGGAACGCTCCTTCACACGCCGTGTTCTAAACATATTTCATCCCTTTCTTCAGCAATTCTGTCATCGGGCTTAGCGAGCTTGGAGAAGCTTGGAATGAATCTCCGATAGTATCCCGCTAACCCGAGGAAGCTTCTGACTTCATGAACTGAAGTGGGAGCTTTCCATTTCAGCACTTGCTCTATTTTGCTTAGGTCAACCGCAATGCCTTCTGCTGAGATGATATGTCCCAAGAATGGTACTTGGCTGATCCAAAACTCGCATTTACTGAACTTGGCGTAGAGCTTGTGGTCTCGCAATCGTTGAAGAACGATCCTCAAGAGTTCGGCATGTTCGGCTTCTGTCTTGGAGTAAACCAAGATATCATCGATGAACACCACCACGAACTTGTCCAGCTCCGGCATGAACACCGAGTTCATTAGATACATGAAATGAGCTGGAGCGTTTGTGAGACCAAAGGACATGATGAGATATTCATATAATCCATATCTCGTCGAGAAGGCCGTCTTCGGGATATCCTCTGCCCGGATCTTGATTTGATGATATCCAGAGCGAAGGTCCATCTTGGAGAACACACTTGCACCCACAAGTTGATCAAACAATATGTCGATGCGGGGCAGTGGGTACTTATTCTTGATGGTGACGGCGTTGAGCAGCCGGTAGTCCACACACAGCCTCAAGGTTTCATCCTTCTTCTTTACGAACAGCGCCGAGCATCCCCAAGGCGAGGAACTCGGCCTAGTGAAACCTTTGCTCAACAGATCATTGAGCTGTTCTTTCAGTTCAGCCAGCTCATTCGGAGCCATTTTATAGGGTCTCCGTGATATGGGCGTAGTCCCGGGTGCAAGCTCGATCTTGAACTCGACATCCCGCTCAGGTGGCATACCCGAAAGATCATCCGGGAACACGTCGGGGTACTCCCGGACTACGGGGATGTCCTCCAACTTGAGAGCTTCAGTATTGTTGATCGCTGAAACCTCCTGGACTGGATTATCTAATAAGAGGGACTGCGGACGGTGTAATGGGGAGTTGAGGTGAACCGTCCATATTAAAGTTTCCAGGACAGCGCCATGGTAACTTAGCCATGACATTCCCAAGATTGCATCAATCTTCTGCCCCTCAAGAATAATCATAGTGGTGGGATATATCTTCCCACCTAAGCACAATGGTGCTTTCGGAACCATCATCGTTGCTGAAATCTTTCCTCCCAGTGAGCAGATCATATAAGAACACTCGGTTGGAAAGGCTTCCATCTGATGCTTAACCACATATGATGCACTTATGAAGTTGTGGGTTGCACCAGAATCAAAAAGTATGATGATGGCTTGATTGTTGAGAGTGAATGTACCCGCCAGCACGTTGTCTCCCTCCGGGGCATCCTCATTGTCGAGGTTTCGAACGCCCCCAGTCCGCTGACCAACCTTCTTGACCGGAGGTCGGCCTCAATCACCGCCCTGGAACTGGGCTTGCCCGCTGCTTTGCTGCCCCTGGGGACAGTCCTTCACGAAGTGGCCCGCCTGGCCACACGTGAAGCAGGTGAAACGGGGCGGTCCCCCGCTGATCGGTGGACGGAAACCTGGGGCGCGTTGTGGTGGTGGAAACGCCCGGGGTGCCGTCTGCTGCTGCTGCTGTCTCGGTGGTGGCATCGGCGGTCGGAACGGAGGTGACTGAAAGGATCGTCCCCCGAACCGTTGAGGTCGCGCCGGTGGGTGCCACTGCTGCCCGGATGGTGTCCGATACACCATGCGGTACTTCTGGGGAGCGCCACTCCCACCGCTGGGTGGAGCATTGCACTTCCGCTGCTCAGCTGCCAACTCCCGCTGAGCGTCCTCTTGCATGATCGCGGCATTGACTAGGTCATTGAAAGTGCCGCGATTCCACTGAACGAGATGTGTCTTCATTTCGGGGTGTAACCCACGATAGAAATGTTCCCGCTTCTTCTCTTCAGTGGAGATGTAATCTGGTGCATATTGCGCCAGATGGTTGAAGGCACTGGAGTAGTCATGGGCACTCCTCCCGCCCTGCTTCAGCTCCAAGAATTCTTGGAACTTCCTCTTCATTATTCCGGGAGGAATGTGATAGGCGCGGAACGCCTCCCGGAACTCTTCCCACTCCACGGCATGGCCAGCCGGACGTGAGGCGACATAATTCGCCCACCACGCACCAGCGGCACCGTGAAGTTGCTGCACTGCAAACAAAGTCTTTTGCCGCTCCGTGCATTGGAGCAGCCCGAACTTGGACTTGATGGTCCGCAGCCAGTTATCGGCCTCCAGTGGTTCTTCAGCTTCTGTGAACACTGGAGGGTGCGTACTCATGAAATCCGAGTACGACACCTCACGGGGCTCCCGGTGCCCCCTCTCTTGACGCCCCCCCGCCTGGGACGTATTCTGCACGATCATGCAGAGCAGGTCGGTCTGCTCCTCACGACCCCCCACCAGTGCCGCTACCACATCTGCTAGAGTAAGCGGAGGCGGCGGTGGTGGCTGCTGCTGCGGGGTGCTGTCGTAGGCCGGTGGCTGGGAGTCATCGCCTCCCCATTGGCTAGAGCCACCAACCTCGTGCGTGGTCCTAGTGCGAACCATCTGCAACCATACGACAATAAACATCAGTCCCACAACATATTTCAGTGCAGTCAATTGAAATAGGCGTAAAAACAAAATGACAATGAAACATGCGATACATCTCGTATGTAGATAATGTAATAACTTTGCAAAAGCTACACCATTACCAGACAAAACACAAGATAGTTTAATCCAACTTGATGAACCTCCTCTTTGGAAGCTCACCACAACTAGGTTTGGTCACTACGAGACGTTACTATCGCGTTGTCATCACGTATACCACCCTTTTACCTTCAATACGACACAAACATGGTCTCTAGTAAAAGAAACTTGAGTGAGACCTATACTCAAATCTTTCACTAGTTGAATATAACCCCTCATGAGTATGTCCTACCCCATTGGGAGTACTCAAACCCCCTCTAGGGTACAACAATCTCTCAAATGAGTTCAACTGTCATTCCTCTGTCAGAATGACCAGTTTCTACATATCCGAGATTTTGATCTGGTTCTGGGCGTTTTCATGACTCCAGTTGAATATAAAAGTTAAAGTTAACTTCTGTATCTTTCCAACGAGTACTTATTTGCCCTCAGATCAGCTCTGGTAATTCAAAGTCAGCAGAATTTCTGGAAGAATTTTAACAACACCTCCTTTGGGAAGTTGCTGTTTTCAACTCTGTTTCCCCTGAATTATGTGCTGAAATTTCAGAAACTTTGTATTGAAAAGATGTAACACATCTTATACCATTTCTAAGGAGGTATCATATGAAAATTTTAGATTTTTCTACTGGGAGTTATGTTTGAAAAACAGAACAGTCCAGAGAGTGTTTAACTCTGCCCTGATTCTGGACAGTTTACATTTCTCTGGGATTTAAGCCATCTTAAGGTGTGTTTCAGCTCTGGAAGTCTACAACAAAGTTTTAGAGTACTTAAATAACCTTCCAGAGCACTCTGTTTTTCAGTCTTTGAGAACTACACTCATCACCCTCCAACTTTTCTACCCAACCAGGCCCTAAATGTTGAACCTAATGATTTTAATTCTTTGTTATCATTATTTTGCATGCATATGCCTATGATATCTTGGTACTACGTTTCTCACAAAAGAAAATCCTAACCGGATTATACCGGCATATACATCTCAAGTGTGGCTCTAAACGGTCTCTCGCACATGTTTATTACATGGATACATACGTGGTTAGCACCTGCAGAAGACCACACAATAATGGTGCACTCAAGGGTTGTTTTCATTTCAGGCAGGATCATATTTAAACATAAATACAAACGACCGTATCATTGTCATACGGCCGTCCTTGAGTTAGGTCACGTCTCAAGGTATGTGATTGTGTTTCAACACCACACGACGGGGAACCCGAGTAGGTCATGAACGGGTCGTCATGGTTGGGAATGTTATCAACCCAACAGATACCACCTACTGCCCTGCAGGGCACGCCGATGGCAAGCGCTGCTTATGTCCCCATGGGATATTTCTAGACGAATACACTCTTGCGTTACTGACCAAGCGATGGGGTCTCCACTTACTTGCCTAATGCACGCTAGGGATCAGCATTTCATATGAACTCAGGAACATGAAGAGTCCAAGAGTTTCATATTAACATCTCACACCAAGCTGTGAGACCTATCCCTGAACCACGTTCCTCATCAGGGGAGCTAACCGAAATTGAACCGCTTTCGGTGGCGTTCCTTACCAATCTTACCAGAGCGTAGGTGCGTCGTTACATAAGTAAAATTCAGAATTATAATACATAGGTTAGTCTTTGCCACTTTAAGTAACTATGCTAGTATAGTCCTTACTTGGGCAACTACCGATTCCTCACCGTAAACCTAAGTTTTTCCCGTAATATAGTCCTTAAGTACTGTGCTATCCCCAATGCAGCTCTGATACCATGCTGTGGCGGACCAGAATCCGCTCATCCAGGATCGCAGAGGGTGGTGCCGCACGATGCGACACCCGAAAGCACACGTCATAAGAACACAATATATTACATGGGAAAACAACTGAACTGTACAAACAAGTACAATATTCAGTTACAAACTATTGTCTTTATTACACAGCGGAAGTCTACTTTTCTACACTCACGCCCGCCTAGCTAGCAAAAGTCGGTTGCCCAGCCCTAGGACAACCCACACTAGCTGCACGTCTCAGCTCAGCGCGGCGTGTACAGCTCCCACTCAGCCGTGGTCTCCGACGGAGGGTAACCCTCGCCGGTGGACTCGTACTCCAAGTCCGTGGGTGGCTCCTCACCTGAAAAACACTTAAGCAGCAACCGTGAGCATGATGGCTCAATAAGACTTAACCGACTCACCTAAGCATGGAACTCTACATGAGGGATACAATGAACATAGGAGAGTAACAATGAATCAATGGACACGCCTACAAGTTCATCCTTAGTTCATCTTTTAGCCACAAGTTAACAATTCGGAAATCTGAAATTTAGTAAGCAATATTTGGTGGCACACATGTAGCAATAAATTATATCATAACAGCAGTATTGAATCATAGCATTCCATAATTTATCTATGTTACGACGCAGTGAACAAGCGGTACTCGTCACCGTGAGGGACGGTGAATTGACTCGATATAAACCTGCAGGGAAACCCAGAGAGCATGTCACATACGCCCACCCGTGGAGCTGCACAGCACGCTCACTCGATGTCGTACGGGACAACCTTTCACCCAACAGCCCAACCGTCGAACCAGTCGCACCGAAACGAGCAGGAGGTTCCCGACACGGAGCATCTCTCTATGCCCGTTGGCAGATTTCCACCTTGCTGCCCCCTCAGCCTACACCTATAAATCGGTGCGTTATGCCTCGACGCCCGGAGGGTTAGGCTACATCGGTTTATCGGGGCCCATATATCCGATATGCCTTCGGTACGTTCAATACTTGTTCAGCAGGGCCGCACACGGATCGGTCCTCAATCGACACGGACAGGGCTGCGCACACAAGACTTCCTCTTGCTGCGCCCTAGCCCCTGCCTAGTCTCATTTCATTACTAAAGTGATCTCACATCACTCAACCGAACCCGTGTGTCCCAAACCTAACTCGCGAGTAGATTCCAACTACTCGACTTGTACCGAAGTCCTATGAAACATTAAGCATAGCCTGTCTACTCGAGGTCTTAGACACTACCCTCACTCTTATGGAAAATTTCTGGCCATGCAAGTGGGGTTTTCATCCATCCTACACCTAATGCTCATAACCACTTCACACTACGTATGTAGACAAAGTAAAACTTTATAAAAGGCTTAATGCAAACCGGGGCTTGCCTTGTTGCTGCTGGTCAGGGGTTAGGTCTTCGTCCGGAAGAAGGAAGTCCAGCACTTCCGGAGTCTCTTCGCCTTCAGCGACTACACGTTAATGTAATACTACATGTCAATTTAAATGCAATGTGTAAACTTGAATACTTAATTACTAATAACTCCAGCTAGCCCTCCCCTTTGGTTCTGAAATTTTTATGGTGGCTTGGTAGGGTCCTAACCAGAGTCTTGACCAAGTTCCATTTGAAACAAAGTTCATTTGAACCTTGTACAAATAATAGTCCATTTGGTCAATATTTGAGCCTCTAAGTAATTCCAGGGGTTTTCATGGCTCCAACCATTAATTTCTGGAAACTAAAATTTAAGATGGTTCTAATGGAATTGGTTTCATGTCATTTGAAGAAATCTACTGAAAGTCATGCCCTAATTAAGATTTGAGAAAATCTGAAAAATGTTTCTGTACATTTTTCTATTTCCTCAGGGCAGTTCTCTTAGCCACCCAATTAGGGTAACTTTTACTGTGATTCAAGGATTTTCCAATGACCCTCTCAGCCAAATTTCAGCATTTTTCATAAAGTAATTCTCCAGATAAAATTCCCAACAGTTTAGACTTTAGGGAATTAATTCTGGAAAACTATTAGGTTTCATGAGCTGAAATTGGTATTGTTGAAAAGTACTAATACTCCTGAGTTCAGCAAAATTTGGTTCACTGGATTTGGAGTTTCCTAGCAAAAGTTCTATTCATTTGAAGTTTGAACTAAAACTGGAAATTCCAAAATGTTTAAATCCTGCGGGTGGGTCAATCGCACACGTGTCGACCGCTGGAGCCGAGCCACACAGGGCCACAGACTCCTTCCCGTGCAGCCACACTGGATCCTGGACCACAGAAAATCCCGCACGTCTACTCCCAGCTGCTGACGAGTGGGACCGCCCCCCTTCGTCTTCCTCCAGCCACCCGCGCGACACCGCCGCCGAGCTCGCCGGAGCTCTCGCCGGGAAGGGGTTCCGGCCCCCGGAACTTGCTAATTTTTACCGCCACTGCACATTTTTGCGCGAGGAACACGTTGCCGGCCTTACCTCGGATCGAGGATGACCGGAAACCTGGGCGCGACGGCGACAGTAGCTGCGGTAACTTCGGCGGCGTCGCTAGGGCATTGTACTGTCCCAACCTTGCTCCGGTTAGCTCCTACAGCATCGCCATCACTACAGGAATCGGGACTATAGACGACGGCTGGAAACCGTCGTCAATAAGGACACTACCGTCGTCAATAACTTATTGACGACGGTAAATGTTTACAGACGACGGTTTCCAGCTGTCGTCAATTATTAGTCGTCAATAAGTTTATTGACGACGGTAACCGTCGTCAATAAATTTATTGACAACAGCTAAATCTAGCTGTCGTCAATAAACTTATTGACGACAGCTAAATCAGGCTGTCGTCAATAAGCTTATTGACGACGGTTTACACTAGGCCGTCGTCAATAACAATGGCTTATTGACGACAGTTTACACTAGGCCGTCGTCAATAACAATTGCTTATTGACGACGGTTTCTGATACCTGGCCGTCGTCAATACTTATGGCTTATTGACGACGGCCAAGTACCAGAAACCGTCGTCAATAAGCTTTTCAATTTTTTTTAAAAAAAATAGAAAATCCTGCCCTGGCTTCGAGGCCAGCCCTGGCTCGATGGCCAGATCACAGGCAATCAAAATATACATCACAGAATTGCATAAAAACACTATACGCACGCCACACTACCCTACGCTACCCCGACCGCTGCCACCGGAGTCCAGGAAGTCGTCGTGCGCTCGTCCAAACGCTGGTTGCTGAGGGGATGGAGTTTCCTGAGCCCGCGTCGCCGATCCCTATGATGTACATGTATAGTTAGACAAATTAGAAGTTCACAAATGTGTATAAGATTAAATAAACTCATTAAAAGTTAAAATTGAGCAAGTTAGCTAGATTTGGCTATGTTTGAGTAAGTTTGCTCATATTTTACTAAGTTTGAGAAGTATGGACTAGTAGTGTTTGTGTTTGAGCTAGTTCAAAAAGTTTTGGCTATGTTTGAGTAAGTTTGGTCATATTTGACTATAGTTGAGTAAGTTGTACCATATTTTACTCAGTTTGAGGATGTTTAACTAGTTTTCTCTAAGTTTAAGTAAGTTTGACCAAATTCAACTAAATTTGAGCAAATTTAACTAGTTGCAGCTATTATGAGAAATTTTGTACCTGTGCTCCTGACGTCGGCCCCTGTGGTAGCTGTATCGGTGGCGGCGCCCACTTAGGAAAGACAACGGGTTGTCCTGTGGCCATAGCCTGCAAATATGAAGTAAATTATTATACATGTCATTTATATATTAGAAACGTTGAGTACATTGATCTGAACTTACCTGCATGGCAGCTTGCAGCTGTAGCATGTACGAGTGTTGATACTCGTCCCTAGCCCGGAGCTCGGCTGCCTGCCTCTCGTTCGCGAGCCTCAGCGCTTCCTGCGTCCTCTGAAGCTCCTCCTGGACACTCTGGAGCTCCAGATCACGGCTGCCACGCCTGCTGGATCCACCCTGCGATGAAGAAGCCCTCGAGTAAGACCGCGCCTCCCTCGAGTCTACTACTCCATCGAAGATGGCCAACCTACACAACGAAGTAAGAGTATTAAAGTTTCGTATCTCGAAGTTAATGAAAGTAAATGAAAACAACATAACTCACCGGCCGTGAGGTTTACCGCCTCCGCTTGCATAGGCGGCTTCAGGTACGATCGGCGAGTTCTGCCAATTGTAATCGTCGCCTCGAAGCCTCCGCACCTCCTCCCCATACTTTTCCTGAAAATACAGAAAATTAAAGTCATCAGAAGTTTTAAAGATAATACAATTAAGTCAACTAAAGAACTCACCAACGTCTCTGTCGCTGTCTGAGAAGACAGCTGATCAGGCTGCGAGGGGTCACTTCCCATGTGACCCCTCCTCCACACCTGGATAGCGGTCGGCTCCTGACCGATCTCGCGCTCCTATCGATACGTGTTAGCACAATGGTAGCGATAGAAATTAACTAGAATATAATTCGAGTATCACTTACCATCCGTTTAGCAAGGCGTACGTAGCCGTCCCCGCCAAGACGGTGTTTCCCATCCGTCCCTCGACTCCGTCGACGGGTCATCGACACGCCTTGGAAGCCCTGGCTCGCCCAACGAGCACACAGGGAACTGTAGGCATCCGGACAGGACTCAAGCCACGGTACGCTGACCTGCACACATTTGTTGTTGGATGAAAATATTGATGAAAATTGGATAATGAAGCAAAGTAAAATAAAGAATTTACCTCTGCGTACTGTGCCTCCGTCAAGTACTTGTCCGCCACATCCCTAAACTGCCCCGGCTCACCCTCGTCCGGATGCAACTTATAGTACGCCTTCGTAGCCTGAATGCGAGCCGTTGAAATCGACTGCGTCAGGAGCTTCCTAGCGTTGTTGTTGAAGACCAGGCGAGCGTGATCCAGCTGGGCCTCGTCCTCCAAACGGTAATATTTCTACAAGTAGAAATATACAAATTAATGTATTTAACATATAATAGGTTCGCATTTAACAAATAGAAGATTTACTTACCATGAATTCATGCCACACATGCTCCTGGTGGTTGCGGTAGGTAATGTCCTGGGCCGTAGCGTAATCGTCCCAAGACGTAGCAGCCCGTCCGTTCACTAGACCGGGGTAGTGACAACGGATGAGCTGGCCCAGGACAGCGTTGACCTGGCGGTGGCGTCCTTGACCCGTGAACGAGTCATCGGCCCAAGACCTAATACACGATTCTCAATTAGTACATATATAAGTGTTAAAATATCTAAATTGATTTGTTATAGATTTACTTACCTATCGCCAACCGGACGAATAACGACCCGATCTTCTGGCCGTGCAGGAACCGGAGGAGGAGCCACGTAGTGGCTCCTCCTGTAACGCCGCTGTGGAGCCGGCTCCACATCAGGCTCTGTGGAAGGCTCTGAAGCAGGGTCTGAATCCTGCGGTGCCGGAACCTGAAGAGGATCCGAAGCAGGATCTGTAACAGGCTCTGAAACCTGTGGTGTCTGAAGAGGACCCCTGGCCTCTGTCTCCTCAGACGTAGAGTCGTCCTAAAAATTTGAAGATTGGTAATATAGATTTAAGAAAGTTATTTATATAATTTATGTAATTTAATATTCTTTACCTGTCGTGACCGCTCTCGTGACCCCTGGCCTCTGTCGAGGCCCAACAGCTGAGACAGTCTACCATTGCTAGACTGACAGCCCTGGAAAACGGAGTCTGCTCTCGGGGGCAGAAAGCCCCGCGTCCCCCGTCGTCTACTGCTCGATGACATCCTGATGAAAGGAAATTTGATAATGAATTTAAAGGAAAATATAGAAGACGAAAGAAGAGATGAAAGAAACGATACTTGTACTTAATTTCAAAATTCGTCAGTATCACGATCATGTACTCTACTTCGTAAACCGGACCATCGATCTTTTGTCATGGTTGTTCGCCGTTTTCGTTTTTTCACATTATGAGTCTGTACATCTTGTGCATCTCCAACTAATTCATCGAGTCGTAGACCAGGCTCAACGATAAAAGAATCTGGCAACTCTTCTTCTTGGTAAACAACATCTGCCTCATCAATGTAACCAGTATTGTCCGGTGTATATAACCGCTCACGAGGATTCACCTTTTGTACAACCCACCATGCACTAAGTTTTTCGCATGGATATTGTAGATAGTACACTTGTTCGACTTGGTGTGCAAGGACAAAGGTGTCGTAGCCTCGTAGTCGGTCCTTGTGTTTGACTTCTACCATGCCAAATTGGTTTTGTCGAGTTCCATTGTTATTCTCAAACCAATCACAGTCAAAGAAGACTACTTTAAGGTCTTTACTCCCAGCAAAACTAAATTCTAGGATTTTGTTTATGATTCCATAGAAATTAGTTTCATGTCCTTCGGCATCGGCGGCCCTTGTCACAACTCCGGTGTTTGATGTTGCCCTTAGAGGACGTTGAGCTTCAAATTGAGTTGAACGGAATCGGAACCCATTGACATCATATCGACCGAAGAGTTTAACTTTAATGGATCCGTTGGACAGTTGTCGCAAATCTTCATGAACACCGACTTGTGTCTTGCACTGTCCAACATATGAAGTAAGAAGACTATTTTATGCTATGAACATAATTACTAAGAGGAACAAGACAAGGAAAACGTTACATGATTTCGAAACCACGTTTGGAAGTTAGGTCCTCCATTTACTCCATAGTGTCGCATTGTTTGTATTTGCTTGCTGCTTAGACTTCCAATTTTGTCGATCGAACTCACTAAATCAGGACAAAAAAGAATTATTGGTGTAGATGTATAACACACCACACAAATTAGTATAGATGTTGAACAACCACTTACTGAAAAAAATTGTCCATCCCATCTATGTTAGCGTACATGTATAACAAAGCAGCTGTCTTTTCATCTGCTGAAGCATCATAGCTCGTGCCACTACCAACAGTGGTGCCTCTCGTTTGAAAAAGTGAGAGTTCGCTACAAGAGGTTGCTTCAGCCATATTATACCGTAACACCGATGCATTAACATTGTGTTCTTCTGCAAAGTAGACACTTGAAAAGTATCCTATCTCCTGAAGTGTAAATGCTTCGGCGATGCATCCTTCAACCCTTGCCCTATTACGAACCATCGGTTTTAGGCATCTGAGTGCTCTTTCAATGTGGTACATCCACCTATATTGAACAGGGCCACCTACTTTAGCTTCATATGGAAGATGGATTAGAAGGTGTTGCATTGGATTGAAGAACCCTGGAGGAAATACTTTTTCCATCTTACATAAAAGCACGGGTATCTCTTTTTCCAACTTCTCCATGATCTCCCTTTTGATTTCTTTAGCACAAAGCTGTCTATAAAAATAGCTAAGCTCGGCTAACACCTTCCAAACCTCATCGTCAAGATAGCCTCGAAACATAACCGGCAGAAGTCTTTCCATGATTATGTGATAATCATGGCTCTTCAAACCAGTAAGATTTCCAGTCTTAACATTAACGGCTCTTCTCAGGCTAGCAGCAAAACCGTCTGGGAACTTCAACTGTTTCAACCACTTGAAGACTTCTTTCTTTTCTTTTGGTCGAAGGCAGAAAGAAGCTCGTGGTTTGCCACCAGCTTCGGAGAGCTCAAGACTTGGTCGGTTACAAACCTCTGCCAAATCCTTCCGAGCTTTTATATTGTCTTTTGTTTTTCCCGTCATATCCAAGCACGTGCTTATGATGCATTTCGCCCATGTTACGTTCCTGGTGCATGACATCAATGTTATGCATTAGAATTAAAGACTTCATATACGGTAACTCCCATAGTGCACATATATGAGTCCAATTGTGATCCTCTCCGTAACCAACAAAATATCCAGGACGACCTTCATCTGGCACTAGATTGTTGAGCTGTTTAACAATTTCCGACCCGTTCAGACGTTGTGGTGGTCCCTTTTTTACAATGGTACCCTTCCTGAAGGCATTTCTCTGTTGCCTAAACACGTGATTTGGCGATAACCAACGTCTATGACAATCAAAGTAGCATATCTTGCCACCATGACTTAGACGAAAACAATCCGTGTCCGAAGCACATATTGGACATGTCAATCGACCATGAGTGCTCCAGCCAGAAAACATGTCGTAAGCTGGAAAATCATGAACAGACCACAAGTACGCAGCTCGAAGGTTGAATTTCTGTTTTCTATAACAGTCGTACGCTTCGACTCCTGTCCATAACATTTTGAACTCTTCAATCAATGGCTGCATCATCACGTTCAGTCGTGAACCAGGATGATCCGGTCCAGGTACAATAAGGCATAGGAACATGAACTCATACTTCATACAAAGCGATGGTGGTAAGTTGTAAGGAATAGCGAACACGGGCCAACAAGAGTATGGTGTGGCGTTTGTACTAAACGGTGAGAAGCCATCTGTCGCCAACCCAAAGCGAATATTTCTCGCGTCATTGGCGAAATCTAGATCGAAGTGGTCAAGCGCCTTCCATGCCTCACCGTCCGACGGGTGCACCATCATGCTGTTGTTCTCACGTACACCTTCTTTATGCCACCTCATGTGTCTAGCTGTTTTTTTAGATAGAAACAAACGCTTGAACCTAGGTGTGACAGGCAAGTAGCGAAGCTGCTTCTGTGCGACTTGAGTCATTACTTTTGAACCGTCGTCATTAACAACTTCGACAAATCTCGCTTTACCACATTTTAAGCACTTGTTCTCGTTGGCATGCTCTCTCCAAAAAAGCATGCAATTGTCTAGACACATATCAATCTTCTCATATTTCATACCTAGACCAGAAATCAACTTCTTAGACTGATACATATCTTTAGGCACTTTATGTGGTTGTGGAAGGATATCACTGATCAATTTGATAAGATCGTTGTAGCAGTATTGGAGAAGAAATACTTAGACTTAATGGCCATAAATCTAGTCATGAAAGTAAGGAGCGTCACTTCGGTGTGTTCATGCAACGGCTCTTCTGAAGCTTTGAGAAGCGTGAAAAACGCTTCAACCTTCGTTGGAGGAGGATCCTCCATCAATTCAGGATTTATGGCATCAAGCATCTCGTCCATCCTATCGACCCCCGTGTTGTCATCCTCATCTGAAACTTGTAAGGGTTGAGAAGATGTCTCACCGTGAAAGGTCCACACCTCATAATCTTGCATGAAACCGTATCGACATAAGTGAAACGCCAAATTCACTTTGTCCCAACACTTTGCACCTTGACATTTCGTACATGGGCACCGCACCTTATCGATCTTTGACAATGAAAAAGCTCGATCTACAAAAGCATCTGTCTTTGCGAACCACTCATCTGAGTGACCACCAGAACTGTTCTTCCAACCGGTATACATCCAACTACGATCCTCACCCATGTTTGAATCTGCAGTTTAATGTCAAGGAAATTATAGTTACTTTATAATTTATTTATGTCACGGCCCTACATCTATTGAAAAGGATAGGTCCTAAACCCACCCAAGAGTGATCGAGCGGAGCGTGCTCATGACGAGACGCGTGGTATGGATCCAAACGAAATTTCGGCAGCATAACCCCGCTGTTCTCCACTGCACGCCCGAAAATGGTGCAGCAGAGAACAACAGGGTTATGCCGTCGAAATCTTTTCTAGATCTAAACCCGCGTTTCATCACATGCCATGCCCCCTCGGTCACTCCCAGGCTGTCCAAAAAGGGACAATTCCGAATGTACACGCCTCACATGCGTAACACATGTGAGACGGGCCCGTTCGAAACGGGTGACGCATGTTGTATAGGTTTACGTCAATCTTTCGTTTTTGAGTCATTTAAAAGAGAGAGAGGAAAGAACGAGAGAGAAGGAAAGAACGAGAGACAAAGAAGTGGGTCAGCCGTCCTAAGTTATGCCCCACTGGGGCCTGCCATTATGTTACGACGCCTTTAGGGTTAGCCGTCGTACGTTATGCCCTGTCGTAAGTGGGTCAAATATGAAACCGCACCGTCGGGACCTGTCGTCCAATCGCGGGAGCTTGCCGTCCTCGGTGCCTGTCTCGACTAATACATTACCAATAAATGGGCCGTGACAGACCCTAAATGGATCGTGTCAGGCCGGACCGGGCCGAAACCCATTTATTTACATATAGTAACTAATCACGCAATCAATCAAAGTATTATTTAAACAATAATCAATTACAATACTAATTAAACAATTAATCAACTAAGGCCGGAGCTCGGGGCGGCTGAGGCACGGCCGGGGCTCAGGGCGAGCAGGGGCGGCCGGGCGGGGCTTGGGGCGGGACGGCAGCGGCGGCGGCGGGGCGGGGCGCGGGATTCGTTTTCACGTTTCTGAGGTATATTGCTGAGACAAGCAGTTTTGGTGTTTTTTATCCAAGAGAGGAAGGAGAAATGGAAATGTTTATAGCCTATACTGATAAAGACATAGCTGGTGATGTAGATGATAGGAAAAGCACCTCTGGTGTTATATTTTTCCTTGGGAGGAGCCCTGTTAGTTGGCAATCTTCAAAGCAAAGAGTGGTGGCACTGTCAAGTTGCGAAGCTGAGTATATTGCAGCTGCTGCTGGTGCTTATCAAGCAATTTGGCTAGCACGTTTGCTAGCTGAAATCAAGGATGCTGATGTGAGTGTACCAGTGATAAGAGTAGATAACAAGTCTGCTATCTCTTTGATCAAAAATCCAGTTCACCACGACCGATCAAAGCATATAGATGTGACATATCATGTGATCAGAGAATATGAAAATTCAGGGCAGATTGAGGTACGATTTATCAGGACAGAGGATCAGTTGGGAGATAAACTGATAAAGCCTCTTTGCAAGTCTAAGTTCAGAGAACTGAATCTAAACATTGGCCTCAAGAATATTCAGTAGATGGCGCACAAGGTTTAGGAGGAGATTGTGAGAATAAACCTTGTGCACCTTGGTCAGTTAGTGAGTCAGTTTACTTTCGTTTGTGCTTTTTCTGAATTTCCTGTTTTATTGAGCTGAATTTACTTGGGTCTGTTAATTCTGTTGTTAGTAGTGGGTGCATGACCAAGAGGCATGCAAGTAGTGCAGATCTCCGTGCCGAGAGAGTCGCTCGTGTGGCATAAAGGTCGTCAGCTTTCAGTTGTTTATATTCAGTCAATATACAGAAACCAGCAGTCAGTTTTGCTGCTGCACAAAAACTCCCATTTTTGCCTTGCGTTCTGTTCCAGTGTGTGTGTGCAGAGGAGCTCGCCGGCAGTCTAGTGGAGGCTGTTTCTCCGGCATGTTCTGACAACGGATGACCATTAAGCTAACATGAATGGTTAATCTGCTTCCTTGATGAAATAATGCCCCTGTCTAAGCCATGAACACAATTTGTATTTTGTAATAATGAGGAAACCACCCTGATGCTTTCTAATTTCTGTCAATTATCAAACCTTAAAAGATCAGGTAATAATGTGTCTACATTGAAAAAACATCATGAAACAGTGATATCCATCGCAATCAGTTAAGAGTGGCCAGTCATGATGAATTCACCCAAGTAAACTTGTAACTTACTTGGTTATTCTGCATATCAGTTAAGAGAGGCCGGAGGGGAGGGGGGGGGACTTACCTCGGCCGGAGACGGGCGGCGGCGGTGGCGGGGACGGGCGGCGGCGACCGGGGGACGGCGGCGGCGGCGACCGGTGCGAGTTGGGAGGCGGCGACCGGCGGCGGGGACCGGCGGCGGCGGCGACCGGCGGCGGCGGCGACCGGCGGCGGCGGCGACCGGCGGCAGCGGCGGGGAACGGCGGGGAGGGCGACGAGACTGATCGCGCGGCGCGAGTCGGGAGGCGGCACTGTGGCCGCCTCCCGGCTCGCGCACGGGTTATATGTCCGGTAATTGACGACGGTGCCAGGTCACCGTCGTCAATAACTGGGTTTTTGACGACTGTGCTAGGTCACCGTCGTCAATAATAGCTAAAGACGACGGCCACCGTCGTCAATTATTTATTGACGACGGTGCTCGCTCAGCTGTCGTCAATAACTGTGTTATTGACGACGGTGCTAGGTCACCGTCGTCAATAACTCCTCGGGTGGGCTCGAATTAAGTTGAAGACGACGGGCACCGTCGTCAATTATTTATTGACGACGGTACTCGCTCAGCTGTCGTCAATAACTGTGTTATTGACGACGGCTTTTCCTAGCCGTCGTCAATAAAATTAAAGACGACGGCCCCGTCGACAATAAATCTGGCCGTCGTCAATGATCGTTTTTCCTGTAGTGCATGACCTACGGAGCAACTTCTAGGGCTCTGATCTTGCGAGAAACGTCGGCAACTAGGGGCTCACCGTGTGACCTAGGGCGATTTCGGGGAAAACTGGAAAAACTCGAAGAACTGAGGGTTTCCTTGATGGTTCTTCCTAGTTCTTGATCCCACGTGCCCGCACGGATGTCTACAACTGGGTTTCTAGGTCTGGTGAGGAGTGATTCGGTGTGTGAGGCGAATTTGCCGATTTACCCGAACCGGGTTATATCGCATGCTCTCGGCAAGAACTGGAATTCCGGCCAGCACACCTCATGGCATGCGGCCGGCGTTGTTGGACAGGGAGCACACTTCCAGGCGAACCTCCTGGCCCGCTCAACTCGACGGGGGATCAAGCCTAGCGGCCAGGCTGGGAGTTTTCGGTCCCGGCGGCTCTACCCGGTGTGGAATGAAAACAAGGAGCTCGGGGGCAGTTTACCGTGGATGGGGCGCCGGGGTATCGTGTATAGCACGTCGAGGACGCCACGGCGAAGCTCGGGGTGAGATTAGACTCGCTTGCTAGCTGCTGGGACGGGAGGACGCCGGGGCACCGAAAGTTTTCGGTGTGCGGCGGTGTTTCTGCGTCGAGGGGTTCGGGAACAGTCAAGGCCGTCACGGGAGTCGGTTCCAGAGGGAAATATCGCTGGGCGACCGCCTCGTCGACGCACGCTATGGGCTGGCACTCGGGAGGTGGCGTTCGGGGAACCAGCTCGCTGGCGCACGGAGGGAGTTTGCTTCGGCGAGAAACAGAGCGCTGTCCGGTGTTGCACCTCCCTCCCACTGCATTGTGGGCCCAACTTTCCCCCCTAATCCTTTCTTCCCCATTTCTTTTGTAAATATCCCAGCTACTAAACATTGAATGAGAGTCTTAGCCCCCAAGTATTGGTTTGAATTTGAGTTCTCAAATTTAAACTTTGTTGGGTTAAATTTGCTTCATGTTTAAACTGAAATTCAAATTCAGTTTTGAATTATTGCAAATTTAGCTCCCGACAAGATGAATTCCAATGGGAATGAAAATTGGTGGGCTAGCTCAGAAAAATGTGCTGAGTTTGAATATGAAACTAACTTTTGAATTTGAGGGATGAAAGTTGCTGCAATTTGAATTTACATTCAAATTGGCCTCTTTTTCAAATACCTCCAAAAGTGCCTCAAAAAGTGTTGGATTTACATGAAGTTTGGCCTGTACCTTCCCAAGACTTTTCAAGTCCTAGGGATGAGCTCAACCTCTCATGTTCATGTGTAGAAATCCCACTTTGTGAAAGTGTAGGCTTTCCCCTCTAATCACTCTTTTGATGGAGGTTACTTGCTCTTCACAATTTTTCACAAGCTATCCACAACAAAAACTGTGGTGTTGTGAGGTGATGAAAAGTTTTTGCAAGTCCCTTTTCTTGGGCTTTTACAGTGGTGACGCGATTAGCATGCGAACGGGGTGGTCAGGAGGACGGGAACACGTTGCCGATGTTGCACAGAGACATAGCTACGGCGGTTAGCCGGCGGAGGCATGATGTCCAACGTGTTCAGCGTCCAAAGTTACGTGGGGGCGGCAAGTCTCATCGTCGCCGGCGGGCTAGGTCGCCGGGAACGCCGACCTTGCTGGAGCTCCGGCGGCTCGGGGTGGCGGCATCGAGAGGTAGACGAAGGCGCGGGTCCCACATGTCAGCTGCTGAGTTAAGCGCACGCGATGTGGCGGACCGGGATCCGCTCATCCAGGATCGCAGAGGGTGGTGCCGCGCGATGCGACACCCGACAGCACACGTCATAAGAACACATTATATTATATGGGAAAAACAAACTGAATGTACAAATTAGTACACTTCTCAGTTACAAACTAGGATCTTTATTACACAGCTGAAGTTTCTTTTGTACAACTCACGCCCGCCTATCTAGCAAAAGTCGGTTGCCCAGCCCTAGGGCAACCCACACTAGCTGCACGTCTCAGCTCAGCGCGGCGTGTACGGCTCCCACTCAGCCGTGGTCCCGGACGGAGGGTAACCCTCGCCGGTGGACTTGTACTCCGAGTCCGTGGGTGGCTCCTCACCTGAAAAACACTTAAGCAGCAACCGTGAGCACGAAGGCTCAGCAAGGCTTAACCGACTCACCTAAGCATGAAACTCTACATGAGGTGTACAAGGACATAGGTTAGCTATGTTGCAGCAAATGGACACGCCTACAAGTTCATCCTTAGTTCATCTTTTAGCAACGAGTTAACAGTTCATGAAGCTGAAATTTAGTGAGCAATATTTGGTGGCACACATGTAGCAATACAATTATATCATAACAGCAATATTGAATCATAACATTTCATTCATTAGTCTACGTTACGACGCAGTGAACAAGCGGTACTCGTCACCGTGAGGGATGGCAAATCGACTCGATATACACCTGCAGGGAAACCCAAAGAGCACGTCACGTACGCCCACCCGTGGAGCTGCACAGCACGCTCACTCGATTTCGTACGGGACAACCTTTCACCCAACAGCCCAAACATCGAACCCGTCGCACCGAAATGGACAGGAGGTTCCCCACACGGAGCATCTCTCTATGCCCGTTGGCAGATTTCCACCTTTCTTCCCTCAACCTACACCTATAAATCGGTGTGCTATGCCTCGACGCCCGGAGGTTTAGGCTACATCGGTTTATCGGGGCCCATATATCCGATATGCCTTCGGTATGTTCAATACTTGTTCAGCAGGGCCGCACACGGATCAGTCCTCAATCGACACGGACAGGGCCGCGCACACAAGACTTCCTCTTGCTGCGCCCTAGCCCCTGCCTAGTCTCATTTTCATTACTAAAGTGATCTCACATCACTCCACCAAACCCGTGTGTCCCAATGCCTATCTCTCGAGTAGATTCCAACTACTCGACTTGTACCGAAGTCCTATGAATCATTAAGCATAGCCTGTCTACTCGAGGTCCTTGACACTACCCTCACTCTTTTAGGAACCTTTGGTTATGCAAGTGGGGTTTTATTCATCCAATACCTAATGCACATACTGACTTCATATGACACATGTAAACAAAGTAAAAACTTATAAAAAGGTTAATGCAAACCGGGGCTTGCCTTGTTGCTGCTGGTCAGTAGTTAGTTCTTCGTCCGGAAGTAGGAAGTCCAGCACCTCCGGAGTCTCTTCTTCAATCGCTACACGTTATTGAAAGACTACATGTAAATTTAAATGCAATGTGTAAACTTGAATACTTATTTGCTAATAACTCTAGCTAGCCCTCCCATTTGGTTCTGAAATTTTTGTGATTCTTGGTAGGCTCCTAACCAGAGTTGTGACCAAGTTTCATTTGAAACAAAG
Organism: Neostapfia colusana; assembly: GCA_030760725.1. Taxonomy (NCBI): domain Eukaryota; kingdom Viridiplantae; phylum Streptophyta; class Magnoliopsida; order Poales; family Poaceae; genus Neostapfia; species Neostapfia colusana. The sequence goes on from JASWHV010000013.1 coordinate 78,053,178, forward strand.
TTCATTTGAACCTTGTACAAATAAAAGCCCATTTGATCAATATTTGAGCCTCTGACTAATTCCAGGGGTTTTCATGGCTCCAACCATTACTTTCTGGAAACTAGACTTTAAGATGGTTCTAATGGAGTTGGTTTCATGTCATTTGAAGAATTCTACAGAAAGTTATGCCCTAATTAAGATTTGAGAAAATCTGAAAAATGTTTCTGTACATTTTTCTATTTTCTCAGGGCAGTTCTCTTAATCACACCATTAGGGTAACTAAATTAACTTGGATGAGTCTGAAAATTTTACTGGGACCCAGGGATTTTCCAATGAAGCTCTCAGCCAAATTTCAGAATTTTTCATAAAGTAGTTCTCCAGATAAAATTCCCAACAGTTTAAAGTTTAGGGATTTAATTCTGAAAACTATTCACTTTCATAAGCTGAATTTGGTATTGCTGGAAAGTACTCAGAATTCTGAGTTCAGCAAAATTTGTTTCATCGAATTTGGAGTTTCCTAGCCAAAGTTCTATTCATTTGAAGTTTGAACTAAAACTGGAAATCCGAATAAAATTTAAACTCTGCGGGTGGGGTCCCCCGGCTACGTGTCAGCTCCTCAGCTAACCCACACCGGAGCCCGCAGAATCACCCGCGCAGCCACACGGAATCCCGGTGCCGCAGCAAATCCCGAGCGCCCTCAGCAGCGACTGACACGCGGGGCCCGCAAGGCTTCTTCCACCTCGCGCTCCCGCGGCTCCCCGCCGCCGAGCTCGCCGGAGCTCTCGCCGAAGAGGGGTTCCGGCCCTCGGAGCTCGCTGATTCTCGCCGCCTGTGCCTAACTCGACTCGGAGAACACGCTGGTGCCCTCACCGGAGCTTGACAACGGCCGGAACAGGGCTCCCGACGGCAACAGCGGCCGGAAGCTCACCGGCGACGTCGAACTCAGCATCCCCTGCACCTTTTTCGATGCGGTTTGCTTGGGGAGCTCTGCTGACACCCGCTGATCACGGATATGGGCACCGATCTCTGTGGAAACAGCTGCAACTACGACCTCACCGGTGACCTAGACCGGAAATCGGCGCCGATGCAAAAAGCTCGAAGAACATCGCCCCTACTCGATGAAACTCGATGATTTCTGATCCCAGAGACGCGTGGGCGAGTCTAGATCATGTCCTTAGCTCGGCCTAAGGAGTGGTGGCTTACTTGCTCCAAATTTTCGAATTCCTCATGGTTCGGTTCTAAACACCCCGACGCGCTAATCCCTCAAATACTTTGCCGATCGTGCGAGATAGAGGGCGAGGTCAGTATGGTCGTGATCAGTACCTCGCAGCGGTCCTTTCTTGTGTTGCGCGTCGGGCACGAGAGCGGCTGTGCTGGCTGGACGCCGGCGATCAGAGAGGGTGGCGTTTCTGTGCTCGCGCGGAATTGAGAAAGAAGCTCGGTCGGGGGGGGGGGGGAGGGGTTCTTGTTTGGGAAACAGGAGGAAGGCGGCGTGGCTGTGCGCTGGCCTTTGAGCCGCGGTTTGGCACCGTGAGGTGGCCGATTGCTGCCTCGGTGGCTCGCCGCCGTTCCCTTGCTTGCACGCGAAGTCGAGGTCGGCTGCAGCAACCGACTGCCCCTTGTGTGTGCCACTGACCTGTGGGCCTCCCCTTTACTCCTTTTTCTCTAATAATTCTTTTCTGTTTTTCCTAATTATCCCACCAGCTACTCACAATTTAATGTGAGACTTAGTCACCAAGTCTTGGTTTAAATTTGAATTCTCAAATTTGAACTGTGTTTGACTAAATTTGCTGCATGTTTAAACTGAAATTCAAATTCAGTTTTGAATTCTTGCAAATTTAGCTCTTGACAAGATGAACTCCAATGGACATGAAAATTGGTGGGCTTACTCATAAAAATGTGCTGAGTTTGAATATGAAGCTAACTTTTGAATTTGGGTGATGAAAGTTGCTGCAATTTGAATTTACATTCAAATTGGCCTCTTTTCCAAATACCTCCAAAAGTGCCTCAAAAAGTGTTGAATTTACATGAACCTTGGACTGAGCCTCCCCAAGACTTTTCAAATTCTAGGGGTGAGCTCAACCTCTCATGTTCATGTGTAGAAACCCTACTTTGTGAAAGTGAAGGCTTTCCCCTCTAATCACTCTTTTGATGGAGGTTACTTGCTCTTCACAATATTTCCTAAGATGTCCACAATAAAAACTGTGGTGTTGTGAGGTGAACAAAAAGTTTTTGCAAGTACCTTTTCTCGGGCTTTTACATCCCTCCCCCCTTAAAAGAATCTCGTCCCGAGATTACAAAAGAAGAGATAGCGATGTAGTAGGGACTTACCCGTGCTGAGAAGCCATAAACTCCGGGTAATTTGAGCGAAGGAACTCCTCGCTCTCCCACGTCGCTTCTTCGGCGGTGTGGTTACTCCAGAGTATTTTGTAGAACCACAACGTTCTGCTACACGTGGTTCGGGCTTTCTCATCAAGAATTTCCACCGGATACTCATCATATGTTAAATCCGGTTTCAGCTCGCCGATGTCTTCGGTAGGAACAGCAGCTGTATGCTTCAAACATTTTCGCAGTTGCGAAACATGGAAAACATCATGGACACCAGCCAGGGATGCCGGTAGCTCCAATCTATACGCTGCTGGTCCACACTTCTCGGTGATAGCGTAGGGTCCAATAAAACGGGGAGCGAGCTTCCCCTTCACACCGAACCGGTGCACGCCCTTCATCGGAGATACGCGGAGGTACACGTGTTCCCCAACATCAAAGTGCAACGGTCTACGCCTCTTATCAGCGTAGCTCTTTTGTCGGGATTGAGCGGCCTTCAAGTTGGCTTGAATCACCCGAACGCGCTCTTCGGCGTCGTTCACCACATCAACCCCGAATGTGACCCTTTCACCGGACTCGCACCAATTTAATGGGGTGCGGCATTTACGACCGTAGAGAGCTTCGTAGGGTGCCATCTTGATACTCGCCTGATAACCGTTGTTGTACGAGAATTCCGCCAATGGTAGGTGATCATCCCAGTTCCTACCATGGTGGATGGCACATGCTCTCAACATGTCCTCTAATACTTGGTTCACCCTCTCTGTTTGCCCATCTGTCTGAGGGTGATAAGCGGAGCTCCTGATCAACTTAGTACCCAATGCAGCGTGCAGCTGCTCCCAAAAGCGAGATACAAATAATGCACCCCGATCTGAGACGATGGTCTTGGGTACCCCGTATAGGCATAGAATCTTTGCTATGTATAGCTCCGCATATTTGCCGGCATTGTAACGTGTATTCACCGAGATGAAGTGAGCCTTATTGGTTAACCGATCAACGATTACCCATATGGAGTCATGCTTGTTGGATGTTAGGGGTAATCCCACAATGAAATCTATGCTCACATCTTCCCATTTCCATGCCGGGATCTTCAGGGGTTGCAACAGCCCTGATTTCTTCATGTGATCAGCTTTCACTCGTCTACACGTATCGCACTCGGATACGTACTTAGCTACCTCCCGCTTCATCCGTGTCCACCAAAATTTCTTTTTCAAATCTTGGTACATCTTGTTGCTGCCCGGATGAATGGAGTATTTAGACAAGTGAGCTTCATCGAGGATCTTTTTCCTCAACTCCATATCTCGGGGTACGACTATGCGGTCATTAAACCATAGTGTCCCCTCCTCATCTTTCCGGAAACATTTGATCTCCCCGTTGTCTATCCGTCTCCGGAGATGTGCCATGCCTTTATCTGTCTTCTGAGCTGCAATGATGTCCTCCCTAATGGTAGGGATGAGGGCAAGGTTGTACAGCGATCAATACGGAACCAAGTACAAACTTGGCTCTTCCTCCTCCACCGGTGTAATGGTGAGGTTATGGACATGTGATTTCCGACTCAACGCGTCGGCAACCACATTCGCCTTGCCTGGGTGGTAATGGATCTCAATTTCATAATCCTTGATCAGTTCTAACCACCTCCTTTGCCTCATATTCAGCTCCTTCTGGGTGAAAATGTATTTTAAGCTCTTGTGGTCGGTGTAGAGATGCACCAGATTCCCCAGGAGATAGTGCCTCCACATTTTTAGCGCCAACACCATGGCAGCAAGCTCAAGATCATGAGTCGGATAGTGCTGCTCATGGTTCCGAAGTTGGCATGAGCCATAAGCGACCACACGTCCTTCCTGCATCAACACGCAGCCGAGCCCAATACCGGACGCGTCACAGTACACGTCGAAGGGCTTTGTTGTATCCGGCTGAGCTAAGACCGGGGCTGTGGTGAGATGCTTCACCAACGTTTGGAATGCTCCCTCACACGCCGAGTTCCAAACATATTTCATCCCTTTCTTCAGTAACTCTGTCATGGTTTAGCGAGCTTGGAGAAGCTTGGAATGAAGCTCCGGTAGTATCCCGCTAACCCGAGGAAGCTTCTGACTTCATGAACTGAAGTGGGAGCTTTCCATTTCAGCACTTGCTCTATTTTGCTTGGGTCAACTGCAATGCCTTCTGCCGAGATGATATGTCCCAAGAATGGCACTTGGCTGATCCAAAACTCGCACTTGCTGAACTTGGCGTAGAGCTTGTGGTCTCGCAATCGTTGAAGAACGATTCACAAGTGTTCGGCATGTTCGGCTTCTGTCTTGGAGTAAACCAAGATATCGTCGATGAACACTACCACGAACTTGTCCAGCTCCGGCATGAACACCGAGTTCATGAGATACATGAAATGGGCTGGAGCATTTGTGAGACCAAAGGACATGACGAGATATTCATATAACCCATATCTCGTCGAGAAGGCCGTCTTCGGGATATCCTCCGCCCGGATCTTGATCTGGTGATATCCAGAGCGAAGGTCCATCTTTGAGAACACACTTGCACCCACAAGTTGATCAAACAATATGTCGATGCGGGGCAGTGGGTACTTATTCTTGATGGTGACGACGTTGAGTGGCCGGTAATCCACACACAGCCTTAAGGTTTCATCTTTCTTTTTCACGAACAGCGCTGAGCATCCCCAAGGCGAGGAACTCGGCCTAATGAAACCCTTGCTCAATAGATCATTGAGTTTTTCTTTCAGTTCCGCCAGCTCATTTGGAGCCATCTTGTATGGTCTCCGTGATATGGGCGTAGTCCCGGGTGCAAGTTCAATCTTGAACTTGACATCCCGCTCAGGTGGCATGCCCGGAAGATCATCAGGAAACACGTCGGGGTACTCCCGGACTACGGGGATGTCTTCTAACTTGAGAGCTTCAGCATTATTAACTGCTAAAACTTCCCGGACTGGCGTGTCTAACACCATGGATTGCGGACGGTGGAATGGAGAATTTAAGTGAACCGTCCGTGTCCGAGTCTCTAGGACAGCGCCATGGTATTGTAGCCATGACATCCCTAAGATTGCATCAATCTTTTGTCCCATAAGGATTATCAGGGTGGTGGGATATAGTTTCCAACCTAAGCACAGAGGTGCCTTTGGAATCATCATATTAGCTGAAATCTTCCCTCCCGGTGAGCAGATCATATAAGTGCAGTCAGTTGGGAAGACTTGAATTTGATGCTTAGCCACATAGGATGCACTTATAAAGTTGTGGGTTGCACCAGAATCAAACAATATGACAATGGCTTGATGGTTGAGAGTAAACGTACACGCCAGCACGTTGTCTCCCTCTGGGGCGTCCTCATTGTCGAGGTTGCAGACACCCCCAGTCCGCTGACCAACCTTCTTCACCGGAGGTCGGCCTCGAGCACCGCCCTGGAACTGGGCTTGCCCGCTGCTCTGCTGCCCCTGGGGACAGTCCTTCGTGAAATGGCCTGCCTGGCCACACGTGAAGCAGGTGAAATAGGGCGGTCCCCCGCTGATCGGTGGACGGAATCCCGGGGCGCGTTGTGGCGGTGGAAACGCCCGGGGTACCGTCTGCTGCTGCTGCTGTCTTGGTTGTGGCATCGGCGGACGGAACGGAGGTGCCTGAAAGGGACGTCCCCCGAACCATTGCGGTCGCGCCGGTGGTTGCCACTGCTGCCCGGATGGTGTCCGATACACCATACGGTACTTCTGGGGAGCGCCACTCCCACCGCTGGGTGGAGCGCTGCGCTTCCTCTGCTCAGCTGCCAACTCCCGCTGAGCATCCTCTTGCATGATCGCGGCATTGACTAAGTCTTTGAATGTGCCGCGATTCCACTGAACGAGATGGGTCTTCATTTCGGGGTGTAACCCCCGATAGAAATGTTCCCGCTTCTTCTCCTCAGTGGAGATATAGTCTGACGCGTACTGCGCCAGATGGTTGAAGGCACGAGAGTAGTCATGGGCACTCCTCCCGCCCTGCTTCAGCTCCAAGAATTCTTGGAACTTCCTCTTCATGATCCCGGGAGGAATATGATAGGCGCGGAACGCCTCCCGGAACTCTTGCCATTCCACGGCATGGCCAGCCGGACGTGAGGCGACATAGTTCGCCCACCACGCACCAGAGGCACCGTGGAGCTGCTGTGCTGCGAACAAGGGTTCTGCCGCTCCGTACATTGGAGCAGCCCGAACTTGGACTCGATAGTCCGCAGCCAGTTGTCCGCCTCCAGTGGTTCTTCGGCTTCGGTGAACACTGGAGGGTGCATACTCATGAAATCCGAGTACGACACTTCCCGGGGCTCACGAGGCCCCCTATCTTGACGTCCCCCCACCTGGGACGTATTCTGCACAATCGTGCGGAGCAGGTCGGTCTGCTCTTCACGACCTCCCACCAGTGCCGCTATCACATCCGCTAGAGTAAGCGGAGGCGGCGGTGGTGGCTGCTGCTGCGGGGTGCTGTCGTAGGCCGGTGGCTGAGAGTCATCGCCTCCCCCTTGGCTAGAGCCACCAACCTCGTGCGTGGTCCTAGTGCGAACCATCTGCAACCATACGACAATAACGTCAGTCCCGCAACAGATTGCATGCAGTCCAATAAAAATAGGCGTAAAACATAATGACAATAATTCATGCGATACATCTCGTATGTAGATAATGTAATAACTTTGCACAAGCTACACCATTACCAGACCAAACACAAGCTAGTTTAATCCAACTTGATGAACCTCCACTTTGGAAGCTCACCATAACTAGGTTTGGTCTCTAAGAGACATTACTATCGCGTTGTCATCACGTATACCACCCTTAGGGTACAACACCCTCTCCAATGAGTTCAACTGTCATTCTTCTGTCAGAATGACCAGTTTCTACCTATTCCAAGTTTTGATCTGGTTCTGGGCATTTTCATGACTCAAGTTGAATACCAAAGTTAAAGTTAACTTCAGTATCTTTCCAACGAGTATTCATTTGCCCCCATATCAGCTTTGGTTAAAAAGTTATGATAATTCAAAGTCAGCAGAATTTCTGGAAGAATTTTAACAGCACCTCCCTTGGAAGTTGCTGTTTTCAATTCGAGTTTCCACTGAACTCTGTGCTGAAACTTCAGAAACTTTGAATTGCAAAGATGTCACACATCTCCTCCCCTTTCTAAGGATGTATCATATGAAATTTTTAAAAATTTTCTACTGGGATTTATGTTTGAAAAACAGAACAGTCCAGAGAATGTTTTACTCTGTCCTGGTTCTGGACAGTTTACATTCCTCTGGGATTTAAGCCATCTTAAGGTGAGTTTCAGCTCTGGAAGTCTACAACAAAGTTGTAGAGTACTTAAATACCTTTCCCGAACTATATAGCACACCTCTCTGGGCTAAAAGACCTGTGATTTATGGCCTGTTCAAGATCAGCAAACTTGCTGTCCAAAACAGAGCACTCTGTTTTTCAGTCTTTTTGGAACTACACTCATCACTATCCCATTCTTATACCCAACCAGGGTCCTAAATGTTGAACCTATAGATTTTAATTCCTGGTTATCATTATTTTCATGCATATTCCTACAATATCTCGTTACTACGTTCCTCACAAAAGAAAATCCTAACCGGATCATACCGGCATATACGTCTCAAGTGTGGCACTAAACGGTCTCTCGCACACGTTTTCTACACGGATACATACATGGTTAGTACCTGCAGAAGACCACACAATAATGGTGCACTCAATGGTTATTCATTTCAGGTAGTTCCATATTTGAAAGTAAATACAAACGCCCGTATCATTGTCATACGGCCGTCCTTGAGTTAGGTCACGTCTCAAGGTACGTGATCGTGTTTCAACACCACACGACGGGGAACCCGAGTAGGTCATGAACGGGTCGTCACGGTTGGGAATGTTATCAACCCAACAGATACCACCTACTGCCCTGCAGGGCACGCCGATGGCAAGCGCTGCGTATGTCCTCCTGGGCTATTTCCAGACGAACACACTCCCGCGTTACTGACCACGCGATGGGGTCTCCACTTACTTGCCTAATGCACGCTAGGGATCAGCGTTTCATATGAACTCAGGAACATGAAGAGTCCAAAAGTTTCATATTGACATCTCACACCAAGCTGTGAGATCAATCCCTGAACCACGTTCCTCGTCAGGGGGAGCTAACCGAAATTGAACCGCTTTCGGTGGCGTTCCTTACCATACATACCAGAGCGTAGGTGCGTCGTTACATAATTAAAATTCAGAATTATAACACATAAGTTAGTCTTTGCCACTTTAAGTAACTATGCTAATATAGTCCTTACTTGGGCAACTACCGATTCCTCACCGTATACCTAAGTTTTTCCCATAATGCAGTCCTTAAGTACTGTGCTATCCCCACTGCAGCTCTGATACCAGGTGTGGCGGACCGGGATCCGCTCATCCAGGATCGCAGAGGGTGGTGCCGCGCGATGCGACACCCGACAGCACACGTCATAAGAACACATTATATTATATGGGAAAAACAAACTGAATGTACAAATTAGTACACTTCTCAGTAACAAACTAGGGTCTTTATTACACAGCGGAAGTTTCTTTTGTACAACTCACGCCCTCCTATCTAGCAAAAGTCGGTTGCCCAGCCCTAGGGCAACCCACACTAGCTGCACGTCTCAGCTCAGCGCGGCGTGTACGGCTCCCACTCAGCCGTGGTCCCCGACGGAGGGTAATCCTCGCCGGTGGACTCGTACTCCGAGTCCGTGGGTGGCTCCTCACCTGAAAAACACTTAAGCAGCAACCGTGAGCACGAAGGCTCAGCAAGGCTTAACCGACTCACCTAAGCATGAAACTCTACATGAGGTGTACAAGGACATAGGTTAGCTATGTTGCAGCAAATCGACACGCTTACAAGTTCATCCTTAGTTCATCTTTTAGCAACGAGTTAACAGTTCATGAAGCTGAAATTTAGTGAGCAATATTTGGTGTCACACATGTAGCAATACAATTATATCATAACAGCAATATTGAATCATAACATTTCATTCTTTAGTCTACGTTACGATGCAGTGAACAAGCGGTACTCGTCACCGCGAGGGACGGCGAATCGACTCGATATACACCTGCAGGGAAACCCAAAGAGCACGTCACGTACGCCCACCCGTGGAGCTGCACAGCACGCTCACTCGATGTCGTACGGGACAACCTTTCACCCAACAGCCCAAACGTCGAACCGGTCACACCGAAACGGACAGGAGGTTCACCACACGGAGCATCTCTGTATGCCCGTTGGCAGATTTCCACCTTGCTGCCCTCAACCTACACCTATAAATCGGTGTGCTATGCCTCGACGCCCGGAGGTTTAGGCTACATCGGTTTATCGGGGCCCATATATCCGATATGCCTTCGGTATGTTCAATACTTGTTCAGCAGGGCCGCACACGGATTGGTCCTCAATCGACACGGACAGGGCCGTGCACACAAGACTTCCTCTTGCTGCGCCCTAGCCCCTGCCTAGTCTCATTTTCATTACTAAAGTGATCTCACATCACTCCACCGAACCCGTGTGTCCCAATGCCTATCTCGCGAGTAAATTCCAACTACTCGACTTGTACCAAAGTCCTATGAATCATTAAGCATAGCCTGTCTACTCGAGGTCCTTGACACTACCCTCACTCTTTTAGGAACCTTTGGTTATGCAAGTGGGGTTTCATTCATCCTATACCTAATGCACATACAGACTTCATATGACACATGTAAACAAAGTAAAAACTTATAAAAAGATTAATGCAAACCGGGGCTTGCCTTGTTGCTGCTGGTCAGTAGTTAGTTCTTCGTCCGGAAGTAGGAAGTCCAGCACCTCCGGAGTCTCTTATTCAATGGCCACACGTTATTGAAAGACTACATGTAAATTTAAATGCAATGTGTAAACTTGAATACTTATTTGCTAATAACTCTAGCTATCCCACCCCTTTGGTTCTGAAATTTTTGTGGTGGCTTGGTAGGGTCCTAACCAGAGTTGTGACCAAGTTTCATTTGAAACAAAGTTAATTTGAACCTTGTACAAATAAAAGCCCATTTGATCAATATTTGAGCCTCTGACTAATTCCAGGGGTTTTCATGGCTCCAACCATTACTTTCTGGAAACTAGACTTTAAGATGGTTCTAATGGAGTTGGTTTCATGTCATTTGAAGAATTCTACAGAAAGTTATGCCCTAATTAAGATTTGAGAAAATCTGAAAAATGTTTCTGTACATTTTTCTATTTTCTCAGGGCAGTTCTATTAATCACCCCATTAGGGTAACTAAATTAACTTGGATGAGTCTGAAAATTTTATTGGGATCCAGGGATTTTCCAATGAACCTCTTAGCCAAATTTCAGAATTTTTCATAAAGTAGTTCTCTAGATAAAATTCCCAACAGTTTAAACTTTAGGGATTTAATTCTGGAAAACTATTCACTTTCATAAGCTGAATTTGGTATTGCTGGAAAGTACTCAGAATTCTGAGTTCAGAAAAATTTGGTTCATCGAATTTGGAATTTCCTAGCCAAAGTTCTATTCATTTGAAGTTTGAACTAAAACTGGAAATCTGAATAAAATTTAAACTCTGCGGGTGGGGTCCCCCGGCTACGTGTCAGCTCCTCAGCTAACCCACACAGGAGCCCGCAGAATCACCCGCGCAGCCACACAGAATCCCGGTGCCGCAGCAAATCCCAAGCGCCCTCAGCAGCGACTGACACGCGGGGCCCGCAAGGCTTCTTCCACCTCGCGCTCCCGCGGCTCCCCGCCGCCGAGCTCGCCGGAGCTCTCGCCCAAGAGGGGTTCCGGCCCTCGGAGCTCTCTGATTCTCGCCGCCTGTGCCTAACTCGACTCGGAGAACACGCTGGTGCCCTCACCGGAGCTTGACAACGGCCGGAACAGGGCTCCCGACGGCAACAGCGGCCGGAAGCTCACCGGCGACGTCGAACTCAGCATCCCCTGCACCTTTTTCAATGCGGTTTGCTCGGGGAGCTCCGCTGACACCCGCTGATCACGGATATGGGCACCGATCTCTGTGGAAACAGCTGCAACTACGACCTCACCGGTGACCTAGACCGGAAATCGGCGCCGATGCAAAAAGCTCGAAGAACATCGCCCCTACTCGATGAAACTCGATGATTTCTGATCCCAGAGACGCATGGGCGAGTCTAGATCATGTCCTTAGCTCGGCCTAAGGAGTGGTGGCTTACTTGCTCCGAATTTCCGAATTCCTCACGGTTCGGTTCTAAACACCCCGACGCGCTAATCCCTCAAATACTTTGCCGATCGTGCGAGATAGAGGGCGAGGTCAGTATGGTCGTGATCAGTACCTCGCAGCGGTCCTTTCTTGTGTTGCGCGTCGGGCATGAGAGCGGCTGTGCTGGCCGGACGCCGGCGATCAGAGAGGGCGGCGTTTCTGTGCTCGCGCGGAATCGAGAAAGAAGCTCGGTCGGGGGGGGGGGGGTCTTGTTTGGGAAACAGGAGGAAGGCGCCCTGGCTGTGCGCTGGCCTTTGAGCCGCGGTTTGGCACCGTGAGGTGGCCGATTGCTGCCTCGGTGGCTCGCCGCCGTTCCCTTGCTTGCGCGCGAAGTCGAGGTCGGCTGCAGCAACCGACTGCCCCTCGTGTGTGCCACTGACCTGTGGGCCTCCCCTTTACTCTTTTTTCTCTAATAATTCTTTTCTGTTTTTGCTAATTATCCCACCAGCTACTCACAATTTAATGTGAGACTTAGTCACCAAGTCTTGGTTTAAATTTGAATTCTCAAATTTGAACTGTGTTTGACTAAATTTGCTGCATGTTTAAACTGAAATTCAAATTCAGTTTTGAATTCTTGCAAATTTAGCTCTTGACAAGATGAACTCCAATGGACATGAAAATTGGTGGGCTTACTCAGAAAAATGTGCTGAGTTTGAATATGAAGCTAACTTTTGAATTTGGGTGATGAAAGTTGCTGCAATTTGAATTTACATTCAAATTGGCCTCTTTTCCAAATACCTCCAAAAGTGCCTCAAAAAGTGTTGAATTTACATGAACCTTGGACTGAGCCTCCCCAAGACTTTTTAAATTCTAGGGGTGAGCTCAACCTCTCATGTTCATGTGTAGAAACCCTACTTTGTGAAAGTGAAGGCTTTCCCCTCTAATCACTCTTTTGATGGAGGTTACTTGCTCTTCACAATATTTCCTAAGATGTCCACAATAAAAACTGTGGTGTTGTGAGGTGAAGAAAAAGTTTTTGCAAGTCCCTTTTCTTGGGCTTTTACACGCGAGAGCGCGGTTAGTTTAAATTAAATGGGCGGGCCCCGCTGTCAGTCTCCGGTTGAGCGCGGGAGACGATTTTCTGTAGGAAAATAATTCAGGGATCAGTCCAAACTTTAGAAATTCATAACTTTGGTTAGAAGTGTCTAAATTCGGTGAACCAAATTTTGTTGGATTCATCTATTCGAATACTATCCAGCAAATCAAGTTTCAGCTCATGAAACTTCATAGTTTTTTAGAATTAATTCCCCAAAATTTAAACTGTTGGGAATTTTATCTGGAGAATTACTTTGTGAAAAATTATGAAATTTGGCTGGGAGGTTTATTTGAAAATCCTTGAGTCACAGAAAAATTTTCAGAACCATCCAATTTTATTTAGTCCCCCTAATTGTGTGATTAATTGAACTGCCCTGAGAAAATAGAAAAATGTACAGAAACATTTTTCAGATTTTCTCAAATCTTGTTTAGGGCATAACTTCATCTAGAATGCTTCAAATGACATGAAACCAATTCCATTAGAACCATCTCAAACTCTAGTTTCGTGAAAGTAATGGTTGGAGCCATGAAAATCCCTAGAACTCCTTAGAGACTCTACTAATGATCAAATTGGCTTTTATTTGTACAACGCCCAAAGGAACTTTGTTTAAAATGGAACTTGGTCAAAACTGTGGTTAGGACCTTACCAAGCCACCATAAAAATTTCAGAGCCAAAGGGTAGGGTTGATTAGAGTTATGGTCTTTACATAGTCAATTTAAAACATTGCATTCAAATTTACATATAGTATATGGTTTACGTGTAGTCGTTGAAGGCGAGGAGATCCCGGAGGTGCTTGACTTTCTTCTTCCGGACAAATCCTTAACATCTGACCAGCAGCAACAAGGCAAGCCCCGGTTTACATTAACCAATTTTACAAAGTTTTGCTTTATGGATACTTAGTATGTGGTATGGATGCGCATTAGGTGTAGGATGGATGAAACCCAAATGCATAACCAGAGTTTTCCTATAAGAGTGAGGGTATTGTCTAAGTCCTCGAGTAGACAGGCTATGCTTAATGATTCATAGAACTTCGGTACAAGTCGAGTAGTTGGAATCTACTCGCGAGTTAGGCGTTGGGACACACGGGATTAGTTCGAATGATGTGAGATCATTTTAGCAAAAAAATGAGACCAGGCAGGGGCTAGGGCTCAGCAAGAGGATGTCTTGTGTGCACAGCCTTGTCGGGGTCGATTGAGGACCGATCCGTGTGCGGCCCTGCTGAACAAGTATTGAACGTACCGAAGGCATATCAGATATATGGGCCCCGATAAACCGATGTAACCTATACCTCCGGGCGTCGAGGCATAACGCACCGATTTGTAGGTGTAGGTTGAGGGCATCAAGGTGGAAATCTGCTAACGGGCATAGAGAGATGCTCCATGTAGGGAACCTCCTGTCCGTTTGGGTGCGACCGGTTCGATGTTTGGGCTGTTTGGTGAAAGGTTGTCCCGTACGACATCGAGTGTGCGTGCTGTGCAGCTCCACGGGTGGGCGTATGTGACGTGCTCTTCGGGTATCCCTGCAGGTGTATATCGAGTCGATTCGCCGTCCGTTGCGGTGATGAGTACCGCTTGTTCACTGCGTCGTAACGTAGATAAATTATGGAATGTTATGATTCAATTCTGCTGATATGTATAATTGTATTGCTACATGTGTGCCACCAAATATTGCTTACTAAATTTCATATTCAGGAACTGTTAACTTGTGGATAAAAGATGAACTAAGGATGAACTTGTAAGCGTGTCCGTTTGCTAAAATTTACCATCCCATGTTCGTTGTAAACTGCATGTAGAGTTTCATGCCTAGGTGAGTCGGTTAAGTCTTGTTGAGCCATCGTGCTCACGATTGCTGCTATAAGTGTTTTTCAGGTGATGACCACCCCACGGACTCGGGTTACGAGTCCACCGGCGAGGGCTACCCTCCGTCAGGGACCACGGCTGAGTGGGAGCCGTACACGACACGCTTAGCTGAGATGTGCACTAGTGTGGGTTGCCCATAGGGCGGGGCAACCGACTTTCTAGGTAGATGGTGTGAGCTGTATAAACTTAGTTTCCGCTGTTGTAATCTAAACACTAGTTTGTAACTGAAGTCTTGTACTACTTTGTACATTTCAGTTGGTTTTCTATGTTATAAAATATTGTTATTATGATGTGTGCTGTCGGGTTTCGCATCGTGCGGCACCACCCTCTGTGATGCTGGATGGGCGGATTCCGGTCCGCCGCAGGCTGGTATCAGAGCCGCATTGGGGATAGCACGCTAATTAAGGACTGTATTACGGGAAAACTTAGGTTTACGGTGAGGATTCAGTAGTTTTCCCAAGTAAGGACTATACTAGCATAGTTACTTAAAGTGGCAAGACTAACATATGTGTTATAATTCTGAATTCTGATTATGTAACGACGCACCTACGCTCAGGTAAAAATGGTAAGGAACGCCATCGAAAGCGGTTCAATTTCGGTTAGCTCCCCTGACGAGGAATGTGGTTCAGGGATAGGTATCACAGCTTGGTGTGAGACGTCAATATGAAACTCTTGGACCCTTCATGTTCCTTAGTTCATATGAAATGCTGATCCCTAACATGCATTAGGCAATTAAGAGGAGACCCCATCGTGTGGTCAGTAACGCGATAGTGTGTTCGTCTGGAAATAGCCCAGGAGGACATACACAGCGCTTGCCATCGGCGTGCCCTGTAGGGAAGTAGGTGATATCTGTTGGGTCGATAAAATTTCTAACCGTGACAACCTGTTCGCGCTCTACTCGGGTTCCCCGCCGTGAGGTGTTAAAAACACGATCACGTACCTTGAGACGTGGCTTAACTCAAGGACGGTCGTATGACAATGATACGGGCGTTTGTATTTATATGGACCTGCCTGAAATGAAAATAACCCTTGAGTGCATCATTATTGTGTGTTCTTCTGCAGTTACTAACCACGTATATATCCCGTGTAGTATACGTGTGCGAGAGACCGTTAGTGCCACAATTGAGACGTATATGCCGGTATAATCCGGTTAGGATTTTCTTTTTGTGAGGAACGTAGTACCGACATATCATAAGCATGTGCATGAAAGATAATGATAACCAGGAACTAAAATCACCAAGTTTTCAACATGTAGGACCCTGGTTAGGTAGAAAAATTCAATAGTTAATCAGTTTAGCTCTAAGGGATTGAAAAACAGAGTGCTCTGTTTTGGCAGCAAGTTTGCTGAACTTTGACAGAGCATAACTCACGGATTATTTAGCCAATGGGGGTGTCGGATATAGTTCTGGAAAGGTGTTTAAGCACTCTACAACTTTGTTGTAGACTCCCAGAGCTGAATCACACCTTAAGATGGCTTAAATCCCAGAGGAATGTAAACTGTCCAGAACCAGGACAGATTTAAAACACTCTCTGGACCGTTCTGTTTTTCAAGCATAACTTCCTGTAGAAAAATCTAAAATTTTCATATCATACATATTTGGAAATGGTAGGAGATGTGGTACATCTTTGTAATTCAACGTTTCTGCAATTGCAGCACGTAATTCAGTGAAAATGTGAGTAGAAAACAGCAACTTCCAAAGGAGGTGCTGTTGAAATTCTTCCAGAAATTCTGTTGACTTTGAATTACCACAACTTTTTAACCAGAGTTGATCTTTTAAAATCCCCAAAAGTGGTAGCAAGAACAATTCAGCTCATGAACACTTAGGAAAAATGGGGTATATTAAAAACTCTGAATTTTAATGGTGTAAGTTCAAGGTGAGGGGTTAGACCTCCCAAAACTTCCAAACATGGAGATCTAAATTCATAACTTGGATCTTCATAGCCCAAATATTCACCCTTTCAAATTTCAGCTCATTTGGAGGAGTTTTCATATTTGTTTGGGATTAAAAGGAAGAGCCCTTTAATCTGAATTTCAAATTCAGTTTCAAATTCCAATTCCCTCAATTTGAAAATTGGATCTCACAAATGTGTTCTCCACCTTTGAATGAGCAGCCATGCCAAAAATTGGAAATTTTGGAACTGGTTTGCTATATTTTTGAGGCAATACAAAGTGGAGAATTCAAACTCATTTTCAAATTAAAATGATCAAACCACATCCAAATTTCACACCTGAATTCAAACCATTTGAATTCAGCAAATTCAAACATAACTTTGGGGTGAAGTAAAGCCTTTAATGTTGAGTTGCTGGGGTAAAATATCAGGGAAATAATGGATTAAAAGAGAGGGAGGTGGGGCCCAGCAGTCAGCCTCCCAACAGAGCTACCGCCTCTGTTTTCATCGGCTGATTGCCGAGAGGCCGCCAGCACCCGGTGAAACCCGCTCCAGAGGAATTCCACCGCGCCACCTGCTGGTTCTTCGATCGCCAGCCGCTTCATCACACCCCCCGGTCGCAGCAACGAAGTCGGTCTTCGTTTCCCTCGGTGACTCGCCGCTCCTTTCGTTCTCTCCCGCGAGAAACCGCCTCAGCGCCGTCGCTGTTTACTCCCTCGCCCACGCTCGCCTGAGCTCGGATGATCGAGCCCCAAACAGCAAAAATAAGCACAAGAGAGTGCTCCAGCCTCCACCTTTCTTTCCCCTAAGCTTCCTAGCTCGTGCTACGCGCAAACCAGAGATTGGCACCGGTGGTCGGAGGTGCTCGGCGGAACCCCGTTCAGTTCACCGTGGACAGCGCGCTACGGCCAGCTTCACCGCCCCTTCCCTGCACAAGAAAGGTGTGTTGTTGTCTGTAGATCGTGTTACCGAAAGCCTCAGGATGATTGATCAACCGGGTGGTGAGAGTTTCGGGTTTTACCAAACCCTAGTTCATAGCAACACTCCTCGGTCTACAATCAAACTCTTCGTGTTGTGATAGCTAGAGCTCATCCTGGTCTAGGAGAAGCTTTGTTAGATCCCTGCGATCCTTCTCGCTCAAATGGTGCTGGAAACTATCAAGAACTGAAGGAGTTCTTCGAGTTTTTGTCGCCGCCGGCGTTTTGCGGGCTCGGGTCGCCGGTGAGATCCCCTCTCCGGTGGTTTTCATGGAGAGCGAGCTATGGGTCGATGTTGTCCATGGGACACTGGTGCTTTTGGAGAAAACCCTAGCCCAAAAGACCCACTGTTGAGGGAGAGCGAGGTCGCCGAAGTAAGGTTCGACATGGTCGCCGGTGCAAGCACCTTTCCGGCCGTTGTCATCGGCTCCCAACCCCACCATCGTGTTCAGCACGGTGTAGAACTCACAGGCGGCGAGTTTGACAAAGTTTGGACCACAGGAACCCCATCCCGGCGAGCCTCGCCGTCGTGCGCCGCCGCGGGAGGCGCGGGCAGCGCGAGGAAGACGAAGGAGGGCCGGGTCCAACCGGTCAGCCTCCGTATACGCGCGGGGATCGGTCTGTGGCGCCGGATCCGGTGCGGCCACGCGGGAATAACCACGTAGCCCCCAGTGTTGCCAAAATCTGACTGGTCCGAATTAGAACAGTGGGCCCAGTTCCTATTATTTGAAGTTTCTATTAGGGAAATAATTCCAGAAATTAGCTGATCTTTGCAAGCCCATAACTTTGTGTAGAAAACTCCAAAGAGTGAGACTAATTTTGTTGGATTCCTCATAAGGAGTACTTCACAGAAAACCAATTTTTGGCTATGAAAATGCCCAGGAATCTCTTTAGAATTGTTTTTAGTAAATCTTTTAGGGATTTATTACAGGAGCAATTCTTTATGAAATATTCCCAAATTTGGGAAGCAAATCCTCTTCATAGATACTGATCTCCAGTAAAAATTTGGGCTTCATTGGAGTTCATTTGCTAGGTCAAATTACCTTCCCAAGTTCAGCCTTTATTTGGAAATTCAAATTCAAACAGAGACTGTTCAGCACTCCTGTCCAAACTTCAAAAATTCATATCTCTCTGAATGTAGCTCCAAAAATGGTGAAACAAATTTTGTTAGAACCATGGAGACTTACCCTAATCAGATCCTCCATTTCTAGCTATGTCAAAGCTCCTAATTTGGGCTCAAAATTCAGATAAGCATTGTACTTGTAGGAATTTTAAAGACTACATTATGCAATGACATGTCTCCAAATTTGGCTCAAATCATCCTTAGAGGGTCTAGTATACACTGTAAAATTCCCAAAGCCAAATAAGGATTTTAAATAGCAGTAGCTATGAATAGAAGTTCAATTTCTATAAACCTTTAATACTTACACATGTATTTTTTTTACATTTCATAATAGTGACCGAAGTTGAGGATGCACCGGAGCCCTTGGACGTCCTCCCACCTGAAGCTAACTTCCCGTTTGACTCGCAACCAGGCAAGCCCCGGTTTGCACTTAAGTACCTTTTATAAAGTTTTCATTTGTATCACTTATGTCTAGGTTGAAATGTATGCATTAGAGTTAGGGTGATTGAAACCCCACTTGCATAGCCTTTTAAATCCTATAAAGGGTTGGGTAGTTTACAAACTCGACGAGTAGAGAATGCCATGCTAATGTTTAGGATCTCGGT
The DNA here is from genome assembly GCA_030760725.1 of Neostapfia colusana. Taxonomy (NCBI): domain Eukaryota; kingdom Viridiplantae; phylum Streptophyta; class Magnoliopsida; order Poales; family Poaceae; genus Neostapfia; species Neostapfia colusana. Next base: position 78,072,200 of record JASWHV010000013.1, read on the forward strand.
AGAAGTCGAGTGGTTGGAAGCTACTTGCGAGATAGTACTTATCACATGGGATAAAAAGAGGTAGAAAATGGCTTGAGTTATAAAAATGAGACCCAGCAGGGGGGATAGGAAGCAGTGAGCAGAGGTCTCACGTGCGTAGCCCTGTTGGTGTCGGTTGAGGACTGCCCATGTGCGTCCCTGCTGAACAAGTATCGAACAGTACCGGATGCATACTGGCATATGGGAACCAGGAAACCGATGTAATTGGTTAACCTGGGTGCCGAGGCTTACCCAACCATAAATAGGAGTGGATTGAGGGTAGCAAGGTGTAAATCTGCCGGTGGGCACAGTCACACTCCACGCGGGGACCTCCTGCCCGTTACGGATGGACCGGTTCGGCATTTGGGTTGCCTTTGAAAGTTTGTTGCATACAACAGAGTAGGAAGGGGTGTGTGTCACACCCGGTTTATCCGAAGAACAACCGAGTGGATATCACATGTATGCCAGGATCATTTTCTCATACATGTGATGACAAATAGTGAAGCATCATTTATTACAAGCCAGGTGTCGAATATAAATAAGTCTTACATAGCAAATGTCTCAATGGACAATAATAAGTTCATCACAAGTAAATAAACTAGCAGCGGAATATTATTTCCTGAGGGCTCCGTCACAGGCGTTGCCTGGGGATCTCCATGAACCTAGAAACCTTCTTCGGGTCCAAAGTCTTGGTCATTATACACCACCTCATTATCTTGACCTGAGCAGCAATATAAACCAACAAATATGCAAGGTTGAGTATCGATGGTACTCAGCAAGTGTGGGAAAGTTATGTCATGCATGGCTAGAACAAGGGGAGGTTGAACTCATGGTTAAAGCACTATGCCATTAATACCTATTACCTTAGCTTATTAAGCACCTACATTACTACACAGGTGAAATGGTCCCAATCTCCCATCCCATTATCATAATCAAATAACCATATCATCATTTCCAACGTTAAGCTCCCCGCTTAACACCCACAACTTCCAAAACCATCAATCCTCTAATCATGAATAAGTCCAAGCCGCTCTTGACCGTGAGCACGGCTGTCATGACAGTTTTGACTCTGCAGAGTTTGCACCACTGTACCCACATGTAGTGATTTCATCCCCCGTTGCCGGGTGGACTAAAAGAACCTCCATTATGCCAGTGGCTATGAACCACATTCACACTTCCCAGGTGTGTAGCCAGGAGATCACTATGAAGCCTTTACAAAGGGATTCCCGACGAGCGTGGGCCCACTAAGGTTTCACCCCTAACAGCATACAAGAGGCTCCAACCCCGCTGCAGTGGCCTCCTCTTGAGCCTGATCTTGGAAAGGAAGAACTTGCTCTGGAGCAGGTTCTACATCATACCATCACACATAGCAAAAGAAAAACAACAATCCATAAGACATAATTCACACTTCCACTTCATACAAACCACACATTCACATTTATGAGAGTCATTAACAATTATATGTGTTGTGGTTACTCTATGTGTGTTGATTTGTGGCTTACATGCACTTTTAATCATGTGTATATGATTCCTACTTTAGTATTCACATTTATGCTTGCATACTTTATATATGAGTTTCCAATTTAAATAAATTCCTTATATTTAATTACTACACCTTTTAGCTACCAATTATGCATAAAAGGTATTTTCCTACTCCATATGTGTCTTCAGAATTTCTACCAACCCTAAACTGAATTCCTTGGATTTTAGAAACTTCATTTATCATTTACTAGTTACTCTATTTTCAGATTTATTTCCTATGCCTAAATGTGAACTTAATTATGAAAATAACAAGACACATCATCTAAACAGAATAGGTTCTGATCTAAAATATTTAATAATATATTTTTGACCTTTTCCTCTGATGTAAACTATTTTATATTTATTTTTCCTATTTTCAGAACTATTCTTTACTTAAAAATGTGTCCCTATAACTAATAAATGTGAATAATAAATTAAACAGATTCATTTCAGCCCAAAATCTATTTTTATCTCACTCCAAAGTTTTCTAAGTACTGAGAAAGTTTTTAATTTAATTTTGACAATATTTTTGTCCCACTTTTTAAATTTTAAATACTAGTCATATATTCAATTTCCTAAATTAAATATCAAACAGGGTTAAAAAGGTAAACTCACCCCACTACAGGGTCTATAATATTATTTTAACAATTTTCAGGGGTCTAGCTACTCATGACAGAGGAGTTTTTTCTAATTTTTATTAAGTCCAGGGCTAAAACTGATTTTTAAATGAATTTACATGATTTTCTGAAGTTCCAGGGGCTAGATCAGAAGTTTCCAGGGCTAGCTCTTATTTCCCGAGGACCCCAGGGGGTAGCACGTAAGATTTCCAGTCTTTATAACGCGGGGCTGACGTGGACCGTCCGATTTAAAACAGACGGCTGAGATTATAACGTCGAACCGGTACGCGGGGATTTAAAGTCTACCGTGCGATTTAAAATAGACGGCGCACAAGCGGCCACGTCGCTATGATCGAGCACGTGCGGCGCTGCCCGACGGCGCACGGCGGCGGGAAGCGGCGATCTCGCCGGAGAATTTTGGATCTTCGAGAATTCTTCCTAGAACTGTGATTTTATGGCATAGATCAGTGGAGGGGAGGTCGGGGATCTCACCTCGGCGGTTTTCTTGAGCTCGGAGGTCCTGCAAAGCGGTCAGCGACGAGGTCCGAGATGAATTCACGGCGAGCCTCGTCGGCGCTGTGTTTGAACCGCAAGTCACCAAGTTTTCTGCGCCTGCAAGGTTCCCCGGAGGCGGTGGATCAAGACCAGCGAGTTAGATTGGAATTTCCGAGCGTAGATCGGCCAAAATTCACCGGAGAAGGCTCGGGTTCTCACCGGAGTAAAAACAGCAGATCGCGTGAGTAAAACGGGACGAGGCCAGGGTTTTTATAGACGGGGGAGGGTGGTGGGTTTGTTTAGATCGAGTGGGAGTCCTCCGGAACCAGAATTCGGCCGGAAATCCGGTCGGTTGCGATCGCGCGCGCGCGGGTGAACAGTTCGAGTTTCGGACAATCGGGGGTTAGGGATGACAGGTGGGTCCCACCTGTCTGAGGGAGAGAGAGAGAGAGCGGATGCGCTGCTGCGGGCTGGCGCGGGGGCAGGGTGGGCCGGCTGGTGGGTTTCGGCCCACTGGCCGGTTTTTTTCTGTTTTCCTTTTTCTTTTTCTATTTCTTTTCTGTTTTGAGTTTAATTTGAATTCCAGTTTAAATTTGAATTTTTTGCAACACATGCAACACGTCCAAAAAAATTTAAACTCCCCTATGGACAGGATTTTGGGGTGTCATAGCTCTACCCCCCTTAAAATAAATCTCGTCCTCGAGATTGGTGGTTCTAAGAAAACAATTCCGGGAATTGTGCCTTAAGCTTATCTTCTCGCTCCCAGGTGGCTTCCTCTTCTGAGTGATGCTTCCGCTGCACCTTGCACATCCGGATTCTTTTATTTCTGGTGAGGCGTTCCATTGTCTCCAAAATCTTGTATGGTTGCTCGGCATAAGACAAATCCTCAGCTACGTCCACTTCATTCATGGGTAACACCTCTTCAGGCGTCCTCAGGCATTTCTTGAGTTGTGACACATGGAATACATCGTGCACATCCGATAGGCGAGCCGGTAATTCCAGTTGATACGCCACTTCGCCTTTCCTCTCTAGAACTTGAAAGGGTCCGATGTATCGAGGTGACAACTTCCCTTTCACCTTGAACCGACGAAGTCCTCGGATAGGGGACACCTTGAGATAGACATAGTCTCCCACGTTGAAAACGAGCTCTCTTCTTCGTACATCGGCATAGCTCTTTTGGCGTGTCTGTGCTATCCTCATGTTGTTGCGAATTTCCCTCACCTTCGCCTCGGCTTCTTGGAGTACTTCTGGAACAAACACTTTACTTTCCCCTGTTTGGTTCCAAAATAGGGGAGTTCTGCACTTCCTCCCGTACAAAGCTTCAAACGGTGACATCTTCATACTAGCTTGATAGCTGTTGTTATAGGAAAACTCCGCATACGGTAAGTTCTTATCCCAACTCCGATTGTTTTTGAGTGCACATGCTCTTAGCATATCCTCAAGAATCTGGTTGGTCCTCTCCGTCTGCCCGTCAGTTTGGGGATGATAGGCAGAGCTGAAATTCAGATGGGTTCCCATGGTTTCATGCAACTTCTGCCAGAACCTTGAGGTGAACTGTGTCCCTCGATCCGACACTATCTTCTTTGGCACTCCATGGTAACACACGATCCTTGACATGTACAACTCCGCCAATTTGGATCCGCTGTAGCTTTCTTTCACGGGAATGAAATGAGCTACCTTGGTTAGCCTGTCGATGATGACCCATATTGAATCATATCCGGATTGGGTCCTAGGCAATCCCACTATTAAATCCATACCAATTTCTTCCCATTTCCATTCAGGCACTTTGAGTGGTTGCAATAATCCCGCGGGTCGTTGATGTTCTGCTTTCACCAACTGACATGTGTCACATAGGGCAACATGTTCCGCGACATCTCGCTTCATGCCATACCACCAATACCTGCTCTTGAGGTCCTGGTACATCTTTGTACTCCCAGGATGAATGGAATAGTCGGAATCGTGAGCCTCCTTCAAAATCAATTCACGAATCTCCTTTACTTCAGGCACACAAATCCTTTTCCCGTGCCACACCGTACCTTGTTCATCCTCTCTGAAACCGGGAGCTTTATTTTCCTTGATGAGTTGCCTGATTTCTTGTATCTTCTCGTCGTTCTTTTGACCATCGCATATGTCTTGCTCTAGTGTGGAGTCCACTTCCATGGCGATGGCTTCACCACTATTCACAAGGCATAGATTGAGCCTTATAACCTCGTCCTTCAATTCTGCAGGCATGTCTTTTAAGCTCAACTTATTGACTTGCACTTTCCGACTTAAAGCATCGGCCACGACGTTTGCCTTCCCAGGATGATAGTTGATGCCCACATCAAAGTCATTGATTAGCTCTAACCATATCCTTTGTCTGAGGTTGAGATCTGGCTGTGTGAAAATGTACTTCAGACTCTTATGATCCGTATATATCTCTGTCCTCTTCCCCATCAAATAGTGTCACCAAATTTTCAACGCGTGTACCACTGCGGCTAGTTCTAAGTCATGTGTAGGATAGTTTTTCTCATGCTTCCGGAGTTTTCGGGATGCATAATCCACGACATGCCCTTCTTGCATGAGAACACATCCCAACCCGTTTCCAGAGGCATCGCAGTACACCGTGAAATTCTTCTGCATATCTGGCATAACCAACACTGGGGCTGTTGTCAATCTTTTCTTTAGCTCCTGAAAACTCGTCTCGCACTGTGGCGTCCATGTGAATGTGATTCCCTTCTCCAACAGTTTGGTGAGGGGTCTCGAGATCTTAGAGAATCCCTCAATAAACCGTCGATAGTATCCAGCCAATCCCAAAAAGCTTCGAACTTTCCCGACATTTTCAGGGGTCTTCCACTTCTGTATATCCTCGAGTTTGGCAGGATCCACGGAGATTCCTCCCTCCGAGATTATATGTCCTAAGAAGTGAACTCTCTTCAGCCAAAACTCACACTTGATCAACTTGGCATATAGTTGGTGTTCTCTCAGTCTTTGCAACACCAACCTTAGATGTTTCTCATGTTCTTCTTCATCTTTGGAGAAGACGAGAATGTCATCTATGAAAACCACCACAAATTTATCCAGATATTCCATGAATACCTTGTTCATGAGATACATGAAGTATGTCGGGGCATTAGTTAGCCCGAAAGGCATGACAGTGTATTCATACAGTCCGTACCGAGATACGAAAGCTGTCTTGGAAATATCAGATTGCCTTATCTTAAGTTGGTGGTACCCCGACCTGAGATCAATTTTCGAGAACACACAAGCTCCCCTCAACTGATCAAACAAGTCTTCAATGCGGGGTAATGGGTACTTGTTCTTGATGGTTACTTCATTCAAGGCACGGTAATCGATGCATAACCTTTGGGTTCCGTCCTTCTTGGGCACAAATATCACTGGAGCTCCACATGGTGAGGAACTAGGATGAACATACCCCTTCTCCGTCAATTCTCTTAAATGATCCTTGAGTTCTTCTAGCTGCTTGGAGTCCATCCGATAAGGTCTCTTGTATATCGGGGCTGTTCCAGGCACTAGCTCAATTGCGAATTCCACTTCACGATCAGGAGGCATTCCTGGCAACTCCTCCGGAAAAACATCTGGATATTCCCTGATGGTCCTGATCTCCTCCACTTTCACCTCAACTTGATTTAATTTAATGTCCCTCCTAGGCTCTTGTATTGTTATGAACTTTACTCTTGTGCCACTAGGGTGAGTTAGTTCCACCGTTCTGGTCGAACAATGGATGATTCTCTTATGTTTGGTCAACCAGTCCATGCCCAAAATAATATCGATCCCTTGGGAATCTATCACTATGAGGTTAGCAGTAAACACTACCCCATTAATATCTAGATTCATCTTGGGACACACTTGTCTTATCCTTATTTCTCCACCTGGAGAGTTTACTGCTAGCATATAGTTCATTTGTGTTGTTGCTAGATCATGCTTCTTAACAAACACTTGAGCAATGAACGAGTGGGTAGCACCAGAATCAAACAGCAGGGTTGCAATGTGTAAATTGGCAGGAAACTTACCAACTACCACGTCGGGTGCCTCTTGCGCTTCCTCCATAGTGACATGGTTCGCCCGTCCTCTCATTACATTCTGCTGTTGTAGCTGCATGGGCTTCTTCTTTGGGCACTTATGGGCGTAGTGCCCCATTTCACCACAGCTAAAACATTGCACCCCGACCTTAGGTGCCTGGCCTTTGTTGTCTTGGGGTTGGTTTGGAGGGCCTTGTACTGCTGGTCGAGGTGGATATCCGGGGCGAGGCTGCTGTACAAACTGACGTTGTGGTGGTGCTGGTGCTGCCGGAGGCCTGAAGTTCGGGTTGTACCCTCTTGGTGCTGAGTAGGGTACCGCAGCACGGTTTGTCTGCCCTGCGGGTTGCTGCATCAGACGTGGGCGGGTGTTTCTCCCTGAGGCTTGGTGTGACCACCCGGCCTTCCTCTTGTTCTCATTTTCCAAGGCCTTCAGTTTCCTTTCTACCACAAATGCTCTGTCCACCATCTTTTGGAAGCTTTCATACTCGTTGGAGGACATTGCACACTGCATTTCTGCGGTAAGCCCTTCCACGAAACGATCCTGTATCTGCTCATCAGTCTCTATGTCCCGTGGGGCATAACGGGATAGTTGGGTGAATTTAGTGAGGTATTCCCTCACCGTCATGTTTCCTTGCTGCAGCCCCAAGAACTCCTTTCTCTTGTTTTTAAGTTCACCCCTTGGTATGTAATGGTTGCGGAAGCTATGCTTGAACTCTTCCCAAGTGATGTTCTCAGGGTCATGATGGGCGGCCACGTAGGCGGTCCACCAATCAGCAGCAGGTCCATGCAATTGATGAGAGGCAAACAGCACCCTTTCATACCCTTGGCACTGTATGATCCTCATCTTGCTCTCAATGGTCTTTAGCCAGTCATCTGCCTCCAGAGGTTCAGCAGCACTTGTAAACTTCGGAGGTTGAGTTCCTAGAAACTCACTCAACCTTGGTTGGCGTGGTGCAGCTTGTGGAGGTGGAACTTGATGCAAGTTGGCCACCACTTGAGTCAAGTTCTGGATGAGCTGATTTTGATTCTCCAGCATTTGGTGGAGGGGATCAACTCCTTCACGGCGACCACCCCTGTCCTGGCCTCCAGAAAGATGAGGGTTGGAGGCCTCATCGTTGTTGTTGGCGGGGTTGGCAGCACGTCCTTTTCCTCTTCCGGCCATCTGGCATGATCAACCAATGTTAATTTAAAGCATTACGTATCATCTTACTACTTTCACTTGTTTGTACTTTGAAGTGTTGAGGCTTTGTTATACTTTTCTAAGGGTTCATATCTCACACAAAAATAAATGCAATATTATTTCATGTGGGTTCACACACCAAAGCAAAACAATCTGGAGACGAGGCTGTGGACAACTGCTCATGGCTTCCACAACTCACGTCACACACCAATCATTAACACACCATTAACTAAGATAACAACTCGACTACTCGACATCCTGCTAAACTAAGGGAAGGACTCTACACTACTCGTATTCACTGAGCTGGCTCCTCGGGGTCTTCCTCATCATTGCGGCTGCCTTCTGACTCTGCTTTGGGTGGGGAAGCTGCTAGTGGAGAAGTGCGACGACGCCTAATCGCCCGGTGATCTGGGGAGTCAGGAGTCCATGTATCATTCACGGGGACACACAGTTCATTCCCATCTCCTCTTTCTCTCGCCCTTAAGCAGGCTCGCAGCAACGCCTCCGTTTCCTTCAGGGTGTCCCGAACATCCTGAAGTTCTTGCTGACACTCCTGCAGTCGAGAGCTGAGCATAGAAGCATCCTCCAAGCACAAGTCCATGTGCTCATGGGAAGTCCCTTGCTGCACTGGCGGGTACTTATACTCTGTTGTACCACTCTCACGCTGGAGGAGATACATATACTCAGTCCTGTCTAGGTGGCGACGATAGATGTGACTCTGGCAGGTGATGGCCTCCCAGGTGACATCCTTCTCCGCATCGACCTGTGTTGCTCGATAAGCTGGAGAGCGGTGAATCTTGAGCAGCTGATTTTCGTGGATAATCCTCATTTCTGAACTCCATTCTTCCCTCTTCTCACGGATGGTCCTGGTGGAGCTATAGTGGATGATTAGCTTGCCCGTACTACCGGCGGCTTCGAGCATACGTCGAATACGGCGCAACAAGCCTCCTACTGCCAATCCGTAGGAAAGGTACGTCACCGGACGGCTCTCCTCTCTTTCGGAAAGGGCAACTACGGGAACTCTCCCTCCTGTGGACTTGCGAGCGGTGCGAATCATGCGAACCATCTAAAACAAAAAGCATTTAAACTTAGGTTAGATAAACTTTTTAAACAAAAATCCTATTTTGAATGAAAATTGGGGGTAAGATGAAGAAAGTGACTCATTAAATAACACTTTTCAACACACACCTTGTAAAAATAGTTTTTAAGAAAATAAGGCCCTTAAATACGTCCATTTCTACCTAGGTCCACGTTCCTACGGGCAACCTTGGCTCTGATACCACTTCTGTCACACCCGGTTTATCCGAAGAACAACCGAGTGAATATCACATGTATGCCAGGATCATTTTCTCATACATGTGATGACAACTAGTGAAGCATCATTTATTACAAGCTAGGTGTCGAATATAAATAAGTCTTACATAGCAAATGTCTCAATGGACAATAATAAGTTAATCACAAGTAAATAAACTAGCAGCGGAATATTATTTCTTGAGGGCTCCGTCACAGGCGTTGCCCGGGGGTCTCCATGAACCTAGAAACCTTCTTCGGGTCCAAAGTCTTGGTCATTATACACCACCTCATTATCTTGACCTGAGCAGCAATATAAACCAACAAATATGCAAGGATGAGTACCGATGGTACTCAGCAAGTGTGGGAAAGTTATGTCATGCATGGCTAGAACAAGGGGAGGTTGAACTCATGGTTAAAGCACTATGCCATTAATACCTATTACCTTAGCTTATTAAGCACCTACATTACTACACAGGTGAAATGGTCCCAATCTCCCATTCCATCATCATAATAAAATGACCATATCATCATTTCCAATGTTAAGCTCCCCGCTTAACACCCACAACTTCCAAAACCATCAATCCTCTAATCATGAATAAATCCAAGCCGCTCTTGACCGTGAGCACGGCTATCATGACAGTTTTGACTCTGCAGAGTCTGCACCACTGTACCCACATGTAGTGATTTCATCCCCCATTGCCGGGTGGACTAAAAGAACCTCCATTATGCCAGTGGCTACGAACCACATTCACACTTCCCAGGTGTGTAGCCAGGAGATCACTACGAAGCCTTTACAAAGGGATTCCCGACGAGCATGGGCCCACTGAGGTTTCACCCCTAACAGCATACAAGAGGCTCCAACCCCACTGCAGTGGCCCCCTCTTGAGCCTTGCAATTCATATGGTAGTCCAGCTGATACCTATTCCCCGCACCATCCAACACACCCATACTACGCCGGAGATACACCTAATTAATTGGCCAAGCTGCCCCATCTCAGCATGTGGTTGGCACGGTAAAGCCAAGTTACATGCTCCATGAACCGGTCCTTAGGATCCAGGCAAGTACTAAACACAAACCCGAGTCTCGTGCACCCAGCACACAACCAAAACATCCAACTTGCCTTGATCCCTACCTCTACATAACTCACAATATCTCATTCAAGAGTATGGTAAAATAAACTGATGGTCTCATATCCCAATTATCCCATTCTAAGCATGGCTAAGCATATGCATAATAATAAATGACATGATAAAATAAATCCCAACCCAAGCTACAAGGAAACAAGGTAATGTAATTCTAGGGAAACTTCCTAGCATGGGTTTCATATTTAACTTGACAATGCAATAATTCTATCTAAACATCCTAGTATAGGATCAAAGTGGTCAAGGACACTTGCCTCCTTCCTGCTGCTCTTGGAATGGGTAGTCCTGATCTTGGAAAGGAAGAACTTGCTCTGGAGCAGGTTCTACATCATACCATCACACATAGCAAAAGAAAAACAACAATTCATAAGACATAGTTCACACTTCCACTTCATACAAACCACACGTTCACATTTATGAGAGTCATTCACAATTATATGTGTTGTGGTTACTCTATGTGTGTTGATTTGTGGCTTACATGCACTTTTAATCATGTGTATATGATTCCTACTTTAGTATTCACATTTATGCTTGCATACTTTATATATGAGTTTCCAATTTAAATAAATTCCTTATATTTAATTACTACACCTTTTAGCTACCAATTATGCATAAAAGGTATTTTACTCCATATGTGTCTTCAGAATTTCTACCAACCCTAAACTGAATTCCTTGGATTTTAGAAACTTCATTTATCATTTACTAGTTGCTCTATTTTCAGATTTATTTCCTATGCCTAAATGTGAACTTAATTATGAAAATAACAAGACACATCATCTAAACAGAATAGGTTCTGATCTAAAATATTTAATAATATATTTTTGACCTTTTCCTCTGATGTAAACTATTTTACATTTATTTTTCCTATTTTCAGAACTATTCTTTACTTAAAAATGTGTCCCTATAACTAATAAATGTGAATAATAAATTAAACAGATTCATTTCAGCCCAAAATCTATTTTTATCTCACTCCAAAGTTTTCTAAGTACTGAGAAAGTTTTTAATTTAATTTTGACAATATGTTTGTATTCAATTTCCTAAATTAAATATCAAACAGGGTTAAAAAGGTAAACTCACCCCACTACAGGGTCTATAATATTATTTTAACAATTTTCAGGGGTCTAGCTACTCATGACAGAGGAGTTTTTCCTAATTTTTATTAAGTCCAAGGCTAAAACTGATTTTTAAATGAATTTACATGATTTTCTGAAGTTCCAGGGGCTAGATCAGAAGTTTCCGGGGCTAGCTCTTATTTCCCGAGAACCCCAGGGGGTAGCACGTAAGATTTCCAGTCTTTATAACGCGGGGCTGACGTGGACCGTCCGATTTAAAACAGACGGCTGAGATTATAACGTTGAACAGGTACACGGGGATTTAAAGTCTACCGTGCGATTTAAAATAGACGGCGCACAAGCGGCCACGTCGCTCTGATCGAGCGCGGGCGGCGCTGCCCGACGGCGCACGGCAGTGGGAAGCGGCGATCTCGCCGGAGATTTTCGGATCTTCGAGAATTCTTCCTAGAACTGTGATTTTATGGCATAGATCGGTGGAGGGGAGGTCGGGGATCTCACCTCGGGGGTTTTCTTGAGCTCGGAGGTCCTGGAAAGCGGTCGGCGACGAGGTCCAAGATGAATTCACGGCGAGGCTCGTCGGCGCTGTGTTTGAACCGCAAGTCACCGAGTTCTCTGCACCTGCAAGGTTCCCCGGAGGCGGTGGATCAAGACCTGCGAGTTAGATTGGAATTTCCGAGCGTAGATCGGCCAGAATTCACCGGAGAAGGCTCGGGTTCTCACCGGAGTAAAAACAGCAGATCGCGTGAGTAAAACGGGACGAGGCCGGGGTTTTTATAGACGGGGGAGGGCAGTGGGTTTGTTTAGATCGAGTGGGAGTCCTCCGGAACCAGAATTCGGCCGGAAATCCGGTCGGTTGCGATCGCGCGCGCGCGGGTGAACAGTCCGAGTTTCGGACGATCGGGGGTTAGGGATGACAGGTGGGTCCCACCTGTCTGAGAGAGAGAGCGCGGACGCGCGGCTGCGGGCTGGCGTGGGGGCAGGGTGGGCCGGCTGGTGGGTTTCGGCCCACTGGCTGGTTTTTTTCTGTTTTCCTTTCTCTTTTTCTATTTCTTTTCTGTTTTGAGTTTAATTTGAATTCCAGTTTAAATTTGAATTTTTTGCAACACATGCAACACGTCCAAAAAATTTTAAACTCCCCTCTGAACAGGATTTTGGGGTGTCACAGTGTGGAATCACGCTTCTGAAAGTGGGTGTATGTGACATGTTATCCGGGTGTGTCTTGATTGCAATCACCGTCCCTCGCGGTTATTTGAGTACCCGCTTGTTCACTGCGCTGTGACGTAGTAAGAAGTGAAATAAGCCAACTGAAAATGCTGTATTGATCTATTAATGTCTTGAATACCTTGATTGCTATAGTTATAGAGCTATTTAAGTTTATATTACACTTTGGGCATCACCACATCGGAGGAAAGTGTTTCTTGTTTGATTGTGGACTTTCGATGTGGGGGCTGCCTAAGGCTCATTAAACTGCTGCTATAAAACTGAAAGTAAGGATCAACTTATAGGCGTGTCTTTCTTGCAAAGTCCTTTCCTACTTTACACATCCTTGCACGTAGAGTTCCATGCCTAGGGTTGACGGTTAAGACTTGCTGAGCCTTCGTGCTCACGGTTGCAATATTTGAGCTGTGTGCAGGTGAGAGTTATGAGGAAGGTTCCGAGGACGAGGCGATGCCCCCCGTCGGGGTACACGGCCGAGCTGGAGCCCTGCACTCCGCCGTGATCTCCGGTTCCATGCTGCTAGTGTGTAGCATCCCCGGGCTGGACGGCTGCACTTTTGCATAGCTAGGATGAGAGGTTGTATATGTATATTACTTCCGCAGTTTGAATAGGTTTTGTAAAAGACTTCCGCTGTTTTATAACAAATAAAAGTTTGTATGTTGTTCTTTATTCTTTTCGTGTGTGCTGTTGGGTGCCGCATCGTACGGCACCACCCTATGCGATCCTGGAGTGGGTGAACCACGGGGTGGTCCCCACAGTCGTGGTATCAGAGCCGCATTGGGAATAGCACGCTCAAAAAGAGCCTATTTTGAAAACTTAGAAGTAGTCGAGTGAGGATTAGTCATTAAGCCCACATAAGGTCTATGATAGTACTAGTTATGATGGTGGAAAAGCTAACTTACTTGTTATACATTCTGTAACGACGCTCCGACGTCAGGTAAGAGGTAAGGTACGCCACCGCAGGCGGATCAATTTTGGTAGCTCCCATACGAGCAATAGTATGGAAGGATATACCGTGGCTTGGCACGGTAGTGAATATGCGTCTCTGGACCTCTCTATGGTCCTGAGAGCATATGAAAACGCTGATCTCCAGCGTGCTTTAGGCAAAAGTGAGAATACCCCATCGTGTGGTAAGCAACACGATAGTATGCAACTCTTGAACGTTCAATGTTCAAAGGGCCATACGCAGCGCTCACCATCGGCGTGCCTCAATGGTCATGAGGCAGTAGGTGGTATCCGTTGGGTTGATAAAATTCCCAACCGTGACGACCCGTTCGCGCTCTACTCGGGTTCCCCGTTGTGTGGTGTGAAAACACGACCATGTACCTTGAGACATGGCTTGACTCAAGGACGATCCGTATGGCAATGGTACGGACCGTATGTTTTTATTATGATATGGAACTGCCTGAAATGCCAAAAACCATTGTGTGCACCATTATTGTGTGTTCTGCTGCAGGTACATTAACCACGTTAGTGCATGACGTGTAGAAACCATTTGTGAGTGACGACTTTAGTTCCACCATTTGACATGTATATGCCGGAATACCGGTTTAGGATTTTACTTTAGTGAGGAAACGTAGTATCGACTGCATAAAAGTTTATTTTCAAAGAAAAGAATTACAATGAAGTTTAGGAATTCATTTAGGGGTTAGTAAACTCCTATATTGAACTAAGAGTCAATTGGGAGTATAGGTTCAATCTCAAAAGCTTAGGAATAATCTCCCCTGTTTTTGGCAGAAATTTTGCTGAAATTGAACAGGGCATAACTTAAGATTGGTTGAACAAATGGAGGTGTGGGATACCATTCTGGAAAGTTTTTGAAATCCTCTACAACTTTTCTGTAGGGCTCCAGAACAAAATCTCCCTCCAAAGGGATGAAAATCTCAGATGAGTAGGTACTGTACAGAAACAGGGCAGACCAAATGCTCTCTGAAATTTTCCGTATTTCGACCAAAACACTTAGTTTCACCGTTTGACGTCCAGTGGCTGTTGTAAAACAGCGAGTTGGAGTCGAAGGGTTTATGCATTTGACATATCACTTCGAGTTAGTACATGTTTGGGTCCAATACAATAGCGGGGAATTACGCATGCTAACACACTTAACATCCCGTGGTGACCACGATGGTCGAAATGAACTTTTAACCCATAAAGTTCAATACTTTGGAACTCGAGCGTATGACACGGTCCATGGATGTATATGTTGCATAAAGTTTATACTTTATCCATATGTGTGATTGTTATGCACATTGTTTATCCCATTCTCGCATTACTATTGTATAGACTGGATGAGCTAAACCCACATGTGCTGATCGTTTGAATGGTATGAATGCAGAATGGTGCGGACACGTTCAACGCAAGAGGAGGGAGGTCCGAGTCAAGTTCGTGGTGATGAGTCTCCACCTCCGGAGCAGACAACGACGCAGCAGCAACCACCTCCTCCACTGCCAGAACTTCCAAGGAATCTTGCGGAGGTTCTCGCTGCAGTGCTCGGCTCGCGCGACGAGCAAACCGAGTTACTGCGAATGTTGGTGCAGCAGAATGCGTCCCATCAGGGAGGACGCCAAGACAATGGGCAACGCCAGCCCCAACAAAGCTCGTATTCCGAATTCATGGCGACCCATCCACCGGTGTTTACGGAGGCCGAAGAACCTTTGGAGGAGGACAGCTTTATCCGCACTCTGGAGACAAAGTTCGGGCTGCTACGATGCACCGAACATCAGAAGGCGCTGTACGCAGTGCAACAGCTTCAAGGAGAAGCCAGTACCTGGTTGGCGAACTATACCGCCTCCTTACCGGCTGGCCATGCCATCACATGGATGGAGTTCCGGGAGGCGTTCCGCGCCTATCACATACCTCCCGGTGTGATGGAAATGAAGCTCCAGGAGTTCCTGGCGCTACGACAAGGCGAGAGGAGTGCTCATGAGTACTCCAGGTTATTTAACCGGCTGGCGCAGTATGCGCCAGGATTTGTGGGCACGGAAGACAACAAGCGCAATGCATTCTTCCGGGGCCTGAACTCCAAGATGAAGGTCCATCTCGCCAAGAGCAATCGCGGCACATTCAACGATCTAGTTAATGCCGCGATTCTACAAGAGAATGCTCAGCAAGAGCGCGGTTCTGATAAGAGGAAACACAGCGCGCTGACAAGCAGCAGTGGTGGGACGCCACAGAAATACCGCATGGTGTATCGCTCACCATCCGGTCAGAGATGGCAGCCATCGACGCGCCGCCTCAGTTTCGCGGTCGGCAATATAATGCGTCGGGATTTCGACCGACGTATCCACCACAGCAACAATAGCAGCAAAGGATGGTCCCGCATGCACCTCAGTTTCAACAGCGTGCACCGGGATTTCGTCCTCAAGTCAGCGGGACCCCGACACCTTACACGTGCTACACGTGTGGCCGTGTCGGGCACATTTTGAGGGACTGCCCCGAACCGCGTCAGGGCAGGGGTGCAGCACCATATTGTGATATCCTGACTCCCGGCTTAAAAGGATTGATAGAGTACTCATACCACCAAGGTATACCTTCTTTTCCGGAAGCCCACCTGCAAAGAACTCTGGGGTTAAGCGTGCTTGGCCCGGAGGAATTTGGGGATGGGTGACCGACTGGGAAGTCTTCCCGGGTGCGCACGAGTGAGGACAAAGTGCGCAGAAAAGACGAGTGGTGGTATGTGGGGACAGTCTATGATTCTAGAGAGCCAACACAAATGGTATCAGAGACGACCCTCACAGTTTCACGGGTGTGTACGGGTCAGTGACAAGGATACGGTAGCGTACGGGTCAGGGGCGCAGGTACGTAGGCATGACGCGTGGGTCCTCTGTGTGGGACACGGTATGATACGTATGCTGCTAACTGGACGTACGGTATGCGTATGCCAGTACTAAACGTATGGACATGGCTAAGAGGGGATGTTCCTGTCTTGGTGTTGACCGACGAGGACGTCGGTCTTCTAAGGGGGGTGGATTTTGTGATATCCTGACTCCCGACTCAAAAGGATTAATAGAGTACTCATACCACCAAGGTATACCTTCTTTTCCGGAAGCCCACCTGCAAAGAACTCCGGGGTTAAGCGTGCTTGGCCCGGAGGAATTTGGGGATGGGTGACCGACCAGGAAGTCTTCCCGGGTGCGCACGAGTTAGGACAAAGTGCGCAGAAAAGACGAGTGGTGGTATGTGGGGACAATCTATGATCCTAGAGAGCCATCACACATATCAGGGTGCTAATCAGCCCCGCAATCATCCCAAGAAACCTACACCAAAACCCGGCAACGTCCACCACTTAGCTATCGAAGACGTGCCGGAAGGCGAACCCGTCCTGGCGGGTACGTTCTCTTACCTAGATCATCCCGTAGTCATACTTTTTGACTCCGGTGCCACCCATAATTTCATAAGTCAGTCTTATGTTATTAAATATCGACTGCCTATCATTCCCACAAATAATTCATATTTGATATGTTCTCCGGGTGGGAAAATAACAGCTGATAGAATGGTCTATAGAGCACCATTACAGTTGGGTGGAAATCTATATCTGACTTCTCTAATCATGTTAGAGAGTCAAAAAACATGATGTCATTTTAGGAATGTCATGGCTACATCACCATGGTGCTGTTCTTGACATCATTCCACATGTGGTTCGTTTAAACTCTCCACTCCACGAACCACATGTTCTTATTCTTGACCATTCGGTTCAAGAAACTCTAGCCACCTATAATACGGAAGCCACGAAACTTGAGGATATTCGTGTGGTCCGTGAATACCCAGATGTCTTTCCGGAGGATCTTCCGGGCATGCCACCCAAAAGAGATGTCGAGTTCAAGATTGAACTTGTACCTGGGACGATGCCGATATCACAGAGACCGTATAAAATGGCTCCGAATGAGCTGGCTGAACTGAAGGAGCAGCTCAACGATTTGATGAAGAAGGGTTTCATTCGACCGAGTTCCTCGCCATGGGGATGCTTGGCGCAGTTTGTGAAGAAGAAGGATGAAACATTGAGGTTGTGTGTGGACTACCGACCTCTCAACGCCGTCACCATCAAGAATAAATATCCACTGCCCCGCATCGATATATTATTCGATCAACTTGTGGGTGCAAGTGTGTTTTCAAAGATGGATCTTCGCTCAGGGTATCATCAAATCAAGATCCGAGCGGAAGATATTCCAAAGACGGTCTTCTCGACGAGATATGGGTTGTATGAATACCTCGTCATGTCCTTTGGTCTCACCAACGCCCCGGCACACTTCATGTATCTTATGAACTCAGTGTTCATGCCAGAGTTGGACAAGTTTGTGGTGGTGTTCATAGACGACATCTTGGTCTACTCCAAGTCTGAAGAACACGCCAAACACTTGCATATCGTACTTCAACGATTAAGAGACCATAAGCTTTATGCCAAGTTCAGCAAGTGCAAGTTTTGGATCAGCCAAGTGCCATTCCTTGGTCATATCATTTCTGCAGAAGGCATTGCAGTTGATCCAAGCAAGATCGAACAAGTGCTGAAATGGAAGTCCCCCACATCAGTCCATGAAGTCAGGAGTTTCCTCGGGTTAGCAGGATATTACCGGAGATTCATACCGAACTTCTCCAAGCTTGCTAAGCCGATGACTGAACTGTTGAAGAAGGGGATCAAATATGTTTGGAGCTCAGCTTGTGAAGAAGCTTTCCAGGCATTAGTGAAGCATCTTACAACATCCCCGGTGTTAGCTCAACCGAATACAACCAAACCCTTCGACGTATATTGTGATGCGTCTGGCATCGGGCTTGGCTGTGTATTGATGCAAGGAGGAAGTGTGGTCGCCTATGGCTCACGTCAACTTCGTAACTACGAGTAGCACTATCCGACTCATGATCTTGAGCTTGCTGCTGTGGTGTTGGCTTTAAAAATGTGGAGGCACTATTTGCTTGGAAACTTAGTGCACCTCTACACCTACCACAAGAGTCTAAAGTATATATTCACTCAAAAGGAGTTGAATATGCGGCAACGGAGATGGCTAGAACTGATCAAAGACTATGAGATCGAGATTCACTACCATCCCGGGAAGGCAAACGTGGTTGCTGATGCCTTAAGCCGCAAATCCCATGTCAACAGTCTGTCCATCACTCCACTTGAAGAGGAGGAGCCGAGTCTGTACTTGGTTCCATATGGGGCATTGTATAATCTTGCTCTCGTCCCGACCATAAGAGAGGAGATTATGGAAGCTCAGAAGAAAGACATGGGAATGTCGCACATTCGGAGAAGGATGGGGAATGGCGAAATGAAGTGCTTCCGAAGAGATGAACACGACACTCTATGGTTTAAAGACCGAATAGTGGTACCCCGTGACATGAAGCTTCAGAGGAAAATCTTGGACGAAGCTCATCTGTCCAAGTATTCTATTCATCCGGGCAGCAACAAGATGTACCAGGATCTGAAAACCAGGTTTTGGTGGACACGGATGAAGAGAGAGATCGCAAAATACGTATCCGAATGTGATACATGTCGGCGTGTGAAGGCCGACCATATGCGTAAAGCCGGACAGCTGCAACCATTGAACATTCCGGCATGGAAGTGGGAGGATATCAGCATGGACTTCATAGTCGGGTTACCTCTCACGTCTCACAAACATGACTCGATTTGGGTGATAGTCAATCGACTAACCAAGTCGGCTCATTTTATCCCCGTACATACAAAGTACGTGGCCAAGCAATATGCGGAGCTGTACATTGCAAGGATTTTGTGTTTACACGGTGTTCCCCGTTCCATCATTTCAGATCTCGGTGCGCTGTTCGTCTCTCGGTTCTGGGAACAGCTGCATGCATCATTGGGGACCAAACTGATCCGAAGCTCCGCGTATCACCCGCAGACAGATGGTCAAACTGAATGGGTGAACCAAGTGCTTAAAGACATGCTACGCGCTTGTGCCATCCACCACGGCAAGAATTGGGACGATCATTTGCCATTGGCGGAGTTTTGTTACAACAATGGATATCAAGCTAGCATCAAGATGGCGCCATATGAAGCTCTCTACGGCCGGAAATGTCGCACCCCTCTCAACTGGTGCGAGTCCGGCGAGTGAGTCATCTACGGCATTGAACTTGTGAATGAAGCTGAAGAACGAGTGCGAGTAATACAAGCCAATCTCAAGACTGCTCAATCTCGTCAGAAGAGCTATGCGGATAAAAGACGCCGCCCTCTCCACTTCGACATCGGGGACCATGTTTATGTCCGTGTGTCTCCGATGAAGGGAGTTCACCGTTTCGGAGTGAAGGGTAAACTTGCACCGCGATTCATTGGCCCATTCACAGTCATTGAAAGATGCGGACCCGTGGCCTATCGCCTGGAGTTACCAGCATCTCTCGCAGGCATTCACAACGTCTTCCACATCTCTCAGCTGAGGAAGTGTCTCAAACCCTCTGCTGAAATCCGCACAGAAGACATAGAAGTTCTTCAACCGGACCTCACGTACACGGAGTATCCAATCCGGATCATCGATGAAAAGACTAGTGCCACAAGAAACCGGACCTTATGGTTCTACAAGGTCTTGTGGAGTAACCATACCGCTGATGAGGCGACATGGGAAAACGAGGATTATCTACGCACGTATTATCCGGACTTGCTATCATCATATACCCGGTAAAGTTTTTCCCCACTTTGCTTTTCCTTTGGAATCTCGGGACGAGATTCTTTTTAAGGGGGGAGGGATGTAAAATCCCCAAAGTGGTAGCAAGAAAAATTCAGCTCATGAACACATAGGAAAAATGGGGTGAATTAAAAACTTTGAATTTTAATGGTGTAAGTACAGAGTGAGGGGTTAGACCTCCCAAAACTTCTAAACATGGAGATCTAAATTCATAACTTGGATCTTCATAGCCCATATATTCACCCTTTCAAATTTCATCTCATTTGGAGGAGTTTTCATATTTGTTTGGGATTAAAAGGAAGAGCCCTTTAATCTGAATTTCAAATTCAGTTTCAAATTCCAATTCCCTCAATTTGAAAATTGGGTTTCACAAATGTGTTCTCCACCTTTGAATGAGCAGCCATGCCAAAAATTGGAAATTTTGGAACTGGTTTGCTATATTTTTGAGGCAATACAAAGTGGAGAATTCAAACTCATTTTCAAATTCAAATGATCAAACCACATCCAAATTTCACACCTGAATTCAAACCATTTGAATTCAGCAAATCCAAACTTAACTTTGGGGTGAAGTAAAGCCTTTAATGTTGAGTTGCTGGGGTAAAATATCAGGGAAATATTGGATTAAAAGAGAGGGAGGTGGGGCCCAGCAGTCAGCCTCCCAACAGAGCTACCGCCTCTGTTTTCATCGGCTGATCGCCGAGAGGCCGCCAGCGCCCGGTGAAACCCGCTCCCGAGGAATTCCACCGTGCCACCTCCTGGTTCTTCGATCGCCAGCCGCTTCATCACCCCCCGGTCGCAGCAACGAAGTCGGTCTTCGTTTCCCTCGGTGACTCGCCGCTCCTTTCATTCTCTACAGCGAGAAACCGCCTCAGCGCTGTCGCTGTTTACTCCCTCGCCCACGCTTGCCCGAGCTCGGATGATCGAGCCCCAAACAGCAAAAAGAATCGCAAGAGAGTGCTCCAGCCTCCACCTTTCTTTCCCCTAAGCTTCCTATCTCGTGCTACGCGCAAACCAGAGATTGGTGCCGGCGATCGGAGGTGCTCGGCGGAACCCCGTTCGGTTCACCGTGGACAGCGCGCTACGGCCAGCTTCACCGCCCCTTCCCTGCACAAGAAAGGTGTGTTGTTGTCTGTAGATCGTGTTACCGAAAGCCTCAGGATGATTGATCAACCGGGTAGTGAGAATTTTGGGTTTTACCAAACCCTAGTTCATAGCAACACTCCTCGGTCTACAATCAAATTCTTCGTGTTGTGATAGCTAGAGCTCATCCTGGTCTAGGAAAAGCTTTGTTAGATCCCTGCGATCCTTCTCGCTCAAACGGTGCCGGAAACCATCAAGAACTGAAGGAGTTCTTCAAGTTTTTGTCGCCGCCGGCGTTTCGTGGGCTCGGGTCACCGGTGAGGTCCCCTCTCCGGTGGTTTTCATGGAGAGCGAGCTATGGGTCGATGTTGTCCATGGGACACTGGTGCTTTTGGAGCAAACCCTAGCCCGAAAGACCCACTGTTGAGGGAGAGCGGGGTCGCCGAAGTAAGGTTCGACATGGTCGCCGGTGCAAGCACCTTTCCGGCCGTTGTCATCGGCTCCCGACCCCACCATCGTGTTCAGCACGGTGTAGAACTCACAGGCGGCGAGTTTGACAAAATTTGGATCACAGGAACCCCGTCCCGGCGAGCCTCGCCGTCGTGCGCCGCCGCGGGAGGCGCGGGCAGCGCGAGGAAGACGAAGGAGAGCCGGGTCCCACTGGTCAGCCTCCGTATACGCGCGGGGATCGGTCTGTGGCGCCGGATCCGGTGCGGCCGCGCGGGAATAACCCCGTAGCCCCCAGTGTTGCCAAAATCTGACTGGTCCGAATTAGAACAGTGGGCCCAGTTCCAATTATTTGAAGTTTCTATTAGGGAAATAATTCCAGAAATTAGCTTATCTTTGCAAGCCCATAACTTTGTGTAGAAAACTCCAAAAAGAGTGAGACCAATTTTGTTGGATTCCTCATAAGGAGTACTTCACAGGGAAACCAATTTTTGGCTATTAAAATGCCCAGGAATTTCTGTAGAATTGTTTTTAATAAATCCTTTATGGATTTATTACAGGAGCAATTCTTTATGAAATATTCCCAAATTTGGGCAGCAAATCCTCTTCATAGATACTGATCTCCAGTAAAAATTTGGGCTTCATTGGAGTTCATTTGCTAGGTCAAATTACCTTTCCAAGATCAGCCTTTATTTGGAAATTCAAATTCAAACAGAGACTGTTCAGCACTCCTGTCCAAACTTCAAAAATTCATATCTCTCTGATGGTAGCTCCAAAAATGGTGAAACGAATTTTTGTTAGAACCATGGAGACTTACCCTAATCAGATCCTCCATTTATAGCTATGTCAAAGCTCGTGATTTGGGCTCAAAATTCAGAGAAGCATTGTACTTGTAGGAATTTTAAAGACTACATTATGCAATGACACGTCTCCAAATTTGGTTCAAATCATCCTTAGAGGGTCTAGTATACACTGTAAAATTCCCAAAGCCAATTGAGGATTTTAAATAGCAGTAGCTATGAATAGAAGTTCAATTTCTATAAACCCTTAATACTTACACATGTATTTTATTACATTTCATAATAGTGACCGAAGTTGAGGACGCACCGGAGCCCTTGGACGTCCTCCCACCTGAAGCTAACTTCCCGTTTGACTCGCAACCAGGCAAGCCCCGGTTTGCACTTAAGTACCTTTTATAAAGTTTTCATTTGTATCACTTATGTCTAGGTTGAAATGTATGCATTAGAGTTAGGGTGATTGAAACCCCACTTGCATAGCCTTTGAAATCCTATAAAGGTTTGGGTAGTTTACAAACTCGATGAGTAGAGAATGCCATGCTAATGTTTAGGATCTCGGTAGAAGTCGAGTGGTTGGAAGCTACTCGCGAGATAGTACTTATCACATGGGATAAAAAGAGGTAGGAAATGGCTTGAGTTATAAAAATGAGACCCAGCAGGGGGGATAGGAAGCAGTGAGCAGAGGTCTCACGTGCGTAGCCCTGTTGGTGTCGGTTGATGACCGTCCGTGTGCGGCCCTGCTGGACAAGTATCGAGTAGTACCGAATGCATACTGGCATATGGGAACCAGGAAACCGATGTAATTGGTTAACCTGGGTGCCGAGGCTTACCCAACCGTAAATAGGAGTGGGTTGAGGGTAGCAAGGTGCAAATCTGCCAGTGGGCACAGTCACGCTCCACGCGGGGACCTCCTGCCCGTTACGGATGGACCGGTTTGGTATTTGGGTTGCCTTTGAAATGTTGTTGCATACAACAGAGTAGGAAGGGGTGTGGAATCACGCTTCTAAAAGTGGGTGTATATGACGTGTTATCCGGGTGTGTCTTGATTGCAATCACCGTCCCTCGCGGTTATTTGAGTACCCGCTTGTTCACTGCGCTGTGACGTAGTAAGAAGTGAAATAAGCCAACTGAAAATGCTGTATTGATCTATTAATGTCTTGAATACCTTGATTGCTAAAGTTATAGAGCTAATTAAGTTTATATTCCACTTTGGGCATCACCACATCGGAGGAAAGCGTTTCTTGTTTGATTGTGGACTTTCGATGTGGGGGGCTGCCTAAGGCTCATTAAACTGCTTCTATAAAACTGAAAGTAAGGATCAACTTATAGGCGTGTCTTTCTTGCAAAGTCCTTTCCTACTTTACACATCCTTGCACGTAGAGTTCCATGCCTAGGGTTGACGGTTAAGACTTGCTGAGCCTTCGTGCTCACGGTTGCAATATTTGAGCTGTGTGCAGGTGAGAGTTATGAGGAAGGTTCCGAGGACGAGGCGATGCCCTGTCAGGGTACACGGCCGAGCTGGAGCCCTGCACGCCGCCGTGATCTCCGGTTCCATGCTGCTAGTGTGTAGCGTCCCCGAGCTGGACGGCTGCACTTTTGCATAGCTAGGATGAGAGGCTGTATATGTATATTACTTCCGCAGTTTGAATAGGTTTTGTAAAAGACTTCCGCTGTTTTATAACAAATAAAAGTTTGTATGTTGTTCTTTATTCTTTTCGTGTGTGCTGTTGGTGCCGCATCGTACGGCACCACCCTATGCGATCCTGGAGTGGGTGAACCACGGGGTGGTCCCCACAGATCTGAGGGCAAATAAATACTCTTTGGAAATCTACTGAAGTTAACTTTAACTTTGGTATTCAGCTTGAGTCATGAAAATGCCCAGCACCAGATCAAAATCTGGAATATGTAGAAACTAGTCATTCTGACAGAGGGATGACAGTTGAACTCATCGGAGAGATTGTTGTACCCTAGGGGGTTTAAGCACTCCCAATGGGTTAGAACATACTCATGAGTGGTTATCTTCAACTAGTGAACGATTTGAGTATATGTCCTTCTCAAGTTTCTTTTGCTAGAGACCATGTTTGTGTCGTATTGAAGACAAAAGGGTAGTATACGTGATGACAATGCGATATTAACGTCTCGTAGTGACCAAACCTAGTTGAGATGAACTTCCAAAGAGGAAGTCCATCAAGTTGGATTTAACTAGCTTGTATTTGGTCTAGTAATGGTGTAGCTTGTGCAAAGTTATTACATTATCTGTATACGAGATGTATCGTATGTTTTACTGTCATTATGTTTACGCCTATTTTATTGGACTGCATGAAGTATGTTGCGGGACTAATGTTGATTATCGTAAGTTTGCAGATGGTTCGCACTCGGACCACGCATGAGGTCGGTGGCTCTAGCCAGCAGGGGGGTGATGACTCCCAGCCACCTGCCTACGACATCACCCCGCAGCAACAACCACCACCGCCGCCTCCACTTACACTAGCGGACGTGATCACGGCCCTGGTGGGTAATCATGAGGAGCAGACAACCTGCTCTGCACGATCGTGCAAAATACGTCCCAGGCGGGGGGGGGGGGGGGTGTCAAGAGAGGGAGCCTCGTGAGCCCCATGTTGTGACGTACTCGGACTTCATGAGTACGCACCCTCCGGTGTTCACAGACGCAGCAGAACCCCTGGAGGCCGACAACTGGCTGCTGACAATTGAGTCCAAATTCGGGCTGCTCCAATGTACGGAGCGGCAGAAGACTCTGTTCACGGCGCAGCAGCTTCACGGTGCCGCTGGTGCGTGGTGGGCGAACTATGTCGCCTCGCTGCCGGCTGGCCATGCCGTGGAGTGAGAAGAATTCCGGGAGGCGTTACGCGCCTACCATATACCTCCCGGGATAATGAAGCGGAAGGTCCAAGAGTTCTTGGAGCTGAAGCAGGGCAGGAGGAGTGCCCATGACTACTCCCGTGCCTTCAACCATCTGGCGCAATATGCGTCGGATTATGTCTCCACCGAGGAGAAGAAGCGAGAGCACTTCTATCGGGGATTACATACCGAGATGAAGACGCATCTCGGCCAATGCAATCGTGGCACGTTCAATGATCTAGTCAACGCCGCGATCATGCAAGAAGATGCTCAGTGGGAATTGGCGGCTGGGCAGCGAAAGTGCAGCACTCCACCCAGCAGTGAGGGTGGAGCTCCTCAGAAATACCGCATGGTGTATTGGACACCATCCGGTCAGCAGTGGCATCCACCGGCGCGACCTCAGCAGTTTGGGGGTCGTTCTTTCCAGCCACCCCTGTTCCGACCGCCGATGCCACCACCACGACCGCAACAGCAGCAGCAGATGGTGCCCCGGGCGTTTCCACCACCACAATGCGCCCCAGGTTTCCGTCCGCCGATCAGCGGAGGACCGCCTCGCTACACTTGTTTTACGTGTGGCCAGGCGGGCCACATCTCGAAGGACTGTCCCCAAGGGCAGCAGAGCAGCAGGCAAGCCCAATATCAGGGCGGTGCTCGAGGCTGACCTTCGGTCAAGAAGGTTGGTCAGCGAATTGGGGGCGTTCGCAACCTCGACAATGAGGATGCCCCGGAGGGAGAAAGCGTACTGGCGGGTATGTTCACCCTCAACGATCAAGCAATTATCATATTATTTTATTCTGGTGCAACCCACAACTTCATAAGTGCATCATATGTGGTTAAGAATCAACTGGAAGCCTTTCCAACCGAGTACTCTTATATGATTTGCTCACCGGAAGGAAAGATTTCAGCAACTATGATGATTCCGAAAGCACCACTGTGCTTAGGTGGGAAAATATATCCCACCACTATGATTATTCTTGAGGGGCAGAAGATTGATGCAATCTTAGGGATGTCATGGCTAAGTTGCCATGGCGCTGTCCTAGAAACATTATCACGGACGGTACACCTCAACTCCCCACTACACCGTCTGCAGTCCCTCATACTAGACCATCCAGTCCGGGAAGTTTCAGCAACTAATAATACTGAAGCTCTCAAGTTAGAGGACATCTCCGTAGTCCGGGAATACCCTAACATGTTTCCGGATGATCTTCCGGGCATGCCACCTGAACGGGATGTTGAGTTCAAGATTGAGCTTGCACCCGGGGCAACTCCCATCTCAAGGAGACCCTACAAAATGGCTCCAAACGAGCCGGCTGAATTGAAAGAGCAGCTCAATGATCTGTTGAGCAAAGGTTTCATTAGGCCGAGTTCCTCACCTCGGGGATGCTCGGCGCTGTTCGTAAATAAGAAGGATGAAACCTTGAGGCTGTGTGTGGATTACCGGCCGCTCAACGCCGTCACCATCAAGAACAAATACCCACTGCCCCGCATTGACATCCTGTTTGATCAGCTTGTGGGTGCAAGTGTGTTCTCCAAGATGGACATTCGCTCTGGATATCATCAAATAAAAATCCGGGCGGAGGGTATCCCGAAGATGACCTTTTCGACGAGATATGGCTTATACGAATATCTCGTCATGTATTTTGGTCTCACCAATGCTCCGGCACATTTCATGTATCTCATGAACTCGGTGTTCATGCTGGAGCTGGACAAGTTTGTTGTGGTGTTCATTGATGATATCTTGGTTTACTCCAAGACAGAAGAAGAACACGCATTGTCACACCCGGTTTTTCCGAAGAAACAACCAAGTGAATATCACATGTATGCCAGGATCATTTTCTCAAACATGTGATGACAAATAGTGAAGCATCATTTATTACAATCCAGGTGTCGAATATAAATAAGTCTTACATCGCAAATGTCTCAATGGACACTAATGCTTCATCACAAGTAAATAAACTAGCAGCAGAATATTATTCTTTAGGGCTCCATCACAGGCGTTGCCCGGGGGTCTTCATGAACCTAAAAACCTTCCTCGGGTCCAAAGTCTTGGTCATTATACACCACCTCATTATCTTGACCTGAGCAGCAATATAAACCAACAAATATGCAAGGTTGAGTACCAATGGTACTCAGCAAGTGTGGGAAAATTATATCATGCATGGCTAAAACAAGGAGAGGTTGAACTCATGGTTAAAGCACTACGCAATTAATACCTATCACCTTAGCTTATTAAGCACCTACATTCTACACAGGTGAAATGGTCCCAATCTCCCATCCCATCATCATAATCCAATAACCATAACATCATTTCCAATGTTAAGCTCCCCGCTTAACTTCCAAAACCATCAATCCTCTAATCATGAATAAGTCCAGGCCGCTCTTGACCGTGAGCACGGCTGTCAAGACAGTTTTGACTCTGCAGAGTTTGTACCACTGTACCCACATGTAGTGATTTCATCCCCCGTTGCCGGGTGGACTAAAAGAACCTCCATTATGCCAGTGGCTACGATCCACATTCACTCTTCCCAGGTGTGCAGCCAGGAGATCACTACGAAGCCTTTACAAAGGGATTCCCGACGAGCGTGGGCCCACTGAGGTTTCACCCCTAACAGCATACAAGAGGCTCCAACCCCGCTGCAGTGGCCCCCTCTTGAGCCTTGCGGTTCATATGGTAGTCCAGCTGACACCTACTCCCCGCACCATCCAACACACCCATACTACGCCGGGGATACACCTAATTAATTGGCCAAGCTGCCCCATCTCAGCATGTGGTTGGCACTGTAAAGCCGGGTTACATGCTCCATGAACCGGTCCTTAGGATCCAGGCAAGTACTAAACACAAACCCAAGTCTCGTGCACCCAGCACACAACCAAAACATCCAACTTGCCTTGATCCCTACCTCTACATAACTCCCAATGTCTCATTCAAGAGTATGGTAATATAACTGATGATCTCATTTCCCAAATATCCCATTCTAAGCATGGCTAAGAAAATGCATGTAAATAAATGACATGACAACATAAATCCCAACCCAAGCTACAAGGAAACAAGGTAATGCAATTCTAGGGCAACTTTCCTAGCATGGGTTCCATATTTCATTTGACAATGCAAATAATTCTATCTACACATCCTAGCATAGGATCAAAGTGGTCAAGGACACTTGCCTCCTTCTTGCTGCTCTTGAAATTGGTAGTCCTGATCTTGGAAAGGAATAACTTGCTCTTGAGCAGGTTCTACATCACACCATCACACATAGCAAAAGAAAAACAACAATCCATAAGACATAGTTCACACTTACACTTCATACAAACCACACATTCATATTTATGAAATTCATTCACCATTATATGTGTTGTGGTTACTCTGTGTGTGTGTTGATCTGTGGCTTGCATACACTTTTATTTATATGTATATGATTCCTACTTTGGTGTCCATATTTATACTTACTTACTATATATATATATATCTATATATACATGTGTGTTTCAGTTTTAAATAAATTCCTTATATTGAACTACTACACCTTTTTACTACCAAGTATGTATGAAAAGTATTTTTCTTCTCCATATGTGCCTTCAGAATTTCTACCAACCCTAAACTGAATTCTTTGGATTTTAGAAACTCCATTTATCTTTTACTAGTTGCTATATTTTCAGATTTATATTCCTATGCATAATTGTGTATTTTATTATGAAATTAGTAATACACATCATCTAAACAGTATAGGTTCTGGTCCTAAATAATTTAATAACATGTTTTGACCTTGGCCTCTGATGTAAACTATTTCATAATTATTTTCCCTATTTTTCTATAACTATTCTTTACTTAAAAATGTGTCCCTATACTAATAAATGTGAATATTAAATGAAACAGATTCATTTTAGCCCAAAAATACATTTTTATCTCACTCCAAAGTTTTCTAAGTACTGAGAAAGTTTTTAATTAATTTTGACAATTATGTTTGTCCCCCTTTTTAATTTTTAAACACTAGTTACATATTCAATTTTCTAAATTAAATACTAAACAGGGCTAAAATAATGAATTCACCCCATTACAGGGTCTATAATATTATTTTCATAATTTCCAGGGGTCTAGCTACACTTATCAGAGGTGTTTTTCCTAATTTTTATTAAGTCCAGGGCAAAAACTGATTTTTAAATGAATTTACATGATTTTCTGGAGTTCCAGGGGCTAGATCTGAAGTTTCCGGGGCTAGCTCTTATTTCCAGAGAACCCCAGGGGGTAGCACGTAAGAATTCCAGTCTTTATAACGCGGGGCTGACGTGGACCGTCCGATTTTAAACCGACGGCTGAGATTATAACATCGAACCGGTACGCGGGGTTTTAAAGTCTACCGTGCGATTTAAAATAAACGGCGCACAAGCGGCCACGTCGCTCTGATCGAGCGCGGGCGGCGCTGCCGGCGGCGCACGGCGGCGGGAAGCGGCGATCTCGCCGGAAAGTTTCGGATCCGCGAGAATTCTGCCTAGAACTGTGATCTTATGGCATAGATCGGTAGAGGGGAGGTCAGGGATCTCACCTCGGGGGTTTTCTCGAGCTCGGGGGTCCTGAAAAGTGATCGGCGGCGAGGTCCGAGGCAAAACCACGGCGAAGCTCATCGGCGCTGTGTTTACACCGTAAGTCTCCGAGTTTTCTGCACCTGCAAAGCTCCCCGGAGGCGGTGGATCAAAACCAGCGAGTTAGATCAGAGTTTCCGAGCTTAGATCGGCCAGAATTCACTGGCGAAGTCTCGGTGCTCACCGGAGTAAAAATCGGCGATCGCGTGGGAAAAACCGATCGGGGCTGGGGTTTTTATAGCCGGGGGAGGGCGGTGGGTCAGTTGTGATCGAGTTGGATTCTTTTGGGACCGGAATTCGGCTGAGGGACGCGGTTTTCAATCGGTTAAGATCGCGCGCGCTCGGGGGGAAAAGTCCGGGGTCGGCGCGAGCGAGGTTGGGGATGACATGTGGGTCCCACCTGTCTGTGAGAGACAGCGCGGCGCGCGCGGGGGCGGGCTGGCGCGGGGAAACTGGGCCGGCTGGCGGGTTTCGGCCCACTGGCCGGTTTTTTTCCCGTTTCTTTTTTTTCCATTTCTTTTCTGTTTTGAGTATAATTTGAATTCCAGTTTGAATTTGAATTTTTGCAAAACATGCAACACGTCCAAAAATTTTTAAATTCCCCTCTGAACATGGTTTAGGGTTTTTGAATCAAAATTTGGGGTGTTACACGCATAACACTTGATAATCGTTCTTCAACGATTGCGAGACCACAAGTTATATGCCAGGTTCAGTAAATGTGAGTTTTGGATCATCCAAGTGCCATTTTTGGGACATATCATCTCAGCAGAAGGCATTGCGGTTGACCCAAGCAAAATTGAGCAAGTGCTGAAATGGAAAGCCCCTACTTCTGTCCATGAAGTCAGAAGCTTCCTCGGGTTAGCAGGATATTACCGGAGATTCATTCCAAGCTTCTCCAAGCTTGCTAAGCCAATGACAGAGTTACTGAAAAAGGGAACAAAATATATTTGGAACTGAAGGTGCGTTCCAAGCATTAGTGAAGCATCTCACAACAGCCCCGGTCTTAGCTCAACCGGATACGACCAAGCCCTTCGACGTGTATTGTGATGCGTACGATATCGGGCTCGGCTGCGTGTTGATGCAAGAAGGACGTGTGGTCGCATATGGATCACGCCAACTTCGAAACCATGAGCAGCATTATCCGACTCATGATCTTGAGCTCGCTGCAGTGATTTTGGTGCTAAAAATGTGGAGGCACTATCTCTTGGGGAATTTGGTGCATCTCTACACCGACCACAAGAGCTTGAAGTATATTTTCACCCAGAAGGAGCTGAATATGAGGCAAAGGAGGCGGTTAGAACTAATCAAATATTATGAGATTGAGATTCATTACCATCCCGGCAAGGCGAATGTGGTTGCCGACGCGCTGAGTCGGAAATCACATGTCCATAACCTCACCATTACACCGGTGGAAGAGGAAGAGCCGAGTTTATACATGGTTCCTTATGGATCAATCTACAACCTTGCCCTCATCCCTACCATTAGGGAGGACATCATTGCAGCTCAGAAAGTGGACAAGGGCATGGCACATCTCTGGAGACGGATAGACAACGGGGAAATCAAATGTTTCCGGAAAGATGATGAGGGGACGCGGTGGTTCAATGACCGCATAGTCGTTCCCTGGAATATGGAGCTGAGAAAGAAGATTCTTGATGAAGCTCACTTGTCTAAGTTCTCCATTCATCCGGGCAGCAACAAAATGTACCAAAATTTGAAAAAGAGATTTTGGTGGACGCAGATGAAGCGAGAAGTAGCTAAATACGTATCCGAGTGTGATATGTGTAGACGAGTGAAAGTGGATCACATGAGGAAATCAGGGCTGCTGCAACCCCTGAAAATCCCGGCACGGAAATGAAAAGATGTGAGCATGGATTTCATTGTGGGATTACCCCTGACTTCCAACAAGCATGATTCCATTTGGGTAATCGTTGACCGATTAACCAAGTTGGCTCACTTCATTCCGGTGCATACACGTTACAATGCCAGCAAATATGCGGAGCTATACCTTGCAAGGATTCTATGCTTACATGGGGTACCCAAGACCATAGTCTCAGATTGAGGTACACTATTTGTATCTCGTTTCTGGGAGCAGTTGCACGCTGCATTGGGTACTAAACTGCTTAGAAGCTCCGCCTATCACCCTCAGACAGATGGGCAAACAGAGAGGGTGAACCAAGTACTAGAAGACATGCTGAGAGCGTGTGCCATCCACCACGGTAGAAACTGGGATGATCATCTACCGTTGGTGGAATTCTCGTACAACAATGGCTATCAAGCGAGTATCAAGATGGCACCATATGAGGCTCTCTATGGTCACAAATGCCGCACCCCATTAAACTGGTGCGAGTCCGTGAAAGGGTCACATTCGGGGTTGATGTGGTGAACGATGCCGAAGAGCGCGTTCGGATGATTCAAGCCAACATGAAGGCCGCTCAATCCTTACAAAAAAGCTACGCAGATAAGAGGCGTAGGCCGCTGCACTTTGATGTCAGGGAACACATGTACCTCCGTGTATCTCCAATGAAAGGCGTGCATCGATTCGGCGTGAAGGGAAAGCTCGCCCCCAGATTTATTGGACCCTATGCTATCACCGAGAAGTGTGGACCAGTGGCGTATGGATTGGAACTACCAGCATCTCTTGCTGGTGTTCACGACGTTTTCCATGTTTCACAACTGCAAAAATGCCTGAAGTATACGGCTGCGGTTCCCACCGAAGACATTGGCGAGCTACAACCGGATTTGACGTATGTGACACGACCCCACGGTCTTGTCGAGCCAGGATCACACTGAGGGGTGCTGCGTTGCACAGCACCGTAGAACACACGTCAAAGGTACAAAGCGGAAGCGAAATTTTATTACATAAACAAGTTTATGAACATGTTTACATCAAAATAAGTTCAGTCTACACTCACGGGCGTAGACTACGCATCAAGTGCACATTCAGCCCTTGAACGTGTCCTTGCTAGCACACACGCACACTAACTCTGCGGCGTGCACGACTCCCACTCGACGGGGTTCCCCTGCTGGGGTTCCATCTCCTCTTCGGGAGTCCCTTCCTCATAGAACCCTGCAAAAGCTTCAAACACAAGCAGTGAGCATGAAGGCTCAGCAAGTCTGACCCGTCTCACCTAAACATGGAACTTCTACATGAGGGGTAATGGGTTACATGAGGTAAAAATCATTTGCAAGGACTCGCCTAATTAGTAGAACCTTATTTTCAAGTTTTAGCAGCAGGTTGTGGAGAATCTTACGCAAAGGCACATGAGAGAGAGCCGCAATCAAACAAGAAACGCATTTCTCTCATGTACTTTGCCCAAAGTTGAAATGAACTTTAGTTAGCGCTAAACTACAACAAATCATTAGCAATCAGAGTCCATCTTTCAATCAGCAACATTTTAACATGCAACTAGCCTGTTATTTCTATGTCACGGTACAGTGAACAAGTGGTACTCACTGACCGCGAGGGACGGTGATTATAATCGATTTACACCTGCAGGGTTAGCTGAACAACCTGTCACGTACGCCCGTACTCGATGTTGCCTACAACAACCATCACGGACGCCGTACGCGACTACCTTTCACCCGTTAGCTAAATGTTGAACCGGTCCAATCGTCCCGAGCAAGAGGTCTCTTCACGCGCATCTCAGTGCCTCCAGCCGATTTACACCTCGAGCTCTCAACCTACCCTCTGAACGACCAGCTATGCCTCAACACCCAGCTATCCGAGTTACATCGGTTTCCCGGTTCCCATATAGCCGGTAGGTCTTTGGTACTGTTCTAGCTTGTTCAACAGGCCCGCACACGGCTCGGTCCTCAATCGACACAACCGGAGCTATAGCACACAGGCCCCAAAGTCCTGCTACCCTTACCCTCTGCTTGGTCTCATTTTCTTGCCATGTGTTTCATGTGCTATCACTACCCGAGTCGAGTGCCTCTAGCCTATGCTCGCGAGTAGTTCCAACTACTCGACTTGTACCGAATCCTACTCTATCTTAGCATTGCAGTAGCTAACGGGGTTTGCAATCCTAAACCCAACCCATGGTTTTCTTGGCTATGCAGTGGGGTTTCCAAACAAGACTCTAATGCAAAGAATAAAGTAATCAAGTATGTGCTCAAAACAATAAAAATTTGTAAAAACGGTTAATGCAAACCGGAGCTTGCCTTGCTGCTCTTGGTCGTAGGCTAGCTGTTCCTCCGGAGTAACGAAGTCTAGGACTTCGGGTTCCTCCTCGACCTTAGCGACTACATGATAGAAGCAATACATGTATTAATTTAAATGCAGTTGTATTAACTTTTAATCTTGTGAAGTCTATAACTCTTACTAGACAAGCCCAATGACTGTGAAACTTTACTGTGGCTGGGTTACAACCTAAACAGAGACTTGGTCAAGTTTTAGTTGCAGCAAAGCTCATTTGAGCCCTCCACAATTAATCATGCACTTGACCTTAATTGAAGGCTTTTAGGGTGTTCTAAGGATTTTCATGATACAAACTATGACTTTCTGAAAACTAGATTTTCAGAGGGTTCTAATGGAGTTGGTCTCACTTAATTTGAAAGTTCCTAGCTAAGGATATGAGCCAAACAATTTCAGAGAAAATTCTGAAAATGTTTCTGAACATTTTCTATTTTCTATGGAACAGTTTCACTAATCACACCATTAGGTGGATCAAAAATAAGCTCAAATGGATCTGAAATTTTTATGGTAGTTCAGGGATATTTTGGTGAACAACCCAGCAAAATTTCAAGATTTTCCTCCAAAGGATTCTCCAGTTAAAATTCCAAACAGTTTAAATTTTGAGGAATTAATTCTGGATAAATAAGGATTTTTATGAAGTGAAACTTGATTTGCTGGAAAGTGCTCAGAAAGCTGAATCCAACAAAATTTGGTTCACTCGATTTGGAGCTTTCTAGCCAAAGTTATGAGGATTTAAAGTTTGGAAGAATTCTAAAAATCAGGGGAAAAGTTTAAACTTGCGGGGGCCCGCGGGGACACGTGTTGAGCGCGGAGGTGTCCGGCACACTGAGGCTCACAGGGTATTTGCGCGCCAGCACAGCCGATCCCGGTCACATCCAATCCCGATTTAAATTCTTCAGCCGCTGACACGTGGGCCAGCCGGCTTCGTCTTCCTCCCGCCGCTCTCTCGCGCCCGCGCCGCCTCCCCTCGCCGGAGCAGACCCGGAACTCGGCGGCTCGCCGCTGCCGGTCATCCCATGGTCTGAAACTCACCGCCAGGGGGTTGTCGACGTCGAGGAACACGTCGGTGGTGTCAGTTCGGGCTGGCGGTGCCCGGAAATAGCCCGGCGACGTGCCGCAGCCTCGGTTGAGGTTCGGCGCCATCGACCGTGGGTTCTAACCCACCAACACCTCGAACAAACGGTCCTACAGCATCAGTGTATCTCTAGGAAGCTCGACAAGGTGCCAAAAGGGTGCAAAGATGGCGGCAAGTCGGTCGGCACCGTGTGACCGATCGTGCCCACCATGACCACTCTTGATCGAGCTCGAAATTCATCACTCCTAGACAGTTTCACACCACGGATGCAGAAAGAAACTTGATCGCCGGCTAGTCCAGCATCTATGTGCAAGATTTGATAACCACCGAAAGATCATAGAGCGAGAATTTGAAGAATCCGTACCGGAAGCTCGGTTTACGGTCGCCGGAGCAAAAACTGGAAATTCTCTGCGGATTCTTCATGGTTTGCTTCCAAACTTGGAGGAGAGCAGCACGGTGGTCGGGCGCTCCTGTTGCCTCTCTTGCTGGACCGTGAAAACGCCTGTGGAACGCTGTCCACGGGCGCCTGACTCTCGGCTGAGGCTAGGTCGCCGCGGTGGCGATCGTTTTCGGGCAAAGGAGGTCGGAGCTCGGGGTTTCTGGCGTTGGAGAGGTGGAGTGCGACCTCAGGTTGCTGTCTAGCAGCTCAGGAACGAAGGCGAAGATTGTTTTGCTGGTTTTCCTGATTGAGCAGAGAGCTGCGGCGAGAAACAATGCCGCTGCTCGGGTTTGCCCACGAGAAGATAAAGCCGGCCGACTCCTGCTCGGCTGAGGCGGTGCCGGTCGCGTGGGGGCGCGAGCGAGCCGCCCTGGGCGCCAGCGCGCGTAGAGGGGAAGCAGCTGGTGGCGCCGGTGGCTGCTCGGTGGAATTTCCCACCGAGGCTGTGACTTTGTGTGCAAGTTTTGCCTCCTTCTCTCTATGACATGTGGGTCCCACCCGGGGTTTTAACCTCTGAAATTTACTCCTAATCACTGTTGTAAACAGTGAGCCCCATAATACCCCTGGTGATTCAAATTATTCACCCATGAGCCATTTGAATTGATTAGAATTCAAATTGGGTTTGGTTTGAATGAATTTCAGCACAAGTTCAGTTTTGAATTCAAATAAAGTTTGAATTTGCCCCACTTAGCTCATATCAAGATCAACTCCAACTGGAGTGAAAATTGGTGTGTGAGCTCACAAAAATGTGCTGAATAAGAATATCCGTCCCACTTTTAAATTCATGGGATAAAAACAGTTTGAATTTGAATATGGTTTCAAACTGCCCTCTTTCTAACTATACCCAAAATGACCTCAAAAAGGTTTTGAATTTGGGTGAAACTTGGCATGGACATCCTTAGCAATGTGTAGGAGTTTTCATATGTCCAGCCCACCTATATCACATGTGGGAAATACCACTTTTGCAATATGTGAGTTTGTTCTCTAATGAGCATGTTGATGGTGGTTACTTGCTCTTCATTTTTGTTCATCAACTTACTTCAAATGAGGTGTGTGGTGTGGTGATGAACACTTCAAATAGGTGTCAAAAACTAAGGCCCTTACATTCCTCCCCCCTTAAAAGAATCTCGTCCCGAGATTATAAGGTGAAAATGAGAGAGTGGACGGTGGAAAATTACTGGATATGCGACGTGAAAAAGTCGGGGTAGTTGGCGCGAAGAAATCCTTCGCTCTCCCATGGCGCTTCGTCCATGGAGTGATTACTCCATAGAACTTTGTAAAACCACAACGTGCGGTTGCGTGTGGTTCGGGCCTTTCATCAATAATCTGCACCAGTTCCTCCTGATAGGTGAGATCCGGTTGCAGTTCTTCAATGTCTTCCAGCTGAATGGTAGTTGATAGCTTGAGACACTTCCTCAGCTGGGAAATGTGAAAGACGTCGTGCACACCGGAAAGTGCTTCTGGTGATTTCAGCCGGTATGCCACTGATCCACATCTTTCGGTAATCTGGAATGGACCGATGAATCTGGGTGCTAACTTTCCCCTCACCCCAAATCTGTTTACGCATATATTTCTGACGGGATTGAGCGGCTTTTAGGTTTGCTTGAATCAGTCGAACCTTTTCTTCCGCGTTGTTGACGAGGTCAATCCCGAAGGTAACCCTTTCGCCAGACTCACACCAGTTCAATGGTGTGCAGCATTTCCTTCCGTATAGCGCCTCGTAGGGCGCCATCTTTATGCTGGCTTGGTACCCATTGTTGTACGAGAACTCGGCTAATGGCAAGTGATCATCCCAATTCTTGCCGTG
Organism: Neostapfia colusana; assembly: GCA_030760725.1. NCBI lineage: Eukaryota > Viridiplantae > Streptophyta > Magnoliopsida > Poales > Poaceae > Neostapfia > Neostapfia colusana. The sequence continues at coordinate 78,109,678 of JASWHV010000013.1, forward strand.
GTCGATAGCGCAAGCTCGTAGCATGTCTTCTAAGATCAGATTTACCCGCTCGGTTTGTCCATCCGTCTGCGGGTGGTATGCTGAACTACGGATCAGCTTCGTCCCCAAGGCAGCGTGTAGCTGCTCCCAAAAACGGGACACAAATAAAGTGCCCCGATCCGATATGATGGTACGGGGTACGCCGTACAAGCATAGGATCCGTGAGATGTACAGTTCAGCGTACTTCTTGGCGTTGTAGTTGGTGTTGACCGGGATGAAATGGGCAACTTTGGTGAGCCGATCGACAATCACCCACACAGAATAATGTTTCTGCAAGGTGGTGGGTAAACCGACGATGAAATCCATGCTCACATCCTCCCACTTCCAGGCAGGAATGCCCAGTGGTTGCAGCAGTCCCGGTTTCCGCATATGGTCTGCCTTCACCCTTCGACATGTATCACACTCGGACACGTATTTTGCAGTCTCATGCTTCATCCGTGTCCACCAAAACTTGCTTCTGAGCTCTTGATACATCTTGTTGCTGCCGGTGTGAATAGAAAATTTTGATAAGTGAGGCTCATCAAAAATTTTCTTCAGTAGCTCCGGGTTACGGGGTACACCAATTCGGTCCTTGAACCATAGGACGCCGTCTCCGTCCTTCCGGAAACATTTCAGCTCCCCACTGTCTACACGTCTCCGCAAATGCGACATGCCCTTGTCATGTTTCTGAGCTGCCGCTATCTCTTCACGGATGGTGGGGATCAAAGCTAGGTTGTAGAGAGCTCCATGTGGAATTACATGTAGTGATGGTTCGCTCTCTTCCAACGGTGTGATGGTCAGATTGTTGACGTGTGACTTGCGGCTCAGCGCATCAGCCACTACGTTTGCCTTGCCCGGATGATAATGGATCTCTATTTCGTAATCATTTATCAATTCTAACCATCTTCGCTGCCTCATGTTCAGCTCCTTCTGAGTGAATATGTACTTGAGGCTTTTGTGGTCGGTATATAAATGTATGAGGTTACCGAGTAGGTAGTGCCTCCACATTTTCAGTGCAAGTACCACGGCAGCGAGCTCCAAATCGTGAGTTGGATAGTTTTGCTCATGGTTTCTAAGCTGCCATGACCCATACGCGACCACCCTTCGGTCTTGCATCAGCACACATCCAAGCCCAATGCCGGATGCATCGCAGTACACATCGAACGGCTTTGTTGTGTCTGGCTGCGCCAAAACCGGTGCTGATGTCAGGTGCTTGACTAAAGCCTTGAATGCTGCTTCACATGTTGGACTCCAAACATATTTGGTAGCCTTCTTCAGCAGCTCTGTCATTGGCTTGGCAATCTTCGAGAAGTTCCGAATGAACCTCCGATAATATCCCGCGTGTCCGAGGAAACTCCGTACCTTGTAAACAGTCCTTGGGGATTTCCAATTCAGCACTTGAGTGATCTTGCTCGGGTCTACAGTGATACCCTCCGCTGAGATGATATGCCCGAGAAAAGGCACTTGCGATATCCAAAACTCGCATTTGCTGAATTTCGCGTATAACTTGTGATCCCGCAGCTGTTGCAAGACTATACGCAGGTGTTTCTTGTGATCTTCCTCCGACTTGGAATATACCAGAATGTCGTCGATGAAGACCACGACAAACTTGTCCAGCTCCGGCATGAATACTGAGTTCATCAAATACATGAAGTGAGCTGGAGCATTGGTGAGGCCGAAGGATATGACCAGGTACTCATAAAGTCCGTACCTTGTCGAGAAAGCTGTCTTTGGAATGTCCTCAGCCCTTATCTTAATCTGATGGTACCCGGATCTTAAGTCCATCTTGGAAAAGATCTTTGCTTCGACCAACTCATCAAACAACATGTCGATCCGTGGCAGCGGGTACTTGTTCTTGATGGTTACGGCATTTAATGGACGATAGTCCACGCAAAGCCGCAACGTCTCATCCTTCTTCTTCACAAATAATGCCGAACAGCCCCATGGCGAGGAGCTCGGCCTAATAAAACCCTTCTCCAGAAGGTCCGTGAGCTGAGTCTTCAGTTCAGCCAATTCCTTTGGCGCCATCTTGTACGGCCTTCGGGATATTGGCATGGTTCCCGGTGCAAATTCAATCTTGAACTCCACCTCTCTATCGGGCGGCATCCCCGGCAAATCGTCCGGGAATACATCAGCGAACTCTCGGACCACTGGAATATCTTCCAATCTGATGGTTGTGGCTTGATAGACACTTGGAAGCTTTATTTCTGGACTGTCCAGAAATAAGGAGTGAGATTCGTGCACTTTTGAGTTTAGGTGCACAACTCGGAGGACGGTGTCTAAAACAGCGCCGTGGCAGGTTAACCACGACATCCCTAAGATGACATCGACATTTTGTCCCTCTAAGATTATGAGGGACGTAGGGTAGACTCTACCCTCTAAGCACAATGGCGCTTTTGGGACCATCATGCTTGCTGAAATTTTTCCACCCGGTGAACAGATCACATAAGGACTATCGGTGGGTAGTATTTGCAAGCTATATTTATCAATGAAAGCTTGGCTAATGAAGCTATGCGTGGCGCCTGAATCAAACGATACTATAGCGGGATGCTGGTGAAGTTGGAACATACCCGCAAGGATTGGCTCGCCCTCCGGCACGTCCTCTATGGCAAGCTGGTGGATGGTGCCGGGCCTAGGGTTTGCCCGCCGCGCATTAGTAGGGTTCCGGGGTTGATTCCTCCCCGGAAACTGCGGTGCCACTCCGCCGCCTTGCCTCTCCGGGCAACTGCTCGCAAAGTGCCCTGGACGACCACACTTGTAACATGTGGCCGCTGCTGGTGTGGTGCTCGGGGGACGAAAGCCCGGCATGCGCTGCTGAGGTGCATACGCACGCGGCATCGCTAGCTGCTGCTGTTGTTGCGGAGGTGGTACTGGCAGTGCCGGCCTGAATGCCGGTGAAGAGTACGGCCGACTGCGGAACGGCATCGACCGCTGTGGTGGCTGCCAGCGTGGAACTGATGGTGGACGATTCACCATCCGAAACTTCTGAGAAGGACCGCCTCCTTCTCCGCTGCTCTGTGGCGCGCTTCGCTTTCTGTCCGCCGCCGCTAACTCCTTGCCGGAGTCCTCCTGAACAATCGCAGCATCAATGATGTCATTGAGGCTACCGCGATTGAACATCGCCAACTTGTCCTTCAGGAGCGGGTTAAGCCCCTGGTAAAAGTGGTCCTGCCGCTTCTCGTCAGTATCTGCGTGATACGACGCGTAGAGCGCGAGATCATTGAACGCTCTGGAGTATTCCAGCGCGTTCCTGCTCCCTTGTTGCAGGCGTAGGAATTCCTGCGTCTTCCTCTTCATCAAACCTGGCGGTATATGATAGGCCCTGAAGGCCGTCCGGAATTCCGTCCAGGTCATCACTCGGTCGGTGGGCTGTGAAGCACAGAAGTTTGCCCACCACGCGCTCGCGGATCCCTGGAGCTGCTGGACCGCGAACTGAGTCTTGCGCTGCTCGCTTATCTGGAGCAGCCCGAACTTCATCTCTATCGCGCGGAGCCAGTTGTCCGCGTCAAGAGGTTCATCCGCCCTTGAGAATACAGGGGGATGAGTCGCCAGGAAGTCGGAGTAGGAGCTCTGTTGACGCTCCTCACGATCTTGACGTCTCTGGGCGAGACATATTGGCGATAAGCGTTTGCAGCAACTCCGTGTGCTGCTGATGTGAACCCGCCATTGCCGCGACGATGTCGGCCAATGTAACCATTGGCAGTGGCGGTGGCGGTGTTTGCTGTTGCTGTTGCTGCTGCTGTCCCGAGGAGTCCTCAGGAGGCTGTTGGGAGGTTTCTCCCCCTTGGCTAGTACCCCCAACATCAGGGTTGGCACGAGTACGCGTCATTCTGAAATTCAAAACAGCAGCGATTAGCACCTGTCTTACTTAAAATTCCATATGCAACAGTAGGTATTGAAGTGACACATGATTAATTTGCACAACATTCATATATATTGATAAAGCATAAACTTTATACAAGATACATTATTCTCAGGTCTCTGAGAAGTCGTGCTCATGTTGTCACTACCTATACATATGCTACTGTCTACACGACATGTCACCGATTACAAAATTTGGGCTACACTACCCTAGCTGCCTTACATGGCAACTGTAACCCCCTACCCGGAGTAGAACTCGACCTCCTGTGGGTCGTCCTCCTCCGGTACATCTGCTGGTGGCTCTGGATCTACCACCTCTTCTCCCATCCCGGGTTCTCCCATTGCTGGAAGACCCAAGACCACCGACCGGTATGCCTAATACCGGAGGTACGAGGTCCTGCAAAGCATGCACCTCGTCCATGGCTTGGTTGTAATCTTCTTCCCAGCCTTGCCCTTCCTCAATAGCGTCGTCCCGCTCTTGAGTAAGTTCCTCATTCTGCTGGGTCAGATTCTGTACCAGTTCTTGCAACGCCGCGATGTCAACACGGCTCTTCTTCTTTGCCTTCTTCAGACGACGCAACTGATTGTGTTGTTCATTCAGTCGCTTGATCGTCGGAAGGAGCACATTGCGGAGTGCGCTGTGAGCACTCTCGAAATGGTCCCCACGGCTTGTGCTCTCCTTGAGCTTCGTGGCGAGATACTCCATATGAACAGCTTGGCTATCCATCACAGCATTTCCCGCCCTCATCTGGAGGCTGAGATTTGCCTCCGCGGGGTTGTACCTTGGGCAACTCGGGTCCGTTGCCTCCAGGTACCTCTCTTCCCACACATGCTGAGCCCGTCCCTCCACCGGAACGAGCGCATATGGAGTGCCCTCCATAGCCTGCACGTGTAGTTGGCAGAAACGTGACATAGTGTCACGGGCCGCCACTTGCCACATTCCTTCCGGTTGTCTTCCTCTCACCGTGATGGTGAACGGCACCCAACCGGGTGGCGTAGGTCCTGCAGGGACTTCGACATGGATTGTCCACGTCTTGTTCTCATCTTTGCCTTCTTCCTTGGCGAAGTACTGCGGCATCTGGTTGTATCCGAAAGTTTGAAGCATCTGCCTCAATGTTTCCGGGTAGCCGCTACGGTGAGAACAGTGGGACACTACTCACCCGTTCTCCAACGGTTTATCTGCTGTCATCTGTAAAAATATATTTGAGAAATGTCAAATATTTATTTAAACAGCAAACTATGTATTTATAACATAAGACATGTCATTGAACCCATAAAACTTGGAAACATAGTTCAAAATTTAAACAAATTTGACTGCTGATCTGCTGTTCCCATGACAGCCCTGATCAGTTTCCATTTCAACCTGATTTAGGCCATGCTAAAGGCAAAACCAATTCTGGAGCTCCACATCAAAGTTAAAGCTAACTTCAATAGCTTTCCAGAAAGTATTTTCTGGGCCTAAGATCTATCCTGGTTCAAAAGGTATGAGCTGTCAAAGTTAACAGAATTTCTGGAGAAAATCGGACAGCACCTCCGTGCTTTAGGTACTGATTTGATCCAAGAATTCCAGTTAATTCTCTTCCTAATATGACAAAACTTTCTGTTACAAAGTTGTAACCCATCTCATAATCTTTCCAGAACTACCTCATTTTCTATTTTGGGATTTTTAAGCAGGAAGTTATGCTTAATTTACAGAGAGTTTACAGAGAGTCTTTACTCTGTCCTATTTTCTGGACAGTTTCAACTCTACTGCATTTTTCGAGTGGTTAAGGGATGAAACACCTCTGGACCTTACCAGAAAAGTTGTATAGCTCTTCCAAAGCTTTCCAGAAATGTATCATATGACCCCAACCTCGAAAGGAACTCAACCTCTAACCTCTGATTAACTCCAGCCTTAATTCAGCTTAAAACAGAGTGCTCTGTCCTTAGCAACCTATAAGTTGAAAACTTGTTAACTTGGAATGTCCTAATTAAGGGAAGGAGTTATATCAAGTTTTACTGCTTTGGATCAAAACCTTCAAGTTTTTATAATGAAGTTGTTCATTTAGTTGGGTGTGACGTCGATGCGTCATCAGAGCATGTCGGTACTACATCCTCACAAAGAAAAACCTATACCGGACTTAGCCGGCTTCGTTAATTCAGTGGCACTAAACGTCACTCACACACGGATGCTATACGTCCACCATTTCGTGGTCAGGCTACCTGCAGAAACTCAAGCAATCGTCAGACTCGGCTGCACACCGAGCCCGGAATCCATACAGTTCGTACACCCGGACGTCATCACTCGCCCGGATGTTCTCAAGCCAAACACGCCTTGAGTTACGTGTCCACGTTTCAGACCACGTGACGGGGTCTCCAAATTGCACCACGCACGCCAGGGATAGACGTTGCTCGAATACCCCAAATGACATGAAGAGTCGTAGAGGATATTAAAGCGAGTCGGGTTACCTGCCACCCGTGGGGCTCCACCCTTCAGCTTGTGCGCACTGGTGGACAGCGCTTACGTGCACCCCCCAAGACATAAACGTCCCGAGATGCACGATTTTCCGACATAGACAGATAGGTTAGTATGCCACTTTCTATATGCTAATAACATCCTTATACGGGCTACTAACTCATTCCTCACTGGATTTTTGAAAAAGATGACCTTTGTAGTGCGTTAAACCTCAAGCGAGCTCTGATACCACGCTGACACGACCCCACGGTCTTGTCGAGCCAGGATCACGCTGAGGGGTGCTGCGTTGCACAGCACCGTATAACACACGTCAAAGGTACAAAGCGTAAGCGAAATTTTATTACATAAACAAGTTTATGAACATGTTTACATCAAAATAAGTTCAGTCTAAACTCACGGGCGTAGACTACGCATCAAGTGCACGTTCAGCCCTTGAACGTGTCCTTGCTAGCACACACGCACACTAACTCTGCAGCGTGCACGACTCCCACTCGACGGGGTTCCCGTCCTGGTGTTCCGTCTCCTCTTCGGGAGTCCCTTCCTCATAGAACCCTGCAAAAGCTTCAAACACAAGCAGTGAGCACGAAGTCTCAGCAAGTCTGACCCGTCTCACCTAAACATGGAACTTCTACATGAGGGGTAATGGGTTACATGAGGTAACAATCATTTGCAAGGACTCGCCTAATTAGTAGAACCTTATTTTCAAGTTTTAGCAGCAGGTTGTGGAGAACCTTACGCGAAGGCACATGAGAGAGAGCCGCAATCAAACAAGAAACACATTTCTCTCATGTACTTTGCCCAAAGTTGAAATGAACATTAGTTAGCGCTAAACTACAGCGAATCATTAGCAATCAGAGTCCATCTTTCAATCAGCAACATTTTAACATGCAACTAGCCTGTTATTTCTACGTCACGGTACAGTGAACAAGTGGTACTCACTGACCGCGAGGGACGGCGATTATAATCGATTTACACCTGCAGGGTTACACGAACAACCCGTCACGTACGCCCGTATCGATGTTGCCTACAACAACCATCACGGACGCTGTACACGACTACCTTTCACCCGTTAGCCAAATGTTGAACCGGTCCAATCGTCCCGAGCAAGAGGTCTCTGCACGTGCATCTCAGTGCCGCCAGCCGATTTACACCTCGAGCTCTCAACCTACCCTCTGAACGACCAGCTATGCCTCAACACCCAGCTACCCGAGTTACATCGGTTTCCCGGTTCCCATATAGCCGGTAGGTCTTCGGTACTGTTCTACCTTGTTCAACAGGCCCGCACATGGCTCGGTCCTCAATCGACACAAGCGGAGCTATAGCACACAGGCCCCAAAGTCCTTCTTCCCTTACCCTCCGCTTGGTCTCATTTTCTTGCCATGTGTTTCATGTGCTATCACTACCCGAGTCGAGTGCCTCTAGCCTATGCTCGCGAGTAGTTCCAACTACTCGACTTGTACTGAATCCTACTCTATCTTAGCATTACAGTAGCTAACGGGGTTTGCAATCCTAAACCCAACCCATGGTTTTCTTGGCTATGCAGTGGGGTTTCCAAACAAGACTCTAATGCAAAGAATAAAGTAATCAAGTATGTGCTCAAAATAATAAAAATTTGAAAAAACGGTTAATGCAAACCGGAGCTTGCCTTGCTGCTCTTGGTCGTAGGCTAGCTCTTCCTCCGGAGTAACAAAGTCTAGGACTTCGGGTTCCTCCTCGACCTTAGCGACTACATGATAGAAGCAATACATGTATTAATTTAAATGCAGTTGTATTAACTTTTAATCTTGTGAAATCTATAACTCTTACTAGACAAGCCCAATGACTGTGAAACTTTTACTGTGGCTGGGTTACAACCTAAACAGAGACTTGGTCAAGTTATAGTTGCAGCAAAGCTCATTTGAGCCCTCCACAATTAATCATGCACTGGACCTTAATTGAAGGCTTTTAGGGTGTTCTAAGGATTTTCATGAAACAAAATATGACTTTATGAAAACTAGATTTTCAGAGGGTTCTAATGGAGTTGGTCTCACTTAATTTGAAGGTTCCTAGCTAAGGATATGAGCCAAACAATTTCAGAGAAAATTCTAAAAATGTTTCTGAACATTTTCTATTTTCTCTAGAACTGTTTCACTAATCACACCATTAGGTGGATCAAATTAGCTCAAATGGATCTGAAATTTTTATGGTAGTTCAGGGATATTTTGGTGAACATCCCAGCAAAATGTCAGGATTTTCCTCCAAAGGATTCTCCAGTTACAATTCCAAGCAGTTTAAACTTTGAGGAATTAATTCTGGAGAAATAATTATTTTCATGAAGTGAAACTTGATTTGGTGGAAAGTGCTCAGAGATCTGAATCCAACAAAATTTGGTTCACTCGATTTGGAGCTTTCTAGCCAAAGTTATGAGGATTTGAAATTTGGAAGAATTTTGAAAATCGGGGAAAAGTTTAAACTTGCGGGGGCCCGCGGGGACACGTGTTGAGCGCGGAGGTGTCCGGCACACTGAGGATCACAGGGTATTTGCGCGCCAGCACAGCCGATCCCGGCCACATCTGATCCCGATTTAAATTCTTCAGCCGCTGACACGTGGGCCAGCCGTCTTCGTCTTCCCCCCGCCGCTCTCTCGCGCCCGCGCCGCCTCCCCTCGCCGGAGCAGACCCGGAGCTCGCCGGCTCGCCACTGCCGGCCATCCCATGGACTGAAACTCGCCGCTAGGGGGTTGTCGACGTCGAGGAACACGTCAGTGGTGTCAGTTCGGGCTGGCGGTGCCCGGAAATAGCCCGGCGACGTGCCGCGGCCTCGGTTGAGGTTCGGCGCCGTCGACCGTGGGTTCTAACCCACCAACACCTCGAACAAACGGTCCTACAGCATCAATGTATCTCTAGGAAGCTCGACAAGGTGCCAAAAGGGTGCAAAGATGGCGGCAAGTCGGTCGGCACCGTGTGACCGATCGTGCCCGCCATGACCACTCTTGATCGAGCTCGAAATTTGTCACTCCTAGACAGTTTCACACCACGGATGCAGAAAGAAACTTGATCGCCGGCTAGTCCAGCGTCTATGTGCAAGATTTGATAACCACCGAAAGATCATAGAGCGAGAATTTGAAGAATCCGTACCGGAAGCTCGGTTTACGGTCGCCGGAGCAAAAACTGGAAATTCTCTGTGGATTCTTCACGGTTTGCTTCCAAACTTGGAGGAGAGCAGCACGGTGGTCGCGCGCTCCTGTTGCCTCTCTTGCTGCACCGTGAAAACACCTGTGGAACGCTGTCCACGGGCGCCTGACTCTCGGCTGAGGCTAGGTCACCGCGGTGGCGATCGTTTTCGGGCAAAGGAGGTCGGAGCTCGGGGTTTCTGTCGTTGGGGAGGTGGAGTGCAACCTCAGGTTGCTGTTTAGCAGCTCAGGAACGAAGGAGGAGATTGTTTTGCTGGTTTTCCCGATTGAGCAGAGAGCTGCGGTGAGAAACAATGCCGCTGCTAGGCTTTGCCCGCGAGAAGATAAAGCCGGCCGACTCCTGCTCGGCTGAGGCGGTGCCGGTCGCGTGGGGGCGCGAGCGAGCCGCCCTGGGCGCCAGCGCGCGTAGAGGGGAAGCAGCCGGTGGCGCCGGTGGCTGCTCGGTGGCACAGCCGACAGCTGCTCGGTGAAATTTCCCACCAAGGCTGTGACTTTGTGTGCATGTTTTGCCTCCTTCTCTCTATGACATGTGGGTCCCACCCGGGGTTTTAACCTCTGAAATTTACTCCTAATCACTGTTGTAAACAGTGAGCACCATAATACCCCTGGTGATTCAAATTATTCACCCATGAACCATTTGAATTGATTAGAATTCAAATTGGGTTTGGTTTGAATGAATTTCAGCACAAGTTCAGTTTTGAATTCAAATAAAGTTTGAATTGGCCCCACTTAGCTCATGTCAAGATCAACTCCAAATGGAGTGAAAATTGGTGTGTGAGCTCACAAAAATGTGCTGAATAAGAATATGCCTCCCACTTTTAAATTCAAGGGATAAAAACAGTTTGAATTTGAATATGGTTTCAAACTGCCCTCTTTCTAACTATACCCAAAGTGACCTCAAAAAGGTTTTGAATTTGGGTGAAACTTGGCATGGACATCCTTAGCAATGTGTAGGAGTTTTCATATGTCCAGCCCACCTATATCACATGTGGGAAATACCACTTTTGCAATATGTGAGTTTGTTCTCTAATGAGCATGTTGATGGTGGTTACTTGCTCTTCATTTGTGTTCATCAACTTACTTCAAATGAGGTGTGTGGTGTGGTGATGAACACTTCAAATAGGTGTCAAAAACTGAGGCCCTTACATTATGCTTAATATCCGGTGGCAATTATTGATGAGAAGGCTCGAACCACACGTAGCCGAACGCTGTGGTTCTACAAGATACTGTGGAGCAACCACACCACCGAAGAAGCGACGTGGGAGAGCGAGGAATTCCTTCGCTGAAACTACCCGGATTTCATGACATCTCATCATGGGTAATCTCCTCTTACATTGTCGTCTCTTCTTTTATGATCTCGGGGCGAGATTCTTTTAAGGGGGGACGGATGTAAAAGCCCAAGAAAGTGACTTGCAAAAAAATGTTCATCACCTCACAACACCACAGCTCAAATGGTGGGTATCTCATGAACAATTGTGAAGAGCAAGTAAACACCATCAAAAGGGTAATTAGAGAGGAAAGCCCTAACTTCAAAAAGTAGGAGCTCACACACATAAACATGAAAGGTTGAGCTCGCCCCTAGACCTTAAATAGTCTTGGGAAGGCTCAGGCCAAATTTCATGCAAATCCGATACTTTTTGAGGCACTTTTGGAGACATTTGAAAAAGGGGCCAATTTGAATGAAATTCAAATTGCAGCCAATTTCATCACTTGAATTCATAAGTTGGCTTCATATTCAAACTCAGCACATTTTTCTGAGTTAGTCCACCAATTTTCATCCTCATGGGAGTTCATCTTGTCAGGGGCTAAATTTGCATTAATTCAAAACTGAATTTGAATTTCTGTTCAAATGTGCAGCAAATTTAGCCAAACCAGTTTCAAATTGAGGAAATCAAATTCAAACCATGACTTTGGGGCTAAGTCTCTCATTCAATTGTGAGTAGCTGGTATCTTTTCAGTAAAAATTTGGAAAGAATTAGAGGGAGAGCTGGGGCCCACTGGTCAGTGACTCAGCTCCACTAAACCGACTCAACCCGAAGGAAATCGACCACGGCGACCGTCGGTTGCTCGGGGGGGGGGGGGGGGGGGGCGACAGCTCGAATCGGTTAACGCCACCTCACGGTGAAAAACGCGGCTCAAAGTCCAGCACACGAGCTACTCCATCCGTTATCTTCGTTCCCAAGTAAACCCAGCTCCCACCGCGCGGTAAAGACTGTTTCCGCCCGCAAGCTGTTGCCGCCGTTCTCTGATCACCAGTGATCAGCTGATCCTGGCTGCTTCACGCGCCACCACAAGAGAAGAAAAGGTGCGCCCGCGTGTGAGGAAGCTGTAGGAGGAAATTTTTCACCGTTTCATGCGGGGTAGAGCGAGAATTCCGAGTTTTCCCCCACGGTGCACCTTTGGGTTAGCAATCGGTCGTCGGCAAAATTCGTTGCACAGAGGCAGCCGCCGGTCGAGCTGCAGCTCACATATGCTCTAGACACCCGTGCGCGTCTTTCCGAGCAAGAACACGCAGGAACAACCATCCCAAACCCTAGTTTCACCTATAACAGTCCGGCAGAAGAGAGAGTCGCCGGTGAGGTCTGGGTTGCCGGCCGTTTAGGTCCCAACCAAGGTCATGCCGAGTTTCCCAAGGCTTCCCTGGACGTGGTGACGTGATTAGCGCGCGAAGGGGGCGGTCAGGATGACGGGAACACGTTGCCGATGTTGCACAGAGACATAGCGCTCGTCGCCGGCGAGCTACGGCGGTTAGCCGGCGGTGGCATGATGTCCAACGTGTTCAGCGTCCAAAGTTACGTGGGGGCGGCAAGTCTCACCGTCGCCGGTGAGCTAGGTCGCTGGGAACGCCGACATCGCCGGAGCTCCGGCGGCTCGGGGTGGCGGCGTCGAGAGGTAGACGAAGGCGTGGGTCCCACATGTCAGCCGCTGAGTTAAGCGCACGCGAGAGTGCGGTTAGTTTAAATTATACGGGCGGGCCCTGCTGTCAGTCTCCGGTTGAGCGAGGGAGACGATTTTCTGAAGGAAAATAATTCAGGGATCAGTCCAAACTTTAGAAATTCATAACTTTGGTTAGAAGTGTCCAAATTCAGTGAACCAAATTTTGTTGGATTCATCTCTTCGAATACTATCCACCAAAACAAGTTTCAGCTCATGAAACTTCATAGTTTTCCAGAATTAATTCCCCAAAATTTAAACTGTTGGGAATTTCATCTGGAGAATTACTTTGTAAAAAATTCTGAAATTTGGCTGGGAGGTTTATTTGAAAATCTTTGAGTCACAGGAAACATTTCAGAACCATCCAAGTTCATTTATTCCCCCTAATTGTGTGTTTAAGTGAACTGCCCTGAGAAAATAGAAAAATATACAGAAACATTTTTCAAATTTTCTCAAATCTTGTTTAGGGTATAACTTCGTCTAGAATGCTTCAAATGACATGAAACCAATTCCATTAGAATCATCTCAAACTATAGTTTCCAGAAAGTAATGGTTGAGGCCATGAAAATCCCTTGAACTCCTTAGAGACTCTACTAATGATCAAATAGGCTTTTGTTTGTACAAAGCTCAAAGGAACTTTGTTTCAAATGAAACTTGGTCAAAACTCTGGTTAGGGCCCTACCAAGCCACCATAAAAATTTCAGAGCCAAAGGGGAGGGTTTATTAGAGTTATGGTCTTTACATAGTCAATTTAAAACATTGCATTCAAATTTACATATAGTATATGGTTTTACATGTAGTCGTTGAAGGCGAGGAGATCCCGGAGGTGCTTGGCTTTCTTCTTACGGCGAAGCCTTAACATCTGACCAGCAGCAACAAGGCAAGCCCCGGTTTACATTAACCAATTTTACAAAGTTTTGCTTTATGTATACTTAGTGTGTGGTATGGATGTGCATTAGGTGTAGGATGGATGAAACCCAAGTGCATAACCAGAGTTTTCCTATAAGAGTGAGGGTAGTGTCTAAGTCCTCGAGTAGACAGGCTATGCTTAATGATTCATAGAACTTCGGTACAAGTCGAGTAGTTGGAATCTACTCACGAGTTAGGCGTTGGGACACACGGGATTGGTTCGAGTGATGTGAGATCATTTTAGTAAAAAAATGAGACCAGGCAGGGGCTAGGGCGCAGCAAGAGGAAGTCTTGTGTGTGCAGCTCTGTCCGTGTCGATTGAGGACCGATCCGTGTGCGGCCCTGCTGAATAAGTATTGAATGTACCGAAGGCATATCGGATATATGGGCCCCGATAAACCGATGTAACCTATACCTCCAGGCGTCGAGGCATAACGCACCGATTTATAGGTGTAGGTTGAGGGCAGCAAGGTGGAAATCCGCTAACGGGCATAGAGAGATGCTCCGTGTAGGGAACCTCCTGTTCGTTTGGGTGCGACCGGTTCGACATTTGGGCTGTTTGGTGAAAGGTTGTCCCGTACGACATCGAGTGAGCGTGCTGTGCAGCTCCATGGGTGGGTGTACATGACGTGCTCTTCGGGTATCCCTGCAGGTGCATATCGAGTCGATTCGCCGTCCCTCGCGGTGATGAGTACCGCTTGTTCACTGCATCGTAACATAGATAAATTATGGAATGTTATGATTCAATTCTGCTGATATGTATAATTGTATTGCTACATGTGTGCCACCAAATATTGCTTACTAAATTTCATATTCAGGAACTGTTAACTTGTGGCTAAAGGATGAACTAAGGATGAACTTGTAGGCATGTCCGTTTGCTGAAATTTACCATCCCATGTTCGTTGTAAACTGCATGTAGAGTTTCATGCCTAGGTGAGTCGGTTAAGTCTTGTTGAGCCATCGTGCTCATGATTGCTGCTATAAGTGTTTTTCAGGTGATGACCACCCCACGGACTCAGGTTACGAGTCCACCGGCGAGGGCTACCCTCCGTCGGGGACCACGGCTGAGTGGGAGCCGTACACGCCGCACTGTTGTAATCTAAACACTAGTTTGTAACTGAAGTCTTGTACTACTTTGTATATTTCAGTTGTTTTTCTATGTAATACAATATCGTTCTTATGATGTGACACGACCCCACGGTCTTGTCGAGCCTGGATCACGCTGAGGGGTGCTGCGTTGCACAGCACCGGATAACACATATCAAAGGTACAAAGCGAAAGCAAAGTTTTATTACATAAACAGGTTTATGAACATTTTTACAACAAAATATATTCGGTCTACACTCACGGGCGTAAACTACGCATCAAGTTCATGTTCAGCCCGTGAACGTGTCCTTGCTAGCACGCATGCACGCTAACATGGCGGCGTGCACGACTCCCACTCGACGGGGTTCTCCTCCTGGGGTTCCGTCTCCTCCTCGGGACTCCCTTCCTCATAGAACCCTGCAAAAGCTTCAAACACAAGCAGTGAGCACGAAGGCTCAGCAAGACTGACCCGTCTCTCCTACACATGAAACTTCTACATGAGGGGTGATAGGTGCATGAAGTAAAGTAAGTTGCAAAGGACTCACCTACTTAGTGGAACCTTACTTTCAAGTTTTAGCAGCAGGTTGTGGAGAACCTTACGCTAAGGCACATGAGAGAGCTGCAATCAAACAAGAAACACATTTCTCTCATGTACTTTGCCCAAAGTTGAAAGGAACTTTAATTAGCTCTAAACTACAGCAAATCATTAACAATCAAAGTCCATCTTTCAATCAGCAACATTTTAACATGTAACTAGTCTGTTCTTTCTACGTCACAGTACAGTGAACAAGTGGTACTCACTGACCGCGAGGGATGGCGATTATAATCGATTTACACCTGCAGGGTTACCCGAATAACCCGTCACGTACGCCCGTACTCGATATTTCCTACAGCAACCATCACAGACGCCGCACGCAATCACCTTTCACCCGTTAGCCAAATGTTGAATCAGTCCAATCGTCCCGAGCAAGAGGCCTCTGCGCGCGAATCTCTGTACCGCCAGCCTATTTACACCTCGAGCTCTCAACCTACCCTCTGAACGACCAGCTATGCCTCAACATCCAGCTACCTGAGTTACATCGGTTTCCCGGTTCCCATATAGCCAGTAGGTCTTCGGTACTGTTCTAGCTTGTTCAATAGGCCCGCACATGGCTCGGTCCTCAATCGACACAAGCGGAGCTATAGCACCCAGGCCCCAAAGTCCTGCTGCCCTTACTCTCCGCTCGGTCTCATTTTCTTGCCATGTGTTTCATTTGCTATCTCTACCCGAGTCGAGTGCCCCTAGCCTATCCTCGCGAGTAGTTCCAACTACTCGACTTGTACCGAATCCTACACTATCTTAGCATTGCAGTAGCTAAACGAGGTTTCAATCCTAATCCTAACCCATGGTTTTCTTGGCTATGCATTTGGGTTTTCAAACAAGACTCGAATGCATGAAGAAATGGTACTCAAAGTAAGTTCTCAAAACAATAAAAAATTATAAAAAGGTTAATGCAAACCGGAGCTTGCCTTGCTGCTCTTGGTCGTAGGCTAGCTGCTCTTCCGGAGTAACGAAGTCTAAGACTTCGGGTTCCTCCTCAACCTTAGCGACTACATATGAGAAATATAAATATGTGCCAATTTATATGCATTTGAATTAAATTTAAACTTGTGAAGATTATAAGTTTCACTAGACAGACCCAATGACTCTGAAATTTTTACTGTGATTTGGTTACAACCTAAACGGAGACTTGGCCAAGTTTTAGTTGCAGCAAAGCTCATTTGAGCTCTCCACAAAAAGTTATGTACTTGACCTTAATTGGAGCTTTTAGGGTGTTCTAGGAATTTTCATGGAGTAAGCCATGACTAGATTTTTAGAGTGTTCTACTGCAGTTGGTCTCACTTAATTTGAAGGTTCCTAGCTAAAGATATGAGCTAAACAATTTCAGAGAAATTCTGAAAATGTTTCTGAACATTTTCTATTTTCTCTGGAACAGTTTCATTAATCACCCCATTAGGTGGATCAAATAAGCTCAAATGGATCTGAAATTTTTATGGTAGCTCAGGGATATTTTGGTGAACATCACAGCAAAAATTTCAGAATTTTCCTCCAAAGGGT
Source organism: Neostapfia colusana (assembly GCA_030760725.1). Taxonomy (NCBI): domain Eukaryota; kingdom Viridiplantae; phylum Streptophyta; class Magnoliopsida; order Poales; family Poaceae; genus Neostapfia; species Neostapfia colusana. The sequence goes on from JASWHV010000013.1 coordinate 78,126,211, forward strand.
TCTCCAGTTAAAATTCTAACCAGTTTGAACTTTGAAGAATTAATTCTGGAGAAATAACGATTTTCATAGAGTGAAACTTGATGTGCCGGAAAGTACTTAGAGAGCTGAATCCAACAAAATTTGATTCACTCGATTTGGATCTTCCTAGCCCAAGTTATGTGGGTTTGAAGTTTGAACTAAAACTGAAAATCGAAGAAAAGTTTAAACTTCTGCCGGTGGGTCCCGCACACAGTGCTCCGTCTTCCTCCTCACGCCAAATACCCGGCGGCGGCGGTCTCCGGCGAGACTCGCCGGAACCGAGTTCCCGGCCACCTCCCGGCCCAAAACTCGCCGCCTCCCCCTTTTCCAACCTCTTGAACTCGGCTGTGAGCTCGCCGGCCACCGGCGATGGCCGGAAACCCGCGCGCACCGGTGACAGCACCTGCTAGGGTTTCGGCGAGGTCGGTTTTGCCACACCGTGCACCAAATCAATCGGAAATTGGTCGGAGATCATCAGTGGAGCATGAGGAACATGAACCAAGGCTTTGTGGAAGCTAGAAACGCCGGCAACCATACCCTCGACGGTGAGCCGAGGTACTTTGTAACGGCGGCGAGGAAAACAGCCATATCATGGCCGATTCTCGACGGTTTTCCTTGCTTCCTTCTCGAGCGTGTGCGCTAGCATGTGCAGAACCTACTGGACAATGGGCTTGACCAATAATAGGGTGTGGCGTCCGAATTTCAATCGGAGGTGAGCTCGGCTGATATGAACTGGCTTTCGGTAAACTTGAGAATTCTCAACCGATGGTAGATCATATGCTAAACGGCTTTCAGCTACACCATCTACATGCAGTGACACACCCTTCTTGTGTAGAGAAGTGGGTGCGACGACGGCTGTACCGAGCTGTCCACGAGAGCCCGAAGGGCGGCAACGTTCAGTCCACCGGGAAAACGTCCGGCTGAGCTTGAGGGTGCCTGCTCACTGGAAAGCACAGCATCTAGGATGTTGCTCACAAGCTCACGATGCTATTTTGCTACTGAGAAGGTCGTGTTCGCAAGTGATCGGCCGGCTCATGAGCGGAACCGAGAGGGCGGCTGGTCTGCGGTGGAGCTCGGTGCGAAACTGACTGATCTCGCCGTGGGCTCGGGGGATATTTAACAGGAGCACGCCGGGGAGGGATAAGGAGCCGGGCAGCTGGTCTCCTAGCGCGGGAAAACGCAGCAGGAGCTGGCGCCGGCCAGCCTCTCGGTGGCGCGCTTGGCTGCAACCCGAGAACCGAGTGTTCTGTCCCTCAGTCGGTTGAATTTGCTTCACTGGCTGACATATGGGTCTCACCCGGGTTTTAACCTCTGAAATTAACTTTTCCCCACTGCTCTAAACAGTAGAGACCCAATTAACCTCAGTCATTTGAATTATCTACCCCTGGGCCATTTGAATGGGATAGAATTCAAATTGGTTTTTGTTTGACTAAATTTCAGCACATATGCAGTTTGAAATTCAAATAAAGTTTGAATTTGCTAAACTTAGCTCATGTCAAGATCAACTCCAAATGGAGTGAAAATTGGTGTGTGATTTCACAAAAATGTGCGCCAGACTGTAAGGGCCTCAGTTTTAACAACCATTTGAAGTGTTCATCACCACACCACACACCTCATTTGAGCAAGAATGATGAACACAAATGAAGAGCAAGTAACAATTATCAACATGCTCATTAGAGAACAAACTCACACATTGCAAAAGTGGTATTTCCCACATGTGATGTAGATGGGCTGGACATATAAAAACTCCTACACTTTGCTAAGGATGTCCATGCCAAGTTTCACCCAAATTCAAAACCTTTTTGAGGTCATTTTGGGTATAGATAGGAAGAGGGCAGTTTGAAACCATTCAAATTCAAACTGTTTTTATTCCATGAATTTAAAAGTGGAAGGCATATTCTTACTCAGCACATTTTGTGAGCTCACACACCAATTTTCACTCCATTTGGAGTTGATCTTGACATGAGCTAAGGGGGAGAAATTCAAACTTTATTTGAATTTCAAACTGCACTTGTGCTAAAATTCATTCAAACCAAACCTCATTTGAACTTTGATCAATTCAAATGGCTCTTGGGTGAATAATTTGAATTGCCAAGGGTAGAATAGGGTTCACTGTTTACCACAGCTGTTAGGAGTAAATTTCAGAGGTTAAAAGAGGAGTGGGACCCACATGTCAGCCTCTGCCCCAAAGCAAACCGACTGAAACACAGTTCAGTCGGTTCCCGGCTGCTGTGCGCGCGCGCCACCGAAGGGGGCAGCCGGCGCCAGCTCCTGCTGCGCGCCCCAAGCCGGAGACCGGACCGCCGGGCTATTTATTCCCTCCCCGGCGTGCTTCAGTCGCCATTCCTCGAGCTGCCGACGCACACGACTTGTTTTCCCACTGCCATCGCCGCCGCTCGAGTTCCTGCTTGATCAAGCCGATCGCAGCTCCCTCTTTCCACTCCAGAGTCCCAGCAAGGTACTAGAAACCTTCCTCCATCCTCCCCATTGCTAGAAGTCGATTGAAACCGAGTGATATCGGCTGTGCCGAAAGATCAAACTCGGAACTGGAAACCGCCGCACCTCGGGCTCTCGTGGACAGCCCAACCTGGGCGTTGTCACGCCCGAGCCAAGGCACCCTTGGACGCGCAGGTGACCGGTGCTGCTCATCCCCGAGCCACAGCTCGAGTGGTTGCTCACCGGCGGCGAATTTCCACTTTTCCCCTTTCTGTGTGCAGAACGATCTTCGGGTACGATTCTGTTTAATTCGTGTTCTAGAAAGGATTAGAGGGCCTCAGGCCACTCCCACACGAGCTAGACACGGTGACGCACAAGTTGCCTTCACAACTCTGGGCCGGAAAACCTCTGTGCCCGGCGTAATTCAAGGTCTACTAATGGCGGAACGAACGGGGGGTGTCGGGCGCATGGTGAGGACCTATTTCGGGCCTTCCCCGAGCTGCCCCGAGTTCATGTCGACCTTCTCTGAGGTCCACTGATGCTCCCCGACCGATTTCCCAAGTAGCTGAGGCACTAGGAGCGTCAGCCGACATGGCCGAGGTCGTTCCGATATGGCGGCTCGTCGCCGACCATGCTCCGGCCGTTGTCATGAGCAGCTGGCCCTCGGGTCAGGTTCCCCAAGTAAAAGTAGGCAGGGGCGGCCAGAATCAAGAAGTTTGGAGCTGTACAGCAGCCAGCGGCGAGCTCTCCGGCGAGGTCCCTCGGCGGCGGAGCGCGGGTGTCGCGAGGTTGAAGAAGGGGGTGGACCCCAACTGTCAGCGGCCGATATTTTGAATCGGGATCCGGCTGCGGCCGGGATCGGGTGTGCTGGCGCGCAAAATCCTTGTGGGCCGCGGTGTGCTGTCGCTTCGGCGTGCGACGCGTGTCCCCTGGGCCCACGCGCGAGTTTAAACTTTTCCCCGATTTTCAGATTTCCTTTAAACTTCAAATCCTTATAACTTTGGCTAGAAAGCTCCAAATTGAGTGAACCAAATTTTGCTGGATTCAGCTCTCTGAGTACTTTCCAGAAAATAAAGTTTCACTTCATGAAATTCCTTAATTCTCCAGAATTAATTCCTTAAAGTTTAAACTGTTAGGAATTTTAACTGGAGAATCCTTTGGAGGAAAATCCTGAAATTTTGCTGAGATGTTCACCAAAATATCCTTGAACTACCATAAAAATTTCAGAACCATTTGAGCTCATTTAGTCCACCTAATGGTGTGATTAGTAAAACTGTTCCAGAGAAAATAGAAAATGTTCAGAAACATTTTCAGAATTTTCTCTGAAATTGTTTAGCTCATATCTTCAGTTAGAGACTTCCAAATTAAGTGAGACCAACTCCATTAGAACCCTCTGAAAATCTAGTTTTCAGAAAGTCATAGTTTGTCTCATGAAAATTCCTAGAACACCCTAAGAGTTCCAATTAAGGTCAAGGACATAATTATTTGTGGAGGGCTCAAATGAGCTTTGCTGCAACTAAAACTTGACCAAGTCTTTGTTTAGGTTGTAACCAAGCCACAGTAAAAGTTTCACAGTCATTAGGTCTGTCTAGCAAAGGTTATAGACTTCACAACTTCAAAGCTAATACAAATGCATTTAAATTGATACATATTGCTCTCATCATGTAGTCGCTAAGGTCGAGGAGGAACCCGAAGTCCTAGACTTCGTTACTCCGGAGGAACAGCTAGCCTACGACCAAGAGCAGCAAGGCAAGCCCCGGTTTGCATTAACCTTTTTACAAATTTTTATTGTTTTGAGCACATACTTGTTTCCCTTTGTTCATTGCATTAGAGTCTTGATTGGAAACCCAACTGCACAGCCAAGAAAACCATGGGTTGGGTTTAGGATTGAAAACCTCGTTAGCCACTGCATTGCTAGGATAGAGTAGGATTCGGTACAAGTCGAGTAGTTGGAACTACTCGCGAGAATAGGCTAGAGGCACATTGCTCGGGTAGAGATAGCACATGATACACATGGCAAGAAAATGAGACCGAGCGGAGAGTAAGGGCAGCAGGACTTTGGGGCCTGTGTGCTGTAGCTCCGCTTGTGTCGATTGAGGACCGAGCCGTGTGCGGGCCTGTTGAACAAGCTAGAACAGTACCGAAGACCTACTGGCTATATGGGAACCGGGAAACTGATGTAACTCGGGTAGCTGGGTATTGAGGCATTGCCCGTCGTTCAGAGGGTAGGTTGAGAGCTCGAGGTGTAAATCAGCTGGCGGCACAGAGATGCGCGTGCAGGGACCTCTTGCTCGGGACGATGGGACCGGTTCAGTATTTGGCTAACGGGTGAAAGGTAGTCGCGTACGGCGTCCGTGATGGTTGTTGTAGGCAACATCGAGTACGGGCGTACGTGACGGGTTGTTCGGGTAAACCCTGCAGGTGTAAATCGATTATAATCGCCGTCCCTCGCGGTCAGTGAGTACCACTTGTTCACTGTACCGTGACGTAGAAAGAACAGGCTAGTTACATGTTAAAATGTTGCTGATTGAAAGATGGATTTGATTGTTAATGATATGCTGTAGTCTAGAGCTAACTAAAGTTCTTTTCAACTTTGGGCAAAGTACATGAGAGAAATGCGTTTCTTGTTTGATTGCGGCTCTCTCATGTGCCTTAGCGTAAGGTTCTCCACAACCTGCTGCTAAAACTTGAAAGTAAGGTTCTACTAATTAGGCGAGTCCTTGCAAATGATTTTTACCTCATACAACCCATTACCCTCATGTAGAAGTTTCATGTTTAGGTGAGACGGGTCAGACTTGCTGAGCCTTCGTGCTCACTGCTTGTGTTTGAAGCTTTTTACAGGGTTCTATGAGGAAGGGACTCCCGAAGAGGAGACGGAACCCCAGGAGGGGAATCCCGTCGAGTGGGAGTCGTGCACGCCGCAGAGTTAGTGTGCGTGTGTGCTAGCAAGGACACGTTCAAGGGCTGAACGTGCACTTGATGCTTAGTCTACGCCCGTGAGTGTGGACTAAACTTATTTTGATGTAAACATGTTCATAAACCTGTTTATGTAATAAAGCTTCCGCTTCCGCTTGTACCTTTGACGTGTGTTATACGGTGCTGTGCAACGCAGCACCCCTCAGCGTGATCCTGGCTCGACAGGACCAATGGGGTCGTGTCAGCGTGGTATCAGAGCTCGCTTGAGGTTTAACACAGTACAAAGGTCTTCTTTTTCAAAAATCCAGTGAGGAACGAGTTAGTAGCCCGTATAAGGATGTTATTAGCCTATAGAAAGTGGCATATTAACCTATTTGTTATGTCGGAAAATCGTGCATCTCGGGACGTTCATGTCTTGGGGGGTGCACGTAAGCGCTGTCCACCAGTGCGCACAAGCTGAAGGGTGGAGCCCCACGGGTGGCAGGTAACCCGACCCGCTTTAGTATCCTCTACGGCTCTTCATGTCGTTTGGGGTATTCGAGCAACGTCTGTCCCTGGCGTGCGTGGTGCAACATGGGAGACCCCGTCACGTGGTCTGAAACGTGAACACGTAACTCAAGGCGTGTTTGGCTTGAGAACATCCGGGCGAGTGATGACGGCCGGGTGTACCAACTGTATGGATTCCGGGCTCGGTGTGCAGCCGAGTCTGATGATTGGGTGAATTTCTGCAGGTAGCCTGACCACGAAACGTTAGACGTGTAGCATCCGTGTGCGAGTGACGAGTAGTGCCACTGAACTAACGAAGCCGGCTGAGTCCGGTATAGGTTTTTCCTTTGTGAGGACGTAGTACCGACATAATCTGGTGACGCATCGACGTCACACCCAACTAAATGAACAACTTCATTTAAAAACTTGAAGGTTTTGATCCAAAGTAGTAAAACTTGATGTAACTCTTTCCCTTGAACAGGATATTCAAAGCTGACAAGTTTTCAACTTATAGGATGTTAAGGACAGAGCACTCTGTTTTCAGCTGAATCAAAGCTGAAGTTAATCAGAGGTTAGAGGTTGAGTCTTTCGAGGTTGGGGTCGTATGATACATTTCTGGAAAGCTTTGGAAGAGCTTTACAACTTTTCTGTTGAGTTCCAGAGGTGTTTCATCCCTTAACCACTCGAAAAATGCAGTAGAGTTGAAACTGTCCAGAAAACAGGACAGAGTAAAGACTCTATGTAAACTCTCTGTAAATTGAGCATAACTTCCTGCTTAAAAATCCAAAAATAGGAAATGAGGTAGTTCTGGAAAGCTTATGAGATGGGTTACGACTTTGTAACAGAAAGTTTTGTCAGATTGGGAACAGAATTAACTGGGATTCTTGGATCAATTCAGTACCTAATGCAGGGAGGTGCTGTCCAATTGTTTCCAGAAATTCTGGTAACTTTGATATCTCATAACTTTTGAACCAGGACAGATCTTAGGACAACCAAATACTTGCTGGAAAGCTATTGAAGTTAACTTTAACTTTGATGTTGAGCTCCAGGACTGGTTTTGCGTTAACCTGGCCTAAATCAGATTGATATGGAAACTGGTCAGGGCTGTCATGGTGACAACAGATCAGCCGTCAAATTTGTTTAAAAATTTGAACTATGTTTCCAAGTGTGATGAGTTCAATGACATATCTTATGTTATAACTCAAGGGTTTACTGTTTAAATAAATATTTGACATTTCTCAAATATATGTTTACAGATGGCAGCAGACAAACGGTTGGAGAACGGGTGGGTAGTTTCCCACTGCTCTGACCGTAGCGGCTACCCGGAAGCATTGTGGCAAATGCTCCAATATTTCGGGTACAACCAGATGCCGCAATACTTCACCAAGGAAGAAGGCGAAGAGGGGAACAAGACGTGGACAATCCATGTCGAAGTTTCTGCTGGGCCTACGCCACCCGGTTGGGTGCCATTCACCGTCACGATGAGAGGAAGACAACCGGAAGGGATGTGGCAAGTGGCAGCCCGTGACACTATGTCACGTTTCTGCCAACTACACGTGCAGGCTATGGAGGGAACTCCATACGCACTCGTTCCGGTGGAGGGACGAGCTCAGCATGTGTGGGAAGAGAGGTACCTGGAGGCAACAGACCCGAATTGCCCAAGGTACAACCCCGCGGAGGCAAATCTCAGCCTCCAAATGAGGGCGGGAAACGCTGTGATGGACAGCCAAGCTGTTCATACGGAGCATCTCGCCACCAAGCTCAAGGAGAGCACGAGCCATGGAGATCATTTTGAGGGTGCTCACAGTGCACTCCGCAATGTGCTCCTTCCGACGATCAAGCGACTGAATGAACAACACAATCAGTTGCGTCGTCTGAAGAAGGCAAAGAAGAAGGGCCGTGTTGACATCGCGGCGTTGCAAGAGCTGGTGCAGACCCTAACCCAGCAGAATGAGGACCTTGCTCAAGAGCGGGACGACGCTATTGAGGAAGGACAAGGCTGGGAAGAGGACTACAACCAGGCTATGGACGAGGTGCATGCATTGCAGGACCTCGTGCCCCCGGTATTGGGCGTACCGGTAGTCTTGGGTCTTCCAGCAATGGGAGAACCCGGAATGGGAGAAGAGGTGGTAGATCCAGAGCCACCAGCAGAAGTACCGGAGGAGGACGACCCACAGGAGGTCGAGTTCTACTCCGAGTAGGGGATTACGGTTGCCAAGTAGGGCAGCTAGGGTAGCGTAACCCAACTTTTGTAATAGGTGACATGTCGTGTAGACAGTAGCGTATGTATAGGTAGTGACGACATGAGCACGACTTCTCGGAGATCCGAGAATAATGTATCTTGTATAAAGTTTATGCTTTATCAATATATGTGAATGTTGTGCAAGATAATCATGCGTCGCTTCAATATCTACTACTGTTTATGGAATTTTGAGTGAGACATGTGCTAATTGCTGCTGTGCTGAATTTCAGAATGACGCGTACTCGTGCCAACCCTGATGTTGGAGGTACTAGCCAAGGGGGAGAGACCTCCCAACCACCTCCCGAGGACTCCTCGGGACAGCAGCAGCAACAGCAACAGCAAACACCGCCACCGCCACTGCCAACGGTTACATTAGCCGACATTGTCGCGGCAATGGCGGGCTCGCACCAGCAGCACACGGAGTTGCTGCAAACCCTCATCGCCAATACGTCTCGCCCAGAGAGACGTCAAGATCGTGAGGAGCGCCAATAGAGCTCCTACTCCGACTTCCTGGCGACTCATCCCCCTGTATTCTCAAGGGCGGATGAACCACTTGACGCGGACAACTGGCTCCGCGCCATAGAAATGAAGTTCGGGCTGCTCCAAATCAGCGAGCAGCGCAAGACTCAGTTCGCGGTCCAGCAGCTCCAAGGATCCGCGAGCGCGTGGTGGGCCAACTTCTGTGCTTCACAGCCCACCGACCGAGTGATGACCTGGGCGGAGTTCCGGACGGCCTTCAGGGCCTATCATATACCGCCCGGTTTGATGAAGAGGAAGACGCAGGAATTCCTACACCTGCAACAAGGGAGCCGAAACGCGCTGGAATATTCCAGGGCGTTCAACGATCTCGCGCTCTACGCGTCGTATCACGCAGATACGGACGAGAAGCGGCGGGACCACTTCTACCAGGGGCTTAATCCGCTCCTGAAGGACAAATTGGCGATGTTCAATCGCGGCAGCCTCAACGACATCATTGATGCTGCGATTGTTCAGGAGGACTCCGGCAAGGAGTTGGCGGCGGCAGAGCGAAAGCGAAGCGCGCCGCAGAGCAGCGGAGAAGGAGGCGGTCCTTCTCAGAAGTTTCGGATGGTGAATCGCCCACCATCAGGTCCACGCTGGCAGCCACCACAGCGGTCGATACCGTTCCGCGGTCGGCCGTACTCTTCACCGGCATTCCGGCCGGCACTGCCAGCACCACCGCAACAACAACAGCAACAGCGGGCGATGCCGCGTGCGTTTGCACCTCTGCAATGCATGCCGGGCTTTCGTGCCCCGAGTACTCCACCAGCAGCGGCCACATGTTACAAGTGTGGTCGTCCAGGACACTTCGCGAGCAGTTGCCCGGAGAGGCAAGGCGGCGGAGTGGCACCACAGTTTCCGGGGAGGAATCAACCCCGGAACCCTACTAATGCGCGGCGGGCAAACCCTAGGCCCGGCACTGTCCACCAGCTTGCCATTGAGGACGTGCCAGAGGGCGAGCCAATCCTTGCGGGTATGTTCCAACTCCACCAGCATCCCGCTATAGTACTATTTGATTCAGGCGCCACGCATAATTTTATTAGCCAAGCTTTCATTGCTAAACACAGCTTGCCAATACTACCCACCGATAGTCCATATTTAATTTGTTCACCGGGTGGGAAGATTTCAGCAAGCGTAATGGTCTCCAAAGCACCATTATGCTTAGCGGGTAGAGTGTACCCCACGTCTCTCATCATCTTAGAGGGACAGAAGGTCGATGTCATCCTAGGGATGTCGTGGTTAACCCGCCACGGCGCTGTTTTAGACACCGTCCTTCGAGTCGTGCACTTAAACTCAGAAGTGCACGGTTCTCACTCATTATTTCTGGACAGTCCAGAAATAAAACTTCCAAGTGTCTATCAAGCTACAACCATCAGATTGGAAGACATTCCAGTGGTCCGAGAGTTTCCGGATGTATTCCCGGACGATTTGCCGGGGATGCCACCCGATAGAGAGGTAGAGTTCAAGATTGAACTTGCACCAGGAACCATGCCAATGTCCCGAAGGCCATACAAGAAGGCGCCCAAGGAGTTGGCTGAACTGAAGACTCAGCTCACGGACCTTCTGGAGAAGGGTTTTATTAGGCCGAGCTCCTCGCCATGGGGCTGTTCGGCATTATTTGTCAAAAAGAAGGATGAAACGTTGCGGCTTTGCGTGGACTACCGTCCATTAAATGCCATAACCATCAAGAACAAGTACCCGTTGCCACGGATCGACATGTTGTTTGATCAGTTGGTCGAAGCAAAGATCTTTTCCAAGATGGATTTAAGATCCGGGTACCATCAGATTAAGATAAGGGCGGAGGACATTCCAAAGACAGCTTTCTCGACAAGGTACGGACTTTATGAGTACCTGGTCATGTCCTTTGGCCTCACCAATGCTCCAGCTCACTTCATGTACTTAATGAACTCGGTGTTCATGCCGGAGCTGGACAAGTTTGTCGTGGTCTTCATCGACGACATCCTAGTATACTCTAAGTCGGAGGAAGATCACAAGAAACATCTGCGTATAGTCTTGCAACGGCTGCGGGATCACAAGTTATACGCAAAGTTCAGCAAATGCGAGTTTTGGATATCGCAAGTGCCTTTCCTCGGGCATATCATCTCAGCGGAGGGTATCGCTGTGGACCCGAGCAAGATCACGCAAGTGCTGAATTGGAAATCCCCGAGAACTGTTCATGAGGTACGGAGTTTCCTCGGACTCGCGGGATATTATCGGAGGTTCATTCCGAACTTCTCGAAGATTGCCAAGCCAATGACAGAGCTGCTGAAGAAGGCTACCAAATATGTTTGGAGTCCAGCATGTGAAGCAGCATTTAAGGCTTTAGTCAAGCACCTGACATCAGCACCGGTTTTGGCGCAGCCAGACACAACAAAACCGTTCGATGTGTACTGCGATGCATCCGGCATTGGGCTCGGATGTGTGCTGATGCAAGACCGAAGAGTGGTCGCGTATGGATCACGGCAGCTTAGGAACCACGAGCAAAATTATCCAACTCACGACTTGGAGCTCGCTGCCGTGGTACTTGCACTGAAGATGTGGAGGCACTACCTACTCGGTAACCTCGTACATTTATATACCGACCACAAAAGCCTCAAGTACATATTCACTCAGAAGGAGTTGAACATGAGGCAACGAAGATGGTTAGAACTGATAAAAGATTACGAAATAGAGATCCATTATCATCCGGGCAAGGCAAACGTTGTGGCAGATGCGCTGAGCCGCAAGTCACACGTCAATAATCTGACCATCACACCGTTGGAAGAGAGCGAACCACCACTACATGTGATTCCACACGGAGCTCTCTACAACCTAGCTTTGATCCCCACCATCCGTGAAGAGATAGCGGCAGCCCAGAAGAATGACAAGGGCATGTCACATTTGCGGAGACGTATAGACAGTGGGGAGTTGAAATGTTTCCGGAAGGACGGAGACGGCGTCCTATGGTTCAAGGACCGGATCGTCGTACCCCGAAACCCGGAGTTACGGAAGAAAATCTTTGATGAGGCTCACTTATCAAAGTTTTCTATTCACCCCGGCAGCAACAAAATGTATCAATAACTCAGAAGAAGGTTTTGGTGGACACGGATGAAGCGAGAGACTGCAAAATACGTGTCCGAGTGTGATACATGTCGAAGGGTGAAGGCAGACCACATGCGGAAACCGGGACTGCTGCAACCACTAGGCATTCCTGCCTGGAAGTGGGAGGACGTGAGCATGGATTTCATCGTCGGTTTACCCACCACCTTACAGAAACATGATTCTGTGTGGGTGATCGTCGATCGGCTCGCCAAAGTTGCCCATTTCATCCCGGTCAACACCAACTACAACGCCAAGAAGTATGCTGAACTATACATCTCACGGATCCTATGCTTATACGGCGTACCCCGTACCATCATCTCGGACCGAGGCACTTTATTTGTGTCCCGTTTTTGGGAGCAGCTACACGCTGCCTTGGGGACGAAGCTGATCCGTAGTTCCGCCTACCACCCGCAGACAGATGGGCAAACTGAGCGGGTAAATCAAATCCTAGAAGACATGTTACGAGCTTGCGCTATCGATCACGGCAAGAATTGGGATGATCACTTGCCGTTAGCCGAGTTCTCGTACAACAATGGGTACCAAGCCAGCATCAAGATGGCGCCCTACGAGGCGCTATACGGAAGAAAATGCCGCACACCATTGAACTGGTGTGAATCTGGCGAAAGGGTTACCTTCGGGATTGACCTTGTCAATAATGCGGAAGAAAAGGTTCGACTAATTCAAGCGAACCTAAAAGCCGCTCAATCCCGTCAGAAACAGTATGCGGACCGGAGAAGGCGCCCATTACAATTCGAAGTTGGAGATCACGTATATCTACGAGTGTCTCCAATGAAGGGCATAAACAGATTTGGGGTGAGAGGAAAGTTAGCACCCCGCTTCATCGGTCCATTCCAGATTACCGAAAGATGTGGATCGGTGGCATACCGGCTGAAATTACCAGAAGCACTTTCCGGTGTGCACGACGTCTTTCACATTTCCCAGCTGAGGAAGTGTCTCAAGCTATCAACTACCGTTCAGCTGGAAGACATTGAAGAACTGCAACCGGATCTCACCTATCGGGAGGAACCGGTGCAGATTATTGATGAAAAGGCCCGAACCACACGCAACCGTACGTTGTGGTTCTACAAGGTTCTATGGAATAATCACTCCATGGACGAAGCGACATGGGAGAGCGAAGAATTCCTTCGCACTAATTACCCCGACTTTTTCACGTCGCATATCCGGTAATCTTCCACCGTCCTCTCTCTCATTTTCACCTTATAATCTCGGGACGAGATTTTTTTAAGGGGGGAGGAATGTAAGGGCCTCAGTTTTAACAACCATTTGAAGTGTTCATCACCACACCACACACCTCATTTGAGCAAGAATGATGAACACAAATGAAGAGCAAGTAACAATTATCAACATGCTCATTAGAGAACAAACTCACACATTGCAAAAGTGGTATTTCCCACATGTGATGTAGATGGGCTGGACATATAAAAACTCCTACACTTTGCTAAGGATGTCCATGCCAAGTTTCACCCAAATTCAAAACCTTTTTGAGGTCATTTTGGGTATAGATAGGAAGAGGGCAGTTTGAAACCATATTCAAATTCAAACTGTTTTTATTCCATGAATTTAAAAGTGGAAGGCATATTCTTACTCAGCACATTTTGTGAGCTCACACACCAATTTTCACTCCATTTGGAGTTGATCTTGACATGAGCTAAGGGGGAGAAATTCAAACTTTATTTGAATTTCAAACTGCACTTGTGCTAAAATTCATTCAAACCAAACCTCATTTGAACTTTGATCAATTCAAATGGCTCTTGGGTGAATAATTTGAATTGCCAAGGGTAGAATAGGGTTCACTGTTTACCACAGCTGTTAGGAGTAAATTTCAGAGGTTAAAAGAGGAGTGGGACCCACATGTCAGCCTCTGCCCCAAAGCAAACCGACTGAAACACAGTTCAGTCGGTTCCCGGCTGCTGTGCGCGCGCGCCACCGAAGGGGGCAGCCGGCGCCAGCTCCTGCTGCGCGCCCCAAGCCGGAGACCGGACCGCCGGGCTATTTATTCCCTCCCCGGCGTGCTTCAGTCGCCATTCCTCGAGCTGCCGACGCACACGACTTGTTTTCCCACTGCCATCGCTGCCGCTCGAGTTCCTGCTTGATCAAGCCGATCGCAGCTCCCTCTTTCCACTCCAGAGTCCCAGCAAGGTACTAGAAACCTTCCTCCATCCTCCCCATTGCTAGAAGTCGATTGAAACCGAGTGATATCGGCTGTGCCGAAAGATCAAACTCGGAACTGGAAACCGCCGCACCTCGGGCTCTCGTGGACAGCCCAACCTGGGCGTTGTCACGCCCGAGCCAAGGCACCCTTGGACGCGCAGGTGACCGGTGCTGCTCATCCCCGAGCCACAGCTCGAGTGGTTGCTCACCGGCGGCGAATTTCCACTTTTCCCCTTTCTGTGTGCAGAACGACCTTCGGGTACGATTCTGTTTAATTCGTGTTCTAGAAAGGATTAGAGGGCCTCAGGCCACTCCCACACGAGCTAGACATGGTGACGCACAAGTTGCCTTCACAACTCTGGGCCGGAAAACCTCTGTGCCCGGCGTAATTCAAGGTCTACTAATGGCGGAACGAACGGGGGGTGTCGGGCGCACGGTGAGGACCTATTTCGGGCCTTCCCCGAGCTGCCCCGAGTTCATGTCGACCTTCTCTGAGGTCCACTGATGCTCCCCGACCGATTTCCCAAGTAGCTGAGGCACTAGGAGCGTCAGCCGACATGGCCGAGGTCGTTCCGATATGGCGGCTCGTCGCCGACCATGCTCCGGCCGTTGTCATGAGCAGCTGGCCCTCGGGTCAGGTTCCCCAAGTAAAAGTAGGCAGGGGCGGCCAGAATCAAGAAGTTTGGAGCTGTACAGCAGCCAGCGGCGAGCTCTCCGGCGAGGTCCCTCGGCGGCGGAGCGCGGGTGTCGCGAGGTTGAAGAAGGGGGTGGACCCCAACTGTCAGCGGCCGATAATTTGAATCGGGATCCGGCTGCGGCCGGGATCGGGTGTGCTGGCGCGCAAAATCCTTGTGGGCCGCGGTGTGCTGTCGCTTCGGCGTGCGACGCGTGTCCCCTGGGCCCACGCGCGAGTTTAAACTTTTCCCCGATTTTCAGATTTCCTTTAAACTTCAAATCCTTATAACTTTGGCTAGAAAGCTCCAAATTGAGTGAACCAAATTTTGCTGGATTCAGCTCTCTGAGTACTTTCCAGAAAATAAAGTTTCACTTCATGAAATTCCTTAATTCTCCAGAATTAATTCCTTAAAGTTTAAACTGTTAGGAATTTTAACTGGAGAATCCTTTGGAGGAAAATCCTGAAATTTTGCTGAGATGTTCACCAAAATATCCTTGAACTACCATAAAAATTTCAGAACCATTTGAGCTCATTTAGTCCACCTAATGGTGTGATTAGTAAAACTGTTCCAGAGAAAATAGAAAATGTTCAGAAACATTTTCAGAATTTTCTCTGAAATTGTTTAGCTCATATCTTCAGTTAGAGACTTCCAAATTAAGTGAGACCAACTCCATTAGAACCCTCTGAAAATCTAGTTTTCAGAAAGTCATAGTTTGTCTCATGAAAATTCCTAGAACACCCTAAGAGTTCCAATTAAGGTCAAGGACATAATTATTTGTGGAGGGCTCAAATGAGCTTTGCTGCAACTAAAACTTGACCAAGTCTTTGTTTAGGTTGTAACCAAGCCACAGTAAAAGTTTCACAGTCATTAGGTCTGTCTAGCAAAGGTTATAGACTTCACAACTTCAAAGCTAATACAAATGCATTTAAATTGATACATATTGCTCTCATCATGTAGTCGCTAAGGTCGAGGAGGAACCCGAAGTCCTAGACTTCGTTACTCCGGAGGAACAGCTAGCCTACGACCAAGAGCAGCAAGGCAAGCCCCGGTTTGCATTAACCTTTTTACAAATTTTTATTGTTTTGAGCACATACTTGTTTCCCTTTGTTCATTGCATTAGAGTCTTGATTGGAAACCCAACTGCACAGCCAAGAAAACCATGGGTTGGGTTTAGGATTGAAAACCTCGTTAGCCACTGCATTGCTAGGATAGAGTAAGATTCGGTACAAGTCGAGTAGTTGGAACTACTCGCGAGAATAGGCTAGAGGCACATTGCTCGGGTAGAGATAGCACATGATACACATGGCAAGAAAATGAGACCGAGCGGAGAGTAAGGGCAGCAGGACTTTGGGGCCTGTGTGCTGTAGCTCCGCTTGTGTCGATTGAGGACCGAGCCGTGTGCGGGCCTGTTGAACAAGCTAGAACAGTACCGAAGACCTACCGGCTATATGGGAACCGGGAAACTGATGTAACTCGGGTAGCTGGGTATTGAGGCATTGCCCGTCGTTCAGAGGGTAGGTTGAGAGCTCGAGGTGTAAATCAGCTGGCGGCACAGAGATGCGCGTGCAGGGACCTCTTGCTCGGGACGATGGGACCGGTTCAGTATTTGGCTAACGGGTGAAAGGTAGTCGCGTACGGCGTCCGTGATGGTTGTTGTAGGCAACATCGAGTACGGGCGTACGTGACGGGTTGTTCGGGTAAACCCTGCAGGTGTAAATCGATTATAATCGCCGTCCCTCGCGGTCAGTGAGTACCACTTGTTCACTGTACCGTGACGTAGAAAGAACAGGCTAGTTACATGTTAAAATGTTGCTGATTGAAAGATGGATTTGATTGTTAATGATATGCTGTAGTCTAGAGCTAACTAAAGTTCTTTTCAACTTTGGGCAAAGTACATGAGAGAAATGTGTTTCTTGTTTGATTACGGCTCTCTCATGTGCCTTAGCGTAAGGTTCTCCACAACCTGCTGCTAAAACTTGAAAGTAAGGTTCTACTAATTAGGCGAGTCCTTGCAAATGATTTTTACCTCATACAACCCATTACCCTCATGTAGAAGTTTCATGTTTAGGTGAGACGGGTCAGACTTGCTGAGCCTTCGTGCTCACTGCTTGTGTTTGAAGCTTTTTACAGGGTTCTATGAGGAAGGGACTCCCGAAGAGGAGACGGAACCCCAGGAGGGGAATCCCGTCGAGTGGGAGTCGTGCACGCCGCAGAGTTAGTGTGCGTGTGTGCTAGCAAGGACACGTTCAAGGGCTGAACGTGCACTTGATGCTTAGTCTACGCCCGTGAGTGTGGACTAAACTTATTTTGATGTAAACATGTTCATAAACCTGTTTATGTAATAAAGCTTCCGCTTCCGCTTGTACCTTTGACGTGTGTTATACGGTGCTGTGCAACGCAGCACCCCTCAGCGTGATCCTGGCTCGACAGGACCAATGGGGTCGTGTCACAGACTCACACCAATTCAATGGTGTGCGTCATTTTCTCCCGTATAGCGCCTCGTAAGGCGCCATCTTAATGCTGGCTTGGTACCCATTGTTGTACGAAAACTCGGCTAATGGCAAGTGATCATCCCAATTCTTGTCACGGTTGATAGCGCAAGCTCGTAGCATCTCTTCTAGAATTTGGTTTACCCGCTCAGTTTGTCCATCCGTTTGCAGGTGGTATGCTGAACTACCGATCAGCTTCGTCCCCAACGCAGCATGTAGCTGCTCCCAAAAACGGGACACAAATAAAGTGCCCCGATCCGATATGATGGTACGGGGTCGCCGTACAAGCATAGGATCCGTGAGATGTACAGTTCAGCATATTTCTTGGCGCTATAGTTGGTGTTGACCGGGATGAAATGGGCAACTTTGGTGAGCCAGTCGACGATCACCCACACAGAATCATGCTTCTGCAAGGTGGTGGGTAAACCAACGATGAAGTCCATGCTCACATCCTCCCATTTCCAGGCAGGAACGCCTAGTGGTTGCAGCAGTCCCGGTTTCCGCATATGATCTGCCTTCACCCTGCGACATGTATCACACTCGGACACGTACTTTGCGATCTCCTGCTTCATTCGTCCACCAAAACTTGCTTCTGAGTTCTTGATACATTTTGTTGCTGCCGGGGTGAATAGAAAACTTTGACAAGTGAGCCTCATCAAAGATTTTCCTCCGTAACTCCGGGTTACGGGGTACGACAATCCGGTCCTTGAACCATAGGACGCCGTCTCCGTCTTTCCGGAAACATTTCAGCTCCCCACTGTCTATATGTCTCCGCAAATGAGACATACCCTTGTCATTTTTCTGGGCTGCCGCTATCTCTTCACGGATGGTCGGAATCAAAGCTAAGTTGTAGAGAGCTCCATGTGGAATCACATGCAGTGGTGGTTCGCTCTCTTCCAACGGTGTGATGGTCAGATTGTTGACGTGTGACCTGCGGCTCAGCACATCCGCCACTACGTTTGCCTTGCCGGGGTGATAATGGATCTCTATTTCGTAACCTTTTATCAACTCTAACCATCTTCGCTGCCTCATGTTCAGATCCTTCTAAGTGAATATGTACTTGAGGCTTTTATGATCGGTATATAAAATGTATGAGGTTACCGAGTAGGTAGTGCCTCCACATTTTAAGTGCAATTACCATGGCAGCGAGCTCCAAGTCGTGAGTTGGATCATTCTGCTCATGCTTTCTGAGCTGCCTTGATCCATATGCGACCACTCTTCGGTCTTGCATCAGCACACATCCGAGACCATAGCCGGATGCATTGCAGTACACATCGAACGGTTTTGTTGTGTCTGGCTGCGCCAAAACTGGTGCTGATGTCAGGTGCTTCACTAAAGCCTTGAATGCTGCTTCACATGCTGGACTCCAAACATATTTGGTAGCCTTCTTCAGCAGCTCCGTCATAGGCTTGGCAATCTTCGAGAAGTTCGGAATGAACCTCCGATAATATCCCACGAGTCCGAGGAAACTCCGTACCTCGTGAACAGTTCTCGGGGACTTCCAATTCAGCACTTGTGTGATTTTACTCGGATCTACAGCGATGCCCTCCGCTGAGATGATATGCCCGAGAAAAGGCACTTGCGATATCCAGAATTCGCACTTTCTGAATTTCGCGTATAGCTTGTGATCCCGCAGTCGTTGCAAGACTATACGCAGATGCTTCTTGTGCTCTTTCCTCCGACTTGGAATATACCAATATGTCATCGATGAAGACCTCGACAAACTTGTCCAGCTCCGGCATGAATACTGAGTTCATCAAATACATGAAGTGAGCTGGAGCGTTGGTGAGGCCGAAGGACATGACCAGGTACTCATAAAGCCTGTACCTCGTCGAGAAAGCCGTCTTCGGAATATCCTCAACCCGTATTTTAATCTGATGGTACCCGGATATTAAGTCCATCTTGGAAGAGATCTTTGCTTCGACCAACTGATAAAACAACATGTCGATCCGTGGCAACGGGTACTTGTTCTTGATGGTTACGGCGTTTGGTTGACGATAGTCCATGCAAAGCCGCAACGTCTCATCTTTCTTTTTCACAAATAATGCCGAACAGCCCCATGGCGAGGAGCTCGGCCTACTGAAACCCTTCTCCAGTAAGTCCGTTAGCTGAGTCTTCAGTTCAGCCAATTCCTTGGGCGCCATCTTGTACGGCCTTCGGGATATTGGCATGGTTCCCGGTGCAAGTTCAATCTTGAACTCCACCTCTCGGTCAGGCGGCATCCCCGGTAAATCATCCGGGAACACGTCAGGGAACTCGCGGACTACTGGAATGTCTTCCAATTTGATGGTTGTGGATTGGTACACATTTGGAAGTTTTATTTCTGGACTGTCCAGAAATAAGGAATGAGATTCGTGCACTTCTGAGTTCAAGTGCACTCGGAGGACGGTGTCTAAAACAGCGCCGTGGCGGGTTAACCACAACATCCCTAAGATGACATCGACCTTTTGTCCCTCTAAAATTATGAGAGACGTAGGGTATACTCTACCCTCTAAGCATAATGGCGCTTTTGGGACCATCATGCTTGCTGAAATCTTCCCACCCAGTGAACAAATCAAATATGGACTATCGGTGGGTAGTATTTGTAAGCTGTATTTAGCAATGAAAGCTTGGCTAATAAAGCTATGCGTGGCGCCTGAATCAAATAATACTATGGCGGGATGCTGGTGGAGTTGGAACATACCCGCAAGGATCGGCTCTCCCTCCGGCACGTCCTCTATGGCAAGTTGGTGGACAGTGCCGGGCCTAGGGTTTGCCCGCCGCGCATTAGTGGGGTTCCGGGGCTGATTCCTCCTCGGACGTTGCGGTGCAACTCCGCCGCCTTGCCTCTCCGGACAACTGCTGGCGAAGTGTCCTGGCCGACCACATTTGTAGCATGTGGCCGCTGCTTGTCCGGTACTTGGAGGACGAAAGCCCGGCATGCGCTGCTGAGGTGCATACGCACGCAGCATCGCCCACTGCTGCTGTTGTTGTTGCGGAGGTGGTGCTGGCAGTGCCGGCATGAACGCCGGTGGAGAATAGGGCCGACTGCGGAATGGCATCGACCTCTGTGGTGGCTGCCAGCGTGGACCCGATGGTGGGCGATTCACCATCTGGTATTTTTGAGAAGGACCACCTCCTTCTCCGCTGCTCTGCGGCGCGCTTCACTTCCTTTCCACCGCCTCTAACTCCTTGCCGGAGTCCTCCTGGACAATCGCAGCATCAATTATGTCGTTGAGGCTGCCGCGATTGAACATCGGCAGTTTGTCCTTCAGGAGCGGATTAAGCCCCTGATATAAGTGATCCCGCCGCTTCTTATCGGTATCTGCGTGATATGACGTGTAGAGCGCAAGATCATTGAACGCCCTGGAGTATTCCAGCGCGTTCCGGCTCCCTTGCTGCAGGCGTAAGAACTCCTGCGTCTTCCTCTTCATGAGACCCGGCGGTATTTGATAGGCCCTGAAGGCCGCCCTGAACTCCGCCCAGGTCATAACTCGGTCGGTGGGCTGTGAAGCACAGTAGTTCACCCACCACGCGCTCGCGGATCCTTGGAGCAGTTGGACCGCGAACTGATTCTTGCGCTGCTCACTCACTTGGAGCAGCCCGAACTTCATCTCCATCGTGCGGAGCCAGTAGTCCGCATTGAGAGGTTCATCCGCCCTTGAGAATACCGGGGGATGAGTCGCTAGAAAGTCAGAGTAGGAGCTCTGTTGGCGCTCCTCACGATCTTGACGCCTCTCTGGTCGAGACGTATTTGCGATGAGAGTTTGCAGCAACTCCGTGTGCTGCTGATGAGAACCCTCCATTGCCGCAACAATGTCAGCCAATGTAACCGTTGGCGGTGGCGGTGTTTGTTGTTGCTGTTGCTGTCCCGAGGAGTCCTCGGGAGGCTGTTGGGAGGTTTCTCCCCCTTGACTAGAACCCCCAACGTCCGGGTTGGCACGAGTACGAGTCATTCTGAAATTCAAACAGCAGCGATCAGCCCATGTCATACTTAAACTTCCATATGAAACAGTAGGTATTGAAGTGACGCATGAATAATTTGCACAACATTCACATATATTGATAAAACATAAACTTTATACAAGATACATTAGTCTCGGGTCTCCGAGAAGTCGTGCTCATGTCGTCACTACCTATACATGCACTACTGTCTACACGACATGTCGCCGGTTACAAAATTTTTGGTTACGTCACCCTTGCTGCCCTACTTGGCAACCGTAACCTCCTACTCCGAGTAGAACTCGACCTCCTGCGGGTCGTCCTCCTCCGGTACCTCTGCTGGTGGCTCTGGGTCTATAACCTCCTCTTCTGGCTCGGGTTCTCCCATTGCCGGAAGACCCAAGACCACGGGTACGGCACCTGCCACCGGTATGCCCATTACCGGAGGTACGCGGTCCTGCAACGCGTGCACCTCGTCCATGGCTTGGTTGTAGTCTTCTTCCCAGCCTTGCCCCTCCTCAATAGCGTCGTCCCGCACTTGAGTAAGGACCTCGTTCTGCTGGGTCAGAGCCTGCACCTGCTGTTGCAAAGCCGCGATGTCGACACAGCCTTTCTTCTTCGCCTTCTTCAGACGATGCAACTGATTATGCTGTTCGTTCAGTCGCTTAATCGTCGGAAGGAGCACATTGCGGAGTGCGCTGTGAGCACTCTCAAAGTGCTCTCCACGGCTGGTACTTTCTTTAAGTCTTGCAGCAAGACCCACCGTATGGACAGCTTGGTTGTCCATCACGGCCTTTCCTGCTTTCAATTGGAGGCTGAGGCTCGCCTCCGCGGGGTTGTACCTTGGGCAACTCGGATCGGTTGCCTCCCTGTACCTCCCTTCCCACACATGATTAGCCCGTCCCTCTACCGGAATGAGCGTGTATAGAGTGCCCTCATAGCTCTTACGTGTAGTTGGCAGAAATGCGACATGGCGTCGAGGGCTGCCACTTGCCACATTCCTTCCGGCTGTCTACCTATCACCATAACGGTGAACGGCGCCCAACCGGGTGGTGTAGGTCCTGCATGAACTTCGACATGGATCGTCCCCGTCTTGTTCCCCTCCTCGCCTTCTTCCTTGGTGAAGTACTGCGGCATCTTGCTGTACCCGAAATATTGAAGCATTTGCCTCAATGCTTCCGGATAGCCGCTGTGGTGAGAACAGTGGGACACCACCCAACCGTTCTCCAATTGTTTATCTGCTGTCATCTGTAGAAACATATTTGAGAAATGTCAAATATTTATTGAAACAGTAAACATTGAGTTATAACAAAAAACATGTCATTGAACTCATAAGACTTGGAAACATAGTTCAAACTTAAACAATTTGACTGTTGATCTGCTGTCCAATATGACAGCCCTGACCAGTTTCCATTTCAACCTGATTTAGACCATGCTAAAGGCAAAACCAATTCTGGAGCTCCACATCAAAGTTAAAGCTAACTTCAATAGATTTCAAGAAAGTACTTTCTTGGCCTAATATCTTTCTTGGTTCAAAAGTTATGAGATGTCAAATTTAATAGAATTTCTGGAAACAATTGGACAGCAACCCCCCTGCTTGAGGCACTGATTTGGTCCAAGAATTCCAGTTAATTATACTCCAATTCTGACAAAACTTTCTGTTACAAAGTTGTAACCCATCTCATAAACTTTTCAGAACTACCTCATTTTATATTTTTGGATTTTTATGCAGGAAGTTATGTTTAATTTACAGAGAGTTACAGAGAGTATTTGCTCTGCCCTATTTTCTGGACAGTTTCAACTCTACTGCATTTTACGATTGGTTAGGGGATGAAACACCTCTGGACCTCAACAGAAAAGTTGTAAAGATCTTCCAAAGATTTCCAGAAATGTATCATATGACCCCAGCCTCAAAATAACTCAATCTCTAACCTCTGATTAACTTCAGCCTTAATTTAGCTGAAAACAGGGGACTCTGTCCTTAGTATCCTATAAGTTGAAAACTTGTTAACTTTGAATATCCTGATTAAGGGAAGGAGTTACATCAAGTTTTAGTGCTCTGGATTAAAACTTTCCAGTTTTACATTGAAGTTGTTCATTTAGTGGAGTGTGACGTCGATGCGTCATCAGATCATGTCGGTACTACGTCCTCACAAAGGAAAAACCTATACGGGACTTAGCCGGCTTTGTTAGTTCAGTGGCACTAAACGTCTCTCGCACAAGGATGCTACACGTATACCGTTTCGTGGTTAGACTACCTGCAGATAACTCACACAATCATTAGACTCGGCTGCACACCGAGCCCGGTATCCATACAGTTCGTACACCCGGCCGTCATCACTCGCCCGGATGTTCTCAAGCCAAACACGCCTTGAGCTACGTGTTCACGTTACTGACCACGTGATGGGGTCTCCCAAATTGCACCACGAACGCCAGGGACAGACGTTGCTCGAATACCCCAAACGACATGAAGAGTCGTAGAGGATATTAAAGCGGGTCGGGTTACCTGCCACCCGTGGGGCTCCACCCTTGAGCTTGTGCGCATTGGTGGACAGCGTTTACGTACACCCCCCAAGACATAAAGCGTCCCGAGATGCATGATTTTCCGACATAAGCAATTAGGTTAGTATGCCACTTTCTGTACACTAATAACATCCTTATATGGGCTACTAACTCGTTCCTCACTGAATTTTTGAAAAAGATGACCTTTGTAGTGGGTTTAAACCTCAAGCGAGCTCTGATACCACGCTGATACGACCCCACGGTCTTGTCGAGCCAGGATCACACTGAGGGGTGCTGCGTTGCACAGCACCGGATAACACACATCAAGGGTACAAAGCGGAAGCAAAATTTTATTACATAAACAGGTTTATGAACATTTTTATAACAAAATATATTAAGTCTACACTCACGGGCGTAGACTACGCATCAAGTTCACATTCAGCCCGTGAACGTGTCCTTGCTAGCATGCACGCATACTAACACGGCGGCGTGCACGACTCCCACTCGACAGGGTTCCCCTCCTGGGGTTCCGTCTCCTCCTCGGGAGTCCCTTCCTCATAGAACCCTGCAAAAGCTTCAAACACAAGCAGTGAGCACGAAGGCTCAGCAAGACTGACCCGTCTCTCCTACACATGAAACTTCTACATGAGGAGTGATAGGTGCATGAAGTAAAGTAAGTTGCAAAGGACTCGCCTACTTAGTGGAACCTTACTTTCAAGTTTTAGCAGCAGGTTGTGGAGAATCTAACGCTAAGGCACATGAGAGAGCCGCAATCAAACAAGAAACGCATTTCTCTCATGTACTTTGCCCAAAGTTGAAAGGAACTTTAATTAGCTCTAAATTACAGCAAATCATTAACAATCAAAGTCCATCCAATCAACAACATTTTAACATGTAACTAGCCTGTTCTTTCTACGTCACGGTACAGTGAACAAGTGGTACTCACTGACCGCGAGGGACAGCGATTATAATCGATTTACACCTGCAGGGTTACCCGAATAACCCGTCGCGTACGCCCATACTCGATGTTGCCTACAGCAACCATCACGGACGCCGTACGCAACCACCTTCACCTGTTAGCCAAATGTTGAACCGGTCCAATAGTCCCAAGCAAGAGGTCTCTGCTAACGCATCTCAGTGCCGCTAGCCGATTTACACCTCAAGCTCTCAACCTACCCTCTGAACGACCAGCTGTGCCTCAACATCCAGCTACCCGAGTTACATCGGTTTCCCGGTTCCCATATAGCTGGTAGGTCTTCGGTACTGTTCTAGCTTGTTCAACAGGCCCGCACACGGCTCGGTCCTCAATTGACACAAGCAGAGCTATAGCACCCAGGCCCCAAAGTCCTGCTGCCCTTACTCTCCGCTCGGTCTCATTTTCTTGCCATGTGTTTCGTTTGCTATCTCTAGCCGAGTCGAGTGCCCCTAGCCTATCCTCGCGAGTAGTTCCAACTACTCGACTTGTACCGAATCCTACAATATCTTAGCATTGCAGTAGCTAAACGAGGTTTCAATCCTAATCCCAACCCATGGAAACATTGTAAACTCTTTAAAACAACATTTTGATTCATCATATAAAAGTCTCTTTGCGGCACTCTCATGGACAGCCTCAACCGAGGCTTGTCACGGCCGAGCTAGGCCACCTATGGACACGCACGACGTCCACGCAGCTCACCCCCAAAAGCTCAGGACCAACCACGGATCATCGACGGAGAATTTCGAGATCCTCTTCCGATCGGTGCAAACCGACCTTCGGATACGATTTTATGAAATTCCTGATCGATACTTGTCTAGAGTCCACAAAACTTCACCCATGAGAGCTAGACTGGAGGGCGCACCAGTTTACTTTGCAAACTTAGCATGACACACACTATGCACGGCGTATTTCCGATCTTCCCGACGGCGGCTATGGCGGGACGGTTCGGGCGCACGATGAACTCTAGTTTGGAGCCGTTCCCGAGCCCGTGTGCGGCCATGCCGAGCTTCTCCAGCCCTCACTGGTGCTGTACGACCGTTCCAGAGAGCTTTTGGCGGGCTAGCTCATCGGGGCGACCGCGCCGGAGTTCCACCGAGCCATCGTGCTGTCATGAGCTGCTTTAGAGGCTCTGCCGGCTCTGGAAGACCGCACCAGCATGCTCCTCGAGTTGATTTAGGCACTGGTGGTGAGTGGCAGCTCGAGAGAAGGCTGGGAAGTCGGAAACCGAGGTGCTCCGGTGAGCTCCGGCGGCCCGGGCGCGCAGGGGCGAGAGGTAGAAGAAGGTGAAGCCGGGCCCGCATGTCAGTGACGATTGAGAGAGGGGACAGATCTTCTGTGGCGACGGATTAATTGTGGCAACGCAGGAAACAGCTCTGTAGCCCCGTGTGGCGTGTTCCAGTGCATGACACGTGTGCTCCCCGGACCCACAGTCAGTTTTAAACTTTTCCACGATTTATTCAAATCCCAGATTTTCCCCAAACTTTAGAAGAGCATAACTTTTGCTTGGAACTGTAAAAGCCCAAGAAAAGGGACTTGCAAAAACTTTTCTTCACCTCACAACACCACAGTTTTGTTGTGGATAGATTGTGAAATAATGTGAAGAGCAAGTAACCTCCATCAAAAGCGTGATTAGAGGGGAAAGCCTTCATTTGCACAAAGTGGGATTTGGACACATGAACATGAGAGATTGAGCTCACCCTAGAACTTTAAAAGTCTTGGAAAGGTTCAGTCCAAGTTTCATGAAAAATCCAACACTTTTGAGGCACTTTTGGGGGTATTTGAAAAAGAGGCCAATTTGAATGTAAATTCAAATTGCAGCAACTTTCATCACTCAAATTCAAAAAGTAGTTTCATATTCAAACTCACCATATTTTCCTGAGTAATCCCACCAATTTTCAGTCCCATTGGACTTCATCTCGTCGGGAGCCGAAATTGTAACAATTCAAACTGAGTTTGAATTTTCAAATTTAAATATGAAGGGAATGTGGCCAAACCAGTTTGAAGTTGATGAATTCAAATTCTACCTCTGAATTGGTTGCTAAGTTCCCTTTTCAAGTCTGAGTAGGTGGGATATTTGCACAACAGAGAAGATTAGGGGGGAGAAGAGGGCCCACCAGTCAGCCAGACTTCGGCCCTAAGTCAACACCGAGCGAGCTCGGTTTACCGGGCCTCGGCAGCGCTCGACACCGCGCCAACTGAGCAGCCACCTCGCCCCCCCCTCTGCGCGCGCTGGCGACCAGCTTGCCGGCTCCGCCGCCTCAGCCCGATCGTTAACCCAGGAGCAAACAGCAGCACGTCGCCTTCTTCATTGATCGCATGCTCGCTGTTTCCCTCACCCCGCGCTCTGTTTTCTGGATCGCCAACAGCAACCGAGCCTCGGTTGCTCGTGCCAGCAGCACCGAAAAGCAGCGCCCGTACATGCTCTACCACGACAGCCCCGCAAACCCGAGACTCCTAGCCTGTGGCGCATGCAATTCGGCAACGGTCGCCGAGGAACAGAGCACCGGCGGAAAGCCACGAACTGCTCCCCGTGGACAGCACGCCACGGCCAGTTTCACCACCGGACTTCTACATGGAAAAGGTGCGCCTTAGTCTCCAGATCGTGTAGCTGCAACCCTTCTAACCATTGATAGACTGTGCACTGAGAATTCCTAAGAATCCCGAGAACTAGTGCAACCGGGTAAGGGTCGGTCTACCCCGAAATTCTAGCTGCACCGTCCAATCCAGCTCGGGTGAGCCTACACACACCTTCCTCACTCCCTAGCGGCCCTCCTCG
Organism: Neostapfia colusana; assembly: GCA_030760725.1. NCBI lineage: Eukaryota > Viridiplantae > Streptophyta > Magnoliopsida > Poales > Poaceae > Neostapfia > Neostapfia colusana. Next base: position 78,153,422 of record JASWHV010000013.1, read on the forward strand.
ACCAAGAATCAAGGGAAATGACCCAGAAATGGCCGGGTTTAGGTTGTTTTTCGGGCCGCCATAGAATAACAGCTCGGTTCACCGTGGAGCTCTAGGTTGCCGACCTTTTCATGGGGTTTGGCGGCCATTTCCATCACCCTCGAGCTCCCGTGGTGCTCTCCGACCCTTTGCCGATCATTTTGATGCGTTGTAACGCATTTCCGACCATGCCGGAACCCTAACCGCCGCTGTCACCGTCGGGAGCCCTGTTCCGGTGAGCTACGGCCGCCGGCGACACCACCGACGAGTTCAGCGTCGTGAGTTAGAGCGGGGCGGCAAGTTTGGGGCTGGGAGACGGCCGGGAAAGCAGTTCCGGCGATGCTCGCCGGGGTGCGCCGCCACGGGCCCCTGTTTGGCGCGAGGAAGGAGAAGACTGCCGGGTGGGACCCACCGGCAGACATTTAAACATTTTGAAATGTCCAGTTTGTAGTTCAAATTTTGGAGGACCACAACATGGGTTAGGAGAATCCAAAAATTATGAAACAAATTTTGTTGGATTCCTCTAACAGAGTACAATCCAAATCTGAAACCCAATTAGTATGAAATCCATTAATTAATTCTGGAAAATTCTTTAAAGCTTTTCAGCAAAAGAATTCTGGAGGGAGTTTGGTTCATCCAAAAATCCCCAAATTTTGCCAGAATGTCCTTTAGAACATTAGTGAACCCCTGTAAAAGTTTCAGACCATTAGGAGTTGATCTGGTCAGAGAAATTCAAATTGGAAGGTGCTGTGTTCATTTGAATACAGAAACATTTTCAGAGAATTTCCAAAACTTGGAAATTCAGTTCTGGGCAAATATTAACTCCAAAAATGTTAGGAAAATTCAAGCAAACTCTATGATCTATAATTGAAATTGTAGTTTATTAAGTTGGGCATGAACAGGGGTATTACCTCAGAATAAATTCTTCTTTGCTGATTTGCCAAGAGAATTATTCTGAGCAAACCACTCCATGAAAAGTGCTAATGTTTGGTCCAGAGAGTTTTCTTGTGACAAGGAACTCACACAAAAATTCTCAGCTCCATTGGAGCTCTAGATCACCCCTGTCCTGTTTAACCACTTAAGGGATTAATATGGAAAAGGGGGAAAACCACTTAGCATTTAACCATGTGATTAAGTCCAAGCCAAACCACCAACACCAGTTCATCTTTAAATTCTTAAACAAAGTTCCAGGTGTTAGAGGCTGGTTATTAGAACTAATAGTAGAAGTCTTACCCTAAACTCACATGTGCATCTAAATTAACATGTAGTGTTTCATTAACGTGTAGCCATTGAAGAAGAAACCCCGGAAGTGCTGGACTTCCTTCTTCCGGACGAGGAACTAACTACTGACCAGCAGCAACAAGGCAAGCCCCGGTTTGCAATAACCTTTGTATAAGTTTTAATTTGTTTACATGTGTCATGTGAAGTATGATTGTGCATTAGGTATAGGATGGATGGAACCCCACTTGCATGACCAGAATTTTTCCATAAGAGTGAGGGTAGTGTCTAAGATCTCGAGTAGACAGGCTATGCTTAATAATTCATAGGGCTTCGGTACAAGTCGAGTAGTTGGAATCTACTCGCGAGATAGGATTGGGACACACGGGTTCGGTTGAGTGATGTGAGATCACTTTAGTAATGAAAATGAGACTAGGCAGGGGCTAGGGCGCAGCAAGAGGGAGTCTTGTGTGCGCAGCCCTGTCCGTGTCGATTGAGGACCGAGCCGTGTGCGGCCCACGCTGATCAAGTTTGAACGTACCGAAGGCATACCGGATATATGGGCCCCGATAAACCGATGTAGCCTAAACCTCCGGGCGTCGAGGCATAACGCACCGATTTATAGGTGTAGGCTGAGGGCAGCAAGGTGGAAATCTGCCAACGGGCATAGAGAGATGCTCCGTGTGGGGAACCTCCTGCTCGTTTCGGTGCGACCGGTTCGACGTTTGGGCTGTTGGGTGAAAGGTTGTCCCATACGACATCGAGTGAGCTTGCTGTGCAGCTCCGCGGGTGGGCGTACGTGACATGCTCTTTGGGTTTCCCTGCAGGTGTATATCGAGTCGATTCGCCGTCCCTCACGGTGAAGAGTACCACTTGGTCACTGAGTCGTGACGTAGATTAATGGATGAAACATGTTGATTCAATATTGCTGGTTGATATAATTGTATTGCTACATGTGTGCCACCAAATACTGCTTACTAAATTTCAGATTTCAGGAACTGTTAACTTGTTGCTAAAAGATGAACTAAGGATGAACTTGTAGGCGTGTCTTTTTTCTGAAATGTTACTATCCTATGTCCATTGTACCCCTCATGTAGAGTTTAATGCTTAGGTGAGTCGGTTAAGCCTTGTTGAGCCTTCGTGCTCACGGTTGCTGCTTAAGTGTTTTTTTCAGGTGAGGAGCCACCCACAGACTCGGAGTACGAGTCCACCGGTGAGGGTTACCCTCCGTCGGGAACCACGGCTGTGTGGGAGCCGTACACGCCGCGCTGAGCTGAGGAGTGCAGCTAGTGTGGGTTGCCCTAGGGCTGGGCAACCACTTTTGCTAGATAGGCGGGCGTGAGTTGTATAGTGTAGACTTCCGCTGTGTAATATAAACAATAGTTGTAACTGAAGGTTGTACCTGTTTGTACAGTTTCAGTTGTTTTTCCCCTGTAATATAATGTGTTCTTATGATGTGCGCTGTCGGGTGTCGCATCGCGCGGCACCACCCTCCGCCATCCTGGATGAGCGGATTCCGGTCCGCCACAGCCATTGTGTGATATCCTGACCCCCGACTTAATAGGATTGATAGAGTACTCATACCACCAAGGTATACCTTCTTTTCCGGAAGCCCACCTGCAAAGAACTCCGGGGTTAAGCGTGCTTGGTCCGGAGGAATTTGGGGATGGGTGACCGACCGGGAAGTTTTCTCGGGTGCGCACGAGTGAGGACAAAGTGCGCAGAAAAGATGAGTGGTGGAATGTGGGGCCAGTCTATGATCCTAGAGAGCTGTCACAAATGGTATCAGAGCCGACCCTCGCAGTTTCACGGGTGCATACGGGTCAGTGACAAGGATACGGTAGCGTACAGGTCAGGGACGCAGGTACGTAGGCATGACGCGTGGGTCCTCTGTGTGGGACACGGTATGGTACGTATGCTGCTAACAGAACGTACGGTATGCGTATGTCAGTATTGAACGTACGGACGTGGCTAAGAGGGGACGTTCATGTCTTGGTGTTGACCGACGAGGACGTCGCTCTTCTAAGGGGGGTGGATTGTGTGATATCCTGACCCCTGGCTTAATAGGATTGATAGAGTACTCATACCACCAAGATATACCTTCTTTTCCGGAAGCCCACCTGCAAAGAACTCCGGGGTTAAGCGTGCTTGACCCAGAGGAATTTGGGGATGGGTGACCGACCGGGAAGTTTTCTCGAGTGCGCACGAGTGAGGACAAAGTGCGCAGAAAAGACGAGTGGTGGTATGTGGGGCCAGTCTATGATCCTAGAGAGCTGTCACAGGAACCTCCAAATTTAGTTATTCAAATTAGGTTAGATTAAGATTGACAAACTCTATCCAATTGTAGAACCCAATTTGTATGAAAGTCTTTATTTAATTCTGGAAAATTCTTTAAAACATTTCAGCAAATCAATTTTATAGGGAGTTTGGTTTATCCAAAAATCTTCAAATTTTCCAGAATATTCTTTAGGGTGTTATTAGAATCATGTAAAAGTTTGAGCTCATTTGGAGTTGATTTGTTCAGGATAATTCAGATTGTAATTTGCTGTATTCAAATGAATACAGAAACATTTTCAGAGAATTTCCAAAACTTGGAAATTCAATTCTGGGTAATTCTTAGCTCCAAAAACCCTAGGAAAATACATGCAAGCTCTATGAACTATAATTGAAATTTTAGTTCACTAAGTTTTACATGAACATGGGGGTTACCTCAGAATTAATTCCTCTTTGCTTAATTACTTAGAGAATTGTTCTGAATAAACCACTCAATAAAAAGTGCTAATTTTTGGTCCAGATGACTTTCTTGTGACAAGGAACTCACATGAAAAATTTTCAGCTCCATTGGAGCTCTGGATCACCACTATCATGGGTAACCTCTTAAGGTGATAAACACTTAAGTGGGAAAAACACTCAACATTTGATCATAGTATTTAAAACCAACCCAAACCACTAGCATCAGTGTCATTTTAAATTCTTAAACAGAGTTCCAGTTTTTAAACTGTCATTAGATCTTATTAGCAAAAGCTTTTCAATTAAATATGTATGCATGATCATATCGTGTAGCCTCTACGTGAGCACGTGTGAAGGGATTGGAGTGAAGATCAAGGAGGGAGGAAAGCAAGTGATTAAGCTCCAAGTGATCGTCACTAACTGATTATATTCTTAGTCACCTGCAGAACATGCAAGCCCAAGGTTTGCATTTGAACAGTTTTATAAAGCATTTCCATTTCTAGAGATCATAGCTTGAATTGTTTGATTGCATTACGTCTAGTTGAAATTGAAAACCCCAATTGCATGACCAGAAATACCTAGTAGAGAAAGGGTAGAATAGCACCTCCTCGAGCGGATTTGGCTATGCTAAATGTTAGTAGGAAAGGTCCGGTAAAAGTCGAGTAGTTGGAAGCTACTCGCGAGTTTAGGGCTGGTTTACTCGGATCGGTTTAAAATTAGAAATGATGAGTAAAGTTCACACATAAGAAATGGAGACCGTGCAGGGAGGTTTAGATGATGCAGGCTGCAGACTATGCGTGCAAAGCCCTGCCTGTATTGGTTAAGGCCCGTCTGTGCTTGGCCCTGTTGGACAAGTTTAAGTTGTGTACCGGCACATACTGGCTATATGGGACCTAGGAAACTGATGTACCTTGGGAGATCCATAGTGGAACTTTTCGAACTGCCTTAGGCTTTCAGCGTCAGGGTAGCAGGAGGTAACTCACTTAAGAACATACCACTGCGAGTATGTACCTTGAGGGAGCTTGTGGACTCGGGGCAGTTAGACTGCGTCCAATGTGGAAGATCTTGGGAAAGGTGGCCGCGTACAACGTCAGTCGAGGTTGCTGCTGGCAACTTGGAGTACGGGTGTACGTGTCGTGTAGTCCGGGCGTGTACTGATTCAAATCACTGTCGCTCGCGGTTATATGAGCATAGTTACCCACTGCGTCTTGACGTAGTAACAACTGAAACAGTTTTCTTTTGAACTTGATAAGGCTGTGATGTAACTTGTATTACAACCATGATTGAATTAGAGATAGGATCATTAAACTTTACTTTCACCTTGTGCAAGGAGCATCGCAATAAAGTGTTTCTTGTTTAATTGTGGAGTTGCGATGCTGTTCATCTCAAGGTCTGCACAATGAGGCTTAAAATCTGAAAGTTAAGGATCAACTTTAGGCGAGTCCTTTATGCAAATCTAGCTAACCCAACTGCAACCGTCGTGCATGTATAGTTTCTTGTTTCGGAGAGACAGATTAGTCTTGCTGAGCCTATGTGCTCACGCTTGCTATATAAGTGGTTTTGCAGGTTAACATCGATGCTAAGAAGAAGGTTGTCCGGTGAGACTCGGAGACTTTCGAGTCGTGTAACACATGGAGAACCCAGCCGCTTTTGTTGTCTTCGTGTTGCTAGCGAGAGGAGTCCGCGGGCTGGACTTCATCTCGAGTGCTCTTTAGTTATTCGACATGAGTTTTTATAGACTTCCGCTGTAGCTACTTGATGTAAATTATTTTCAAAGAAAAACTTGTAAGCTTCCGCTATTGTTTTATGTAATACATTGTTCCTTATATGTGTGTTGTTGGGTGCCGCACAATACGGCACCACCCAATGTGATTCCCGGGCGAGTGCCACATCCCCGTGACTGAACGGGCGGCGTCGGGCCGTCTCAATTATCAGGGCCGCATTGGTAATAGCGCACGGAATAAGGATCGTATTACGACAAAAACATAGGATACGGTGAGGAAACGGTATTAGGCCCACATAAGGACTATAGTAGTATAGTTACTTAAAGTGGCATGACTAACATACTTGTTATAATTCTGAATTTTGATTATGTAACGACGCACCTACGCTCTGGTAAGCATGGTAAGGAATGCCACCGAAAGCGGTTCAATTTCGGTTAGCTCCCCTGACGAGGAAAGTGGTTCAGGGATAAGTCTCACAGCTTGGTGTGAGACGTCAATATGAAACTCTTGAACTCTTCATGTTCCTGAGTTCATATGAAACGCTGATCCCTAGCGTGCATTAGGCAAGTAAGTGGAGACCCCATCGTATGGTCAGTAACGAGATAGTGTGTTCTTCTGGAAATAGCCTAGGAGGACATACCCAGCGCTTGCCATCGGCGTGTCCTGCAGAACAGTAGGTGGTATCTGTTGGGTTGATAAAATTCGCAACCGTGACGACCCGTTCGTGCTCTACTCGGATTCCCCGTCGTGTGGTTTGAAAATGTGGCCATGTACCTTGAGACGTGGCTTGACTCAAGGACGGCCCGTATGCAAATGATACGGGGCGTATGTTTTTAGTATGATATGGAACTGCCTGAAATGAGAAAAACTTTGAGTGCACCACTATTGAGTGTTCTTCTGCAGGTACTAACCACGTACGTATCACGAGTAGTATACGTGTGTGAGAGACCGTTTTAGTGCCACTGATAAAGCGAATATGCCGGTATTGTCCGGTTAGGATTTTCTTTTGGTGAGGCTACGTGGTACCGACATGCTTCTTACGGTGCATCGACGTCGTACTAAACTTAATAACCTCTTTTCTTTAAAGAAATGACTCATGAACTAACTTTTAAGTAAAAATGTAAGTTTGAAAACAAATATTAGTTACTGAACTCTTATTTTGAGCTAAGATTCAAATGAGAGAAAGACTAGGCTTCAAAGTTTTCAAAAAACAGCGTGCTCTGTTTTGAGGCAGGAATTCTTGCTGGACTTTAAAAGAGCATAACTCTGAGTAGCTTGATCAAATTAAGGTGTATGATACAGTTCTGGAAAGACTATCAATTGATCTACAACTTCTTTGTAGACCTCCAGAGCAAATTCACAAGCTAAATGGGTAGAAAGTTCAGAGGAAGGTAAACTGTCCAGAACCACGACAGCAGCAAAACCTCTCTGAACCCTTCTGTTTTTAAGCCATAACTTTCTGTAGAAAAATCCTTAATGAGACTATGATACACTGTCGGAAAGGTTATGAATTGTGCAACATTTTTGTAGTGCAAAGTTTGTTCAGATTCTTATTGTATTTGCATATACAACTGTGATAAAATCAGCCACATACAAAGGAGATGCTGGCAAATTTTATCCAGGAATTCTGTCAATTTTGAAAAATCATAACTTTTAATACAGAGATGATCTCAAGGCTTAGAAATAATCGTTGGAACGATACTGAAGTTAACTTTAACTTTGGTATTCAACTTGAGTTATGAAAATGCTTTTAACTAGATCAAAATCTGGAGATAATGCGTATAGGTCTGTTCTGTACAGATAGGATGGATAGCTATGCCTACTAAGGAGTTGTGTAAACATGGATTTTGTTACTGCTTCCATAAAGTTTTGACATATTCATGTTTTCATTAGTCTCACATACTGCTGAGTTCTTGTTTAACTCATCTCAACTACATTTTTTGCAGTATGGTTCGTACTCGCTCTAGGAGTAGGGCCGGGAGTTCTCGCGGAGGCGGTGATGTTTCCATTCCACCGTCGGAACCACCATCCACGGGATGGATGGATCTTATGACTCGAGTCATCGAGTCTAACCAAGAGAACACTAGGCTACTCCAAGAAGTAACAAAAGAACACACACGCTTACTCCAAGCTTTGGTACAGCAAGGTGTACTCCAGAATACGCAACAAGTCGTTCCACCTCGGAACGCTTATCTGGACTTCTTGGCGACTCAACCGCCTATTTTTACTGAAGCCACCAAACCTGTGGAAGCAGATCAATGGCTTCGTATCATGTGTAAAAGTCCCAAAACATGTACATGAATAAAACTAAGGTTTGAGTTCATATGTGTGGCAAGACATGAAAAATGGGACTTGCTAAAACTTTTCTTCTTGCAAAGTGATACAGGGATGATTATAAAAAATGAGGTTCACATCTTTATTTGAAAGTGTTGAACCAATAAGGATTTAAACACCCTTTGCATGCAAGTTTAAAAATCAGATTTGAAATTCAAGTTAACACAAATGGTGGCCAAAAACTTTGAACAAACATGCAGCCCTAGAGTTGGAAATTTAGGAACAAGTGGATCACAAACTTTTCCTTTGTAGGGTGGGCTCAAAAAGGAGTGAAAGAGAAGCATTTACAAATTCTAACCAAATTCGAATTTGTCATGCAAATTCAAATTGAATTTGGAGAATTCAAATTCTAGCCCACCTTTTAAACTCAGAATTGTGGATTTGGGAGGATCAACGTGGGGAGATCTTTTGGGAAGAATGTTGGGTGGAGCCCACAGGTCATAGACTGAAAATGGGAGAAACTTGCAGATGAAGCAAACTGTTGACTGGCTCTGTTTTCAGTTTCACCGAGAGCTGCTCGTGTGTCACTGAGGGGAGCAACGGCGCCACCAGCTGCTTCAATTTTCCACGCGCTGGCGCCGCGGGTGGTTTCCTCGTGCCTCAACATTGTCCTTACCGCCTCAGACCGAAGCAATGATCATTTGCCTTCTCCTCCTCGCAAGCGACGCTGAACAGAGCCGTTTCCCCCCGTCCGCTGCTCGGCCCGATCGGTAGAACGGCAAAACACTCGCGCTTTTCCCTCCCCGAGCTGCTAAATCACACTCTGAGCTCCGCACACACCTCCCCGACCCGGAAACGAGCGATTTTCGGCCTTCCTTGCCCGAGAACAACCGCCACAGCGGCGACCTAGCATCGGCCAAAGATCGGGCACTCGTGGATAGCCCTCCACAGGGAGTTTCACGGTGAAGCGATCAAGGCTACGGGAGCACGCTAGGTTGGTGCTGCTCTCCTCCAATTTGTGGAGCAAACTGTGAAGCATCGACCGTGAATTTCAAAATTTTGGTCTGGCAGCTTCAACCCGAGCATCCGGTAAGAATTCGGCAAATTCCCGCTCTCTGATCCTCCGTAGGTCATCAAATTTTGCACATAGGCGCTGGACTAGCCGGCGATCATCTTTGCTTTAGAATCCATCGCATGAAAACACCTCAGAGCGATGGATTTCGAGCTCGACTGAGGGTGTTCTTCGTGGACTCATTCGGTCGCACGGTGAAATTGTATTTGCGGCCACTCCCGAGCAAGTTTGAGGTTATGTCGAGCTTCCTAGTCATGCCCTGGTGCTGTAGAGCTAGTCGGTTGAGCTTTTGGCGGGCTGAGAACCCCGGCCGACGCTGCCGAAGCTCACCCGAAGCTGCCACACGTCGCCGGCCATCTTCCGGTCATCGGCAGCCCCAGCACACCTCACCATCATGTTCCTCAACGTCGCAAACCCCCTGGTGGTGAGTCTTAGCTCGTGCGGTGGCCGGCAGCGGCGATCCGGCGAGTGGTGATTTGCTCCGGCGAGGGGGAGGCGGCGCGCGCGAGGAGACGGGCAGGACGTAGAAGAAAGGGGTCGGGTCCGACTGTCAGCGGCTCAGTTTTAAATCTGGGATCAGCTGTGGCTCGGATCCGGTGTACTGGCGCGCGAAATCCCCATGACCCCGGTGTGGTTTCAATCCTAGTGGCTGGGATTTAAACCGTGGGTCCAGCCTACTTTTCTGTAGGAAAATATTTCCAGAGATGGCTTAAACTTTGGAAAATCATAGCTCTGTGTAGAAATCTCCAAATTGAGTAATTCAAATTGGGTTGGAGTCCTTGTTCAAAGATCTATCCAAATATGAACTCCAATTTGTATGAAAGTCAATATTATATCCTGGAGAATCCTTTAAAGGGTTTCTGAAAAAGAATTATTGAGGGAGTTTGTGTTATCCAAAAATCCTAAAATTTTACCAGAATATTCTTTAGCATAGTCTTGATCTTCTAGGAAAGTTTCAGCGCAATTGAAAATCATTTGTGTAGGAATTTGCTAAATACAAACTGATGTGTTCATAAGAGTCCAGAAACATTTTCAGAAAATGTTTCCCACTTTAAAAATCTATTCTGGGCAATCCATAGCTCCAAAAATCGTAGGTAAATTTAGGCAAGCTCTATGAGACATACTTGAAATTTTAGTTCACTTAATTGAGCATGAAAATGCACATTACTTCAGAATTAATAGAAATACTTAAAGAATTTTTCTAGGAGAACTACTCAAGTAAAAGGGCTGAATTTTGGACCAGATTACTTTCATGTGACCAAGAACCCACATGTAAATTATCAACCCAAGTTGACCTGTAGAACTCCCTGTTCTTATTCTCCATACTTATGTATAGATGGAAATACATGAGAGACATTGTGAGAATTATAGAGAACACAATTTGACTCCACATTAGCTGCAATTTGGCAAGCTAAAGCCCTAGGTAATATAGAACCTGCTGTAAAAGTTTTGAGGCCATTGGAGTTCTTGTTCTTCAGTGCATCCAATTCTTTTCAGCTCATCTATTATGCTCATTAAGGAAAGTAGTTAGTGTATAGCTAAGACATTAAGATCAAGTAGATTATTTCTGTTTCTTTGCACAACAGAGGCAAACCAAGCCATTCTTGGCTTTTCCACACAACCTCTGTTCCTAAGAACTCCATTCTATCACTTCTTTCCATTACATTTTATAAAACATGTGCATATGCATTTCAATAGGAACCACAACGAAGGGGATTCAAAGGAGTGATTCATTGAAGTGGATCAAGCTCCGGAGAATTAAGGGTTGATCAGCAAGAATACTAACAGCTTACATACGACTACCCTGCAAAACAGGCAAGCTCCGGTTTGCATTTAACAACTGTTAAGTTTTTATTTTGTATTCACTTTCGGTTAAGATATGAATTGTGCATTAGGTCTAGTGTTTGATACTCCTCTTGACCAAATGACCCATGGAGTATTGGGTAGGTGTCTTTCACCGTGTAGAACTGCCATGCTAAAGTACGGTTTGGTAGAAGTCGAGTGGTGAGTTGCTACTCGCATGTTCAGGAATAACAGGGGCATATGGGATTGGTTCATAAATAAATTAGCAAGTTAAAGTTGAGACCGGAAGGTTGTAGGAGCAGCAGGACATAGGGCGCCTGGGTGCTATAGACCTGTCCGTGTCGTTCAAGGACCGATCCGTATGCGGCCTTGTTGAACAAGTTTGAGTTGTGTACCGGACTCATGCTGGTATTATGGGACCCCGTAAACCGATGTACCTCAGGAATCTGTCGTTGGGACTTTTCGGGTCGCCTCAGGTGGACGGCCGGTGTGCAGTATGTGGGGAACATTCTCATGACATCTCATGTTGGCAGGTGCACCACGAGAGTGGCTACTGTACGGGGCGACTTGATCGATTCAACGGGGGTGAAATGGGAGAAAGGCTGCCGCGTACGACGTCAGTGATGGTTGCTGTAGGAAACATCGAGTACGGACGTACGTGTCGTGTAGTCCGGGTGTTGTTGTTCGAATCACCGTCGCTCGCGGAATGGACCGAGTATACTTGTTCTCACAGTCGTGACGTAGTAAGAACTTGTATGAGAAAGGAACTAATCACATTGGTTCGAAATTCATACTAGTTTTGTTTTGGATCTTGATGAATAAGCTAGTGCAAACTCGATTCTTTTATGCCGTGAGCAAATTACATCGGGGAAAAGCGTTTCTTGTTTGATTGTGGACTCCCGATGTGGCGTGCCCAAGGTTACTTAAAAAATTGCTGCAATAACACCTGAAAGTAAGGATTCACTTTTAGGCGAGTTTTATTATGCGTTTTGCTATCCTACTTTAGGTTCTTAACCTTACATAGAGTTTCATGTTTAGGGTGATGGTTAAGTCTTGTTGAGCGTTATACTCACGGATGCTATCCGAGTTGTTTTGCAGGTATTTGACTTCATGCTTATGAGAAGGGATGCCGATGAGACTCGGGAACCTCCGAGTGCTTACTCAGAGAGCATCCTCGCCGCTGCAGATTGTTCTTCATGTTGCTAGTAAGAAACGTCCGCGGGCTGGACTGTTTCTTTGTTGCTAAGTTTAGAAAAGAGTCGTGAGAGTTATAGTCTTCCGCTGTAGCTTATTTTGAGATAAGTATTTGTAAAACACTTTTGTACGCTTCCGCAAATGATTTATGTAATGTGATGTGTTTCATCAACCTGTGTGCTGTTGGGTGCCGCATATCACGGCACCACCCAATGATGTCCTGTCCCTCACGGCGTGGTATCAGAGTTGTTTCAACTGGTACCAGAGCGGCTGTTTCAGTTGGTATAAGAGCTGCGTTGGGAATAGCACATGGATTGAGCATCATATTACGTTAAAAACTTAGGATACGGTGAGATAACGGTACTAGGCCCATATAAGGACTACTATTAGCATATGATGAAGGTGGCAACCTAACTTATTTGTTATGTCGGAAAATCGTGCATCTCGGGATGGTTTATGTCTTGTGGGTGCATGTAAGCGCTGTCCACCAGTGCGCACAAGCTGAAGGGTGGAGCCTCACGGGTGGCAGGTAACCCGACTCGCTTTAGTATCCTCTACGACTCTTCATGTCGTTTGGGGTATTCGAGCAACGCCATTCCCTGGCGTGCTTTGGGCAAGTATGAGAGACCCCGTCACGTGGTCAGTAACGTGGACACGTAGCTCAAGGCGTGTTTGGCTTGAGAACACCTGTGCGAGTAATGATGGACGGGTGTACAAACTGTATGGATCCGAGTTCGGTGTGCAGACGAACTTGATGATTGAGTGTGTTTTATGTAGGTACTAACCACGAAAACCTTAGTATGTGTAGAACACGTTTGTGAGTCACCGTTTTAGTGCCACCTAAGGATATGTATATGCCGGTGTAATCCGGTTAGGTTTTTCTTTGGTGAGGCAACGTAGTACCGTCATATGTCTTACGGTGCATCGCCACCGTACTACACGGGATAGTCTTCTTTCCTATGAAGAAATCATTCATGGCTAACTTTCAAACTTAAAATGGATGTGGTAAAGCACATATTAGTTACTGAGCTCTTCATTTGAACTAAGTTTCAAAGAAGAGAATGGCTAGGTTTCTTTTGATCTCAACAACAGAGTGCTCTGTTCTGGCAGAAAGTTTGCTGGAATTTGACAGAGCATAACTCTGTGTAGATTGACCCAATGAAGGTGTATGATACAGTATGGAAAGTCTGTAGACCTCCAGAGCAAAATCAGACACCAAATTGGTTGAATGTCCAGTTGAATGCAAATTGTTTAGAAAACAGAACAGCTGCAACCTTCTCTGGATGTTCCTGTAAATTAGCCATAACATTCTGTAGAAAAGTCTCTAAGGGTCATATAATACACCATTGGAATGGTTATGAAATTTGCAATAACTTTGTAGTTCATAGTTTGTTCAGAATTGTACTCCATTTCTATGTACAACTGTGAAGAAAACAGCCACATACAAAGGAGATGCTGGCAAATTTTATCCAGAAATTCTGTCAACTTTGAACAATCATAACTTTTGACTCAGAGATGATCTAGGGGCATGTGAGTACTCGTTGGAAAGATGCTGAAGTTAAATTTAACTTTGGTATTCAACTTGAGTTATGGAAATGCTGTTAACCAGATCAAAATCTGGGTTAAGTACAGAAAGATCTGTTCTGTACAGAATAGGGTACTGATTCTGTTGGCTTTAGGGAGATGGATACACATGAAATTTTGTTATGCTCTCATAAAGTTTTAGAATGTTCATGTCTTACATACTTCCACATACTGCTAAGATCAAGTTTTGACTCCCTTCAAAATTATTCTTTTGCAGTATGGTGCATACTCATTCTCCGAGTAGGGCTGAAGGTTCTCGCCGAGACGGTGATGACTCGACTCCACCACAGGCACCGCCATCAACGGTATGGGCGGATGTCATGGCTCGGATGGTCGAGTCAAGCCAAGAGAACACAAGACTACTCCAAGCCTTGGTACGACAAGGCTTACTCCAACGTGCACAACAGGACTTTCCACCTCGGAACGCCTATTTGGACTTCTTGGAGACTCAACCGCCAATTTTCACGGAAGCCAATGAACCAGTGGAAGCTGATCAGTGGCTTCGGATTATGGAGTCCAAGTTTGGAGTGTTTGAGTACGATGAGTATCAGAATACCTTATTTGCAGCTCAACAGCTCCATGGAGCCGCCGGAAATTGGTGGTCCTCTTATCTCGCCACCTTTCCGGAAGGCCATCAAGTGGAATGGACGGAATTTCGTGAAGAATTCCGTGCTCGTCACATTCCTATGGGTTTTATCAAGGCCTAGCAGCGGGAATTCAGGAACTTGAAGCAGGAGGACATGAGTGTCCTTGATTATGTCAAACGGTTCAACCTTTTGGCACAATATGCTCCTGCTTACGTGACGAGTGAAGCTGCAAGGTGTGACTACTTCTTCTATGGCCTGAGTGCCATATTAAAAGATAAGATGGCTTTGTTCAATCAAGGCAGTTACACCGAGTTGATCAGTGCTGCTCTACTGCAAGAACAAACGACACTTGAGTGTCAAACAGAGAAGAGGGACCGGGATGATGTGCAAGAAGACACACCAGTTGTTCCTCGCAAAAACCGTGTGGTGTATCACACACCATCCGATGAGATATGGCAAGCACCAGTAAGATAAACTCCGTACAGATTTCCTGCTCAAGAATCTTGTCTTGAAGCAACACCATTGCCGCAGCAACGAATGACACCTGTTGCATCATTGCTGCAACCAAGTACATCAACTTCTCAACCACAAGTCAACGAAGAACTGGGGAAACCTCCGTGTTCTTATTGCCACTGTTCAGGGCATTTTAGGCAAGAATGCCGGGAGAAGTTGCTGAACACCAGACAACCACCATCATCAGGTGGTATGCCGCCACCTGCTCAAGTCAATATAACAGCTTTGCAATCTGGGAGTGTGCTACATCTTGAGCTAGTGAGGATGTCCCGGAGGGAGCACCGGTGTTAGCGGGCATGTTCACTCTCAAAGACGTGCCTGTGCTCATACTTTTTGATTCCGGTGCAACCCACAATTTCATCAGCAAATCATGCGTGGATCAGCACCAACTATCCACCAATACTCCCACAACGAGTTATTTTATCCGTTCACCGGGAGGAAATATCTCTGCTAATCAGATTGTGTCCTGAGCAGCTTTGTGTTTGGGCGGAAAAATATACCCAACATCGCTGATTATGTTGGATAGGCAGAAGATAGACATTATATTGGGGATGTCTTGGTTAAATCGTCACGGTGCCATTCTCAATATCGGTAACCGGACTGTCCAAATTGACTCGCCGATTCACGGACTGCACACGCTGTTTTTAGACAGGGAAGACCCAGATATGGTAGAGGCCTACCACACGGAAGCACTTAAGCTTGAAGATATTCCGGTGGTACGTGATTATCCCGACGTATTTCCCGATGATTTACCGGGCATGCCGCCCGAACGGGACGTCGAGTTCAAAATTGAACTAGCGCCGGAACAACATCTATCTCATCAAGGCCTTACAAGATGGCACCTAACGATCTAGCGGAGTTAAAAGAGCAACTGAATGAACTCATGAGCATGGGTTTCAATGACCAAGTTCTTCACCTTGGGGTTGCTCTGCGCTGTTCGTTAAGAAGGAGGATGAAACACTGTGGCTATGTGTTGATTATCGTCCTCTAAATGCTGTCATGATAAAGAACAAGTATCCCTTGTCCCGCATCGACATCTTGTTCGATCAACTTGTGGGTGCCAATGTATTTTCGAAGATGGATCTTCCGTCAGGATATCATCAAATCAAGATCCCACCGGAGGACATACCGAAGATAGCTTTCTCGACGAGATACGAACTCTATGAGTACCTCGTCACCATTTGGGTTAACCAACGCTCCGGCACACTTCATGTACTTGATGAATTATGTATTCACGCCAGAGTTAGATATATTCGTCGTGGTATTCATCGACGACATATTGGTTTACTCCAAATCTGAAGAAGAGCATGCTGAACATCTGTGCATCATGCTACAACGGTTGAGGGAGCACAAATTATATGCCAAGTTCAGCAAGTGTGAGTTCTGGATTGATCAAGTGCCTTTCCTAGGCCATATTATTTCAGCAGGGGGCATTGCCGTGGACCCCAGAAAAATTGAACAAGTGCTGAAGTTGGAATCTCCCAAATCTGTCCACGAGGTCCGAAGTTTTCTAGGTTTAGCGGGGTATTATCGGAGGTTCATTCCGAGCTTCTCAAAAATTGCTAAACCCATGACGGAGCTGCTGAAGAAGGGCACTAAATATATGTGGAATGCAGCATGTGAAGCCGCATTCAAAACTTTGGTGAAACATCTCACAACAGCTCCGGTTCTTGCCCAACCGGACACGACGAAGCCATTTGATGTATACTGTGATGCATCCGGCATCGGTCTGGGCTGTGTTCTTATGCAAGAAGGGTGTGTAGTCGCCTATGGGTCTCGTCAACTGCGAAACCACGAGCAGCATTATCCAACTCACGATCTCGAGCATTCTGCTGTGGTGTTGGCGTTAAAGATGTGGAGGCATTATCTGCTTGGTAATCTTGTTCACCTCTACACTGACCATACAAGCTTGAAGTATATCTTCACGCAGAAGGAGCTGAATATGAGACAACGGAGATGGTTGGAGCTCACAAAAGATTATGAAATTGAGATCCACTATCATCCGGGTAAAGCCAACGTGGTTGCCGACGCGCTTAGTCGGAAAGCCCACGTTTACAACTTGGCGACTGCTGAGTTGGAAGATGAAGAACCAAGTCTCCGTGTCATCCCATATGGCGCGCTTTATGATCTCGTGCTCATTCCAACAATCCGTGAAGAGATTGATGAGGCTCAAAGAAGAGAAAAAGGTATGTCTCACATACGGATAAGACTAGATAACGGAGAACTGAAATGTTTCCGGAAGGATGAGAACGGTACGATATGGTTTAACGACCGTATAGTGGTACCGCGCAATATGAAACTCCAGAAGAAGATCTTGGATGAAGCCCACCTGTCTAAGTTTTCCATTCATCCCGGAAGTAACAAGATGTACCAAGATTTGAAACAGAAATTTTGGTGGACGAGGATGAAGAGGGAGATCGC
The DNA here is from genome assembly GCA_030760725.1 of Neostapfia colusana. Taxonomy (NCBI): domain Eukaryota; kingdom Viridiplantae; phylum Streptophyta; class Magnoliopsida; order Poales; family Poaceae; genus Neostapfia; species Neostapfia colusana. The sequence continues at coordinate 78,170,560 of JASWHV010000013.1, forward strand.
TAAGTACGTATCCGAGTGTGATACGTGTAGACGGGTCAAGGATGATCATATGCGGAAAGCCGGACCGCTACAACCTTTAAAGATACCGGCATGGAAATGGGAGGATGTGAGTATGGATTTCATCGTCGGATTACCGCTCACATCCCAGAAGCATGACTCGATATGGGTGATCATCGACCGGTTGACAAAGTCAGCTCATTTCATACCGGTGAACACTCATTATCGAGCAAGGCAATATGCGGAGTTATACATCTCTAGAATTATATGCTCACATGGTGTCCCGAAGACCATTGTTTCAGATCGAGGTGCGCTGTTCGTTGCTCGGTTTTGGGAGCAGCTGCACGCCTCGTTGGGCACCAAGCTGATTAGAAGCTCCACGTATCACCCTCAAACCGATGGACAAACTGAGAGGGTGAACCAAGTGCTTGAGGACATGTTGAGAGCGTGTGCCATCCACCACGGTAGGAATTGGGACGATCACCTACCGTTGGCCGAGTTTTCATACAACAACGGTTATCAAGCGAGTATTAAAATGGCACCGTATGAAGCTCTCTATGGCCGGAAGTGTCGCACACCGCTGAATTGGTGTGAGTCCGGTGAAAGAGTTCTGTTTGGGGTTGACCTTGTCAACGAAGCCGAAGACCGAGTTCGGTTGATACAAGAAAATTTGAAGGTTGCACAATCCCGACAGAAGAGCTACGCTGATCAAAGGCGTAGGCCATTGCATTTTGACGTCGGAGAGCACATTTATCTTCGTGTATCTCCGATGAAGGGAATTCACCGGTTCGGTGTAAAGGGGAAACTCGCTCCCTGTTTTATAGGTCCTTTTGCTATCACGGAGAAGTGCGGACCCATAGTCTATCGGCTGGAACTACCGGCAAGTCTAGCGGGTGTTCATGATGTATTTCATGTGTCACAGCTGCGGAAGTGCCTCAAATTCACTGCTGCTGTCCGCACCGAGGAAATCGACGAGTTGAAACCGGACCTGACCTACACTGAGCTACCGGTTCAGCTTTTGGATGAAAAGACCCGGGTAACCCGGAACCGGATGATCAGATTTTTCAAGGTGCTGTGGAGTAATCATACTGCGGAAGAGGCAACGTGGGAAAGTGAAGATTACCTCCACACCAATTATCCAGAACTTTTAGCTTTGTACAGGTTGTAATTACCTCCCCCGTCTCGTTCTTCTTTTGTAATCTCGGGACGAGATTCTTTTAAGGGGGGAGGAATGTAAAAGTCCCAAAACATGTACATGAATAAAATAAGGTTTGAGTTCATATGTGTGGCAAGACATGAAAAATGGGACTTGCTAAAACTTTTCTTCTTGTGAAGTGATACAGGGATGATTATAAAAAATGAGGTTCACATCTTTATTTGAAAGTGTTGAACCAATAAGGATTTAAACACCCTTTGCATGCAAGTTTAAAAATCAGATTTGAAATTCAAGTTCACACAAATGGTGACCAAAAACTTTGAACAAACATGCAGCCCTAGAGTTGGAAATTTAGGAACAAGTGGATCACAAACTTTTCCTTTGTAGGGTGAGCTCAAAAAGGTGTGAAAGAGAAGCATTTACAAATTCTAACCAAATTCAAATTTGTCATGCAAATTCAAACTGAATTTGGAGAATTCAAATTCTAGCCCACCTTTTAAACTCAGAATTGTGGATTTGGGAGGATCAACGTGGGGAGATCTTTTGGGAAGAATGTTGGGTGGAGCCCACATGCCATAGACTGAAAATGGGAGAAACTTGCAGATGAGGCAAACTGTTGACTGGCTCTGTTTTCAGTTTCACCAAGGGCTGCTCGTGTGCCACCGAGGGGAGCAACGGAGCCACCAGCTGCTGTATGATTTCGAGCAATGGATTTCGAGCTCTACTGAGGGTGTTCTTCGCGGACTCATTCGGTCGCACGGTGAAATCGTATTTGCGGCCACTCCCGAGCAAGTTTGAGGTTATGTCAAGCTTCCTAGTCATGCTCTGGTGCTGTAGAGCTAGTCGGTCGAGCTTTTGGCAGGCTGAGAACCCCGTCCGACGCTGCCGAAGCTCACCCGAAGCCGCCACACGTCGCCGGCCATCTTCCGGTCATCGGCAGCCCCAGCACACCTCACCATCGTGTTCCTCGATGTCGCAAACCCCCTGGCGGTGAGTCTTAGCTCGTGCGGTGGCCGGCAGCGGCGATCCGGCGAGTGGTGATTTGCTCCGGCGAGGAGGAGGCGGCGCGCGCGAGGAGACGGCGGGAGGTAGAAGAAAGGGGTCGGGCCCGGCTGTCTGCGGCTCATTTTCAAATCTGAGATCAGCTGTGGCTCGGATCCGGTGTGCTGGCACGCAAAAACCCTGTGACCCCGGTGTGGTTTCAATCCTAGTGGCTGGGATTTAAACAGTGGGTCCAGCCTACTTTTCTGTAGGAAAATATTTCCAGAGATGGCTCAAACTTTGGAAAATCATAGCTCTGTGTAGGAATATCCAAATTGAGTGATTCAAATTGGGTTGGATTACTTGTTCAAAGATCTATCCAAATATGAACTCCAATTTGTATGAAAGTCAATATTATATTCTGGAGAATTCTTTGAAGGGTTTCTGAAAAAGAATTATTGAGGGAGTTTGGGTTATCCAAAAATCCTCAAATTTTGCCAGAATATTCTTTAGAATAGTGTTGATCTTCTAGGAATGTTTCAGCGCAATTGAAGATCATTTGAGTAGGAATTTGCTAAATACAAACTGCTGTGTTCATAAGAGTCCAGAAACATTTTCAGAAAATGTTTCCCACTTCAAAAATCTATTCTGGGCAATCCATAGCTCCAAAAATCATACGAAAATTTAGGCAAGCTCTCTGAGACATATTTGAAATTTTAGTTCACTTAATTGAGCATGAAAATGCACATTTCTTCAGAATTAATTCTTTTGAGTAGAAATACTTAAAGAATTGTTCTAGGAGAACTACTCAAGTAAAAGGGCTGAATTTTGGACCAGATTACTTTCATGTGACCAAGAACCCACATGTAAATTATCAACCCAAGTTGAGCTGTAGAAATCCTTTTATTATTCTCCATACTTATGTATAGGTGGAAATACATGAGACATTGTGAGAATTATAGAGAACACAATTTGACTCCACATTAGCTGCAATTTAACAAGATAGATCCCTAGGTAATATAGAACCTTCTGTAAAAGTTTTGAGTCCATTGGAGTTCTTGTTCTTCAGTGCATCAAATTCTTTTCAGCTCATCTATTATGTTCATTAAGGAAAGTAGTTAGTGTATAGCTAAGACATTAAGATCAAGTAGATTATTTCTGTTTCTTTGCACAACAGAGGCAAACTAAGCCATTATTGGCTTTTCCACACAACCTTTGTTCCTAAGAACCCCATTCTATCACTTCTTTCCATTACATTTTATAAAACATGTGCATATGCATTTCAATAGGAACCACAACGAAGGGGATTTAAAGGAGTGATTCATTGAAGTGGATCAAGCTCTGGAGAATCAAGGGTTGATCAGCAAGGATACTAACTGCTTATATACGACTACCCTGCAAAACAGGCAAGCTCCGGTTTGCATTTAACAACTGTTAAGTTTTTATTTTGTATTCACTTTTGGTTAAGATATGAATTGTGCATTAGGTCTAGTGTTTGATACTCCTCTTGCATAGCCAAATGACCCATGGAGTATTGGGTAGGTGTCTTTCACCGTGTAGAACTGCCATGCTTAAGTACGGTTCGGTAGAAGTCGAGTGGAGATGCTACTCACATGTTCAGGAACAACAGGGGCATACGGGATTGGTTCATAAATGAATTAGCAAGTTAAAGTTGAGACCGGAAGGTTGTAGGAGCAGCAGGACATAGGGGACTGGGTGCTATAGACCTGTCCGTGTCGTTCAAGGACCGATCCGTATGCAGCCCTGCTGAACAAGTTTGAGTTGTGTACCGGACTCATGCTGGTATTATGGGACCCAGTAAAACGATGTACCTCGGGAAGCTGTCGTTGGGACTTTTCGGGTCGCCTCAGGCGGACGGCCGGTGTGCAGTATGTGGGGAACATTCTCATGACATCTCATGTCGGCAGGTGCACCATGAGAGTGGCTACTGTACGGGGCGACTTGATCGATTCAACGGGGGTGAAACGGGAGAAAGGCTGCCACGTACGACGTCAGTGATGGTTGCTGTAGGCAACGTCGAGTATGGGCGTACGTGTTGTGTAGTCCGGGTGTTATTGATTCGAATCACCGTCGCTCGAGGAATGGACCGAGCATACTTGTTCTCACAGTCGTGACGTAGTAAGAACTTGCATGAGAAAGGAACTAATCACATTGGATCGAAATTCATACTAGCTTTATATTGGATCTTGATGAATAGGCTAGTGCAAACTCGATTCTTTTATGCCGGGAGCAAATTACAACGGGGAAAAGCATTTCTTGTTTGATTGTGGACTCCCGATGTGGTGTGCCCAAGGTTACTTAAAAAAATTGCTGCAATAACACCTGAAAGTAAGGATTCACTTTTAGGTGAGTTTTATTATGTGTTTCGCTATCCTACTTTAGGTTCTTAACCTCACATAGAGTTTCATGTTTAGGGTGACGATTAAGTCTTGTTGAGCGTTATGCTCACGGATGCTATCCGAGTTGTTTTGCAGGTATTTGACTTCATGCTTGTGAGAAGGGAAGCCGATGAGACTCGGGAACCTCCGAGTGCTTACTCAAAGAGCATCCTCGCCGCTGCAGATTGTTCTTTGTGTTGCTAGTAAGGAATGTCCGCGGGCTGGACTGTTTCTTTGTTGCTAAGTTTAGAAATGAGTCGTGAGAGTTATAGTCTTCTGATATAGCTTATTTTGAGATAAGTATTTGTAAAACACTTTTGTACGCTTCCGCAAATGATTTATGTAATGTGATGTGTTTCATCGACCTGTGTGCTGTTGGGTGCCGCATATCACGACACCACCCAATGAGGTCCTGTCCCTCACAGCGTGGTATCAGAGCTGTTTCAGCTGGTACCAGAGCAGCTGTTTCATCATGGAGTCAGAATTTGGAGTATTCAAGTGTGATGAAGTGCAAAAGACAAAGTTTTCCGCTCAACAACTCCATGTATCTGCCGGAAATTGGTGGGTTGACCATCTTGCCACCATTCCGGATGACCATCAAGTGCCATGGAGTGAGTTTTGTGAATCCTTTCGTACTCGTCACATACCACTAGGTATTGTCAAGGCAAAGCGAGAGGAATTTTGGGTTTGAAGCAAGGGGACATGAGTGTCCTGGAGTATGTCCGAAGGTTTAACCTTTTGGCCCAATATGCTCCCGAATATGTGGCGAAAGAAGAGGCACGGTGTGACTTATTCTTCCATGGCCTGAGTGCCATATTACAGGAGAAGTTGGCCGTGCACAATAACGGCAGTTACACCGATATGGTCGATGCTGCTCTCATCCAAGAGAAGCCGACACTTGAGTGGCAAGCTGAGAAGAGAAAGATGAGGGAGATCGAGCAGGCCACCACAAGTTATGTGCCTCAGAAGTACCATTTGGTGTATCAAACGCCACCCGATGAAAGATGGAGGCCACCTGTACGATCAACTCCTCAGAAATTGATTGCTGGTCAAGTTCTACAACTTGCACCACCTCCACAGCCGCAGCATCAGACGGTGGTTTGTGCTCCATCGCTGCATCCATGTGTCCTAGCATCCAACCGCAAGTCAACAAAGAACCGGAGAGACATCCGTGTTTCACTTGTAGGCGTATGGGCCATTATGCTAGGCATTGTCCGGAGGGAACTCAAAGCTGCAGGTCATCATATTTACAACAATATGACCCATACCTTAATCTGCAGACAGGAGGGCAGATAAGGGGCAATATTCACTATACTGTGATTGAGGATGTTCCGGAAGGAGAAGCCGCTTTAGCAGGGATGTTTTCTCTTAATCAACTACCAGTTTTAATTCTCTTTGATTCCGGTGCCACACATAATTTCATTAGCCAGTCTTTTGTGGCTCAACATCAGCTCCAAACAGTTTATACAAAGAGGCAATACCTCATATCTTCGCCCGGGGGCAGCAGTACCGCAAGCGAGGTTGTCTCCCGAGCACCTCTTTGTTTAGGGGGTAGAATATACCCTACGACTCTCATTATTCTTGTGGGTCTGAAGATCGACTCATTTTGGGGATGTCGTGGTTGAATTACCACCAGGCGGTTCTTCACATCAGCTCTAGGACCGTTGAGCTCAACTCCCCACAGCATGGTCATCATATTTTAATTCTGGGCGCCAGACAGCAACAGATTGCAACAGTGAACCACACGGAAGCTGTTAAGATAGAGGACATTCCGGTGGTACGTGAGTATCTAGATGTGTTTCCCGATGATTTACTGGGCATGCCGCCCGAGCGAGATGTTGAGTTCAAGATTGAACTTATACCGGGAACAACACTGATATCACGAAGGCCGTACAAGATGGCACCCAATGAACTAGCAGAATTGAAGACACAGCTGAATGACCTAATGAGCAAGGGCTTTATACGACCGAGTTCATCACCTTGGGGTTGTTCAGCGTTGTTTTTCAAGAAGAAGGACGAAACACTACGGCTTTGTGTTGATTATCTTCCTTTGAACGCCGTTACCATCAAGAACAAGTATCCACTACCTCGCATTGATATGCTCTTCGATCAATTAGTGGGTGCGAAGGTATTTTCGAAGATGGATCTTCGGTCCGGATATCACCAAATTAAAATCCGGGCAGAAGATATTCCGAAGAAGGCATTCTCCACGAGATACGGGCTGTATGAGTATCTCGATATGTCTTTTGGTTTGACCAATGCCCCGGCACACTTTATGTACCTGATGAATTCAGTGTTCATGCTGGAGTTGGATAAATTCTTCGTGGTCTTCATCGATGATATCTTGGTGTACTCCAAGTCAGAGGAAGAACATGCTGAACATCTGCATATTGTGCTACAAAGATTGTGAGATCATCAGCTCTATACAAAATTCAGCAAGTGTGAATTCTGGATTAATCTAGTACCATTTCTCGGACAAATTATTTCGGCGGATGGCATCGCTGTAGATCCAAGTAAGATTATCCAAGTGCAGAAATGGGAGTCACCAAAGTCTGTGCATGAAATCCGTACCTTCCTCGGTTTAGCGGGTTACTACCGGAGGTTCATTTCGGGTTTCTCCAAGATCGCTAAACCGATGACGGAATTATTGAAAAAGAATACCAGATTTGTGTGGGGTGCTGCATGTGAACAAGCTTTCAAGACTTTAGTGAATCATCTCACGACAGCCCCAGTTCTTGCTCAGTCAGATACGACGAAGCCATTCGACGTTTATTGCGATGCATCTGGTATCGGTCTTGGCTGCGTGCTGATGCAAGAAAGATGAGTGGTCGCTTATGGATCTCGTCAACTTAGAAATCACGAGCAGCATTATCCAACTCATGATCTTGAGTTAGCTGCCGTGGTCCTTGCTTTGAAGATGTGGAGGCATTACTTGCTCGGAAATCTTGTACACCTCTACACCGACCACAAGAGCTTGAAGTACATCTTCACTCAGAAAGAACTGAACATGAAGCAATGAAGATGGCTAGAGCTCATTAAAGATTATGAACTTTAGATTCATTATCATCCAGGAAAGGCGAATGTGGTCACCGATGCGCTCAGTCGTAAGGCGCATATCCATCACCTGACTATTGCTGAAATGGATGATGAAGAACCAAGCCTCCGTGTCATCCCGTATGGAGCTCTATATAATCTCGCTCTCATTCCTACCATTCGAGAGGAGATCATTGAAGCTCAACAAAAAGACAAGGGTACGTTTCACATACGGCGAAGGATAGACAACGGAGAGATGAAATCTTCCGGAAGGACGAGGATGGTACTTTGTGGTCCAACGACCGGATTGTAGTACCCCTGTAAAAGCCCCAAAAGCGTGAATGCAAAGAAACGGGTGATTGAACGTCATGGTGTTTCTGGTTCATGAAAAATGGGACTTACAAAAACTTTCTCACATGTGATGGTATACATGAGGTGCAACCACAAGGGTTCAAGCATGCCTTTGAATGTGTTGGACCAAGGTGGAGTTAAACCCATGTGTAAATCTGACATGTGCATGAGAAAGAATAAAAATATGGTCTTTAGACTTAAATGCTCACCTCAAAGTGCCGCCAAATTTTTGAATACACATGGAGCCTCATACATTAAAATTGAGGAGAAGATGGTGGTAAACTTCTGATTTGAGGGTGAGCTAAAAAAGGAGTGGATTATGATCATGTTGAGTTCATGCCGAATTCAACATGTTAAGGCAAGGGAATAACTTGAGTTATGTCACATAAAATGATAAACTCAAACATGGACATGTGGGAAGAGCAAAAATCTTCTTTAGCTCTTTCTGAACACATGTTAACCCAGGAAAGGATTTCACTCCCAAAAATCTAACTCATATGCACATTCTCTATGAGTAGAGGGGAGGGAAGTTTAAACCCCATTTCTGAACCCTTGCAAAGCATTCATGTTCAAATGGGTCATCACAAAAGAGGGCTTAAATATTCAATTTGAATCAAATGGTTTACTTCGAGGCAAAGAAGGCCCTTTCCAAAAAGGAAATTCAAACTGTTGTTTGAAATTTCATATCTGCAATGGCCAACTTAAGGATCAGATGGCATATTTGAATTCCTCAGGTCAAAATTAAGAGGGAGACAAATTTTGAGAAAATTTGGAGGTGCTTTGATATGTATATCAAGGGGACTTATAAATTTCCTCTAAATTTGAATTCAAATTTGAAACTGAGGTAAAACTTGTCAAATTGCCAAATGACTTTTGAATCTGAGTACCTCATGGCTGAATTTGCATGTTTAGACCCTAGGTGGGTTAAGACCACAGAGTTGAAGTACTCAAATGCAATGAAAGGGTTTAAAAATCAGAAGTTAAACCAAATGTTCAACTCAAATTTCAAATGAGGGGAGCACACAATGGTAATTCAAAACTGTTGTGTTCAAACTTTTGTTTGCAGCAGCTAACACAAGAATCAAGTTGCATCTTTGGATTCCTTGGGTCCAAATTAGTGGTTGGGCAAAGTTTCTATAAATTTTGAAAAGGTTTGCTACCCATTTTTCCAAATGGAGTTAAATGTGCAAAGAATTCAAATAAACATTTGAATTTGGATGGAATTTGTCCAACTATGCAAATGCAGCTCAGTTTCCAACTTTCAAACATTTGGGTTGGATAATTGTCAAACTTTGGAGATCTTTTGAGGAGAAGGGGTACTGAATAGTGGGGCCCACATGTCATAGGAATGAGCAGACTTAATCCCTAAGTCTTTCTCTCTGTTCTCACTCCACCGAGGCCTTGCCCCCGAGCGACAGCGAGCTGCTGCTCCACGCCCCGAAGCTCCACCTCCTGCTCGTCCCCCTCGCGCTGGCGAGCTGTTTCCCCCCTTCTTATCACCTCCGTCGCGTCCTGTTGCCCACAACCCCAAGGCCAATTCTGTTTGTTGCCCCCCTCGTGCAAAAGTTTGATAGAGGCTGCCGTCTCCACTGCTCCCTGTCTCCCGGCCAGCCCAGCGCCTCTCCGGCGTGCTCAAGAGGCCGCAGAGGTGCGCCAGGAGGTACTGATCCTCATCCTGTCGTACCCCTGCTCTCCCCCGACGCCGTCTCGCCGGAATTCGAGTTTTGGCACCGGCGCACGTATAGAACAGACCGTGTTTAATTCGTGAAATTCTCCCAAACCGATTGATCATACCTCCTACAATTCAAACCACAGCAACTAGATGGCCTAGCGCCCTCCCATGCTGAGAACCAAAGAAAACCGACCCTCCTATGCCCCGGGCGACGAGAAATCGTCGCCGGCGGCCAAAACTGCCACGGTCCACGGTGACGACTAGTTTGCAGCCATGTTCTGCACGATTTGATCTCCGTTCCATGTTCCTAGACCCATAGGGATGCTGTAGGACATCGTAGCTCGCCGGGAGATGCCTTGGACACGCTGGAACGCGTCCATGTCGAGCTCCCGAGCCGCCCCGCCGGTGCCGACCCACCTACAGCCATTTTCACGCGGGGAAACCTTGCCCGGCAGCTGCGCCACGTTCCCAGGAGCATGTAGGGCGAAACCGTAGCTCATTTGCTGGAGAAATGAAAGAGAACGAGCCATGCCAAGTTTTCTGCCGGTGTGCACCCGCGGGCTCTGGCGGGAGGTTGAAGAAGCACCTGACCCGTGGGCCCCACGTGTGACTGTTCTGTTTAAAATCAAACAGAGAGTTGTTCAAACTTGTAAAATGCATAACTCGGTGTAGAAAGCTCCAAAAATAATGAGATAAATTTTTTTGGATTCCTATAAGAGAGTACTATCTAGGGGTACAGCCCAATAATTATGAAAATCCCTGGTTTTGGCTCATTAATTCATAGAAGGAAAATATTGTGGGAATTTTTCCAGGAGTTCTGTGTATTTGAAAATCCCCAAATTTGGGCAGGGGATTCCTCCAAAAATACCTGAATTCCAGTAAAATTTTCAGAAGCATTGGGCCTCATTTACATGGCCAAATGTGGTTTTAATTCCTTATGTCTCTGAAAATTGGAAAATAAACAGAGTTCAATTTCAGAATTTTTCCCCAAACTTTAGAACCTCATAACTCTTGCTAGGAAGCCCCAAATTTAGTGATTAAAATTGGATTGGATTCGTATGGAATAGCTCTATTCAAATATACAACCCAATTTGTATGAAACTCATTATTTAATTCTGGAAAATTCTTTAAAGCTTTTCAGCAAAAGAATTTTAGAGGGAGTTTGGCTAATCCAAAAATCCTCACCTTTTGCCAGAATAGTCTTTAGGGTATTAGTGAACCCCTGTAAAAATTTCAGATCAATTGGAGTTGATTTCATCAGAGCAATTCAGCTTTGAAGATGCTGTGTTCAATTGAATGCAGAAACCTTTTTCAGAGAATTTTCCAAGACTTGGAAAAATCAGTTCTGGGCAAATATTAGCTCCAAAAATGCTAGGAAAATTCATGCAAACTCTATGATCTATACTTGAAATTGTAGCTCACTAAGTTTGGCATGAACATGGGTGTGATCTCAGAATTAATTCTTCTATGCTTAATTGCTTAGAAAATTGTTCTGAACAAACCACTCAATGAAAAGTGCTAATTTGTGGTCCATAGGACTTTATTGTGATAAGGAACTCACATGAAAATTCTAAGCTCCATTGGAGCTCTGGATCACCCCTGTTCTGTTGAACCTCTTAAGGTGATCAATATAGAAGAGGGGGAGACCACTTAGCACTAATCATGTGCTTAGATCCAAACCCAAACCACTAGCACCAGTGTCATTTTAATTTCTTGAACAGAGTTCCAGTTTTGAAACTTGTTGTTAGAACTTGTAGCAAAGTTTTACCATTAAGCATATATGCTTATTCATCACGTGTAGTATCTACATGGAGGAGTTGAAGTCATCGGAGTAGAGATCAAGGAAGGAGGAAAGCAGTTGATCAAGCACCAAGTGGTCTTCATTAACTGAACTTCATATATATATAAGTCACCTGCAAAACAAAGGCAAGCCCCGGTTTGCATCAAATTACAAGTTTTTATTTGTATTCACTTCATACGTCTAGCATTTTATTTATTTCATTACGTCCAGATGGTATGAAACTCCAAATGCATGACTAGAAAACCCTGGAGTTTAATGTAGGATATGTTATCAATTAATTATAACTGCTGATCTCAACAAAAGTGGATTAAAAGAGACATAACTCGAGTGGGCAGATTCCTACTCGTGAAACAGGGTTAAGGGGGATCAATCGGAAGAGTTGGGAATTGATCCCCGTAGTTGGGAATGGATACCGGGCAGTGGATGGAAGGTCAAGGACGTGGTCCTGTGAACCTAGTCTATGTCTGAGTCGGTTAAGGCCCGTTCTCGTGTGCGGCCCGTTGGACAAGTTCGAGTTGTGTACCGGATGCATACTGGCTATATGGGACCCAGGAAACCGATGTAACATGTTAACCTGGGTGTCGAGGCATACCTCACCGTCTGATGCCGATGCTGAAAGGATAGAGAAGTCGGCTCTACGAGGGTTTGCCATAGAGAGACTTAATCCCAGTCGGTGGGACCGGTTTGACATTTGGGTGTCGTGTGAAAGTTTGCCACGTACGGCGTCAGTGACGGTTGTTGTGTGCAACATCAAATACGGGCGTACATGTCGTGTCAGCCGGGTGTTTTTGATTGCAATCACCGTCGCTCGCGGAATGGACTGAGCATACTTGTTCTCTGCGTCGTGACGTAGTAATAAACTGGGAAAAAATTAATAATGCTTCGTGAGTAATCCTCATAATGGAGATGAGGAATGATCAACACTTTCACTAAATTTATTTTCCACCTTGGGCTAGTAGCGTCGAGGCAAAGCGTTTCTTGTTTGATTGTGGAGTCTCGACGTTGCGCAAGGTCTGTATGAGTCTAGGGTAGTTCACTAAAGTTACTTTCAGCTTGGGCAAGTGACATCGAGATGAAGCGTTTTTTTTGTTTGATTGTGGAGTCTCGATGTAAGTTGCACGAGGTCTATAAAAGTTGATTAAAACTGGAAGTAAGGAATCTCCTTTAGCTCAAGTTCATCGTTTATGCAAACTGCTATAATCAGCCCTCTATTTCCGTCATGTAGAGTTTCATGACTAGGGTGACGGGTCAGTCTTGCTGAGCTTTGTGCTCACAGATACTGCATAAGTTGTTTCGCAGGTAATAACTGTAGGCTGATATGTACGGGTGCCCGATGAGATTCGGAACTCCCCGAGTGGTGAACTCATGGCAACCCCTGCCGCTGCTATCATGACAGTGTTGCTAGCGAGAAGGGTCCTCGGGCTGGACACCTTCTCTGTTGCTTAGCATAGGTATGAGACGTGAGTTGTAATAGTCTTCCGCTGTAGCATATTTTTGAGAAGTATTTGTAAAGTCAACACTTTGTAAGCGTCCACTTGTTTTATGTAATATGATGCTTTATTATGTGTGCTGCTGGGTGCCGCATCGCACGGCACCACCCAATGCGATTTCCGGGCGAGGTGCCCCGTCCCGTGAGTGATCGGGACGGCGGGGTCCTCACAGCGTGGTATCAGAGCCGCATTGGTAATAGCACACGGAATAAGGATGTATTACGACAAAAACTTAGGATACGGTGAGGAAATGATAGTAGGCCCACATAAGGACTATAGTAGTATAGTTACTTAAAGTGGCAGAACTAACTTATGTGTTATAATTCTGAATTTTGATTCTGTAACGACGCACCTACGTTCTGTTAAGAATGGTAAGGAACGCTACCGAAAGCGGTTCAATTTCGGTTAGCTCCCCCTGACGAGGAAAGTGGTTCAGGGCTAGGTCTCACAGCTTGGTGTGAGACGTCAATATGAACTCTTGGACTCTCCATGTTCCTGAGTTCATATGAAATGCTGATCCCTAGCATGCATTAGGCAAGTAAGTGGAGACCCCATCGTGTGGTCAGTAACGCGATAGTGTGTTCGTCTGGAAATAGCCCAGGAGGACATACGCAGCGCTTGCCATCGGCGTGCCCTGCAGGGCAGTAGGTGGTATCCGTCGGGTTGATAACATTCCCAACCGTGACGACCCGTTCATGATATACTCGGGTTCCCCGTCGTGTGGTGTTGAAACACGATCACGTACCTTGAGACGTGACATAACTCAAGGACGGCCATATGACAATGATACAGTCGTTTGTATTTACTTTCAGTTATAGAACTGCCTGAAATGAGAAAAACTTTGAGTACACCACTATTGAGTGATCTTCTGCAGGTACTAACCACGTACGTATCCCGTGTAGTACACGTGTGCCAGAGACCGTCTTAGTGCCACTGATCATACGTATATGCCGGTATAAGCCGGTTTAGGATTTTCTTTTGGAGAGGCAACGTAGTACCGACATTGTTCTTACGGTGCATCGACACCGTACCACACATAATAACCTCTTCCCTATGAAGAAATGATTCATGAGCTAACTCTCAACTAAAAATGGAAGTTTGAAACGAATATTAGTTACTGAACTCTTATTTTGAACTAAGATTCAAATGAGAGAGTGTCTAGGTGTTAAAGATTTCAAAAACAGAGTGCTCTGTTTCTGGCAGAAATTTTTGGTGGACTTTTACAGACCATAAATCTGAGTAGCTTTAACCAATTAAGGTATATGATACATTTCTGGAAATATTTTCAAGTGCTCTACAACTTTCTTGTAGACCTCCAGAGCAAAATCATAAGTTAAGTTGGTGAAAAGTCCAGTTGAAGGCAAACTGTTCAGAACCAGGACAGTACCCAAAAACCTCTCTGGACCTTTCTGTTTTTAAGCCATAACTTCCTGTACAAAAATCCTTAAGGAGCCTACAATACACCGTTGGAAAGGTTATGACATTTGCAACATTGTTGTAGTTCAGAGTTTGCGCAGATTCTTATTGTATTTCATATACAACTGTGATAAAGTAGCCACATACAAAGGAGATGCTGGCAAATTTTATCCAGGAATTCTGTCAACTTTGATTAATCATAACTTTTGATCCAGAGATGATCTAGAAGCATTTGAGTACTCCTTGGAAAGATACTGAAGTTAAATTTAACTTTGGTATATAACTTGAGTTATGAAAATGCGGCTAAACTGATCAAAATCTGGGTAAAGACAGAAGAATCCATTCTGTACAGAAAAGAGGACTGGGTAGGCCTATCCCACGGAAGTGATTAAACTCGAGGATTTTCCGGTGGGACGTGAATATCCAATGTGTTTCCGATGAGTTACCGGGCAATGCAGGCTAACGGGATGTCAAGTTCAAGATTGAACTGACGCTGGAAACAACATCGATTTCATGAAGGCCGTATAAGATGGCACCCAATGAACTAGCGAAGTTGCAGGAGCAACTAAGTGCACTTATGAGCAAGGGTTTTACACAACCAAGCTCATCACCATGGGGTTGCTCTGCGCTGTTCGTTAAGAAGAACGATGAGACACTAAGATTAAGTGTTGATTTTCGTTCACTCAATGCCGTCACTATAAAGGGCAATGAGGGTACTCTATGGTTTAAAGACCATATAGTTATACCTCGTAAGATGAAGCTCTACAGTCGGAAATGTAGCACACCGTGGAAGTGGTGTGAGTGCGGTGAAAGAGTACTGTTCGGGGTAGATTTGTCAACAAAGCCGATGGCCGAGTTCGAACGGTAGAAGCGAACTTGGAGGCTGTTCAATCCCGACAGCAAAATCACGATGGTCAAAGGCATCGACCGTTGCATTTCGACGGCGTAGAACACATTGTCTTTGCGTATCTCCGATGAAAGGAATTCACCGGTCCGATGTAAAGGGGGGTTTTTTCTCCCCGAGCCTTAGATCCACTTGTTATCACGGAGATGTGTGGACCCGTAGCTTACCGGCTGGAACTACCGGCAAGCCTTGCTGGTGTTCACGACATATTTCATATGTCACAGCTATGGATGTGGCTTAAAGCTACCATTGCCGTCCACACCGAAGAACTTGACTAGTTGAAGCCGGATCGTACCTACACCAGGCGACCGGTTCAGACTATCGATGAGAAGAATCCGGAACACCTGGAATCGGATATTAAGATTTTACCAGGTGCTGTGGGGTAATCATATCACGGAAGAAACAACGTGGAGAGCAAAGATTACCTCCGCATGAACTATCCGGAATTTTTATCATCGTACCGTTTGGCATTACCTCTCCCGTCTCGTTCTCCTATTGGAATCTCGGGACGAGATTCATTTTAAGGGGGGAGGAGTGTAAAAGCCCCAAAAACGTGAATGCAAAGAAACGGGTGATTGAACGTCATGGTGTTTCTGGTTCATGAAAAATGGGACTTACAAAAACTTTCTCACATGAGATGGTATACATGAGGTGCAACCACAAGGGTTCAAGCATGCCTTTGAATGTATAGGACCAAGGTGGAGTTAAACCCATGTGTAAATCCGACATGTGCATGAGAACGAATAAAAATATGGTCTTTAGACTCAAATGCTCACCTCAAAGTGCCGCCAAATTTTTGAATACACATGGAGCCTCATACATTAAAATTGAGGAGAAGATGGTGGTAAACTTCTGATTTGAGGGTGAGCTAAAAAAGGAGTGGATTATGATCATGTTGAGTTCATGCCGAATTCAACATGTTAAGGCAAGGGAATGACTTGAGTTATGTCACATAAAATGATAAACTCAAACATGGACATGTGGGAAGAGCAAAAATCTTCTTTAGCTCTTTCTGAACACATGTTAACCTGGGAAAGGATTTCACTCCCAAAAATCTAACTCATATGCACATTCTCTATGAGTAGAGGGGAGGGAAGTTTAAACCCCATTTCTGAACCCTTGCAAAGCATTCATGTTCAAATGGGTCATCACAAAAGAGGGCTTAAATATTCAGTTTGAATCAAATGGTTTACTTCGAGGCAAAGAAGGCCCTTTCCAAAAAGGAAATTCAAACTGTTGTTTGAAATTTTGTATCTGCAATGACCAACTTAAGGATCAGATGGCACATTTGAATTCCTCAGGTTCAAATTATGAGGGAGACAAATTTTGAGAAAATTTGGAGGTGATTTGATATGTATATCAAGGAGACTTATAAATTTCCTCTAAATTTGAATACAAATTTGAAACTGAGGTAAAACTTGTCAAATTACCAAATGACTTTTGAATCTGAGTACCTCATGGCTGAATTTGCATGTAGACCCTAGGTGGGTTAAGACCACAGAGTTGAAGTACTCAAATGCAATGAAAGGGTTTAAAAATCAGAAGTTAAACCAAATGTTCAACTCAAATTTCAAATGAGGGGAGGACACAATGGTAATTCAAAACTGTTGTGTTCAAACTTTTATTTGCAGCAGCTAACACAAGAATCAAGTTGCATCTTTGGATTCCTTGGGTCCAAATTAGTGGTTGGGCAAAGTTTCTATAAATTTTGAAAATGTTTGCTACCCATTTATCCAAATGGAGTTAAATGTGCAAAGAATTCAAATAAACATTTGAATTTGGATGGAATTTGTCCAACTATGCAAATGCAGCTCAGTTTCCAACTTTCAAACATTTGGGTTGGATAATTGTCAAACTTTGGAGATCTTTTGAGGAGAAGGGGTACTGAATAGTGGGGCCCACATGTCATAGGAATGAGCAGACTTAATCCCTAAGTCTTTCTCTCTATTCTCACTCCACCGAGGCCTTGCCCCCGAGCGACAGCGAGCTGCTGCTCCACGCCCCGAAGCCCCACCTCCTGCTCGTCCCCCTCGTGCTGGCAAGCTGTTTCCCCCCTTCTTATCACCTCCGTCGCGTCCTGTTGCCCACGACCCCAAGGCCAATTCTGTTTGTTGCCCCCCTCGTGCAAAAGTTTGACAGAGGCTGCCGTCTCCACTGCTCCCTGTCTCCCGGCCAGCCCAGCGCCTCTCCGGCATGCTCAAGAGGCCACAGAGGTGCGCCAGGAGGTACTGATCCTCATCCTGTCGTCCCCCTGCTCTCCCCCGACGCCGGCTCTCCGGAATTCAAGTTTTGGCACCGGCGCACGTATAGAACAGACCGTGTTTAATTCGTGAAATTCTCCCAAACCGATTGATCATACCTCCTACAATTCAAAACACAGCAACTAGATGGCCTAGCGCCCTCCCACGCCGAGAACCAAAGAAAACCGACCCTCCTATGCCCCGGGCGACGAGAAATCGTCGCCGGCGGCCAAAACTGCCACGGTCCACGGTGACGACTAGTTTGCAGCCATGTTCTGCATGATTTGATCTCCGTTCCATGTTCCTAGACCCATAGGGATGCTGTAGGACATCGTAGCTCGCCGGGAGATGCCCTGGACACGCTGGAACGCGTCCATGTCGAGCTCCCGAGCCGCCCCGCCGGTGCCGACCCACCTACAGCCGTTTTCACGCGGGGAAACCTTGCCCGGCAGCTGCGCCACGTTCCCAGGAGCATGTAGGGCAAAACCGGAGCTCATTTGGTGGAGAAATGAGAGAGAACGAGCCATGCCAAGTTTTCTGCCGGTGTGCACCCGCTGGCTCTGGCGGGAGATTGAAGAAGCACCTGACCCGTGGGCCCCACGAGTGACTGTTCTGTTTAAAATCAAACAGAAAGTTGTTCAAACTTGTAAAATGCATAACTCGGTGTAGAAAGCTCCAAAAATAGTGAGATAAATTTTGTTTGATTCCTCTAAGAGAGTACTATCTAGGGGTACAGCCCAATAATTATGAAAATCCCTGGTTTTGGCTCATTAATTCATAGAAGGAAAATATTGTGGGAATTTTTCCAGGAGTTCTGTGTATTTGAAAATCCCCAAATTTGGGAAGGGGATTCCTCCAAAAATACCTGAATTCCAGTAAAATTTTCAGAAGTATTGGGCCTCATTTGCTTGGACAAATGTGGTTTTAATTCCTTATGTCTCTGAAAATTGGAAAATAAACAGAGTTCAATTTCAGAATTTTCCCCAAACTTTAGAACCTCATAACTCTTGCTAGGAAGCCCCAAATTTAGTGATTCAAATTGGGTTGGATTCGTATGGAATAGCGCTGTCAAAATCAACAACCCAATTTGTATGAAACTCATTATTTAATTCTGGAAAATTCTTTAAACTTTTCAGCAAAAGAATTTTAGAGGGAGTTTGGCTAATCCAAAAATCCTCAAATTTTGCCAGAACAGTCTTTAGGGTATTAGTGAACCCCTGTAAAAATTTCAGATCAATTGGAGTTGATTTGATCAGAGCAATTCAGCTTTGAAGATGTTGTGTTCAATTGAATGCAGAAACCTTTTTCAGAGAATTTTCCAAGACTTGGAAAAATCAGTTCTGGGCAAATACTAGCTCCAGAAATGCTAGGAAAATTCATGCAAACTCTATGAGCTATACTTGAAATTGTAGCTCACTAAGTTTGGCATGAACATGGGTGTGATCTCAAAATTAATTCTTCTTTGCTTAATTGCTTAGAAAATTGTTCTGAACAAACCACTCAATGAAAAGTGCTAATTTTTGGTCCATAGGACTTTATTGTGACAAGGAACTCACATGAAAATTCTCAGCTCCATTGGAGCTCTGGATAACCCCTGTTCTGTTGAACCTCTTAAGGTGATCAATATAGAAGAGGGGGAAACCACTTAGCACTAATCATGTGCTTAGATCCAAACCCAAACCACTAGCACCAGTGTCATTTTAAATTCTTGAACAGAGTTCCAGTTTTGAAACTTGTTGTTAGAACTTGTAGCAAAGTTTTACCATTAAACATATATGCTTATTCATCACGTGTAGTATCTACGTGGAGGAGTTGAAGTCATCGGAGTAGAGATCAAGGAAGGAGGAAAGCAGTTGATCAAGCACCAAGTGGTCTCCATTAACTGAACTTCATATATATATAAGTCACCTGCAAAACAAAGGCAAGCCCCGGTTTGCATCAAATTACAAGTTTTTATTTGTATTTACTTCATACGTCTAGCATTTTATTTATTTCATTACGTCCAGATGGTATGAAACTCCAAATGCATGACTAGAAAACCCTGGATTTTAATGTAGGATATGTTATCAATTAATTATAACTGCTGATCTCAACAAAAGTTGATTAAAAGAGGCATAACTCGAGTGGGCAGATTCCTACTCGTGAAACGGGGTTAAGGGGGATCAATCGGAAGAGTTGGGAATTGATCCCCATAGTTGGGAATGGAGACGGGGCAGTGGATGGAAGGTCAAGGATGTGGTCCTGTGAACCTAGTCTATGTCTGAGTCGGTTAAGGCCCGTTCTCGTGTGCGGCCCGTTGGACAAGTTCGAGTTGTGTACCAGATGCATACTGGCTATATGGGACCCAGGAAACCGATGTAACATGTTAACCTGGGTGTCGAGGCATACCTCACCATCTGATGCCGATGCTGAAAGGATAGAGAAGTCGGCTCTACGAGGGTTTGCCATAGAGAGACTTAATCCCAGTCGGTGGGACCGGTTCGACATTTGGGTGTCGTGTGAAAGGTTGCCACGTACGGCGTCAGTGACGGTTGCTGTGTGCAACATCGAGTACGGGCGTACGTGTCGTGTCAGCCGGGTGGTTTTGATTGCAATCACCGTCGCTCGCGGAATGGACCGAGCATACTTGTTCTCTGCGTCGTGACGTAGTAATAAACTGGGAAAAAATTAATAATGCTTCGTGAGTAATCCTCATAATGGAGATGAGGAATGATCAACACTTTCACTAAATTTATTTTCCACCTTGGGCTAGTAGCGTCGAGGCAAAGCGTTTCTTGTTTGATTGTGGAGTCTCGACGTTGATGGCGCAAGGTCTATATGAGTCTAGGGTAGTTCACTAAAGTTACTTTCACCTCGGGCAAGTGACATCGAGATGAAGCATTTTTTTTGTTTGATTGTGGAGTCTCGATGTAAGTTGCGCGAGGTCTATAAAAGTTGATTAAAACTGGAAGTAAGAAATCTCCTTTAGCTCAAGTTCATCGTTTATGCAAACTGCTATAATCAGCCCTCTATTTCCATCATGTAGAGTTTCATGACTAGGGTGACGGGTCAGTCTTGCTGAGCTTCGTGCTCACAGATACTGCATAAGTTGTTTTGTAGGTAATAACTGTAGGCTGATATGTACGGGTGCCCGATGAGACTCAGAACTCCCCGAGTGGTGAACTCATGGCAACCCCTGCCGCTGCTATCATGACAGTGTTGCTAGCGAGAAGGGTCCGCGGGCTGGACACCTTCTCTGTTGCTTAGCATAGGTATGAGACGTGAGTTGTAGTAGTCTTCCGCTGTAGCATATTTTTGAGAAGTATTTGTAAAGTCAACACTTTGTAAGCTTCCACTTGTTTTATGTAATATGATGCTTTATTATGTGTGCTGTTGGGTGCCGCGTCGCGAACGGCACCACCCAATGTGATTCCCGGGCGAGGTGCCCCGTCCCCGTGAGTGATCGGGATGGCGGGGTCCTCACAACCCCGGGATATGGGACTACGGAAGAAAACTTTGGATGAAGCTCATTTGTCCAAATTTTCCATTCATCCGGGCAGCAATAAAATATACCAAGATCTATGGAAGAAGTTTTGGTGGACACGTATGAAACGTGAAGTCGCAAAGTACGTTTCAGAATGTAATATGTGTCGAAGAGTCAAGGCCGACCATGTGAAGAAGTTGTAAGGGCCTCAGTGTTGGCACACATTTGAAGTGTTCATCACCACACCACACACCTCATTTGAGGAAAGATGATGAACACAAATGAAGAGCATGTAACCACCATCAACATGCTCATTAGAGAACAAACTCACATATTGCAAAAGTGGTATTTCCCACATGTGATATAGATAGGGCAGGACTTATGAAAACTCCTACACATTGCTAAGGATGCCCATGTCAAGTTTCACCCAAATTCAAAACCTTTTTGAGGTCATTTTGGGTATAGATAGAAAGAGGGCAGTTTGAAACCACATTCAAATTCAAACTGTTTTTGTCCCATGAATTTAAAAATGGGAGGCATATTCTTATTCAGCACATTTTCTTGGTAGTGGATACTTGTTCTTTATTGTCACAACATTCAAAGGACGATAATCGATGCATAGCCTCAGCGTCTCATCCTTCTTCTTCACAAATAAAGCTGAGCAACCCCATGGTGATGAACTTGGACGAATAAACCCCTTGTCCATCAGATCCTTGAGTTGCTCCTTCAGCTCGGCTAATTCATTCGGAGCCATTTTGTATGGTCTCCGAGAGATCGGCGTGGTTCCCGGTATCAACTCTATTTTGAACTCCACCTCGCGCTCAGGTGGTAAGCCTGGATGATCTTCGGGAAACACGTTCGGATATTCAAGGACTAGCGGAATGTCTTTTAACTTGCAAACCTCGGCATTACATACTTCCGGGTATTTGGAAACCGCTTCGCCGAGATACAATGTTTGACGTCCGTGAAGTGGAGAGTCCAAGTGGACACTCCTGTTCTCGATGTTCAGAACTGCCTTATGGAAGGTCAGCCATGATATTCCTAATATGGCATTGATCCCTTGGTCTTCGAGAATAATGAGGGTGGTAGGATAAATTTTTCCACAAAAAACAGAGTGGTGCTCGAGAGACGACTTCATTAGTGGATATGTCTCCACCAGGCGAATGAATAAGGTATGAACCTTTTGTGACAGTTGTGGAGATCTGATCCTGGATCACTGTTGCCCTGCTAATGAAGTTATGTGTCGCACCAGAGTCGAATAAAATGACAACCGGCTTGTCATTCAAGGTGAACCTGCCGGCAAGAACAGGTCCTCCCTTTGGCAGATCATCAACTGACACATAATTGACTGTCCCTACTTTGGACATAGCTTTTCTTGGCTGTCCAAGATCACTCCTGGGAACTGGACCCGCAGATATAAGGTTGCTACTCAGTTCAGTTGCTTCATTGACATTGAGTGCATTGTCAATACGAAGTGGGAGAGCACTCGGTTCAGCTGGGAAATCACCTTGGTCATCTTCAACCTCTTGAGGGAAAAAAGTATTCTGGTGCACCTTGTTGATACTGAGGTGCATAAGAAAAAAGTTGTTGCTGCGGTGGAGGTGAATAAGACCTCTGTGGAGCAGAAGAGTCGTCACACTCCCAGAATGATTGCACCTCTTGTGGAATCTCTCGACCGGAAGGTGAACGGATCACCAACCGATACTTCTGAGGTAGAGGATTGCATTCCTCCTGTGATGAGTCCCTCTCCCTCTTTTCTTTGAGGTAGAGATTAGAATAATATTCCTGACTGATAGCACATCTCACAAACTCATCAAAATTCTCTTGGCTAACTTGAGCCAATTCACATCGCAGCCTAGCGGTCAGCCCTCGGTAGAAATGATAACCCTTCAAAGATGGTGATTTCACATAGTCATGGATATATTGAGCTAAGTAATTGAATTCCTTCGCATACTCAATAACACTCATGTCCCCTTGCTTCAGACTCCAGAATTCATCCAGGCTGGTTTGCATTATGCCCGCAGGAATGAAACGAGCACGAAATGCAGCCTGAAACTCCGCCCATGTGACACGATGCCCTGCTGGTTGGACAGCAACATACTCTGCCCACCATGCCCCCGCAAAGCCGTGAAGCTGCTGAGCGGCAAATAGAGTCTTCGAAAATTCATCACATTGGATCAACCCAAACTTGGACTCAATGACACGTAACCAGTGATTTGCTTCACAATGGTCAGCCGCCTCAGAGAATACCGGCGGTTGTGTCGCCAAGAAATCCAGATACGTGCTCGGGGTTGGCCTGTGATGCTGAGCTTCTCTATTTATTCCTTGCTGAACTAGAGTTTGGAGAGTTTCATTCATCCTTGCCATGATTTCCGCCAATCCGGTTGGCGATGACTCTTGTGATGAAGTCGAGTCATTCCCACCTCGACTTGAACCTCCAATCTCCATTTGGGAATGTGCGCGTACCATACTGCATGAAACAAAATTTTGAGTCAATCAAAATTCTATCTCAGTAGTAAGTAAAGATAAGTAAAACATGAACATGTCATGAACTTTATGAAAGCATAACCACATTCATGTTTAAACAAATCTTAAGTACGCTAAACTAATCAGCGGGACTACCCTGACCAGTTCACACAAACTCCAAATTTTTCTCAAGTTATCAACAGATTCTTGACTTGAGTTCAATACCAAAGTTTTAGTAAACTTCAGTAGCTTTCCAACAAGTACTCATAGGCTCCTTACAGATTTTTGTGGCGGACCGGGATCCGCTCATCCAGGATCGCAGAGGGTGGTGCCACGCGATGCGACACCCGACAGCACACGTCATAAGAACATATTATATTACATGGGAAAAACAAACTGAATGTACAAAGTAGTACACTTCTCAGTTACAAACTAGGGTCTTTATTACACAGCGGAAGTTTCTTTTATACATCTCACGCCCGCCTATCTAGCAAAAGTGGTTGCCCAGCCCTAGGGCAACCCACACTAGCTGCACTCCTCAGCTCAGCGCGGCGTGTACAGCTCCCACTCAGCCGTGGTCCACGACGGAGGGTAACCCTCGCCGGTGGACTCGTACTCTGAGTCCGTGGGTGGCTCCTCACCTGAAAAACACTTAAGCAGCAACCGTGAGCATGAAGGCTCCGCAAGGCTTAACCGACTCACCTAAGCATGAAACTCTACATGAGGTGTACCATGACATAGGACAGCAATGTTGCAGCAAATGGACACGCCTACAACTTCATCCTTAGTTCATCTTTTAGCAACAAGTTAACGGTTCATAAAGCTGAAATTTAGTGAGCAATATTTGGTGGCACACATGTAACAATACAATTATATCATAACAGCAATATTGAATCATAACATTTCATTCATTAATCAACGTTACGACGCAGTGAACAAGCGGTACTCGTCACCGCGAGGGACGGTGAATCGACTCGATATACACCTGCAGGGAAACCCAAAGAGCACGTCACGTACGCCCACCCGTGGAGCTGCACAGCACGCTCACTCGATGTCATACGGGACAACCTTTCACCCAACAGCCCAAACATCGAACCGGTCGCACCGAAACGAGCAGGAGGTTCCCCATACGGAGCATCTCTCTATGCCCGTTGGTAGATTTCCACCTTGCTGCCCTCAACCTACACCTATAAATCGGTGCGTTATGCCTCGACGCCCGGAGGTTTAGGCTACATCGGTTTATCAGGGCCCATATATCTGATATGCCTTCGGTACGTTCAATACTTGTTCAGCAGGGCCGCACACGGATCGGTCCTCAATCGACATGGGCAGGGCTGCGCACACAAGACTCCCTCTTGCTGCGCCCTAGCCCCTGCCTAGTCTCATTTCCATTACTAAAGTGATCTCACATCACTCCACCGAACCCGTGTGTCCCAAGCCTATCTCGCGAGTAGATTCCAACTACTCGACTTGTACCGAAGTCCTATGACTCATTAAGCATAGCCTGTCTACTCGAGGTCTTAGACGCTACCCTCACTCTTTTAGGAACCTTTGGTTATGCAAGTGGGGTTTCATTCATCCTATACCTAATGCACAATCATACTTCACATGACTCATGTAAACAAAATAAAACTTATAAAAGGGTTAATGCAAACCGGGGCTTGCCTTGTTGCTGCTGGTCAGGAGTTAGTTCTTCGTCCGGAAGAAGGAAATCCAGCACTTCCGGGGTCTCTTCTTCAATGGCTACACGTTGAATACAATACTACATGTAAATTTAAATGCAATGTGTGAACTTAAATACATAATTGCTAATAACTCTAGCTAGCCCTCCCCTTTGGTTCTGAAATTTTTATGGCGGATTGGTAGGGTCCTAACCAGAGTTGTGACCAAGTTTTATTTGAAACAAAGTTCAATTGAACCTTGTACAAATAAAAGCCTCTTTGGTCAATAATTGAGCCTCTAAGTAATTCCAGGGATTTTCATGGCTCCCACCATTACTTTCTGGAAACTAGAATTTAGGATGGTTCTAATGGAGTTGGTTTCATGTCATTTGAAGAATCTACAGAAAGTTATGTCCTAATTAAGATTGGAGAAAATCTGAAAAATGTTTCTGTACATTTTTCTATTTTCTCTGGGCAGTTCCCTTAATCACCCAATTAGGGTAACTAAATGAATTTGGATGAGTCTGAAAATTTTTCTGGGATTCAGGGATTTTCCAATGAACCTTTCAGCCAAATTTCAGAATTCTTCATAAAGTAGTTCTCCAGATAAAATTCCCAACAGTTTAAATTTAGGGATTTAATTCTGGAAAACTATTCACTTTCATGAGCTGAATTTGGTATTGCTGGAAAGTGCTCAGAGAGCTGAATGCAACAAAAATTGGTTCACCCGATTTGGAGCTTTCTAGACAAAGTTATGAGGATTTGAAGTTTGGAAGAATTCTGAAAATCGGGGGAAAAGTTTAAACTCTCGGGGCCCGCGGGGACACGTGTCGTGCGCGGAGGTGTCTGGCACATCGGGGATACCACATGTGTCGAGCGCGGAGGTGTCCGGCACACCGGAGCTCACAGGGTATTTGCACGCCAGCACAGCCGATCCCTGGCCACACCCGATCCCGATTTAAATTCTTCAGCCGCTGACACGTGGGCCAGCCGGCTTCGTCTTCCTCCCGCCGTTCTCTCGCGCCCGCGCCGCCGACCTCGCCGGAGCAGACTCGGGGCTCGCCGGCTCGCCGCTGCCGGCTCTCCCATGGTCTGAAACTCGCCGCCAGGGGGTTGTCGACGTCGAGGAACACGTCGGGGGTGACAGGTCGGGCTGGGGGTGACCGTAAATAGCTCGGCGACGTGCCGCGGCCTCGGTTGAGGTTCGACACCGTCGACCGTGGTTTCTAAACCTGCCAACACCTCGAACAAACGGCCCTACAGCATCAGTGTACCTCTAGAAAGCTCGACAAGGTGTCAAAAGGGTTCAGGGATGGCGGCAAGTCGGTCGGCACCGTGTGACCGACCGTGCCCGCCATGACCGCCCTCGATCGAGCTCGAAATTCGTCACTCCTAGACACTTTCACGCTATGGATGCAGAAAAGAACTTGATCGCCGGCTAGTCCAGCGTCTATGTGCAAGATTTGATGACCTCCGAAAGATCATAGAGCGAGAATTTAAAGAAACCGTATCGGAAGCTCGGTTTACGGTCGCCGGAGCAAAAACTGGAAATTATCTGCGAATTCTTCACGGTTGGTTTCCAAACTTGGAGGATAGCAGCACGGTGGTTGCGCGCTCCTGTTGTCTCTCTCGCTGGACCGTGAAAACGCCTGTGGAACGCTGCCCACGGGCGCCTGACTCTCGGCTGAGGCTAGGTCGCCGCGGTGGCGATCGTCTTCGGGCAAAGGAGGTCGGAGCTCGGGGTTTCTGGCGTTGGGGAGGTGGAGTGCGAGCTCAGGTGGCTGTCTAGCAGCTCAGGGACGAAGGAGGAGATGGTTTTGCTGGTTTTCCCGATTGAGCAGAGAGCTGCGGCGAGAAACAATGCCGCTGCTCGGGTTTGCCCGCGAGAAGATAAAGCCGGCCGACTCCTGCTCGGCTGAGGCTGTGCCGGTCGCGTGGGGGCACGAGCCAGCAACCCTGGGCGCCAGCGCGCGGAGAGGGAAGCAGCTGGTGGCGCCGGTAGCTGCTCGGTGGCACAGCCGACAGCTGCTCGGCGGAATTTCCCACCGAGACTCTGACTTTGGGTGCAAGTTTCTCCTTCTTCCCTCTATGACATGTGGGTCCCACCCGGGGTTTTAACCTCTGAAATTTACTCCTAATCACTGTTGTAAACAGTGAGCCCCATAATACCCCTGGTGATTCAAATTATTCACCCCTGAGCCATTTGAATTGAATAGAATTCAAATTGGGTTCGGTTTGAGTGAATTTCTGCACAAGTTCAGTTTTGAATTCAAATAAAGTTTGAATTCGTCCCACTTAGCTCATGTCAAGATCAACTCCAAATGGAGTGAAAATTGGTGTGTGAGCTCACAAAAATGTGCTGAATAAGAATATGCCTCCCACTTTTAAATTCATGCGACAAAAACAGTTTGAATTTGAATGTGGTTTTAAACTGCCCTCTTTCTATCTATACCCAAAATGACCTCAAAAAGGTTTTGAATTTGGGTGAAACTTGGCATGGACATCCTTAGCAATGTGTAGGAGTTTTCATAAGTCCAGCCCACCTATATCACATGTGGGAAATACCACTTTTGCAATATCTGAGTTTGTTCTCTAATGAGCATGTTGATGGTGGTTACATGCTCTTCATTTATGTTCATCATCTTTCCTCAAATGAGGTGTGTGATGTGGTTATGAACACTTCAAATGTGTGCCAAAACTGAGGCCCTTACATTTTTCCTACAGGAAGTTATGGCTTAAAAATAGAAAGGTCCAGAGAGGTTTTTGCTACTGTCCTGGTTCTGAACAGTTTGCATTCAACTGGACTTTTCACCAACTTAACGTGTGATTTTGCTCTGGAGGTCTACAAAGAAGTTGTAGATCACTTAAAAATCTTTCCAGAACTGTATCATACACCTTAATTGGGTCAAGATACTACGAGTTATGCTCTGTTAAAGTCCAGCAAGAATTTCTGCCAGAAACAGAGCACTTTGTTTTTGAAAACATTGACACCTAGTTATGCTCTCATTTGAATCTTAGCTCAAAATAAGAGTTCAGTAACTAATATTTGTTTCAAACTTCCATTTTTAGTTGAAAGTTAGTTCATGAATCATTTCTTCATAGAGAAGGGGTTATTAAGTGTAGTACGATGTCGAGGCACCGTAAGAACATGTTGGTACTACGTTGCCTCACCAAAAGAAAATCCTAAACCGGATTATACTGGCATATCCGTGTTATCAGTGGCACTAAGACGGTCTCTCGCACACGTGTACTACACGGGATACGTACATGGTTAGTGCCTGCAGAAAAACACTCAATAGTGGTGCACTCAAAGGTTGTTTCATCTCAGGCAGTTCCATAATTGAAAGTAAATACAAACGCCCGTATCATTGCCATACAGCTGTCCTTGAGTTAAGCCACGTCTCAAGGTACGTGATCGTGTTTCAACACCACACGACGGGGAACCCGAGTATATCATGAACGGGTCGTCACGGTTGGGAATGTTATCAACCCAACGGATACCACCTACTACCCTGCAGGGCACGCCGATGGCAAGCGCTGCGTATGTCCTCCTGGGCTATTTCCAGACGAACACACTATCGCGTTACTGACCACACGAGGGGTCTCCACTTACTTGCCTAATGCACGCTAGGGATCAGCGTTTCATATGAACTCAGGAACATGAAGAGTCCAAGAGTTTCATATTAACGTCTCACACCAAGCTGTGAGACCTATCCCTGAACTACATTCCTCGTCAGGGGAGCTAACCGAAATTGAACCGCTTTCGGTGGTGTTCCTTACCATTCTTACCAGAACGTAGGTGTGTCGTTACATAATGAAAATTCAGAATTAAAACACATATGTTAGTCTTGCCACTTTAAGTAACTACACTACTATAGTCCTTATGTGGGCCTAATATCGTTTCCTCACCGTATCCTAAGTTTTGTCATAATACGATCCTTATTCCGTGCGCTATTACCAATGCAGCTCTGATACCACGCTGAGAGGGCCCGACCCCGATCACGGGGCCGTGCCGCCTCGCCCGGGGATCGCATTGGGTGGTGCCGTGTTATGCGGCACCCAACAGCACACATATAAGGAACCATATATTACATAAATCAAAGCGGAAGCTACAACTGTTCTTTGTAAATACTTTACATAAAATAGCTACAGCGGAAGTCTATAATCAGCTCACGTTGAATAACTACGAAGCACTCAAGAAGAGGTCCAGCCCGTGGACTCCTCTCGCTAGCAACACGAAGACACGGCAGCGGCTAGGTTCTCCAAGTGTGACATGACTCGGAAGTTCCCGAGTCTCACCGGACAACCTTCTTTATAGCGTCGAGGTTTACCTGCAAAACCACTTATATAGCAAGAGTGAGCACAAAGGCTCAGAAAGACTTAACCGTCTCTCCTAAGACATGAAACTCTAGATGAAAGTAACCTAAGACGTAAGCCTGTCATTTGCGAAAAGACTCGCCTACGAGTTCATCCTTAACTTTCAGATTTTAGCCATAATAATAGTGACCTTGCGCCCAGCAACATTGGAACTCCACAATCAAACAAGAAACGCTTCATTCCAATGTTACTTGTCCCATGGTAGAAAATAACTTTAGTTTGCTCTATCTCTACTTCAAACATGGTTTTCATGCAACTTTACATAACCATAGCAGCAATTATACTTTTCCAAACTGTTTCCACACAAGTTGATTACTACGTCACAACATGGGAGCAAGTGGTACTCAATAACCGCGAGGTGCGGTGATTCGAATCAAACACTACCCGAATAACTCGACACATATGCCCGCCTCTGAAGACCCAAATCTGGCGTCCTTCATTACGTCGTATGTGGCAACCTTTCTCAGGACACTAAACTGTAGAACCGGTCGCGCCGTCTCGAGCTCATAGGTCTAACGAGACGATGTGGTATGCCTCTACAATCCAGTGAACCTGGTACATCGGTTTCCTGGTTCCCATATATCAGTAAGCATCCGGTACACAACTCAATACTTGCTCCTGGACGCGGCACACACATCGGTCCTTAACCGACACAGGCAGAGCTACTCGACCAAGACTTCGTCTTGTCGCTGCCTAACCGCTCTGCCCGGTCTCATCTTTAGAAATGTAAACTTTAGTTTGCTTCCTTTCCCAACCACACTTATGATATTCTGAACTATAGCTCGCGAGTAGATTCCAACTACTCGTCTTCTACCGGATGCCCTAGTCTATTTAGCATGGCCTTATTCTACAGCGATGACATAGTTCTACCCTTGACCTCAGGGTTCATGTGTGGTTATGCAAGTGGATTGTAAAACATTCTTGACCTAATGCACATACAAACTTTGACCCATAGTAGTGAACAAAGTAAAAACTTTAGAAGACAACTTAAATGCAAACCTGGGCTTGCCTTGGTTTTGCAGGTGACTAAAGTCAGATGATGTATGAAGTTAGCTTCTGATGACTTGAAACTCAATCCCTGCCTTCTTGCTCCTTGATCCAAGCTCAACTTCTCCTTCCACTCTTCCACGTTTAATCACTACACGTTATGAACATGCACATATGTTTAATTATAAAACTTTTGCTAACAAGTTCTAAAGACAAGTTTTAAAACTGGAACTCTGTTTAAGAATTTAAAATGACACTGGTGCTAGTGGTTTGGGTTTGTGTTTAAGTACTAAGATCAATTGATGAGTGGGGTTTCATCACTTTGGTGGGGATCAACTAATGAGGTTGAACAGGACATAATGATCCAGGGCTCCAATGGAGCTGGAAACTTTCTTGCGAGTTCCTTGTCACAAGAAAGTCCTCTGTACCAAAATTCACAATGTTTCACTGATTAGGTCACCCAGAACAATTCCCTAAGCTTTTAGGCATAAAGGAATTAATTCTGATTAAACTTGCACTTTCATGCAAATCCAAGTGAACCATAATTTCATACATAGCTCAGGGAGTATGCCTGAATTGTCCTAGGATTTTTGGAGCTAAGGAATGGCCAGAACTGAATTTCCAAGTTTTGGAAATTTCCTGAAAATGTTTCTGTATTCATTTGAATACAGAAACTTGAATTTAGAATTACCCTAACTAATTCAACTCCAAATGAGACGAAACTTTTACAGGAGTCTCCTAATATCGTAGAGAATATCCTGGCAAAATTTGGGGAATTTTGGATGAACCAAACGCCCTCTAAAATTCTTTTGCTGAAAAGATTTAAAGAATTCTCCAGAATTTTCTATTGGTTTTCATGCAAATTGGGTTTCATATTTGGATATAGATTTTCATCCTGAATCCAACCCAATTTAAATCACTAAATTTGGAGCTTCCTAGCAAAAGTTATGAGGTTCTAAAGTTTGAACTAAATCTGGAATTCAAATTAATTCGGGAAATGTTTAAACTCTGACGGTGGGTCCACCCTACACGTGTCGGTTGCCGGAGCTAAGCCACACGAGGCCACAGACTACTTCCCGCGCTGTCGCAAAGGATCCCGGGGCCACAGCGGTTCGGGGATTTGATTTTTCCGCTGCTGACACGTGGGACCCGCCGGTCCTTCCTCCTCGGCCCGTCCCCTTTTCCGCGCTGCCCCCTCGCCGGCAACTCGTCGGGGCTCACCGGAGTCAGCTTCCCGGCCGTCTCCCGGCTCGGTACTCGTCGCCTGGGGGTTTTCAGCCACGAGGAATTCAACGGTGCGGTGCATTCGGGCTGCCGGCGACTGGAAACCGGTCGGCGACGTGCGCACCCCTCGGTACAGCTTCGGCGCCGTGGCCCGAGCACCCTAGCCCGCCAAAAGTTCGGCGGATTTGCTCTAAAGCATCAGTGGAGATCAGGCGAGCTCGGCACGGCCTCAAACTGGCTAGGAAATGCCGGCAACCCGGTTGTCACCGCGCGCCCACGCGTTCCCGCCATGGCTGCCGATCGGAAAGCTCGGAATTTGCCGCAGACATGGGGTTTCTAGCTAGGGTTGTGCAGGGGATCGGATCGCTAGCCAGTCTAGTTTATTCGTGCATGATTTGAAGAGCTAAGAACGGAGAACAAATGAGAATTTTGGATTTTCATACCGGATCATCGGTCTGTGGCCGCCGGTGAAGTTTTCCCGAATTCTCGCTCGGTGGTTCACGGATTTGCTTGCAGTTTGGAGGTGAGCAGCACGGGGCCACAGCGCGTCCGGGGACGCCGGCACTTGGTCGTGACAGGCGCTAGACTCAGCTGTCCATGGGAGCTCTCTCCCTGGTTATCTTTCGGCTGCCGCGCGAACACGGCACCCCTGCGGCAGAGAGGGCAAATCTCGGTCGCTTTTGTGGCGGGGAGAAGAAGAGTGGGCGCGCTGTGTTGCTCAGTAGCTCGGAGGGAGGCTGTGCGCGGTGTTTATATGCATCCCCGGTCAGAACCGAGGCGGCGGCGAGCTCGACGTTTACCGAGCGCGAGTTGAAGAAGAGAAACAGCATTGGCTCGGTTCAGAGAGAAGGGATCACGCCGAGGCAGGGGGGCGGTAAGCTGGTCGCCAGCGTGCGAGGGCGGGGGTGAGGCGGTGGCTTCGGTGTAACCGCAGTGTCGCCCAGTGTGGTGAGCTGCGTTCGTGTCTGACCGAGAGTAAGACTTAGGCAGTAAGTTTGCTCTCCCCTCTCAATGACAACTGGGGCCCACAGCTCCCCTCAGCACCAAAAGATCTCCAACTTTTGACACCTTGCAAATTCATCTGTGAGGGGTCCAAATTCAAAAGCCAATTTGCCATTTGACAATTTGTGCCAAAGTTACAAATTTAAATTCAAATTTGGATGAATTTTACAAGTTCCTTTGATATTCATATCAAAGCCTCACCAAATCTGCTCAAAACTTGACTCCCTCATAACTTGGACCTGAGGAATTCAATTATGTCCTCTGATCTTTGAGTTGGCTATTGCAAATACAGTTTTTCAAACAACAGTTTGAATTCTCTCTTTTGAAAATGCCCTTCTTCTTTTTGAAGTGCACCTCTTTAATTCAAACTGAATTCAAAGTTTTATTGCACATGCCAACACTTTCCTGAGTAGACAAAAGTTTTTGTAAGTCCCATTTCTTGTATTAAACTTAACTTTATTCATAGCTCAAGTTTTCTATTCACAAGTTTTGGGACTTTTACATTATGAATTATGTAGAGGTAGGGATCGAGGCAAGTTGGATGATTTGGTTGGTGCTGTGTGCACGAGACTCGGGTTTGTGTTTAGTGCTTGCCTGGATCCTAAGGACCAGTTCATGGAGCATGTAACCTGGCTTTACCGTGCCAACCACATGCTGAGATGGGGCAGCTTGGCCAATTAATTAGGTGTATCTACGACGTAGTATGGCTGTTTGGATGGTGCAGGGAATAGGTGTCAGCTGGACTACCATATGAACCGCAAGGCTCAAGAGGGGGCCACTGCAGCGGGGTTGGAGCCTCACGTATGCTGTTAGGGGTGAAACCTCAGTGGGCCCACGCTCGTCGGGAATCCCTTTGTAAAGGCCTCGTAGTGATCTCCTGGCTACACACCTGGGAAGTGTGAACGTGGTTCGCGGCCACTGGCATAAGGGAGGTTCTCTTAGTCCACCCGGCAACGGGGGATGAAATCACTACATGTGGGTGCAGTGGTGCAAACTCTGCAAAGTCAAAACTGTCATGACAGCCGTGCTCACGGTCAAGAGCGGCTTGGACTTATTCATGATTAGAGGATGATGAATTTGGAAGTTGAGGATGTTGAGCGGGGAGCTTAACATTGGAAATGATGTTATGGATTCCTTGATTTTGATGATGGGTTGGGAGATTGGGACCACTTCACCTGTGTAGTAATGTAGGTGCTTAATAAGCTAATGTGATAGGTATTAATTGCGTAGTGCTTTAACCATGAGTTCAACCTCTCCTTGCTCTAGCCATGCATGGCATAACTTTCCCACACTTGCTGAGTATCAACGGTACTCAAGCTTGCTTTTCTGTTGGTTTAAATTGCTGCTCAGATCAAGGGGATGACGTGGTGTTCAATGACCAAGACTTCGGACCCGAAGAAGGATTCTAGGTTCACGGAGTCCCCCGGGCAACACCTGTGACGGAGTCCACAAGATTTATATTTCGCTGCTGTTTTATTTACATGTTATGAACATATTATCATCCATCGAGACATTATGCTATGTAAGACTTATTTTATATTCGAACTCTTGGCTTGCAATAAATGATGCTTCACTATTTGTCATCACATGTATGAGAAAATGATCCTGGCATACATGTGATATTCACTCGGTTGCTCTTTGGAGAAATCGGGCGTGACATATATGTTTACAGTGCCCGCTAGGACTGGTCTTAGGCATGGGTACCCAATTCATGCCCACTAGACTTGTGGCCCAAAGATGCAGATGCAACCTGGCCTCCACTTCAAAATTCAAACCAAAACAGCCGGCTCCGCCCCGGTGCAGGCAGGAAACAACACGCAGCACGCATGTAGATCCACCTCCTCTGCTACCGCTGGTTGGGGAGAGAGCAAGAGCAAACCGCCATTGAGCTGTCAGATTCTTCTGGGACCACGCAAAAGCCTAGAATTGTTATGATTGTTCACCTGATTTCATAGTTCGTTTCAAATTTCTTGCGCTAAAATTTTTCTATATATTATTGTGGCATTTATTTCACGGTTTATTCTAACATTACTGTTTAGTCTTGAATGCTTTGAGAACTTACCTGCCTTCATATTTGGGTTGAAATAATTCACAAATTCACTAATCTTCTTCCTTCGATCCAGGGATGGAACCCCGTCGCCTCAGCACCACCAGGGCAACAGTGACAACGACAGAGGAAACGGAGGCCGCTCGATGGGGAACACCTCATTGTGGTGTCGCAGACGCATGTCAGACATGCCTTCAGGCAGCCACCTCATGTTGTTGTTCAACACTTCTGCTGATGATGGTGGGGGCTCCAGTTTGTCGTCCACAGGAAGGCTCAAGCTCGTGCTCGATGAGTGGCGCCTCCGCAACATCAGGTACCACCCCCTCCCTAAGGCTCCGCTAACATTGCATCAAGTTGCGTGCCTCCCCTTCCTCGTCTCTGCAATGAAGCCGCCAGCGAGTGACAACGACATACTCATCGACAACAGTGGTGGTAGCATTGGCTGTTATGGCCATGTAATTGGTTTGCTTGGCGTTGATGCTCCTATTTCACTGATGTGTACATTGGCAACAACTGTTCTGGGGTTAAATCGGGGATGTGTTTGTAATGTTATATACTGAGATAGTAGCCGTTTATAGATATAATGGACATACTCTGAGTTATTGTTACTTTGTATTGCCTTTACTAACATGATATCACACTAAATATTTTCCTTCCATGCAGGTGCTATCGTAGAATAGTGATCGATCTACCCCCTGTCGATGTCAGGGATAGCTTTGTTGACTGCCACACCGTGAGCAGTCAGTTCCTACACTGATGTGGTCTTCACTATTAGGCCGCCAATGTCCTACTTATGAAAGCCTAGGGCCACTGTCTTGATGGCTAGGCCACACCAGTCAAGTCTAGAGTAGCCCGAGACCAAGCTGGTACAGTCGTCGACCCCGGTGGTGGCGTCATTCGCGTGGCCATCAACTGTAGAAAAGGATGCCATCTTCGCCCACCTGTCACGTCAATAAGTCAGTGTGTTATGTGTGTGTGTGTGAAAGGTTACCAAGAATTGTTATGGTTTCAGGTCAAAAGTTATGATTAATATTGAGTGTTATTTTGGAAATTGTATGATACATATGAGAAAATTGAATGGTGCATCAGTTTATTTAATTATTTTTATTTAAATAGTATTATTTGCTCTTTTTAAAAATTCGGCCATTTCATTTTCCCCTTTTCCCCCTCTTTTTCTTGACTAATTTTATTTTTTTCTTTCCTTTTGTCCTCCCTTTTCCTTTTCTATCTCCTTTATCTGCACCCAAGGATTACTCATGAATCGCCTCCATCCTGCTTCGCTTCCTCGTACGCGACCCGCACCACCTGCCCTCTCTTTGCTTCCCTACTCCATCGTCCCTTATTTCACTTTCCGTCCCATTGCTCATGCTTTGCAGTCCCCCATCTAAGCAACCAGAAGCAGCCAATCGATCGTGCCTCTAAGCGCCGCCACCATTTCCAATTGGTACAAGCCCCAGGAGTCAATCGTGGTCGACACACCATTTTTCAGGTGGCTCTCCATCGTGCTATTCTTCTTCGATTCGATATGGATTGATTTTTGCAGTTTTAGGTTTTGGTTTCTTCTTCAATACAATTCATTTTTGGTTCCTTCAATTTGATTCTTCTTTGATTCAGTTTGATATTCGATTCGATTCTTGGTTGATTCGTTCCATTTCTGTTCGATTCGTTTCCACTCGATTTCAAAGGTGGACGGCCGAATCACTTCGTTCAAACTCTAGCAACACTTCTTTCATCA
Source organism: Neostapfia colusana (assembly GCA_030760725.1). Lineage (NCBI taxonomy): Eukaryota > Viridiplantae > Streptophyta > Magnoliopsida > Poales > Poaceae > Neostapfia > Neostapfia colusana. The sequence continues at coordinate 78,206,962 of JASWHV010000013.1, forward strand.
TGTGTGAAGCAATGACCTGCACTGGACAACGCAACACCCACCCTCCCCCCGCATGATTTCTTGTGCGCTGCAGACCGTGGGACACTATAGCATCCAAGTGTTTACCGCACGATGTCCATCACCCTGCTGCAGTGCCACCCCCAGTGCGCTACATCATATTTGGCGTTGCACAATGTTTACAGTGCCCTCTAGGACTGGTCTTAGGCATGGGCTCCCAATTCATGCCCACCAGACTTGTGGCCCAAAGATGCAGATGCAACCTGTCCCCCACTTCAAAATTCAAATCAAAACAGCCGACTTTGTGCAGGCAGGAAACAACACGCAGCGTGCATGTAACTCTACCTCCTCTGCTAACGCTGCTCAGGGATAGAGCGAGAGCAAACCACCATTGAGCTGTCGGATTCTTCTAGGGCCACGCAAACGCCTAGAATTGTTATAATTGTCCGTCTGATTTCAAAGTCCATTTCAAGTTTCTTTTGCTATAATTTATCTATATATTAGTGTGGCATTTATTTCATGGTTTATTCTTATATTACTATTTAGATTTTGAATGCCTCGATAACCTACCTGCCTCAAATTTTGGGTTCAAATGTTTCAAAAATTCACTAATCTTCTTCCTTTGGTTCAGGTATGGAGCTGTCAGCATCACCCATGGTAGAGGGAATGATGGCTGTTCGTTGGGGAACACCTCCTTGCGGTGTTGCAGACGCATGTTGGACATGCCTTCAGGCCGCCACCTCATGCCGCTGCTCAACGCTGCTGCTGATGGTGAGGATCCAGTTTGTTGTCCATAGGAGGGCTCAATCTCACGCTCGAAGAGTCGCATCTCGGCAACATCAGGTACCGTCCCCTCCTCGAGGCCTCATCGATACCGTATCAAGTTGCACGCCTCCTCTTCCTCGGCTTCACCATGACTTCACCGGCGACTAATGACAACATGCTTATCATGGACGATGTACTCCTCGATAACAGTGATGCTCTTACTTCACTGATGTGTACATTGGCAATGGCTGTTGTTAACTCCAAGATGTGCTTGTAACGCTATATACTGAGATAGTAGCCATTTTTAGATATAATGGACCTACTTTGTGTTAGCCTTTCTAACATAATATCATACTAAATATTTTCCTTCCATGCAGGTGCTATCGCAGAACAGCAATTGATCTAGCATCAGTTTCCCAAACATGCAGGGGAGCCCCCCCCCCCCCCCCCCCCCCCCCGCGCGACCTCTCCCTCCTGTCGTTGTCCGGGTTTGCCTTCTCGACCGCCACACTGCAAGCAGTCAACTCCTACACTGATGTGGTCGTCACTATTAGGCCACCAACATCCTAATTCAGACCACCTAGGGCCACCGTCTCATGGCCATGCCAAGCCAGTCAACCCCACGGCAGCTTGAGACCAAGCGTGTGTGTGTGTGTGGAGGGGCAACTAAATAGAATGGAATTGTGAGCATAATAGTTAACCATAGTGAATCATAGTTTTGTAACAAGAATTGTTATGGTTACAGATAAAAAAAAGGAATGTTAAGGTTAATATTGAGTATTATTTTTGGATACATATGAAAATAATGGAATGGTGCATCAGTTTACCCCTGAATCAGCATGGGCATCTGCTGATACCATCTCCTGCATCCATGATTACTCATGTGTTATCCTTTACTAAAGTGGCACCACATGATATCTGCCACTGAATCTTTTCCTTCCATTCAAGTGGTGATGAGAGAATGGCCACTTGGTAGGCCATTCCTTATGGACTGAAGAAAATCAAGCCCAAAAAAGCCCACATCACAGAGTTTACAAAATGACTACATCAATTCGACTTGGACTATGTTCTCATATGGAAGGTGGAGTTCATGTGAATATATTGTATGGACTCTGTGTAGATAAGGAAAGGAGTCATCTTCTCAAGATTAGATTTAGCAAGTTATAAGTAGAATCTAGATTGGAGGTCAACTCGGGTCATGCGTTAGGACCGTTGAACCCTATAGAAAGTTGGGAGAGACAACGAGTCAACATTCAATCAATCATCCAACACTCATACAATAGTCGATACTTACCTACATACATTGTTGCAATCTCGATATTAAGAAGAAAGCAATAAAGCAGGAGTAGGGTATCACCTCATCACAAAAGGTCTAAACCTTGGTAATCCTTTTGTCTTGTAAGTATTGTGATTATCGATGTGTAGGTAACTCACCAACTTCCCATGATCCTATTGGCAAAACCTATTGTCATGAAACACATGCTACAATAAGCACTCTAGGTCAGGGATTCACGTGTTATAATAGTTTCAATAGACACGGTCTCTATGCCGACTTGCTGAATTACGATTGAGCCATCCGCTTTGGCTCACGCGACTTTGTCTCTCATCACTCAAACCTACGGCCGGCATTCGCATCAACTTAAGGCATGAACATCAAATCATAAGGACATCATTGTAGTGGACACACACATTTCTTTCATTACTATAGAAGGACCAATCACAAGAGCTAGAGTACGATAGTTAAATAATCAGTTGAGCTCGTTCCTAAGTTCCTCTACATGTGAATTAGAGAATCGATCGTTATTTAGTAATTTAATTATAATTAAGAACCATGAAGATGACCAAAAAGTACATGCAGGAAGGCTTGGAGGCATGGAGGAACAGGAAGGGCGTCCACATCAAGTTGGAGGCCAAGTACAACTAGACTTTGAGTACAACTGAGAGCCTAGAAGCAGTTCATATTCAGACAGATGTCAAACTCCTTTTTGCATGTTCTACATATGCATTGGAAGATCCTAAGAGAACCCTTCCAATGTCACCAATCCCACATCGAAATAATACATGAGTCAATGGGAATAATCAAAACAATATTGAGTATAGAATCTGTGAGGTGTTGTATCACCGTCTATCAAGACATTGGGTCTTGTATCGAGCCCTAGTCTATTAAAGACGTGTTGAGGGGTCTTTAGCCAAACCTAAGGTATAAATACAGCAGTTGCCAGCCAAATTACGTGGATATTGCTTAGATTAACATGTTACACACCGTTTCACTGTTATTTGATTTGTTGAACCCCAACTTCAGTAATTTCATATTGTTTCTTCTTTGTTCTTGCTCTTGTTCTCATTTGCAACAACTATAGGGATTAGCCATCTTAGTGAGATCGATCGTATGTGCATGGCTCATAACCAATGAAGTGGTGCTGTAGTGAAAAGGGTTTTCGTGTTCTGCTCGGAGCCTCGGATTATCAACGTCAAGATTTCCACACTAATTAAGTTTTCTTTCAGAATAGATAGACTGATATATTCATTAAACAATCCATCATTCATACAATTCATCCTCTTCTATCACTTAGTCTCATTACACCTAAAATTTCTCATTGTGGCAACGTTAGAAAAAGAGTGTGCATTTTAGAAACCCAATTCTCTACATCCGGTTACATCGAGAGGTGTGTGCATCCCCAACTGAATGCACCACATGACCAGCTTCACTATTAAAGCGTTGGTCTTCAAATTATTTCTACCTCTTAGACTCTAAACATTAAGCTCTAACCATAAACTCTAACCCTAAATTTGAAACCCTAACTCTAAACCCAAAACCTGATGCTTTGAGATCGGTGATCTGGCCACGTGACGATAGGCTAAATGATAACACCCTGATAATTGCACAGATTACAAATACCAAAAACCACGACTACGACAGCACAGTACAGCCACGCCACAGCTCATGAATTCAAGAACTTCGGGAAGAAAGATCGCAAGAAGTCGCAGCGAGTAACTACCTCATTCTTCATCCTCGGGGACTCCAGCTCTGGACTCGGTCACTGCGTTTGGGATTTCATGGTTAGGGTTACAACAACTTCGGAAAGACTGCTGATGAGTGGATGGATGCTTGTGGTGGGGTGGGAGGAAGAGGGAGCGGCTGGGGCAAACTCGTAAAACTGAGCGCTAATTTTAAAACTCATAAAGCAGTTTCAGTTAGATACATGACCAGCTCCATGAATTTGTAGAAGCGCCCAGGAGTATAGGTGTGTTAGCTAATCTAGTTGCATGGTTCTGTTTTCCAGTGTTTGAATAAAGCTGTTGCACTTGTGTTAGGCTGCAACAAACTTAGACGTGTGCGTGGTTGTGTGCGTCTGCTTTCTGTGCTGAAAATGGCCACTTTGTTGAAGCCTGTGAATGTGGATCTTTAGAGTTTGTTAGTCTTCCATAATGACCAGGTAATGGGTGTAACAGAGGTTGATCAAGTCTGTGTAATTCGCATATAAATAGAACACAACTCGACAAGGTCTGTTGCACCACCGGACACCACAAAGCCTCTTTGTTCTTCATTCTCTGCATGCGAGATTCTGAGTGGCATCACTACTCCGGCGAGAGCTGGACCTTTCAGTGCGTCGCAGTTGATCGGGAGCGTGTTCTGGCTCCATCACGTGGTATCTGTAAAAGTCCCAAAACTTGTAAATGGAAAACTTGAGTTTTGAATTAAGTTGAGTTTAATTTCAAGAATTGGAACTTTCAAAAACTTTTTCTAAACATGTGAAGATGGTCATGAGCAAGCACATGAATTCAAGTCCAACTTGAATTCAAATGATCATTTAAATGTAAAGGTGGTCATTTGATGGAGGATGCAAACTGTGGTTGGAAACCTTCTCTTTGCAGCCACCAAATTAAAAGTTTGAATCCATATTTGAATTCTTCAGGTCCAAATTATGAGGAAGGCAAATTTTGAGAAAATTTGGAGGTGCTTTGATATGTACATCAAAGAGACTTGTGAATTTCATTGAAATTTGAATTTCAAATTTGAAACAGAGGTAAAACATGTCAATTTGCCAAATGGGTTTCAAATTTGAGCTCCACATGAGTGAAGTTTGCACTGTGCCAAAAATTGGAAGATCTTTTGGGAGGAGCAGGGTGGACCCCACATGTCATAGTGCCATTTAAACTTACACTCAAAGCAAATTCTCTGTTCAGACTCGAGCTGCCGAGTGTGCTCCGAGCGCCACCGAGAAGAAAATTGCTGCCACCTCCTCACTGAATTGAGCATCGCTGGAGAGCTGCTCGTGGGCCTTCTGCACCTTGGCGTCATCCTTCTCACCTCTGAACCGAGCTGTTTGTGTTTCGTCTCCCCCTCACACGCGATAGCAGCCCAGCACGCCGCCGCCTCGGTTGCTACCGGAAACCCATAAAAATGCGCGTGTGACATCGCCCTGAGCTGCAAAACAGCAAGGACCGACCGTCCTCTAAACTCCTCAGCGCAAAAACCACAGTTCCCGGTGTTCTCCAGACTAGGACAGCTTCCCCGGGCGGCGACCTAAAACAACCGCGAACCGGTGTGCATGTGGACATCCCCCACCGGGGACTTTCACACCCGAGCAAGGACACCGCCGGACGCGCTGTTGAACTGTGCTGTTCACCCCCAAACCACAAGCAAAGCCATGGACTACTGAGTGAGAATTCGGGAAAATTTTGTCGGCGGCCACAAAGCGACGTTCCGTGATTAAATGTGGAAAAGTGGAGGAGGAGTGAAGCTTGGATCAAGGAGCAAGAAGGCAGTGAATAAGCTTCAAGTCATCAACAACTAAGTTTACAATTATCTGATTTTAGTCACCTGCAAAACCAAGGCAAGCTTCGGTTTGCATTTAAGTTGTTTTATAAAAGTTTTACTTTGTTCACAATTATGGTTAGAGTTTGTATGTGCATTAGGTCAAGTTTGTATTATAATCCACTTGCATAACCAAAATGATCTGGAGTCAAGGTTAGAAAAGTGTCACCGCTGTAGAATAAGGCCGTGCTAAATAGCTTAGGACGTCCAGTAGAAGTCGAGTAGTTGGAATCTACTCGCGAGTTATAGTCGGGATTACATGGGTGTAGTTGGAAAAGAGACAAACTAAAGTTTATATTTCTAAAGATGAGACCGGGCAGGAGGGTAGGCAGCGAAAAGACGAGGTCTTGGTCGAGTAGCTCTGCCTGTGTCGGTTAAGGACTGATGCGTGTGCGGCACCCATGAGCAAGTATTGAGTTGTGTACCGGATGCTTACTGCTATATGGGAACCAGGAAACCGATGTACCAGGTTAACTTGATTGTAGAGGCATACCACGTCGTCTCGTTAGACCTATGAGCCCGAGAGGGCGTGACCGGTTCTACAGTCGAGTGTCCTGCGAAAGGTTGCCACATACGACGTAATGAAGGGCGCCAGATTTGGGTCTTCAGAGGCGGGCGTATGTGTCGAGTTATCCGGGTAGTGTTTGATTCGAATCACCGCCCCTCGCGGTTATTGAGTACCGCTTGCTCACTGTGTTGTGACGTAGTAATCAAGTTGTGTGAGAACAGTTTGCAAAGTTTTAATTGCTGCTATGATAATTGGAATTGAATGAAAAACCTTGTTTGAAGTAGATATAGAGCAAACTAAAGTTAATTTCCACCTTGGGACAAGTAACATTGGAATGAAATGTTTCTTGTTTGATTGTGGAGTTCCAATGTTGCTGGGCGCAAGGCACTACTGTGATGGATAAAAATCTGAAAGTTAAGGATGAACTTGTAGGCGAGTCTTTTTGCGAATTATATGTTTAGGTCTTAAGTTACTTTCATCTAGAGTTACATGTTTTAGGAGAGACGGTTAAGTCTTGCTGAGCCTTTGTGCTCACTCTTGCTATATAAGTGGTTTTGCAGGTAACTTCGACGCTTATAAAGAGGGTTGTCCGGTGAGACTCGGGGACTTACGAGTTATGTATCACATGGAGAACCCAGCCGCTGCAATGGCTTCGTGTTGCTAGCGAGAGGAGTCCGCGGGCTGGACCTCTTTTCGAGTGCTCCTTAGTTATTCGACGTGAGCTGTTTATAGACTCCGCTGTAGCTATTTTATGTAAATTATTTGCAAAGAACATTTGTAAGCTTCCGTTTTGATTTATGTAATACAGTTCTTCCTTATATGTGTGCTGTTGGGTGCCGCATAACACGACACCATCCAATGCGATTCCCTGGCGAGGTGCCCCGTCCCCATGATTGAACGGGTGGCGGTCGGGGGCCCCTGTCAGTATCATAGCCAACGCAGGGCAGAGAAGATGGCAGGCGGGTTCTCTCCGAAGACGACGACGTCCAAGGAGCTCATTGGTGGCGACAACGGCGACAACACTCTGGCAAATCCTTTCGGCATTGAGAGGGCGGTGCGGGAGTCGAGTGGTACACTCATGTACCCCATTGTGACTCGCACAAATTACAGTCAGTGGGCACTTGTGATGTAGGTAAAACTTGAGGCTCAAGAATTGAGGTATGCTGTGAAAACCGACAAGGTGGAACGCTGGGTTGATCGACTTCCTCCGGCAGCCATCCTGAGAGGATTTCCAAGTGACACATGTCACTAGCTGCGAAGCCGACAGCGAAACAAGCTTGGGAGGCTGTAAGGAGTATGCGAGTGGGAGATGATCGAGTAAGAGAAGCAAATGCCTAACATCTCCTGAGAGAATTTGAGTACATTGTTAGATATACAAAGGACTCGGTCATGCAGTTGGACATGATCAAGAACGACATGTGCGTAACGTGCGTAGTCAGTTAATGAGTGTGTGGTGTTGGCCTGTAAACCGGATCACGATCCCACATGATCGGCAATACATTGTACTCAATCCTCTAGATAAACAGAAGTGATCTCTAACGAGAGCTTGTGCTTGGCAAATACCCTCTCAGCTTTACTTTTACATGGTCATCAGATCCATGATAAGAAGCTTCCGCCATGTACGAGAGTCCAAGGTCCACCACCTCTTAATCTTCCTCCTCTCAATCCAGCATACTACCTACACCCACTACAGGAATTGCAACAATAGACGACGACCAGATTTTTTTATGACGGGGCCGTCGTTAATAAACTTATTGACGACGGCCAGAAAACACTGTCATCAATAAAGCATTTATTGATGACGGTTAACCTAGGGCCGTCGTCTATAAGATCTCGGGACTTATAGACAACGGTACACCGTCGACAATAAAGGCACGGGGTTTATAGACGATGGTGTAAGCGCACTGTCGTCTTTAAGGCCCGATATACTCAGCGCCGCGGCTCTCTCTCCCACTCGCGCCGCCGCTCTATCTCACTCGCGCCGCCGCTGCCGGAGCCGACCGCCAACCGCTGACTGCCGCCGCTGCCGGAGCCGACCACCAACCACCGCCACCGCTAGAGCCGACCGCCGTTGCTGCCGACCAACGACGTCAAGTACGCCGCCTCCCTCCCTCCTCCCCTCCTCCGCCCATACACGTGCAGCATCGGCCGCCACCGCCCCGCCGGCCCCGCCGGCCCTGCACCATGGCCGACCAGCTGCCGGCCCTTCGTCCCTGCGCCCCCGCCGGCCACTGCCGGATCCTGCGCCCCGCCGGCCGCCGTCACCCCTGCGCCCTGGCCGGCCCAGCCGCCACTGCGCCATGGCCAACCCGCTGCCCTTCGCCCCTGCTCCCCCGCCGGCCACTGGCGGCCCCTGCGCCATGGCCGACCAGCCGCCGCCCTCGCCGGCCCCGCCAGCCCCGCCGCCCCTTCGCCATGGCCGACCCGCTGCCCTTCGCCCTTGCGCCCCCGCCGCCAGCCCCTGCGCCCCCACCGCCACCCCTGCGCCCTCACCTCAGTAGCTACGATCTTAGCCCTCCGGTCGACAACTTCTAGCAAGTCTGTCACGCAAATAAAATACAGCTTTCAAATTTCCGCATTACAAACACCTCACGGTGTATTTGAGCAGGCAACAAGACAGCGATTGGTTCAGGTTGCGTGCACCAGATTGATCAAACAGTGCACAGGGCAAGCGCTAGATGTAAGATGTTGCGATCCTAGTTCCACGAAGCAATAGGCTCTAGGGAGAACAGAGACGGCAGTTAGGGAGGGGGAAGGGCAACGGCGAATCTTCGTCGAGGAGGGTTGGATCTGGGTGGCGCAGCGGACTGAAAGGAGGAAGCGAGAGATTGCAATGGAAGGGGGGTGCCTTATCTTCGGCGACCTTGAGCCAGGAAGCCATGGTGGGAGGGAGCTGCTAGACCGCCGGTTGGCGAGAGGAAGGTGGCGTAGTGTGACAGCGAGTTGGACGAAATTTGGTTGATGAGATCTCCGGCGCAGCGGTGGGGTTCTAAGCTGACGCTATGTTGGTAGAGTGGCGGGGGACGAATTGGACAGATCAACCGATCTTTCAAAAAATAATTTTATATTAACTCGATCGCACATAGAAAAGATGCCCGTCTAGCTCAGTCGGTAGAGAGCAAGGCTCTTAACCTTGTGGTCTTGGGTTCGAGCCCCACGCCGCCATCTCACCCCACCCCACCGCTTGTGTCCCCCCGCTCCGCACTCGACCGTGCAGCCCCCCCAGATTCCACCTGCGCCCGACCACCCCGCCCTGCCGCTCGATCGACCACGCCCCCGGTCCGATGGATCCCGCTCCGCCCGACCACCCTGCCCCGCTCCTACCATCCAGCCACACTCCCGCCTGCGCCCTGACCGACAGCGCCCCTGATCGGATGGATCCCGCTGCGCCGACCAGCTCTCACCTGCGCCCTGACCGGCAGCGCCCCGCCTGCGCCCTGACCGACGGTGCCTGACCAGCACCGGCAGCGCGACGCCTCCCCCCTCCCCCCCCCCACCCCCCGCATCACGATCGCCTACCCACCGAGGCGAGGCGGAAGGGCAGTGTGGAGCGATTATGTGCGCCTAGATGCCCGCCTTTTTACCGCCTTTTGTTTCACTGATGAGGACCATTTTTTGCTTTATTAGCACTTTGATTAGCCATTTTTGCTCTAGAGTTGATTTTTGCATGTATGAGGAACAGTGGCCTTAATTATGCATTATGATATATATGAGATTTACATTTTTGCTTTATCATCATCGTTTAATATTTATAATTGTTTATTAGTTAGTAATTTTATTAATTTGTAAAAAACGGGTTTTGGGTCGGCCTGGCCCGACCCGACACGACACACAATAAATGCGTTCGTGCCATATAGATAGTTGTAGTTGTAATGTATGCGTCAAGACGACACAGAAGCGAGCGGCGATGGTGAGGACGTCAATCAACCGTGATTGCGTGGACGGTGGATTCAGACGTGGAATTGTCATCTAAGACTGTCGGTACCCTCAATACGGGGTACCCCCGCGCACAGGGGAAAATGCCTAAGGACCTCGCCCTTCCCCGTAGGGAGAGCTCCGAAGGCGCCATGTGTCCAGCAGGGCCAGACCTCCTTCTCCTCAGAGGAGAGCTCCGGACCCGCCACGTGGCCAACTGAGCCGGACCTCCCCCCTCCGCGGGGAGAGCTCCGGAGGCTCCACGTGTCCTGCGGGTCCGGACCTCCCTCTCCTCAAAGGAGACCTCCAGGCCCACCACGTGGACAGCAGCAGCCGAACCTCCCCCCTCCGTGGGAAGAGCTCCAAAGGCTCCATGTGTCCCGCGGGGCCGGACCTGCCTCTCCTCATAGGAGAGCTCCGGGCCCGGCACGTGGCTAGCAGAGCAGCGCTGCCTGCCCCTACGCGGTAGGCAGCAAGAGTAAAGACACGCCATACCTTGCCCGTACAAGGTATTCAAGACCCACGCCTTCCCAAGGCACGGAGATGTGGAGCACGCCTCTGTCAGGTGCCGTTGCGCCCAGTCACATCGCAGACTGGCACGCCGTGTCAGAGCCTACCCGCCAATAAACACAGCGACAAGACATCCCCTGCCGCCCCTGCCATCATCAACCACTACGACTAGCTTGCGGCATGGGCAGGGCGGCAGAACGAAGACTCGGAAGCCTTTGCCAGAGACAACTACCGGCGGAACTGCAGATACGGTAGTGTGGCGGACCGGAATCCGCTCATCCAGGATCGCAGAGGGTGGTGCCGCGCGATGCGACACCCGACAGCACACGTCATAAGAACACAATATATTACATGGGAAAAACAGCTGAAACTGTACAACCAGCTACAAACTTCAGTTACAACTATTGTTCTATTACACAGCGGAAGACTACACTATACAACTCACGCCCGCCTATTTAGCAAAAATCGGTTGCCCAGCCCTAGGGCAACCCACACTAGCTGCACTCCTCAGCTCAGCGCGGCGTGTACGGCTCCCACTCAGCCGTGGTCCCCGACGGAGGGTAACCCTCGCCGGTGGACTCGTACTCCGAGTCCGTGGGTGGCTCCTCACCTGAAAACACTTAAGCAGCAACCGTGAGCACAAAGGCTCAGCAAGGCTTAACCGACTCACCTAAGCATGAAACTCTACATGAGGTGTACAATGGACATAGGATAGTAACATTTCAGCAAAACGACACGCCTACAAGTTCATCCTTAGTTCATCTTTTAGCAACAAGTTAACAGTTCATGAAATCTGAAATTTAGTAAGCAGTATTTGGTGGCACACATGTAGCAATACAATTATATCAATCAGCATCATTGAATCAACATATTTCATCCATTAGTCTACGTTACGATGCAGTGAACAAGCAGTACTCGTCACCGCGAGGGACGGCGAATCGACTCGATATACACCTGCAGGGAAAACCCAAAGAGCACGTCACGTACGCCCACCCGTGGAGCTGCACAGCACGCTCACTCGATGTCGTACGGGACAACCTTTCACCCAACAGCCCAAACGTCGAACCGGTCGCACCGAAACGAGCAGGAGGTTCCCCACAAGGAGCATCTCTCTATGCCCGTTGGCAGATTTCCACCTTGCTGCCCTCAACCTACACCTATAAATCGGTGTGCTATGCCTCGACGCCCGGAGGTTTAGGCTACATCGGTTTATCGGGGCCCATATATCCGATATGCCTTCGGTACGTTCAATACTTGTTCAGCAGGGCCGCACACGGATCGGTCCTCAATCGACACGGACAGGGCTGCGTACACAAGACTCTCTCTTGTTGTGCCCTAGCCCCTGCCTAGTCTCATTTTCATTACTAAAGTGATCTCACATCACTCAACCGAACCCGTCTGTCCCAAGCCTATCTCGCGAGTAGATTCCAACTACTCGACTTGTACCGAAGTCCTATGACTCATTAAGCATAGCCTGTCTACTCGAGGTCCTTGACACTACCCTCACTCTTTTAGGAAACTTTGGTTATGCAAGTGGGGTTTCATTCATCCTATACCTAATGCATATACATACTTCATATGACACATGTAAACAAAGTAAAGCTTTTAAAAAGGGTTAATGCAAACCGGGGCTTGCCTTGTTGCTGCTGGTCAGGAGTTAGTTCTTCGTCCGGAAGAAGGAAGTCCAGCACTTCCGGAGTCTCTTCTTCAACGGCTACACGTTAATGAAATACTACATGTTAATTTAGATGCAAATGTGAGTTTTAGAGTAAGACTTCTACTATTAGTTCTAATAACCAGCCTCTAACACCTGGAACTTTGTTTAAGAATTTAAAGATGAACTGGTGTTGGTGGTTTGGCTTGAACTTAATCACATGGTTAAATGCTAAGTGGTTTTCCCTCCTTTTCCACATTAATCCCTTAAGTGGTTAAACAGGACAGGGGTGATCTAGAGCTCCAATGGAGCTGAGAATTTTTGTGTGAATTCCTTGTCACAAGAAAACTCTCTGGACCAAACATTAGCACTTTTCATGGAGTGGTTTGCTCAGAATAATTCTCTTGGCAAATCAGCAAGGAAGAATTTATTCTGAGGTAATACCCCTGTTCATGCTCAACTTGATGATCTACAATTTCAATTATAGCTCATAGAGTTTGCATGAATTTTCCTAGCATTTTTGGAGTCAAGGTTTGCCCAGAATTGAATTTCCAAGTTTTGGAAATTCTCTGGAAATGTTTCTGCATTCAAATGAACACAGCACCTTCCAATTTGAATTGCTCTGACCAAATCGACTCCAAATGGTCTGAAACTTTTACAGGGGTTTACTAATGCCCTAAAGAACATTCTGGCAAAATTTGGGGATTTTTGGATGAACCAAACGCCCTCTAAAATTCTTTTGCTGAAAAGCTTTAAAGAATTTTCCAGAGTTAATTAAAGGGTTTCATACAAATTGGGTTCTACATTTGGATAGTACTCTATCAGAGGAATCCAACGAAATTTGTTTCACAATTTTTGGATTCTCCTACCCAAAGTTGTAGCTATTCAAAGTTTGAACTAAAAACTGAAATTCCCCAAAATGTTCAAATACTGGCTGTGGGTCCGGGGACAGGTGTCACGCGTCGGGGCAAGCCACACGAGGCTACAGGTTATTTCCCGCGCCTCCACACCAGATCCCTGCGCCACAGCTGATCAAATATTTGAAAAACCGTCGCTGACGGGCGGGACCCACCGGCCGTCTTCTACCTCCGGCCACCCGCGCCTGCGCGCCGCCGGGCTCGCCGGAGTTCGACGGATTCCGGCCTCCCGGCCATCCCCCGAGCTCTCCCTCGCCGCTAGGGCCTAATTTCCCGTGCTGAACACGATGGAACACTCTTCCCCGGTCGGCGATGGCTCTAACCTAGCTGGCCACGGTGCGGCGGCTCTGGACCGGTTCGGCAACGTCGCCCGGTCACCCTAGCCTGCCCAGACCTCGGTGGAACGGCGCTACAGCACCAGTGGACCAAAGGGATGCTCGACCTAGCCTCAAAACTGCTCGGGACCGGAGGCTAATGGTGTCTCACCGTGCACCCGAAACCTCCTCCGCGTTTGAGGTCGGAAATTCTGGATTTCATGCGGTCTACGTGCATATTTCCAACTAGGGTTGTGAAGGACTACTGATCGCCGGTTAGTGGCGGTCCTATGTGCAAGGTTTCACGGCCTAAAAACGAGAGGGACGATCGAATTTGGTATTACCGTATCAGAAGGTCGGATGGTGCCCGACGGCGATCTTTTCCCAAATTCGAGCCTGGTAGATCATCTCATGGCTTGAGCCTCGGGGACGAGCATCAGGGGCTCCCAGCGCATCCGAGGGTGCTCTAGCTCGGGCCTGAGAAGCTCTGGGCGGGTCTGTCCACGTGAGACCAGCTTCGGTTCTCCGCCGGACATCTCTGTTTTCTCGGCGCCGTTTGCCGAATTGTGCGCGTCACAGGCTAGGGCCTTTGGGGTTGCGGGGCTGGTGTGGTAGAGCAGGCACAGGCGCTGCTTTTCTGTACTGCCGGTGCGCACAACCGAGGTTTGGTTGAGGCCGGCGATCGGGGAGAAAGGAGTGCGGCGGTGAGCGCCGATTGCTGTTTGCGCGTGGGAAGAACAGCTAGCGCGCGATCAAAGCGAAGATGGCAACGTGCTGCAGCCGGTTTCCGGGGTAAGGAGCAGGCCAGCGCGAAATGGGAGCAGGAGGTGGAGCCTCGGTCGACGGGGGCGGCCGCTCGGTGTCGCCCCGGGGTTACACCTCGGTGGAGTGAAGACCAGAGAGAAACTTAAGTGCTAAGTATACTCATTCCTATGACATGTGGGCCCCACAACTCAGTACCTCTTTTCCTCAAAATATCTCCAAAGTTTGACAATTATCCAACCCAATTGTTTGAAAATTGGAAACTGAGCTCATTTGACAAGTTTGGACAAATTCCATGCAAATTCAAATATTCATTTGAATTATTTGCACATTTGACTTCCTTTGGAAAAATGGGCAGCAAGACTTTTCAAAAATTAATGAAACTTTGCCTCCCCACTAATTTGGACCTAAGGAATCCAAATATGCCACTTGATCCTTGTGTTAGCTGCTGCAAACAATAGTTTGGACACAACGGTTTTGAATTCCTCATTGTGTGATCATATGTGTATAAACCCTACTTTGTGAAAGTGAAGACTCTCCCCTCTAATGACTCTTTTGATGGAGGTTACATGCTTTTCACAACATTTCCTAAGGTGTCCACAATGAAAATTGTGGTGTTGTGAGATGAAGAAAAGTTTTTACAAGTCCCTTTTCTTGGGCTTTTACATCCCTCCCCCCTTAAAAGAATCTCGTCCCGAGATTATAAAAGAAGAGATAGCGATGTAATAGGGACTTACCCGTGTTGAGAAGCCAAGAACTCCGGGTAATTTGAGCGAAGGAACTCCTCGCTCTCCCACGCCGCTTCCTCGGCGGTGTGGTTACTCCAGAGTATTTTGTAGAACCACAACGTTCTGCTACGCGTGGTCCTGGCTTTCTCATCAAGAATTCCCACCGGATATTCATCATATGTTAAATCCGGCTTCAGCTCGCCGATGTCTTCGGTAGGAACAGCAGTTGTATGCTTCAAGCATTTTCGCAGTTGCGAAATATGGAAAATATCATGGACACCAGCCAGAGATGCCGGTAGCTCCAATCGATACGCTGCTGGTCCACACTTCTCGGTGATAGCGTAGGGTCCAATGAAACGGGGAGCGAGCTTCCCCTTCACACCGAATCGGTGCACGCCCTTCATTGGAGATACGCGGAGGTACACGTGTTCCCCAACATCAAAGTGCAACAGCCTACGCCTCTTATCAGCGTAGCTCTTCTGTCGGGATTGAGCGGCCTTCAAATTGGCTTGAATTGTCCGAACGCGCTCCTCGGCGTCGTTCACCACATCAACCCCGAATGTGACCCTTTCACCGGACTCGCACCAATTTAATGGGGTGCGGCATTTACGACCGTAGAGAGCTTCATAGGGTGCCATTTTGATACTCGCCTGATAACCGTTGTTGTACGAGAATTCCGCCAATGGTAGGTGATCATCCCAGTTCCTACCATGGTGGATGGCGCATGCTCTCAACATGTCTTCCAGGACTTGATTCACCCTTTCTGTCTGACCATCTGTCTGAGGGTGATAGGCGGAGCTCCTGATCAACTTAGTACCCAATGCAGCGTGTAGCTGCTCCCAAAAGCGAGATACAAATAATGCACCTCGATCTGAGACAATGGTCTTGGGTATCCCGTATAGGCATAGAATCTTTGCTATGTATAGCTCCGCATATTTGCCGGCATTGTAACGTGTATTCACCGGAATGAAGTGAGCCGTCTTGGTTAACCGATCAACGATTACCCATATGGAATCATGCTTGTTGGCTGTTAGGGGTAATCCCACAATGAAATCCATGCTCACATCTTCCCATTTCCAGGCCGGGATCTTCAGGGGTTGCAACAGCCCTGATTTCTTCATGTGATCAGCTTTCACTCGTCTACACGTATCGCACTCGGATACGTACTTAGCTACCTCCCGCTTCATCCGTGTCCACCAAAATTTCTTTTTCAAATCTTGGTACATTTTGTTGCTGCCCGGATGAATGGAGTATTTGGACAAGTGAGCTTCATCGAGGATCTTTTTCCTCAACTCCATATCTCGGGGTACGACTATGCGGTCATTGAACCACAGCGTCCCCTCATCATCCTTCCGGAAACATTTAATTTCTCCATTGTCTATCCGTCTCCGGAGATGTGCCATGCCTTTATCCGTTTTCTGAGCTGCAATGATGTCCTCCCTAATAGTAGGGATGAGGGCAAGGTTGTACAGCGATCCATAAGGAACCAAGTATAAACTTGGCTCTTCCTCCTCCACCGGTGTAATGGTGAGGTGATGGACATGTGATTTCCGACTCAGCGCGTCGGCAACCACATTCGCCTTGCCGGGGTGGTAATGGATCTCAATTTCATAATCTTTGATCAGTTCTAACCACCTCCTCTGCCTCATGTTCAGCTCCTTCTGGGTGAAAATGTATTTCAAGCTCTTGTGGTCGGTGTAGAGATGCACCAAGTTCCCCAGGAGATAGTGCCTCCACATTTTCAGCGCCAACACCACGGCAGCAAGTTCAAGATCGTGAGTCGGGTAGTGCTGCTCATGGTTCCGAAGTTGGCGTGAGCCATAAGCGACCACACGTCCTTCCTGCATCAACACGCAGCCAAGCCCAATACCGGACGCGTCACAATACACGTCGAAGGGCTTTGTTGTATCCGGTTGAGCTAAGACCGGGGCTGTTGTGAGATGCTTCACCAATGTTCGGAACGCTCCTTCACACGCCGTGTTCCAAACATATTTCTTCCCTTTTTTCAGAAACTCTGTCATCGGCTTAGCGAGCTTGGAGAAACTCGGAATGAATCTCCGATAGTACCCCGCTAACCCGAGGAAGCTTCTGACTTCATGGACTGAAGTGGGAGCTTTCCATTTCAACACTTGCTCTATTTTGCTTGGGTCAACCGCGATGCCTTCAGCTGAGATGATATGTCCCAAGAACGGCACTTGGCTGATCCAAAATTCGCATTTGCTGAACTTGGCATAGAGTTTGTGGTCTCGCAATCGTTGAAGAACGATCCGCAAGTGTTCGGCATGTTCAGCTTCGGTCTTGGAGTAAACCAAGATGTCGTCGATGAACACTACCACGAACTTGTCCAGCTCCGGCATGAACACTGAGTTCATGAGATACATGAAATGGGCTGGAGCATTTGTGAGACCAAAGGACATGACGAGATATTCATATAAGCCGTATCTCGTCGAGAACGCCGTCTTCGGGATATCCTCCGCCCGGATCTTGATCTGATGATATCCAGAGCGAAGGTCCATCTTTGAGAATACACTTGCCCCCACCAGTTGATCAAACAAGATGTCAATACGGGGCAGTGGGTACTTATTCTTGATGGTGACGGCGTTGAGCGGCCGGTAATCCACACACAGCCTCAGGGTCTCATCCTTTTTCTTCACGAATAGCGCCGAGCATCCCCAAGGCGAGGAACTCGGCCTAATGAAACCCTTGCTCAACAGATCATTGAGCTGTTCTTTCAGTTCCGCCAGCTCATTTGGAGCCATCTTGTATGGTCTCCGTGATATGGGCGTAGTCCCGGGTGCGAGCTCAATCTTGAACTCGACATCCCGCTCAGGTGGCATGCCCGGAAGATCGTCCGGGAACACATCAGGATACTCCCGGACTACGGGAATGTCTTCTAACTTGAGAACTTCAGCATTATTAATTGCTAAAACTTCCCGGACTGGTGTGTCTAACACCATGGAATGCGGACGGTGAAATGGAGAATTTAAGTGAACCGTCCGTGTCCGAGTCTCTAGGACAGCGCCATGGTATTGCAGCCATGACATCCCTAAGATTGCATCAATCTTTTGTCCCATAAGGATTATCAAGGTGGTGGGATATAGTTTCCCACCTAAGCACAGAGGTGCCTTTGGAATCATCATATTAGCTGAAATCTTCCCTCCCGGTGAGCAGATCATATAAGTGCAGTCGGTTGGGAAGACTTGCAATTGATGTTTAGCCACATAGGATGCACTTATAAAGCTGTGGGTTGCACCAGAATCAAATAATATGACGATGGCTTGATGGTTGAGAGTAAACGTACCCGCCAGCACGTTGTCTCCCTCTGGGGCGTCCTCATTGTCGAGGTTGCGGACGCCTCCAGTCCGCTGACCAACCTTCTTCGCCGGAGGTCGGCCTCGAGCACCGCCCTGGAACTGGGCTTGCCCGCTGCTCTGCTGCCCCTGGGGACAGTCTTTCGCAAAGTGGCCCGCCTGGCCACACGTGAAGCAGGTGAAACGGGGCGGTCCCCCGCTGATCGGTGGACGGAAACCCGGGGCGCGTTGTGGCGGTGGAAACGCCCGGGGTACCGTCTGCTGTTGCTGTCTTGGTGGTGGCATCGGCGGGCGGAACGGAGGTGCCTGAAAGGGACGTCCCCCGAACCGTTGAGGTCGCGCCGGTGGACGCCACTGCTGCCCGGATGGTGTCCGATACACCCTACGGTACTTCTGGGGAGCGCCACTCCCACCACTGCTAGGTGGAGCGCTGCGCTTCCTCTGCTCAGCTGCTAACTCCCGCTGAGCGTCCTCTTGCATGATGGCGGCATTGACTAGGTCGTTGAATGTGCCGCGGTTCCATTGTACGAGGTGGGTCTTCATTTCGGGATGTAACCCCCGATAGAAGTGCTCCCTCTTCTTCTCCTCCGTGGAGATGTAGTCTGACGCATACTGCGCCAGATGGTTGAAGGCACGGGAGTAGTCGTGGGCACTCCTCCCGCCCTGCTTCAGTTCCAAAAATTCTTGGAACTTCCTCTTCATTATTCCGGGAGGGATGTGATAGGCGCGGAACGCCTCCCGGAACTCTTGCCATTCCACGGCATGGCCAGCCGGACGTGAGGCGACATAATTCGCCCACCACACACCAGCGGCACCGTGGAGCTGCTGCGCTGCGAACAGTGTCTTCTGCCGCTCCGTACACGGGAGCAGCCCGAACTTGGACTCGATAGTCCGCAGCCAGTTGTCCGCCTCCAGTGGTTCTTCAGCTTCGGTGAACACTGGAGGGTGCGTACTCATGAAATCCGAGTACGACACTTCGCGGGGCTCACGAGGCCCTCGCTCTTGACGTCCTCCCGCCTGGGACGTATTCTGCACGATCGTGCGGAGCAGGTCGGTCTGCTCCTCACGACCTCCCACCAATGCCGCTATCACATCCGCTAGAGTAAGCGGAGGCGGCGGTGGTGGCTGCTGCTGCGGGGTGCTGTCGTAGGCCGGTGGCTGGGAGTCATCGCCTCCACCTTGGCTAGAGCCACCAACCTCGTGCGTGGTCCTAGTACGAACCATCTGCAACCATACGACATTAAACATCAGTCCCGCAGCATTTTGCATGCAGTCCAATAGAACTGGGCGTAAAAACATTATGACAACCAAAACATGCAAAATATCTCGTAAGTAGATAATGTAATAACTTTGCACAAGCTACCCCATTACCAGACCAAACACAAGTTAGCTTAATCCAACTTGATGAACCCCCTCTTTGGAAGCTCACCATAACTGGGTTTGGTCTCTACGAGACATTATTATTGCGTTGTCATCACGTATAACACCCTTAGGGTACAACACCCTTTTCAATGAGTTCAACCGTCATTCTTCTGTCAGAATGACCAGTTGCTACCTACTCCAAGTTTTGATCTGGTTCTGGGCATTTTCATGACTCAAGTTGAATACCAAAGTTAAAGTTAACTTCAGTATCTTTCCAACGAGTACTCATTTGCCCCCAGATCAGCTTTGATTAAAAAGTTATGTTAATTCAAAGTCAGCAGAATTTCTGGAAGGATTTTAACAGCACCTCCCTTGGAAGTGGCCGTTTCCAACCCTGATTTCCACTAAATTCTGTGCTGAAATTTCAGGAACTTTGAATTGCAAAGGTGTCGCACATATTCTACTCTTTCTAAGGATGTATTATATGACAATTTTAGATTTTTCTACTGGGAGTTTATCCTTGAAAAACAGAACAGTCCAGAGAATGTTTTAACACTGTCCTAGTTCTGGACAGTTACATGTCTCTGGGATTTAAGCCATCTTAAGGTGAGTTTCAGCTCTGGAAGTCTACAACAAAGTTGTAGAATACTTAAATACCTTTCCAGAACTATATGGCACACCTCTCTCGGCTAAAGACCTGTGAGTTATGCCCTGTTGAAGATCAGCAAACTTGCTGTCCCAAAACAGAGCACTCTGTTTTTCAGTCTTTTGGAACTACAATCATCACTATCCCAATCTTATACCCAACCAGGGTCCTAACTGTTGAACCTATAGATTTTAATTCTTCGTTTTCATTATACTCATGCGGATGCCTACAATGTCTCGGTACTACGTTCCTCACAAAAGAAAATCCTAACCGGATCATACCGGTATATACGTCTCGAGTGTGGCACTAAACGGTCTCTCGCACACGTATTCTACATGGGATACATACGTGGTTAGTACCTGCAGAAGACCACACAATGATGGTGCACTCAAAGTTTGTTCAATTCAGGCAGTTCCATATCTAAAAGTAAATACAAACGCCCGTATCATTGTCATACGGCCGTCCTTGAGCTAAGTCACGTCTCAAGGCACGTGATCGTGTTTCAACACCACACGACGGGGAACCCGAGTATGTCATGAACGGGTCGTCACGGTTGGGAATGTTATCAACCCAACAGATACCACCTACTGCCCTGCAGGGCACGCCGATGGCAAGCGCTGCGTATGTCCTCCTGGGCTATTTCCAGACGAACACACTCTCGCGTTACTGACCACGCGATGGGGTCTCCACTTACTTGCCTAATGCACGCTAGGGATCAGCGTTTCATATGAACTCAGGGACATGAAGAGTCCAAGAGGTTCATATTGACATCTCACACCAAGCTGTGAGATCAATCCCTGAACCACGTTCCTCGTCAGGGAGAGCTAACCGAAATTGAACCGCTTTCGGTGGCGTTCCTTACCATACTTACCAGAGCGTAGGTGTGTCGTTATATAATTGAAATTCAGAATTATAACACATAAGTTAGTCTTTGCCACTTTAAGTAACTATGCTAATATAGTCCTTACTTGGGCAACTACCGAATCCTCACCGTATACCTAAGTTTTTCCCATAATGCAGTCCTTTAGTACTGTGCTATCCCCACTGCAGCTCTGATACCAGACTGTGGCGGACCGGAATCCGCTCATCCAGGATCGCAGAGGGTGGTGCCGCGCGATGCGACACCCGACAGCACACGTCATAAGAACACAATATATTACATGGGAAAAACAGCTGAAACTGTACAACCAGGTACAAACTTCAGTTACAACTATTGTTCTATTACACAGCGGAAGACTACACTATACAACTCACGCCCGCCTATTTAGCAAAAATCGGTTGCCCAGCCCTAGGGCAACCCACACTAGCTGCGCTCCTCAGCTCAGCGCGGCGTGTACGGCTCCCACTCAGCCGTGGTCCCCGACGGAGGGTAACCCTCGCCGGTGGACTCGTACTCCGAGTCCGTGGGTGGCTCCTCACCTGAAAAACACTTAAGCAGCAACCGTGAGCACAAAGGCTCAGCAAGGCTTAACCGACTCACCTAAGCATGAAACTCTACATGAGGTGTACAATGGACATAGGATAGTAACATTTCAGCAAAACGACACGCCTACAAGTTCATCCTTAGTTCATCTTTTAGCAACAAGTTAACAGTTCATGAAATCTGAAATTTAGTAAGCAGTATTTGGTGGCACACATGTAGCAATACAATTATATCAATCAGCATCATTGAATCAACATATTTCATCCATTAGTCTACGTTACGACGTAGTGAACAAGCAGTACTCGTCACCGCGAGGGACGGCGAATCGACTCGATATACACCTGCAGGGAAAACCCAAAGAGCACGTCACGTACGCCCACCCGTGGAGCTGCACAGCACGCTCACTCGATGTCGTACGGGACAACCTTTCACCCAACAGCCCAAACGTCGAACCGGTCGCACCGAAACGAGCAGGAGGTTCCCCACACGGAGCATCTCTCTATGCCCGTTGGCAGATTTCCACCTTGCTGCCCTCAACCTACACCTATAAATCGGTGTGCTATGCCTCGACGCCCGGAGGTTTAGGCTACATCGGTTTATCGGGGCCCATATATCCGATATGCCTTCGGTACGTTCAATACTTGTTCAGCAGGGCCGCACACGGATCGGTCCTCAATCGACACGGACAGGGCTGCGCACACAAGACTCTCTCTTGTTGCGCCCTAGCCCCTGCCTAGTCTCATTTTCATTACTAAAGTGATCTCACATCACTCAACCAAACCCGTGTGTCCCAAGCCTATCTCGCGAGTAGATTCCAACTACTCGACTTGTACCGAAGTCCTATGACTCATTAAGCATAGCCTGTCTACTCGAGGTCCTTGACACTACCCTCACTTTTAGGAAACTTTGGTTATGCAAGTGGGGTTTCATTCATCCTATACCTAATGCATATACATACTTCATATGACACATGTAAACAAAGTAAAGCTTTTAAAAAGGGTTAATGCAAACCGGGGCTTGCCTTGTTGCTGCTGGTCAGGAGTTAGTTCATCGTCCGGAAGAAGGAAGTCCAGCACTTCCGGAGTCTCTTCTTCAACGGCTACACGTTAATGAAATACTACATGTTAATTTAGATGCAAATGTGAGTTTTAGAGTAAGACTTCTACTATTAGTTCTAATAACCAGCCTCTAACACCTGGAACTTTGTTTAAGAATTTAAAGATGAACTGGTGTTGGTGGTTTGGCTTGAACTTAATCACATGGTTAAATGCTAAGTGGTTTTCCCTCCTTTTCCACATTAATCCCTTAAGTGGTTAAACAGGACAGGGGTGATATAGAGCTCCAATGGAGCTGAGAATTTTTGTGTGAATTCCTTGTCACAAGAAAACTCTCTGGACCAAACATTAGCACTTTTCATGGAGTGGTTTGCTCAGAATAATTCTCTTGGCAAATCAGCAAGGAAGAATTTATTCTGAGGTAATACCCCTGTTCATGCTCAAATTGATGATCTACAATTTCAATTATAGCTCATAGAGTTTGCATGAATTTTCCTAGCATTTTTGGAGTCAAGGTTTGCCCAGAATTGAATTTCCAAGTTTTGGAAATTCTCTGAAAATGTTTCTGCATTCAAATGAACACAGCACCTTCCAATTTGAATTGCTCTGACCAAATCGACTCCAAATGGTCTGAAACTTTTACAGGGGTTTACTAATGCCCTAAAGAACATTCTGGCAAAATTTGGGGATTTTTGGATGAACCAAACTCCCTCTAAAATTCTTTTGCTGAAAAGCTTTAAAGAATTTTCCAGAGTTAATTAAAGGGTTTCATACAAATTGGGTTCTACATTTGGATAGTACTCTATCAGAGGAATCCAACGAAATTTGTTTCACAATTTTTGTATTCTCCTACCCAAAGTTGTAGCTATTCAAAGTTTGAACTAAAAACTGAAATTCCCCAAAATGTTCAAATACTGGCTGTGGGTCCGGGGACAGGTGTCACGCGTCGGGGCAAGCCACACGAGGCTACAGGTTATTTCCCGCGCCTCCACACCAGATCCCTGCGCCACAGCTGATCAAATATTTGAAAAACCATCGCTGACGGGCGGGACCCACCGGTCGTCTTCTACCTCCGGCCACCCACGCCTGCGCGCCGCCGGGCTCGCCGGAGTTCGACGGATTCCGGCCTCCCGGCCATCCCCCGAGCTCTCCCTCGCCGCTAGGGCCTAATTTCCCGTGCTGAACACGATGGAACACTCTTCCCCGGTCGGCGATGGCTCTAACCTAGCTGGCCACGGTGCGGCGGCTCTGGACCGGTTCGGCAACGTCGCCCGGTCACCCTAGCCTGCCCAGACCTCGGTGGAACGGCGCTACAGCACCAGTGGACCAAAGGGATGCTCGACCTAGCCTCAAAACTGCTCGGGACCGGAGGCTAATGGTGTCTCACCGTGCACCCGAAACCTCCTCCGCGTTTGAGGTCGGAAATTCTGGATTTCATGCGGTCTACGTGCATATTTCCAACTAGGGTTGTGAAGGACTACTGATCGCCGGTTAGTGGCGGTCCTGTGTGCAAGGTTTCACGGCCTAAAAATGAGAGGGACGATCGAATTTGGTATTACCGTATCAGAAGGTCGGATGGTGCCCGACGGCGATCTTTTCCCAAATTCGAGCCTGGTAGATCATCTCATGGCTTGAGCCTCGGGGACGAGCATCAGGGGCTCCCAGCGCATCCGAGGGTGCTCTAGCTCGGGCCTGAGAAGCTCTGGGCGGGTCTGTCCACGTGAGACCAGCTTCGGTTCTCCGCCGGACAGCTCTGTTTTCTCGGCGCCGTTTGCCGAATTGTGCGCGTCACAGGCTAGGGCCTTTGGGGTTGCGGGGCTGGTGTGGTAGAGCAGGCACAGGCGCTGCTTTTCTGTACTGCCGGTGCGCACAACCGAGGTTTGGTTGAGGCCGGCGATCGGGGAGAAAGGAGTGCGGCGGTGAGCGCCGATTGCTGTTTGCGCGTGGGAAGAACAGCTAGCGCGCGATCAAAGCGAAGATGGCAACGTGCTGCAGCCGGTTTCCGGGGTAAGGAGCAGGCCAGCGCGAAATGGGAGCAGGAGGTGGAGCCTCGGTCGACGGGGGCGGCCGCTCGGTGTCGCCCCGGGGTTACACCTCGGTGGAGTGAAGACCAGAGAGAAACTTAAGTGCTAAGTATACTCATTCCTATGACATGTGGGCCCCACAACTCAGTACCTCTTTTCCTCAAAATATCTCCAAAGTTTGACAATTATCCAACCCAATTGTTTGAAAATTGGAAACTGAGCTCATTTGACAAGTTTGGACAAATTCCATGCAAATTCAAATATTCATTTGAATTCTTTGCACATTTGACTTCCTTTGGAAAAATGGGCAGCAAGACTTTTCAAAAATTAATGAAACTTTGCCTCCCCACTAATTTGGACCTAAGGAATCCAAATATGCCACTTGATCCTTGTGTTAGCTGCTGCAAACAATAGTTTGGACACAACAGTTTTGAATTCCTCATTGTGTGATCATATGTGTATAAACCCTACTTTGTGAAAGTGAAGACTCTCCCCTCTAATCACTCTTTTGATGGAGGTTACATGCTTTTCACAACATTTCCTAAGGTGTCCACAATGAAAATTGTGGTGTTGTGAGATGAAGAAAAGTTTTTACAAGTCCCTTTTCTTGGGCTTTTACAGGTAGATGGCAGACCTTGTAAGCCCACCTTGTAAGCCGCTCGAGCCTTGGACTATAAAGGGCTCGGGTAGGCAACGTTAGCAAGGGTTCGCCTCTTATGCACCCTCGCACTCTAGCCATTCGACATCTCTCACCCTCAAGCTCAGGACTCCGGTTCTGAGCAGCAAGCAATACAGCGAGCATCTCTGCTCACCATGGACGTAGGGTTTTACGCTCCGGCGGCCTGAACCACGTAAAACTCCCCGTGTCAAGCTTCTCCCTCAATCGTCCCTAACGCTGAAGCTCTCCGTGAGTGACTAGCCCCACCGAAAAAGAACCTCCACGGGCTGCCCAGAGCAGGCCCGGGGGAAGTGTCGGCTACACACTTCGACATTTGGCGCGCCAGGTAGGGGGCTTTTCCCTTGTGCGACGAGCTTCTGCCGGCGAAGATGACGAAGCTTCCTTCAGCGGCAAGCTCTCCTCGCCCACGTTCACGACGAACGGTGACTAGCGGGTACTACGTCTCGCCACACTCTGGACGGAGTGTGTCGGCGCAAGCGGGAAGCCAGCAGCCGATCCGGCAGCACCGACTCCGGCAGCGCAGGCTCCAGCGAGCATGAGATCCTCTGCAAAGCTGAGCGTCTCCCACGGGGGCGCGCTAGCTGCAGCAAGAGCGCTACTGCGCAATCCACCTGCTGGGGACGCGCCTCAGTCAGGGACCCAGCAGTGGATTCGCGATGTAGACCGTCTCGTCATCACCGCCGCAAACCCTCGACTTCGGCGGGGACGACGTCCTGGCCAGCCGGCTGTGTCGCCGACGTGCACGCTAACGATTGACGGGCAGACGGCAGATTCCCGCTCCACCAGGCTCCCATCGGCGGACCTAGGGACGGAGCTGGAATGATGCCACTTGGGCAAAGATGCCCGAGTGTTCATTGAGCGACGACGAGAAAGGCGTCGCAACCAGGAGGCCGCCGACAGTATGTCGACTGCCTCGACCCAGCCTGAGGCGCAGACATTCGCCACGTGATCTCTGCCCCAGGCATACGCCACGCAGCATATGCCCCAGCCATATGCCCTGCAAATGGTACCCCTGTCCTATGGCGCAGCCTTGCCCATACCGGGGTATACAGTGCCAGCAGCGAACCAAGCGTTCACGGCACCAACGCCTGCAGCAACAGGAGAAGGATGTGCGGCCCTGGCGCCACACCTTCGCTTCGCGAGGTGGCCGTGAAAGTTTCGGCCGCACCTGCCCGAGAAGTACGATGGCAGTGTCAACCCAGCGGAGTTCCTCCAGATCTATTCCACCGCCATCTTTGCTGCAGGAGGGGATGAGGCGGTCATGGCCAACTACTTCCCCGTCGCCTTGACCGGCCCAGCCCGGTCTTGGCTGATGAACCTCCCCCAGGGTTCCATAACCTCCTGGGGAGAGCTCTGCCGGTAGTTCACTGCTAACTTCGGCAGCTCCTACACCCGGCCTGGCACGGAGCTCGACCTCCACGCCATCCAGCAACAACCTGGAGAGACGCTGCGCCCCTTCATCCAGCGGTTCTCCCAGGTGCGGAACATCACCCCGCATATTCAAAATGCTTCTGTGGTGGTGGCGTTCCGGCAGGGTGTACGGGACAAGAAGATGCTCGAGAAGCTCGTGACCAGAGAGGTTCGTGACGTCTCAGAGCTCTTCAGCCTGGCGGACTAGTGCGTCAGGGCAGGAGAAGGGCGGAACTGGCACTCACTGCCAGCCTCCGAGTCAGGAGGACATCCCGGATGTGGCGCTGCTTCCCACGGAAGCAGCAAGAAGATCAAGAAACGGGGCGGTGGCCAGATGAAGCCACCGACCGCAGCTCCTTTTGCTGCAGCAGCAGCACTCAGTGGAGCTCGGGGGCCATGCCCCGATAAGAGGCAGCGTCAGTCACCAGCTCCAGATGGTGACCAAGGCAAGCCATGCCCCGTGCACAACACCAGTTACCATACTGCTGCTGAGTGCCGGGAGATTCAGAAGCTAGTGGAGCGCTTCTGCAAGGGAAAGCAACTGCGAGCTGATGCCCCTCCCTTCCGTCAAAGGGAGGGCAAGCAGAAGGTCGACGCTCAAGACAACACCGAGCACCAAGTGGAGTTCCAGGAGCCTCAGCGCGCCGTGAAGGCGGTGCGCAACCATGAGGACTCCAGCTCCAGCGATGACGAGCGCCGGAAGATGCTCTACGTCATCTACGGCGGGTCCGCTGACCCCTCGTCCCGAAGCGCAGTTAAGACTCTGCACCGAGCGGTAGCATCGGTGGCTCCCCTCCCAAGTGCCGCGCCGCACCTCAAGTGGATGGGAACCCCCATCAGCTTCGATGCCACCGACTGCCCCAGGAACATGGCTGGGGCCGGCCAACTACCGCTCTTGGTAGCATCCACCATCGCCAACGTGAGGATGTACCACATTCCGGTAGATGGCGGGGCTGGGCTGAACCTCATCAGCCGCGCAGCTTTCCAGAAGCTGCAGATCCCGATGGCCAAGCTCACCCCATCGAGACCGTTCTCAGGGATAGGGCCGGAACAAGTCGTTCCCTACGGCAACATCAGCCTTCCGGTGACCTTTGGGGCACCGGACAGCTATCGGACAGAGTACGTTCTGTTCGACGTAGCGGAGATCGACCTCCCCTTCAACGCCATAATCGGCAGGCCAGCCCTGTACCGATTCATGGCAGTAGCCCACTACGGCTACCTTGTCTTGAAGATGCCAACACCAACAGGCATCCTCCGGATTCGTGGAGACCGCACTGCTGCAGTGTCAGCCTTGGAAAAGCTCCAGGCACTTGCAACAGCTCGAGCACCAGCCCCTGGCAGTGCAGAACCGGACCAGCTCCACCCGAGTGCACGCCACCGTGCCTCTACCACAGCACCCCGTGTGCAACTCCTCGACGAGGGCGATGTCCCCCTGAAGGTCGTCCAAGTCGGCGCCGATGCTGCCCATACCACCCGGGTAGCCGGGGGCCCAGATAGCAAATAGGAAGACGCGCTCATCACCTTCCTCCGGCACAACGTCGACGTGTTTGCATGGCAGCCGTCGCAGATGCCGGGGATCCCTAGGGAGGTGATCGAGCACCACTTGTAGATCTTCCCTGACGCCCGGCCAGTCCAACAGAAGCCTTGCAAGCAGTCCATCGAGCGGCAGAACTTCATCCGAGAAGAAATCAAGAAGCTGCTGGACGCTGGCTTCATACGGGAAGTCCACCACCCCCGGTGGTTGGCGAACCCTGTCGTCGTCCCGAAGGCCGTCGGTAAGCTCCGGATGTGCATTGACTACACCAGTCTCAATAAGGCATGTCCCAAAGATCCATTCCCTCTCCCTAGAATAGATCAAATAGTAGACTCGACATCAGGCTGTGATATGTTGTGCTTCCTAGATGCCTACTCGGGTTTCCATCAGATCCCTATGTCTAGAGAAGATGAAGAGCACACTTCCTTCATCACAGTAGACAGCCTGTATTGTTATGTCTTTATGCCTTATGGCTTAAAGAATGCTCTTCCCACCTTTGTACGTGCAATGCACAAAACCTTTGGAGAGCTAATAAGAGACCTAGTCCAGGTGTATGTCGATGACATCGTCGTCAAGGTCAGGCAGAGTTCATCCTTGTTAGATAACCTGGCCCTAGTCTTTGACAAAATGCGCTCCACGCGCACCAAGCTGAACCCCGACAAGTGTGTGTTCGGCGTATCCTCTGGGAAGCTCCTAGGATTCCTGGTCTCACACCGAGGAATTGAGGCCAACCCAGAGAAGATCAAGGTCATCGACCTGATGCGGCCTCCCGCCCGCATCAAAGAAGTCCAGAAACTCACGGGATGCTTAGCTGCGCTGAGTTGGTTTATACCGAGGCTAGCAGAGCGAGCGCTCCCCTTCTTTAAGCTCCTGCGCAAATCCGGTCCATTTGCTTGGACCGACGAAGCTGAAGAAGCTTTCCAGGAGTTGAAGCAACTTCTGAAAACCCTACCCATCATGGTAGCCCCCGAGCCCGAAGAGCATTTGTTGCTCTACATCGCGGCAACAACTGAAGTGGTGAGCATGGTCCTCGTCGCAGAGCGGCCGGACCTCTCATCACCACAACCTGCTCCGATAGCTGAAGACAAGCACCAGGAGACCCCGGAGGTCCAAGATGACCTCCCAGACCTCCAGGACAACCTCCCGGAGGTCCAACAGGACCTCCCGGAGCTCCAAGACAACCTCCCGGAGGTCCAACGGGACCTCCCGGAGCTCCGGGGTAACCTGTAACACCCTCATTTTCGGTTTCTGCATATATTCATGTTTCATGAAGAGAGAACATTTTAAAAGAAATAGGAACAGAGAAAATTATCAGAAGATAGCCAATAAGAGCCGAATCCAGTTCACCGAGAGCGCCGAAGACAACTTGCCGCGGCCCGCTAGCCACGTGGCATGTTCGGAGCTCATCCCTGCGAAGTGGGGAGAGGTACGCCGTTAAACTGGCTACATGGCAGGCTCGGGGCTCATCTCTGCAAATGAGGAGAGGTCCGACCCTGTGGGACACGTGTTGCCCCGGAGCTAGCCTCTGCGGAAGAAGCAAAGGCATTTCCACAGGACACAAGTCACCTTCGGAGCTAGTTACCATGGAAATCAGAGGACCAGTCGCACTGCATACGTGTCGATCTCGGAGCTCACCTCCGAGAGGTCCGGTTCTATCGGACACGTGTCACCACCGGAGCTTATCTCCGGGAGGTCCGTCACTGTTGGACACGTGTTAACCTCAGAGCTCGTCTCTAAGAAGAAAGGATGTCTGGCGCTGGAGCTACCTTCGGAGAGAGGAAAGGTCCGACACTGACATGTGGCATGCGCGGAGCCACCTCCGAGTAAGAGAGGAGGTCCCGACCACCAGGATACGTGGCGCACGCGGAGTTCACCTCCGAAGGAAAAGGGAGATCTCGCTCGTTTGACACGCGGCACAACCGGAGCCCGTCTCTGCGGAAAGGGAGAGACCAGGACACGGTGGACACGTGGAGCCTCCGAAGCTCATCACCGAGGAGGTAACAAGTTCTAGGGACGGTTTTTGGAATCTGTACGCGTAGAAATACCGGAACAGAAACCGACCTGAATTCCACAATGTTACCGCACCAAATCAACTAAAGATAAGATGTTAGGATCCAACGACGATCTGAATAGGACTCTTATTCAGGATATAATCAGATTAGGACTCTTCTCTTCCCGATTATAAATAGAAACCAGAACCTCTGGCCGAAACCACAAACTTCTTTTCCAACTCCTGAGCCGACGACTTAGAGCCCTAGTCCCAAACCGCCAAGTAAACCATCGCTGAAGCACGACAAGGAAGATCGCTGGAGGAAAGCCCAATGATCTAAGGAGGACCTCGAGACCGAGAAGAATGTAAGGTAGGTCTCCAATACCACCTTACGACATCGTTGTGTTTTCTTTGCATCTGTTCTTTGGTTCCTTCGAACAGAAGCCTTCTCGTGGACAGATCACTTGATGATCAGGTTGATCTAAAGACAAGATCATCGCCACATCCACCTTTGATCCGAACACCTCTGTTCATCATAAAATCTATGCAAGCCATGCAAGAACACGTGCAAACCAATCTAATAAAACTAATCATAGGATAGCATGCATATGCATCATCGCATCTAGTTTACGGTTTGTGCATGATATTGATTGCTGTGAATCTTGTATGCATGTGATCCTACATAGCGGGACAAGCTCAGGAAGCTGTCTACGACGAGCTGCAGCAACAAGGTTTTGAGATCCAAGAACAACCGCAACCTCAAGAACAAGGCAAGTGCTCCTTGACCATATTTATCCTATGTTTTGGGTTAAACTGATTTGTTTTGCAAAAGGGTGTATATGCTGAGTCAAAAATGATGGGAAACCCTTTTACAGGAGTTTACTAGTTTTGGTTAAACCACCCTTGTCGCCAGGGAAGTTTATGAGTCGGGTATGGTTTTTATTTTTATGCTTCGCTGAGTCCATGGGATTGGGAAGCGAGATAGATGTGTCTAGCTAACTGCACTCGTAATGATAATGAGAAACTGATGTTGTTAATGAACATGGATCGGAGGGAGATCTAGGCAAGACTGGGTTTGTGAATGGGGTAGCATGGGATGGTGGTTTACTTGCCGTAGATCTAAGGACCGGTTCATGCATGCACATGCCAGGATAACAGTGCCACCACAAGGCCAAGTATGGGTGCGGCTTAGCTGGGTAATTAGGTAAGTTTCTAGAGTGTTATGGACTGTGGAAGGTGCGGGGAATGGGGGTCGAGTGAGGACTGTCCTGGGAACTGCATGGCACAAGAGGGGGCCCGTGGGTGGGAGAATTGGAGATTCTAGCCTGCCGGTGAAACCTTAGTGAGTCCATACATCTAGTAACCCTTTGTAAAGGCTATTTTGTGATCTCTTGACCATACACCAACGGTTGTGTACTGGTATAATGGAGGTTCTGCAGTCGCCGACGGGTGACGAAATCACAAACTTGTTGGTAAAGAGGTGCAAACTCTGCAGAGTCTAAAACTATCATGATAGCCGAGCTTACGGTCACGAGCGCCTGGCCAACTGCCATGATTAGTTGGGATGGTTATTGGGATGGTTCTTTGTTATGGCTATTGATTTTGGTTATGGTTTGGTTTTGGGACTGTTGAGTCCGGGTGATAAGATGGTTGCATGACTGTTGAGTCATGGCAACGAGATTGGTCTCGGTGTGAGACGAAGTTGTTTATGAGATAAGATGGTAGCGAATACGAGAAGGTATTCGTGAGATGGTAGCAAATACGAGGAGGTATTCTTGAGCAAGAATGAAGTTGGTTAATGTTCGGGTGGCACATGGAAAGTGATGGAGGTATGTTGGTAATTTAATACATGCTGGGATTACATTCATCTAAAGTTAAGTTGCTGTGTTATCATGGTTTTTTTATAAATCTGCTTTTCTGCAAATGAGCCCTTTTTATACCTACCTTGTTATGAGCTACATATCATGTTTTTTCCCGCATTTGCTGAGTACATCATTGTACTCAAACTTGCATTATTATTTCGTCATCAGCAGCAAGAGAAGACTACTATGAAGACCAAGTGGAGCATTAAGGCGTGTGATCTGTTCTCAACCTTGCCTATGGAGAGAGTAGAGATGGAGCCACTTCTGCTTAGATTTGCTTCCGCATTAGTTAAATTGCTTCCGCATTAGAATAAATACTTCCGCTACGTAGAAATAAAGACTTCCGCTGTGAGCATGAGTCCAAGACTCATGAGACATTGTAATAAACTCTGTTATTCATGGTTATATATATTTTGAATTCAGTTTGTAGAATATATGTGTATGTGTGATGAACATCCTGGGCACACATATGCATTAGTTCTCAGTTCCGTGGTTTTCCACAGAATTGAGGGCGTCACATAACCCCCCAGAGACCAACAAGAACCTCCAAGGAGGACAAGACGTCCTCCCGAGGGTCCAGGATGGCCACCTGGAAAACCAGCGGGATCTCCCGGAGGTCCAAGGCGGCCTAGGAACCTTCGAGCCCCAGCTCCCGGAGGCTCCCCCAGACCCACCTACCTCCGGTAGGCCTGAGCCAATGGATGAGGACATCTCAGGCCTGGGAGGGAGGGTCCGGACCATCCAGAGGCATGTCTATTACATCAGCGAAGTCCTCCACGACGCCAAGACAAGATACCTGGAGGTCCACAAGCTACTGTATGCAGTGCTCGTGGCATCTAGGAAGCTCCGCCACTACTTTCAAGCCCACCAGATCTCGGTGGTCACCTCCTACCCGCTGAAGGCGATCCTTCACAGCCCTCACGCGACCGGCAATGTCGCTAAATGGGCAGCGGAACTGGCGGAGTTTGAGCTGGACTTCCTTCCTCGCCATGCAATCAAGAGCCAAGCACTGGCTGACTTCGTGGCCGAGTGGACGCCAACAAAGGCCGACCCACGTGGCCACGAAGACGGTGAACCGAAGCACCGAGCTCCGGTCTTCACCGGGCCTCACTGGACGCTCTTCTTCGACGGCTCCTCGCGAAAGCAGGGGCCGGTGCCAGCGTACTGCTTCTCATGCCATCGAGGGAGCAGTTTGGGTACATGGTACATCTCAATTTCAAGGCAACCAACAACATGGCAGAGTATGAAGCACTCATCTTTGGCCTAAAGACAGCCTGTCTCTGGGCGCTCGCCAGTTGTTGGCACAGGGCGACTCCCAGCTAGTCATCAAGCAAGTTAAGGGTGAATGCTCCTGCAATGACCCACAGCTAGCTGCTTATCTGCTCCACGTGCAGATGTTGGAGAAAGACTTCCTCGCCTTGGACCTGCGCCATGTACTGCGCGCTGGCAATGCCGCAGCTGACGACCTCTCAACGAAGGCCTCCACCGGAGCCTCTGTGCCCGAAGGAGTCTTCAAGAGGACGTTGCTGCGGCACACAGCCAGGCCTGCCGAGCCGGGCGAAGGGGGCTGGACCAGCACATCGAAGCTGGCGGTCCCAGCGGCCCTGCAGCCATGGACGCCGCCAAGGATCGTAAGCGTCACTGGGGACTCCGTGCAACCCAGCGCTCAAGATCCAGAAGCTCAAGTCAGACCCGATGCATGGATCACGAAGATCCGGGACTACTTGAAAGACAACATCCTCCCTGATGAACGTGTATCCGCTGAACGGATCGTGCGCATGGATAAAAGGTACGCGCTGGTAGAAGGGGATCTCTACCGGCGTAGCGCCAACCACGTCCTATTGCAGTGCATAACCCAGGGGAAAGGCTGCGACTTGCTCGCTGAGATCCATGGAGGCGAATGTGGGAGTCACTCTTCCTCACGCACGCTCGTCGGTAAAGCCTTCCGGCATGGCTTCTACTGGCCGACAGCACTCCACGATGTCGTCAAGCTGGTCGAGAGCTGCAAGGCGTGCCAGTAACACGCCAAGCAGATCCACACACCGGCTCAGGCGGTTCAGATGATCCCGCCCTCATGGCCGTTCGCCGTATGGGGGTTGGACATCCTGGGACCATTCCCCAGAGCCGTCGGGGGATTCTGGTACCTCTACGTCGCCATCGACAAGTTCACCAAGTGGCCAGAAGCCACACCCGTCGTCGCCATCAACAAACAATCCGCAGTAATGTTCATCAAGTCGATCGTCTGCCGGTTCGGGGTCCCGAACAGAATCATCACTGACAACAGGACCCAGTTC
Organism: Neostapfia colusana; assembly: GCA_030760725.1. NCBI lineage: Eukaryota > Viridiplantae > Streptophyta > Magnoliopsida > Poales > Poaceae > Neostapfia > Neostapfia colusana. The sequence goes on from JASWHV010000013.1 coordinate 78,241,441, forward strand.
ACCAGCGCAGCGTTCCAAGACTACTGCGAAGACCTCGGCATCCAGGTGTGCTATGCCTCCGTTGCTCACCCAAAGAGCAATGGGCAAGTTGAGAGGGCCAACGCCGAGATTCTTCGGGGCCTCAAGACTCGCACCTATGCCGGCTTGAAGAAACATGGCGCCAAGTGGGTGGACGAGCTTCCAAGCACACTATGGGCTAACCGGACATCCCAGAGCCGGGCCACCGGAGAGACACCCTTCTTCATGGTGTATGGGGCCGAGGCTGTGCTTCCCCCAGAGATCACCATGGGGTCCCTCCTTGTTTGAGCTTACGACGAAGCCGCGCAGGACAACCTTCGGCGTGAAGACATCGACCTTGTCGACGAGGCTCGATTGCATGCAGCACTCCACAACGTACGGTACCGACAAGCGCTCCGGCGCTATCACCAAAGGCCTGTGCGTGTCCGGGAGCTACAGGAAGGCGACCTGGTGTTGCGGCGCATACTTTCTCGCGAAGGGACTGACAAAATCTCCCCCAGCTGGGAAGGTCCCTTCCGAGTCACGAAAGTTTGCCGCCCCGGGTGCGTACGCCTTTCCACCGAGGATGGGGATCTGCTCCCGAACCCTTGGAACATAGAACACCTCCGTAAGTTCTACCCCTAGAGCAATAATAGGACAGTCTCTTCTTTTTGTAATAGATTCCATAGAGTCCAGGAACAGCGCTCGGAGCAGCTAAGTCTCAGGAGACGGTCCAGGACTACGTTCAGCTTGGCCTGGTTCCGACCCTAAGCGCGTAGAGTCTTGCTTCCCTTCTTAATGGGGCGGGTCGTTGCCTCAATGTTTAGCCTGCCTTCCTCCTATGGAAATTTATATGGAAAGAAACTTGTCCTACTTTGCTCTTCCCTTGTGCTCATTTAAATTACGTATTAATTTTTATAACCGCACTTCCTATGTACGCTCACCATGCACTCAGCTTCCTTTTCCCATTCTCACCTCTAGTCGGCATTTGCTATCCTACCGAAGACGATCGCGTTTGAGGTACCTGCCGATGGCAAGGGGGCCTCGAGCCCCCGGCACTTCGCGCACTGAAGTTCCCAAGCCCCGTACACCGGATCAGGATCGTAAGCCAAATAAGACTATGAGATAGGGAAGGGGGAGCCCCAAGGAGAATTACGTTTCCCTTACTTGTGTGCAGGACCTCCCGGCCTTAAGCTCCCCGCAGGAGTATGGTAGGAGCGCCAAAACAATTGGCCACACCTAATAGGGGGCCACTACGGGACCACGTAAGACCGAAGCTCCAACGCAAGACCGAAGGATCCGGACCTCGCCCCCTCCGCAGGGGTGAGCTCGGAAGGCCCCACGTGTCCAGCATGGCCGGAGCTCCCCTCTCCTCAGGAGGAGCTCCGGGCCCGCCACGTGGCCTGTAGAGCCAAGCCTCGCTCCCTCCGCGGGGGTGAGCCCCGAAGGCCCCACGTGTCCAGCGGGGCCGGATCTCCATCTTCTCAAAGAAGAGCTCCGGGCCGGCCACGTGGTCGGTAGATCCGGACCTCCCCGTTCTCACGGGGCGAGTTCCGGAGACCTCCGGGACCCTTAACACAATAAGGACCCGGGGGAGGTGTCTGCGCAGGGCTTCAAGATTGGTGAAGACCTCTGAGTACCTTGCAGAGCTAAGGACTCGGCCAGGCCAAGCCAAGAAGAAGACAAAAGCACATACACAGAAAATAACGAGAGTCCATTCATTCAAAGCTCCATGAGCTGGACTACAGACTCAACAAAAAAAGGGAGAAGAGATACAGGGCCTTTTGGCCGTGGGGGCGGCTTCCTAGGAGTCCCCGGACTCCCGCTGGAACCTAGAGGCCACGAGGGTGGCCATGTCCCTGACCTCGGACCTGGCAGCTTCCTTCCGCTCGACGGCGGGGCCTAGTCGCACTGGCTCTAGAGAGAAGGAAGGGTCTTGGCTCCAGAAGCACGCCAGCACATGCGTGGCGACCACCTTCGCCAGGCCTCGTCCCTCCACCTCAAGCTCGTCGGCGATCACCGCTTCGAGCCAGCCCAGATTGGCACCGATGGACTCAAGCGCCGGGATTCCCCCAGACACCTCCTGCGCTGGAGCCTCCGTCCGCACTGGGCTGAAACCAAGGGGAACCAAGGCGGAACACGCCTCAGTAACAAAGCTCCAGACTGCCCGCTCGCCGCCAGCTTGTCCACCTCTTGGCAGGCCGCCAGCTCGCGATCCAGCGCCGTCTGGCGCTCCCGGGAGGATTGCTCCTCCCTCGCAGCAACATCCGACTCGCGGAGCTCCAGCTCCTCGGCCCGGGCCCTCAGCTCGTCCTCTTTGGCCTCCAGGCGTGCGGCGACCTTCTCCTCCTCGGCCGCCATGACACGCTCCCGATCTGCGATGGTGCACTCTCGGCAGACTACCTGCAGCTGCAACTCCTCCACGGCAGTGGAGTGTAAAATCCCCAAAAGTGGTAGCAAGGAAATTCTGCTCATGTGCACTTATGAAAAATGAGGAGAATTAAAACTTTGAATTATAATGGGGTAAGTTCAAAGTGAGGGTTTAGACTTCCCAAAACTTCCAAACATGGGGATCTAAATGCACAGCTTGGATCTTCATAGTCCAAATATTCACCCTTCGAAATTTCAGCTCATTTGGAGGAGTTTCAATATTTGTTTGGGATTAAAGGAGAAGCCCTCTAATCTGAAATTCAAATTCAGTTTCAAATCTCAATTTCCCCAATTTGCAAATTTGGTTCCACAAATGTGATCTCCACATTTGAATTAGCAGCCACGCCAAAATTCAGAATTATTTGAGTTGGTTTGATATGCTTTTGGAACAATGCAAAAGGAAAGATTCAAATTCTAATTCAAATTCAAATAACCAAAGTCAGTTCAAATTCCACACTAGAATTCAAATCATTTGAATTAAAATATTTCAAACCATGACTTTGGGAGGAAGCAAAGGATTTAATTTAGAGAAAAATATCAGAGCTATTAGGTGAGGTGGGACCCACATGGCAGTGACACATGAAATAACAGGGGCAATTTTCTTCTGTTTGAGTCCTTCTCGAGCTGCCACCGTTCTGCATCTCCTCTCCACCGAGCTGCTTGCTTCAGCTTGCTCCCGAAGGCAGCACTTCATGTGTGTATTGCTATCAAAGCAGAGGCACAACTCCAGTTTTTCTCCTCTGCACACTGAAGCTTTCATCCGTGCTCCAGCGCGCAGCGAAGAACCACTCTGCCCCTCTGTGCTCATGCTTCAGCACCCTCCAGCCCTCCCACAGTGGTTGATCGCCCCAGGAGCTGCGCCAGCGACCCCTCAACGTGTTCCACCGCTCCTCAGCTCATCCCCGAGCTCCCCTCGCAGTTCCCAACCTGTTTTTCACCGGGAGGAAACAGAGCACGTCGCCCCTCACTGCTCCTCGAGTTCCAGCCGCTCCAACGCCTCTACTGCACGTCCAGCACCTCCCTAAGGTGCACCAAGGTGTGTAGATCATGCTACCGCAGTCCCCTTGCCCTTCCCCATCACTGTCTTGCCGGAATTTGGATTTTCGCGCTGGTACACGTGAAGAACAGCCCCAATCCAAAACTGTAAATTCGACCAACGTGGTTGATCATCGGTTCTACAATTCAAGCCACAGAAACTAGTGATCCTAGCGCCCTCCCATGCCAAAGCACGCATCAAACCGTCCACCACAGGCCCCGGGCGACGAGAAATCGCCGGCGGCGGCAAAAACGGGTCGGTCCTCCGGTGAACCCTATGTTCCGGCCATTTGCTGCAAGGTTTAGCCTGCGTTCCATGTTCCCCGATCATTGGTGATACTTTAGGGCAAGGTAGCTCGCCGGGAGAAGCTTCGGACGCGCCAGAACGCGTTGATGCCGAGCTCCCGAGCCGCCCCACAGGTGCCGGCCTGTTTTCGGCCGTTTTCATGCGTGGAAACCTTGCCCGGCAGCTGCGCCATGTTCCCAGGAGCATGTAGGGCGAAACCGGAGCTAATTTGGTGGAGAAATGAGGGAGAACGAGCCATGCCACGATTTGAACTGGTGTGCACGCGCGCCTCTGGCGGGAGGTTGAAGAAGGACCTGACCAGTGGGCCCCCCTGTTAAATCTCTGTGTAGATTTTAAACAGAGAGCTATCACAGTTTGAAAAATTCATAACTTTGTGTAGACAGCTCCAAAAAGGGTGAGACAAATTTTGTATGAATCCTTAGGAGGAGTACTTTACAGAGGAACAAATTGCATGCTATTAAAATGCCCAGGAATTTCTGTAGAATTGTTTTTATTAAATCCTTTAGGGATTTATTACAGGAGCAATTGTTTATGAAATATTCCCAAATTTGGGTAGCTAGTCCTTTTCATAGTGCCTGAACTCCAGTAAAACTTTTAGGATTTTTGGATCTTATTTGTAGGGCTTAATCAGTAGGTTATCTCAGGATTAAATAAATTAGCTAAAAATCATAGAATTGATTTCCAGAAAAATGTTTCAACCTTCATACCCCCATAACTTTCTGTAGGGATGTCCAAAATTTGTGAAACAAATTTTGTTGGATTTATCTCAGTCAGTACTTTGCAGAAATGCAAAGAAATTGATCTGAACATCTCTGCATATTTCTCCAAGATTCATCAAAATTAAATTTTGGGAATTTAGTCCAGAATATTTCTGTTATGGAATTTCTTCAAATTTGACCAGGAAGATCATGACATTACTGATCTCCAGTAAAAATTTGAGCTTCATTGGAGTTCATTTGCTAGGTCCAATTACCTTCCAAAGTTCAGCCTTTATTTGAAATTCAAATTTAAACAGAAACTTTTCAGAACTCCTGTCCAACTTAAAAAATTCATATCTCTCTGATGGTAGCTCCAAAAATGGTGAAACAAATTTTATTAGAACCATGGAGACTTACCCTAATCAGATCTTCCACTATTAGCTATGTCAAAGCTCCTGAATTAGGCTCAAAATTCAGAGAAGCATTGTACTTGTAGGAATTTTAAAGACTACATTGTGCAATGACATGTCTCCAAATTTGGCTCAAATCATCCTTAGAGAGTCTAGTATCTACTGTAAAAATACCAAAGCCAATTAAGGATCCTAAATAGCAATAGCTATGAATAGTAGTTTAATTCTTATAAATCCTTAATACTTACACATGTATTTTACTTACATTTCATAATAGTGACCGAAGTTGAGGACGCACCGGAGCCCTTGGACGTCCTCCCACCAGAAGCTCACTTCTTCTCTGACTCGCAACCAGGCAAGCCCCGGTTTGCACTTAAGTACCTTTTATAAAATTCTTTATTTGTATCACTTATGTCTAGGGTGAATGTTTGCATTAGAGTTAAGGTGTTTGAAACCCCACTTGCATAACCTTTTAAATCCTATGAAGGGTTGGGTAGCTTACAGAGCCGACGAGTAGACAAGGCCCCGCTAATATGCTTAGGACCTCGGTAGAAGTCGAGTAGTTGGAATCTACTCGCGAGGTAAGGTTTATCACACGGTTTGGTCAGAATAGAAAATGGCTTAAGAGTGGTAAAAATAAGACCCAGCAGGGGGGATAGGAAGCAGTGAGCGGAGGTCTCACGTGCGTAGCCCTGTTGGTGTCGATTGAGGACCGAGTCGTGTGCGGGCCTGCTGAACAAGTATCGAACAGTACCGGATGGCATACTGACATAAGCAGGAAACCGATGTAAATGGTTAACCTGGGTGCCGAGGCTTACCCAACCGTAAATAGGAGTGGGTTGAGGGTAGCAAGGTGTAAATATGCCGGTGGGCACAGTCACGCTCCACGCGGGGACCTCCTACCCGTTACGGATGGACCGGTTCAGTGTTTGGGTTGCCTTTGAAAGGTGGCTGCATACAACAGAGTAGGAAGGGGTGTGGAATCACGCTTCTGAAAGTGGGTGTATGCAACGTGTTGTCCGGGTGTCTCCTGATTGCAATCACCGTCCCTCGCGGTTATTTGAGTACCGCTTGTTCACTGTTTCGTGACGTAGTAAGAAGTAAAGTAAGCCAGTTGAATGATAATATGCTGTGATGATAGAGTAATGTTTTGGAAACCATGTTTGCTGTAGATGTAGAGCTAATTAAGTTTACTTTCCGCTTTGGGCATCCCACATCGGAGGAAAGCGTTTCTTGTTTGATTGTGGACTTCCGATGTGAGGGCTGCCTAAGGCACATGAATTTGCTGCTATAAAACTGAAAGTAAGGATCAACTTATAGGCGTGTCTTTATTGCAAAGTTCTTTCCTACCTTACACATCCTTGCACGTAGAGTTCCATGCCTAGGGTTGACGGTTAAGACTTGCTGAGCCTTCATGCTCACGGTTGCAATATTTGAGCTGTGTGCAGGTGAAAGTTATGAGGAAGGATCCGAGGACGAGGCGATGCCCCCGTCGGGGTACACGGCCGAGCTGGAGCCCTGCGCGCCGCCGTAATTCTCCGGTTACTTGCTGCTAGTGTGTAGCGTCCCCGGGCTGGACGGCTGCACTTTTGCATAGTTAGGATGAGAGGCTACTTATGTATATTACTTCCGCTGTATAAATAAGTTTTGTAAAAAGACTTCCGCTGTTTTATATCAAATAAAAGTTTGTATGTTGTTCTTTATTCTTTTTGTGTGTGCTGTTGGGTGCCGCATCGCACGGCACCACCCTATGCGATCTTGGAGTGGGTGAACCACGGGGTGGTCCCCACATGGAGCGCGCTTCGGCCTTGGCCTGAGCTTCGCGGAAAGTAGCGCGGAGCCGCCGGGTCTCTGAGCCCAGGCGGTCGATGGCCCTCTTCTGAGCGTCGAGCAGAGCCCCCACGGCGTCAGGCCTCGACTGCCTCGAGTCAAGCTCTGCCTTAGCCTCCTGGGTCTGCTGCTGCAGGAGATGCTCCCGTCTAAGGAGGCGCTCCCTCTCTCCAGCCAGCACCCCTCACTCCCGCTCAAAGGCGGCCTGGACCTGTCGGACGCCAGCCTGAGCACGCCCCAAGGCATCCCATATGGGCAGCGGGGCGGCGGGGGCAGGAGCCGCGCCCCTAACCTCCCCCGTTGCGGCCACGACCGGTGGAGGTGCTGGTGCCTCGGCATCTGAGGCAAGACGCTGACCCGGGGGGGCCAGGGAGCCAGCCGTTGCGCCCACAGCAGCCCCTCCAACCTCAGCACCGGACTTCCGGGCTGGCGAAGGAGGACGAGCAGGTGCTGCCGCCGCCACCGCAGGGGGTGAACCCGCCGGCACAGAAGAAACCCCCGCCGACTTGGGGACCGTCGGAACCACTGCAGTTCCCGGATGCTGCGGCACAAAGCCTCCGCTGACTGGATATGGCCGGGGAATAGGCTCGTCCCCGGCAGCCGGTGAGTCCCTGCAGACAAAGGAAGCTCTCAGGCTAAGAGAGGAGAAACGAATGCTACTTCTACAAGCCAAAAAAAGCAACACTTACTGGGCGGCGTGAGCGCTCCAACGGGCTTGGAGCCCCGGCCTCTGGGCCGGGGCAGAACCGCCAGGACCTGCAGCCGGAACGCTCGCTGGCTGTGGCGTCTGAGCCCCTGACACACTCCCGGGCGTCGCCCCACCGGCGTCCTTCCTGGAAGCCCCCCCCCCCCCCCCCCCCCCCCGCCTGAGGAAGGGTGGCGGGACGCTTGGGGTTCCTCGGACCGCCACTATCCGAGATGAGACCCGCCAGATGTGGTGGACCGGAATCCGCTCATCCAGGGTCGCAGAGGGTGGTGCTGCGCGATGCGACACCCGACAGCACACGTCATAAGAACACATTATATTACATGGGAAAAACAAACTGAATGTACAAAGTAGTACACTACTCAGTTACAAACTATTGTTTATAATACACAGCGGAATTCTAAAATATACAACTCACGCCCGCCTATCTAGCAAAAGTCGGTTGCCCAGCCCTAGGGCAACCCACACTAGCTGCACGTCTCAGCTCAGCGCGGCGTGTACGGCTCCCACTCAGCCGTGGTCCCCGACGGAGGGTAACCCTCGCCGGTGGACTCGTACTCCGAGTCCGTGGGTGGCTCCTCACCTGAAAAACACTTAAGCAGCAACCGTGAGCACGATGGCTCAACAAGGCTTAACCGACTCACGTAAACATGAAACTCTACATGAGGTGTACAATGACATAGGATAGTAATATTGCAGCAATTGGACACGCCTACAAGTTCATCCTTAGTTCATCTTTTAGCAATAAGTTAACGGTTCGGGAGTCTGAAATTTAGTAAGCAGTATTTGGTGGCACACATGTAGCAATACAATTATATCATGACAGCAATATTGAATCACAGCATTCCATAAATTATCTACGTTACGACGCAGTGAACAAGCGGTACTCGTCACCGCGAGGGACGGCGAATCGAATCGATATACACCTGCAGGGAAACCCAAAAAGCACGTCACGTACGCCCACCCGTGGAGCTGCACAGCACGCTCACTCGATGTCGTACGGGACAACCTTTCACCCAACAGCCCAAACGTCAAACCGGTCGCACCGAAACGAGCAGGAGGTTCCCCACACGGAGCATCTCTCTATGTCCGTTGGCAGATTTCCACCTTGCTTCCCTCAGCCTACACCTATAAATCGGTGCGTTATGCCTCGACGCCCGGAGGTTTAGGCTACATCGGTTTATCGGGGCCCATATATCCGATATGCCTTCGGTACGTTCAATACTTGTTCAGCAGAGCCACACACGGATCGGTCCTCAATCGACACGGACAGGGATGCACACACAAGACTTCCTCTTGCTGCGCCCTAGCCCCTGCCTAGTCTCATTTTCCTTACTAAAGTGATCTTACATATTAATGGTTAGACCTAAAGACATGGTTAAGTGCTAAGTGGTTTTCCTCCCTTTTCCATATTAATCCCTCAAGTGGTTAAACAGGACAGGGGTGATCCAAAGCTCCAATGGAGCTGAGAATTTTTGTGTGAGTTCCTTGTCACAAGAAAACCCTCTGGACCAAACATTAGCACTTTTCATTGAGTGGTTTGCTCAGAATAATTCTCTTAGCAAATAAGCAAAGAAGAATTAATTCTGAGGTAACACCCCTGTTCGTGCCTAACTGAGTGAACTACAATTTCCCTTATAGCTCACAGAGTCTGCATGAATTTTCTTGGTATTTTTGGAGCTAAGATTTGTTCAGAACTGAATTTCCATGTTTTGGAAATTCTCTGAAATTGTTTCTGTATCCAAATGAACACAGCACCTTCAAATTTGAATTGCTCGAATCAAATCAACTCCAAATGGTCTGAAACTTTTACAGGGGCTCACTAACATCCAAAAGAACATTCTGGCAAAATCTGGGGATTTTTGGATGAACCAAACTCCCTCTAAAATTCTTTTGCTGAAAAACTTTTAAGAATTTTCCAGAATTACTTAATAGGTTTCATACAAACTGGGTTGCATATTTGGATAGAGCTATGCAAGATGAATCCAACCCAATTGGAATCACCGAATTTGGATCTTCCTAGCACAAGTTATGAATTTCTAAACATTGGGCCGAAACTTGATTTGTTTTGCTATTGGAAAAGAACCTGGGCCCACTCTTTAAATCCCAGCCAGTGAGAACCGAGAACACACGGGCCACAGGGTTACCCTGCGCACAGCCACACGGAATCCTGGGCCACATTCAATCCAGTTTTAAACTCTCCCTCACTGACTGGTGGGCCCACCCCACCCTTCTTCTTCCTCCGAGCCCTCCTTCCCGCGCGCGCGCTAACCTCGCCGGACCGAGGCGGCGCCTCGTCGGCTGAGTGTCTCCGGCCGTCTCCCGGCTGGAGGCTCGCCGCCTGGGGGTTTATGGGGTCGGGAAACATGTTTGTGGGCTCGGTTCAGGCGCTAGAGAATCGGAACTGTGCCGGCAGCGTGCGGCGGCCTCGGGGGATGATCGGCATCGTCGCCCGGTGGTCCTAGCCTGCCAACGACTCAGCCCATCCGTTCTAGAGCACCAGTGGGTGCTAGGGAAACACGGCAAGTAAAGGCCGGCGCATGGCAACACCTCCAGGGGAGTTCTCACCGTGCGCCCGACCCCTGCCGCGCGGTTGAGCGTGGGACGACATGAAATACCCCGCACTGTGTCAGTTTTCTAGCTAGGGTTGTGAAGAGAAATTGACCGCAAGCCAGTCTAGGTCCTGTGTGCACGATTTGGTGGCCTAAGAACGAAGATTAAGGATGAATTCGATGGATTCTTACCCGGAGGTCCGAGTGGATGCGCCGGGAGAAAAACGTCAAATTGACGCTCGATGGTCCACCATCGGGGCTGTGGCTTGGCTAGTAGCAGCGTGACTATCCGGTGCGTCTCCGAGTGGCCTAGCTCGTCCGGGAAAGCCTCTGGTTCGAGCTTCCCACGGTGAGCCCGTGTCGGCTGTTCTTCTCGGTCACCGCCAATAGTCTCGGGCTAGGTTCTGGGCAGCTAAACTCGATTGTCTTCGGCCGGAGGAGGTAGAGGGCGAGTAGCTGGTGTGGTTTTTGGCTAGGGGGGGGCGGTGCTGCATGCGAGAGCTCGGCCGAATCCTCACGGGAAGTCGATCGGCGGCAGTCGGGTCGGTTCAGCGCGAGGCACAGGAGCAGTGATGATCTTCACGTGGCCGCGCGTGTTACCACCGCTGCAGTCGGTCCTCCACGGCGCGCTGGCTCGTGCGGTGTCCCTCCCTCTCTGGCGCGGGAGCAGGAGCTGGCGGCCTGTGTTTGACCGGCGTCGTGGAGAAAAAAACAGGCCACGCTTGGTTTGGAGAACAGTCCTCCCACTGACTTGTGGGCCCACTCTCCCCCTAATCCTCTTTTTCCAAATTCTTCTGTAAATATCTCAGCTACTTTCCATTTAATGAGAGACTTAGCCCCCAAGTATTGGTTTGAATTTGAGTTCTAAATTTTGAAATTTGTTTGCCTAAATTTGCAACACATTTGAACTGAAATTCAAATTCAGTTTTGAATTCTTGCAAATTTAGCTCCCAACAAGATGAACTCCAATGGGAATGAAAATTGGTGGGCTAACTCAGAAAAATGTGCTGAGTTTGAATATGAAGCTAACTTTTAAATTTGGGTGATGAAAGCTGCTGCAATTTGAATTTACATTCAAATTTGGCTTCTTTTTCAAATACCTCCAAAAGTGCCTCAAAAAGTGTTGGATTTACATGAAACTTGGACTGAACCTTCCCAAGACCTTTTAAGTTCTAGGGGTGAGCTCAACCTCTCATGTTCATGTGTACGAATCCCACTTTGTGAAAATGAAGGCTTTCCCCTCTAATCACCCTTTTGATGGAGGTTACTTGCTCTTCACACTTTTTCACAATCTATCCACAACAAAACTGTGGTGTTGTGAGGTGATGAAAAGTTTTTGCAAGTCCCTTTTCTTGGGCTTTTACACCGGAGTGGGAGACCCGGGGTCTCTTTGGGTCGCCACTCGCCAGCGCCTCCGGGAGATGGGCGCAAGGGTGCCCCGGCCCCTGGCTCGGCGCAAGCGACGCCCTCGGAGGAGACCGGACACGTTTCTTCTTTGGCTGCCCGGGGACCGGCTCCTTTCCCTTCCCCTTGTTGGCGGTCTGAGCCCCGCCGACCCGCGGTACGGGTTGGACAGCGACAGACGCCTCGCGCTCCGATCCAGAGTGCTCGATCCCGGGAATCGAGATGCCCTGGAGGGCATCCCCAACCTGACGAACGGCGATCCCAATGTCGTCTAGATTCGGCATCTTCCGCAGCAGCTCTGCCCTCCTCTGCGGCTCCAAGAAGAGGGGAGTGCCAGAGGCCGGGAAGGCGAGGTCGCCGCCGGTGACGTAGTCACTGCTCACCTTGGCCACCATCTCGTACAGCTCTTCATCAGAAGGATCGGAGCCGAGGCCCCTCTCCAACCTGGTGCAGTCGAGCTCGCCGGTGTAGTACCACGCCGGGCGGTTGCGTTGCTGCAAGGGCGCCATACGGCGCGACAAGAAATCCACCAGCACCATCAGGGACGTCAGCCCCTCATTGGCCAGGAACCAGATCCGCTCCAAGACCGGTGCGTACTCCTGCTCCAGCTCCGGGATCTCCTCCCAGAAGCAACGCTCGGTGGTTGGGCCGGCAGTTGGGAGCTGCAGGCGATCGTGCTCGTCGGTCTGCACGATCACCCAGTTCTCCCTCCAGTTTTCCCACCTTGACGCACCGAATGGTAGAAGGTACCCAGAGGCCTTCGGATCCTTGCAGCGATGCTGGAAGTAGTACGCCCCCAGCTGAGTCTTCAAACTGCGCCCGGTCATCCGCAACACGAAGAAGCAGCGGAAGAGCATCGCTGAAGCATGCACCCCCACGAACATCTCGCAGAAATGGACGAAGACAGCGGCCATCGCGAAAGAGTTGGGGGAAAGGTGGTGGAGCTGAAAACCGTATGTCTCCAGCAGCATGACGAAGAAGGAAGAAATTGGCAGGACAAACCCCGCCATGGCGTAGGAGGTAAAGAAGACTATCTCCCCCTTCTCCAGGAGCAGGGGGAGAGATCCCTGGCGGAGCCGGCTCTTCTGCTCCTCTGCGTGCCAGCCCAGCAGACTGCGCACTGGTCTGAGCTCGGCCGAACAAGCGAGACGCGACGGAGGCAGGTTGGAAGCCATGGCTGGAGAAAGCTCAAGGACAGGGAAGAAAAGGGCGCAAGAACTCAAGGAAGATGCAAACGCTGGGAAGTGCGAAGGGAAGCCGCAATGCGGGTAAGATCCCCTTTTAAACTTCCCAGGTGCGATTCAAAGCGATTCGAAACTCTTTGAAAACGCCACTTGGGCAACCGCTTCGGCTCCAAGACCAAGCGTCGATGACAAGTGGAACCAAGTCGTCCAGCTTGAGCGGTGGGCCAAGAAGTCAGTCTCCCAAGGAGACGAGCCAGCAAGACGCTTCGGCGGTTCCCGAAAAAACGCTGCAACGTGCAAAAGTGGCAGCCTTAGGAACCGCCGCAGTAAAAGCAGTCATCAAGTGGGGCACACGCTCCCACAATCCCGCGACTGTTCGTGCTCCGGCAACGGTCAATGCGGGTCTTAGAGAAGGTGCGCGGAATGGAAGAGACGGAGGCCCCACCTCGGGCTCGCTATCTCCCCCGAGATGGGCCCGGGGGCCACTGTCGGTACCCTAAATACAGGGTATCCCCGCACACAGGGGAAAATGCCTAAGGACCTCGCCCTTTTCCGTAGGGAGAGCTCCGAAGGCGCCATGTGTCCAGCGGGGCCGGACCTCCCTCTCCTCAAGGGAGAGCTCCGGACCCGCCACGTGGCCAACTGAGCCGGACCTCCCCCCTCCGCGGGGAGAGCTCGGAGGCTCCACATGTCCTGCGGGGCCGGACCTCCCTCTCCTCAGAGGAGAGCTCCGGGCCTGCCATGTGGCCAGCAGCAGCCGGACCTCCCCCCTCCGCGGGGAGAGCTCCGAAGGCTCCACGTGTCCCGCGGGGCCGGACCTCCCTCTCCTCAGAGGAGAGCTCCGGGCCCGGCACATGGCCAGCAGAGCAGCACTGCCTGCCCCCACGCGGTAGGCAGCAAGAGTAAAGACGCGGCACACATTGCCCGTACAAGGTATTCAAGACCTGCGCCTTGCGAAGGCGCGGAGACGCGGAGCACGCCTCTGTCAGGTGTCGTTGCACCCAGTCACATCGCAGACTGGCGCACCGTGTTAGAGCCTGCCCGCCAATAAACACAGCGACAAGACATCCCCTACCGCCCCTGCCATCATCAACCACTACGACTAGCTTGCGGCATGGGCAGGGCGGCAGAACGAAGACTCGGAAGCCTTCACCAGAGACAACTACCGGCGTAACTGCAGATACGGTAGATGGCAGACAATCTCCCCGGGACCACCTGTCGGGTCCCGGGCCCACCTTGTAAGCCGCTTGAGCCTTGGACTATAAAAGGCTCGGGTAGGCAACGTTAGCAAGGGTTCGCCTCTTACGCACCCTCGCACTCTAGCCATTCGACATCTCTCACCCTCAAGCTCAGGACTCCGGTTCTGAGCAGCAAGCAATACAGCAAGCATCTCCGCTCACCGTGGACGTAGGGTTTTACGCTCCGGTGGCCTGAACCACGTAAAACTCCCCGTGTCAAGCTTATCCCTCAATTGTCCCTAACGCTGAAGCTCTCCGTGAGTGACTAGCCCCACCGAAAAAGAACCTCCGCGGGCTGCCCAGAGCAGGCCTGGGGGAAGTGTCGGCTACACACTTCGACAAAGACCAACTTCCCTTCTTCTCTTTCTCTTGTTCTTTCCTCTCTCGTAAATGACTTAAAAATGAAAACGAGTAACATAACATATAGCAATGTGTCACCCGTTCGGATCGGCACGTCTCACATTCTATTGGCATGTGAGACGTGAAGGTTTGGAATGTGTCCCTTTTTGTACAGCCTGAGAGTGACCGAGTGGGCGTGACTTTGTGACGAGACGCGGGTCTGGATCTGTACGAAATTTTGATGGCATAACCCTGTTGTTCTCTGCTGCACCATTTTCGAGCGTGCAGTGGAGAACAGCGGGGTTATGCTGCCGAAATTTTGTCAGGATCCAGACCGTGCGTCTCGTCATGAGCATGCTCCGCTCAGTCACACTTGGGTGGGTTTAGGACCTATCTGCCTAGTTGTAGGGCCTTGACATGACATAACAATGAAACTAATAATGATTTGTCTGCTTTGAAGATATACCCTCAAACATGGCTGAAGACCGCACTTGGTTGTATACTGGATGGAAAAGGGATGGGAGGCACTCATAGGAGTGGTTCACCAAGACGAATGCTTTTATAGAATGAGCTTTCTCGTTGTCAAACAACAGCATGGTGCGGTTCCCATGTATCAAATGTCAGAATGCGAAGTGTTTCGACAAAGTGACGTTGACGTATCACTTGTGTGGAAACGGTTTCATGCAACATTATGAGTTGTGGACATTTCACGGTGAGACACCTTCTCAACTCGTAGAAGATCGAGATGAGGATCATAACACTCGGGTCGATAGGATGGACGAGATTCTTGAAGCCATAAATCCTGAATTGACGGAGGATCCTCCTACAACGGAGGTTAAAACGTTCTTCAAGCTTGTCAAAGCTCCTGAACAGCCGTTGCATGAACACACCAAAGTGTCGATCCTCAGTTTCATGACTAGATTTATGGCAATTAAGTCTAAGTATTCCTTCTCTAATAACTGCTACAACGATCTTGTCAAATTGATCAGCGATGTCCTTCCACAGCATCATAAATTGCCTAAAGATATGTATCAGTCTAAGAAAATGATTTCTGGGCTTGGTAAGTACTATGAGAAGATTGATATGTGCCTAGACAACTGCATGCTTTTCTAGAAAGAGCATGCAAACGAGAACAAGTGTTTAAAATGTGATAACGCGAGATTTGTCAAAATTGTTAATGACGATGGTACAAAAGTAATGACTGAAGTCACACAGAAGCAGCTTCGCTAGTTGTCTGTCACACCTGGGTTGAAGCGCATGTTTCTCTCAAAAAAAAAACAGCCAGACATATGAGGTGGCACAAAGAAGGTCTATGTGAGAACGACGGAATGATGGTGCACCCGTCCGACGGTGAGGCATGGAAAGCGCTTGACCGCTTCGATCCAGATTTAGCCAATGACGCCAGAAATATTCGCATCAGGTTGGCAACAGATGGCTTCTCACCGTTCAGTACAAATGCAACATCATACTCTTGTTGGCCCGTGTTCGCTATCCCATAAAACTTACCACCATCTCTTTGTATGAAGTACGTGTTCATGTTCCTTTGCCTTATTGTACCTAGACCAGATCATCCTGGTTCATGATTGGACATGATGTTGAAGCCGTTGATTGAAGAGTTGAAAATGTTATGGACAGGAATCAAAGCGTACGACTGTTACAAAAAATAGAAATTCAACCTTTGAGTTGCATACTTGTGGTCTGTCCATGATTTCCCAGCTTACGGCATGGTTTCTGGCTTGAGCACTCATGGTCGTTTGACATGTCCGGTATGTGCTTCGGACACGGAATGTTTTTGTTTAAATTATGGTGGCAAGATTTGCTACTTCGATTGCCACAGACGTTGGTTACCGCCTAATCACGTATTTAGGCAACAGAAAAATGCCTTCAGGAAGGACACCATTGTCAAAAAAGGACCACCGTAACGTCTCAACGGGTCGGAGATTGCTTAACAGTTGAACAACTTAGTGGCAGATGAAGGTCATCCTGGATATTTTGTTGGTTATGGAGAGGATCACAATTGGACTGATATATGTGCACTGTCACACCCGGTTTTTCCGAAGAACAACCAAGTGAATATCACATGTATGCCAGGATCATTTTCTCATACATGTGATG
Source organism: Neostapfia colusana (assembly GCA_030760725.1). Classification (NCBI taxonomy): domain Eukaryota; kingdom Viridiplantae; phylum Streptophyta; class Magnoliopsida; order Poales; family Poaceae; genus Neostapfia; species Neostapfia colusana. Next base: position 78,257,686 of record JASWHV010000013.1, read on the forward strand.
ACAAATAGTGAAGCATCATTTATTACAAGCCAGGTGTTGAATATAAGTAGGTCTTACATAGTAAATGTCTCGATGGACAATAATAAGTTCATCACAAGTAAATAAACTAGCAGCGGAATATTATTCTTTAGGGCTCCATCACAGGCGTTGCCCGGGGGGTCTTCATGAACCTAGAATCCTTCCTCGGGTCCAAAGTCTTGGTCATTATACACCACCTCATTATCTTGACCTGAGCAGCAATATAAACCAACAAATATGCAAGGTTGAGTACCAGTGGTACTCAGCAAGTGTGGGAAAATTATATCATGCATGGCTAGAACAAGGAAAGGTTGAACTCATGGTTAAAGCACTACACAATTAATACCTATCACCTTAGCTTATTAAACACTTACATTACTACACAGGTGAAATGGTCCCAATCTCCCATCCCATCATCAAAATCCAATAACCATAACATCATTTCCAATGTTAAGCTCCCCGCTTAACATCCACAACTCCCAAAAACCTTCACTCCTCTAATCATGAATAAGTCAAGGCCGCTCTTAACCGTGAGCACGGCTGTCAAGACAGTTTTGACTCTGCAGAGTTTGTACCACTGTACCCACAAGTAGTGATTTCATCCCCCGTTGCCGGGTGGACTAAAAGAACCTCCATTATGCCAGTGGCTACGATCCACATTCACACTTCCCAGGTGTGCGGCCAAGAGATCACTACGAAGCCTTTACAAAGGGATTCCCGACGAGCGTGGGCCCACTGAGGTTTCACCCCTAACAGCATACAAGAGGCTCCAACCCCGCTGCAGTGGCCCCCTCTTGAGCCTTGCGGTTCATATGGTAGTCCAGCTGACACCTATTCCCCGCACCATCCAACACACCCATACTACGCCGGGGATACACCTAATTAATTGGCCAAGCTGCCCCATCTCAGCATGTGGTTGGCACTGTAAAGCCGGGTTACATGCTCCATGAACCGGTCCTTAGGATCCAGGCAAGTACTAAACACAAACCCAAGTCTCGTGCACCCAGCACACAACCAAAACATCCAACTTGCCTTGATCCCTACCTCTACATAACTCACAATAACTCATTCAAGAGTATGGTATAATAAACTGATGATCTCATATCCCAAATATCCCATTCTAAGCATGGCTAAGCGTATGCATGTAAATAAATGACATGACAAAATAAATCCCAACCCAAGCTACAAGGAAACAAGGTAATGCAATTCTAGGGAAACTTCCTAGCATGGGTTTCATATTTAACTTGACAATGCAAATAATTCTATCTACACATCCTAGCATAGGATCAAAGTGGTCAAGGACACTTGCCTCCTTCTTGCTGCTCTTGAAATGGGTAGTCCTGATCTTGGAAATGAATAACTTGTTCTTGAACAGGTTCTACTTCATACCATCACACATAGCAAAAGAAAAACAACAATCATAAGACATAGTTCACACCTCTACTTCATACAAACCACACATTCATATTTATGAAATTCATTCACCATTATATGTGTTGTGTTTCAGTTTTAAATAAATTCCTTACATTAAACTACCAAGTATGTATGGAAAGTATTTTTCTTCTCCATATGTGCCTTCACAACTTCTATCAACCCTAAACTGAACTCTTTGGATTTTAGAAACTCTATTTATCATTTACTAGTTGCTATATTTTCAGATTTATATTCCTATGCATAATTGTGTATTTTATTATTAAATTAGTAATACACATCACCTAAACAGAATAGGTTCTGGTCCTAAATAATTTAAAGTCATATTTTGACCTTGGCTTCTGATGTAGACTATTTCATAATTATTTTCCCTATTTTTCTATAACTATTCTTTACTTAAAAATGTGTCCTTATACTAAATAATGTGAATAATTAAATGAAACAGATTCATTTCAGTCCAAAAATATATTTTTTATCTCACTCCAAAGTTTTCTAAGTACTGAGAAAGTTTTTACTTAATTTTGACAATTATGTTTGTCCCCCTTTTTAATTTTTAAACACTAATTACATATTCAATTTTCTAAATTAAATACTAAACATGGTTAAAAAAGTAGACTCACCCCATTACAGGGTCTATAATATTATTTTCATAATTTCCGGGGGTCTAGCTACACTTATCAGAGGTGTTTTTCCTAATTTCTATTAAGTCAAGGGGCTAAAACTGACTTTTAAATGGATTTACATGATTTTCTGGAGTTCCAGGGGCTAGATCTGAAGTTTCCGGGGCTAGCTCTCAATTCCAGAGAACCCCAGGGGGTAGCATGTAAGAATTCCAGTCTTTATAACGCGGGGCTGACGTGGTCCGTCCGATTTTAAACCAACGGCTGAGATTATAAGATCGAACCGGTACGCGGGGTTTTAAAGTCTACCGTGCGATTTAAAATAAACGGCGCACAAGCGGCCACGTCGCTCTGATCGAGCGCGGGCGGCGCTGCCGGCGGCGCACGGCGGCGGGAAGCGGCGATCTCGCCGGAAACTTTCGGATCCTCGAGAATTCTGCCTAGAACTGTGATCTTATGGCCTAGATCGGTAGAGGGGAGGTCAGGGATCTCACCTCGGGGATTTTCTCGAGCTCGGGGATCCTGGAAAGTGCTCGGCGGCGAGGTCCGAGGCAAAACCACGGCGAAGCTCGTCGGCGCTGCGTTTACACCGTAACTCTCCGAGTTTTCTGCACCTGCAAAGTTCCCCGGAGGCGGTGGATCAAAACCAGCGAGTTAGATCAGAGTTTCCGAGCTTAGATCGGCCAGAATTCACCGGCGAAGTCTCGGTGCTCACCGGAGTGAAAATCGGCGATCGCGTGGGAAAAACTGATCGGATCGGGGGTTTTTATAGCCGGGGGAGGGCGGTGGGTCTGTTGTGATCGAGTTGGAGTCCTCTGGGACCGGAATTCGGCTGCGGGACGCGGTTTCCAGATCGGTTGCGATCGCGCGCGCGGGAGAGAGTCCGGGGTCGCGGGGTTAGGGATGACATGTGGGTCCCACCCGTCGGTGAGAGGCAGCGCGGCGCGCGCGGGGGCGGGCTGGCGCGGGGAAGCTGGGCCGGCTGGCGGGTTTCGGCCCACTGGCCAGTTTTTTCCCGTTTTCCTTTTTCTTTTTCCATTTCTTTTCTGTTTTGAGTACAATTTGAATTCCAGTTTGAATTTGAATTTTTGCAAAACATGCAACACGTCCAAAAAATTTTAAATTCCCCTCTGAACATGGTTTTGGGTTTTGAATCAAAATTTGGGGTGTTACAGCTCTACCCCCCTTAAAAGAAATCTCGTCCTCGAGATTGGTGTTTCTAAGAAAACAATTCCGGAAATTGTGCTTTAAGCTCATCTTCCCGTTCCCAGGTGGCTTCCTCTTCTGAGTGATGCTTCCACTGCACCTTGCACATCCGGATTCTCTTGTTTCTGGTGAGGCGTTCCATCGTCTCCAAAATCTTGCATGGTTGCTCGGCATAAGACAAATCTTCAGCTACATCCACTTCATTCATGGGTAACACCTCCTCAGGCGTCCTCAAACATTTCTTGAGTTGTGACACATGAAATACATCGTGCACGTCCGATAGATGAACCGGTAACTCTAGTTGATACGCCACTTCGCCTTTTCTTTCCAAAACTTGAAAGGGTCCGATGTATCGAGGTGACAACTTCCCTTTCACCTTGAACCGACGAAGTCCTCTGATAGGGGACACCTTGAGATAAACATAGTCTCCCACGTTGAAAACGAGTTCTCTTCTTCGTACATCAGCATAACTCTTCTGACGTGTTTGTGCTATCCTCAAGTTGTTGCGAATCTCCCTCACCTTCGCCTCGGCTTCTTGTAGCACTTCTGGAACAAACACTTTACTTTCTCCTGTTTGGTTCCAAAATAGGGGAATTCTGCACTTCCTTCCATACAAAGCTTCAAACGGTGACATTTTCATACTAGCTTGATAGCTGTTTTTATAGGAAAACTCCGCATACGGTAAGTTCTTGTCCCAACTCCTATTGTTTTTGAGTGCACATGCCCTTAACATGTCTTCAAGGATCTGATTGGTTCTCTCCGTCTGCCCGTCAGTTTGGGGATGATAGGCAGAGCTGAAGTTCAGATGGGTTCCCATGGTTTCATGCAACTTCTGCCAAAACCTCGAGGTGAACTGTGTCCCTCGGTCCGATACTATCTTCTTTGGCACTCCATGGTAACACACAATCCTTGACATGTACAATTCTGCCAATTTGGATCCGCTGTAGCTTTCTTTCACAGGGATGAAATGAGCTACCTTGGTTAGCCTATCAATAATGACCCATATTGAATCATACCCGGATTGGGTCCTAGGCAATCCCACGACAAAATCCATGCTGATTTCTTCCCACTTCCATTCAGGCACTTTGAGTGGTTGCAATAATCCCGCGGGCCGTTGATGTTCAGCTTTCACCAACTGACATGTGTCACATAGGGCAACATGTTCCGCGACATCTCGCTTCATGCCATACCACCAATACCTGCTCATGAGGTCCTGGTACATCTTCGTACTCCCAGGATGAATGGAATAGTCGGAATCGTGAGCCTCCTTTAAAATCAATTCACGGATCTCCTTTACTTCTGGCACACAGATCCTTTTCCCGTGCCACACCGTTCCCTGTTCATCCTCTCTAAAACCAGGAGCTTTATTTTCCTTGATGAGCTGTCTGATCTCTTGTATCTTCTCATCATTCTTTTGGCCCTCGCGTATGTCTTGCTCGAGTGTGGAGTCCACTTCCATGGCTATGGCTTCACCACTATTTACTAGACATAGATTGAGCCTTATAACCTCGTCCTTCAATTCTGCAGGCATGTCCTTCAAACTCAACTTATTGACCTGCACTTTCTGACTCAAAGCATCGGCCACGACATTTGCTTTCCCGGGATGATAGTTGATGCCCACATCAAAGTCATTGATTAGCTCTAACCATCTCCTTTGTCGGAGGTTGATATCTGGCTGTGTGAATATGTACTTCAAACTCTTATGATCCGTATATATCTCTGTCCTCTTCCCCATCAAATAGTGCCGCCAAATTTTCAACGCGTGTACCACTGCAGCTAGTTCTAGGTCATGTGTAGGATAGTTCTTCTCGTGCTTCCGAAGCTGCCGGGATGCATATGCCACGACATGTCCTTCTTGCATGAGAACACATCCCAACCCATTTCCAGAGGCATCGCAGTACACTGTGAAATTCTTCTGCATATCTGGCATAACCAGCACTGGGGCTGTTGTCAATCTCTTCTTTAGCTCCTGAAAGCTCATCTCGCACTGTGGCGTCCAGGTGAATGCGATTCCCTTTTCCAACAGTTTGGTGAGAGGTCTCGAGATCTTGGAGAATCCCTCAATAAACCGTCGATAGTATCCAGCCAATCCCAAAAAGCTTCGAACTTCCCCGACATTTTCAGGGGTCTTCCACTTCTGGATATCCTCGATTTTGGCGGGATCGACGGAGATTCCTCCCTCCGAGATTATATGTCCTAAAAAGGGAACTCTCTTCAGCCAAAACTCACACTTGCTCAACTTGGCATATAGTTGGTGTTCCCTCAGCCTCTGTAACACCAACCTTAGATGTTTCTCATGTTCTTCTTCATCTTGGGAGAAGACGAGAATATCATCTATGAAAACCACCACAAATTTGTCCAGATATTCCATGAATACCTTGTTCATGAGATACATGAAATATGCCGGGGCATTGGTTAGCCCAAAAGGCATGACAGTGTATTCATACAGTCCGTACCGAGATACGAAAGCTGTCTTGGGAATATCAGATTGCCTTATCTTGAGTTGGTGGTACCCCGACCTGAGATCAATTTTCGAGAACACACAAGCTCCCCTCAACTGATCGAACAAGTCTTCAATGCGGGGCAATGGGTATTTGTTCTTGACGGTTACCTCATTCAAGGCACGGTAATCCACGCATAACCTTTGGGTTCCGTCTTTCTTGGGCACAAATATTACCGGAGCTCCCCATGGTGAGGAACTAGGGCGAATATACCCCTTCTCCGTCAATTCTCTCAAATGATCCTTGAGCTCCTCTAGCTGCTTGGAGTCCATTCGATAAGGTCTCTTGTATATCGGGGCTGTTCCCGGTACTAGCTCAATTGCGAATTCCACGTCACGGTCGGGAGGCATGCCTGGCAATTCCTCCGGAAAAACATCTGGATATTCCCTGATAGTCCTGATTTCCTCAACTTTCACCTCCACTTGATTTAATTTAATGTCCCTCCTAGGCTCGTGTATTTTTATGAACTTTACTCTGGTACCACTGGGGTGAGTTAGTTCCACCGTTCTGGTCGAACAATGGATGATTCCTTTATGTTTGGTCAACCAATCCATACCCAAAATAATATCTATCCCTTGTGAATCTATCACTATGAGGTTAGCAGTAAATACTACCCCATTAATGTCTAGGCTCACTTTGGGACACACTTGTCTTGTCCTTATTTCTCCACCTGGAGAGTTTACCGCTAGCATATGGTTCATTTGTGTGGTTGCTAGGTCATGCTTCTTAACAAACCCTTGAGCAATGAACGAGTGGGTAGCACCAGAATCAAACAGCAGAGTTGCAAGGTGTAAATTGGCAGGAAACTTACCAACTACCACGTCGGGTGCCTCTTGTGCTTCCTCCATAGTGACATGGTTCACCCGTCCTCTCACTACATTCTGCTGTTGTGGCGGCGCAGGCTTCTTCTTTGGGCATTTATGGGCGTAGTGCCCCACTTCACCACAGTTGAAACATTGCACCCCAACCTTAGATGCTTGACCCTTGTTGTCTTGGGGTTGGTTTGGGGGTCCTTGTACTGCTGGTCAAGGTGGATATGCGGGGCGAGGCTGCTGCACAAACTGACGTTGCGGCTGTGCTGGTGCTGCGGGTGGCCTGTAGTTTGGGTTGTACCCTCTTGGTGCTGAATAGGGTACCGCAGCACGGCTCGTCTGCCCCGTAGGTTGCTGCATCATACGTGGGCGGGTGTTGCTCCCTGAGGCCTGATGTGACCATCCCGCCTTCCTCTTATTCTCATTTTCCAGGGCCTTTAGCTTTCTTTCCACCACAAACGCTCTATCCACCATCTTTTGAAAGCTTTCATACTCATTTGAGGACATGGCACACTGCATTTCTGCGGTAAGTCCTTCCACGAAACAATCTTGTTTCTGCTCATCAGTCTCTATGTCTCGTGGAGCATAACGGGATAGTTGAGTAAATTTAGTGAGGTATTCCCTCACAGTCATGTTTCCTTGCTGCAGTCCCAGAAACTCCTTCCTCTTGTTTTTGAGTTCACCTCTTGGGATATAATGGTTGCGGAAGCTACGCTTGAACTCTTCCCAAGTGATGTTCTCAGGGTCATGATGGGCGGCCACGTAGGCGGTCCACCAATCAGCAGCAGGTCCATGCAATTGATGAGAGCCAAACAGCACCCTCTCATACCCTTGGCATTGTATTATCCTCATCTTACTTTCAATGGTCTTCAGCCAATCATCTGCCTCCAGAGGTTCAGCAGCACTTGCAAACTTTGGAGGTTGAGTTCCTAGAAACTCACTCAACCTTGGTTGGCGTGGTGCCGCTTGTGGAGGTGGAACTTGATGCAAGTTGGCCACCACTTGAGTCAAGTTCTGAATGAGCTGATTTTGATTCTCCAGCATTTGGTGGAGAGGGTCAACTTCTTCACGGTGACCACCCCTGTCCTGGCCTTCAGAAAGATGAGGGTTGCATGCCTCATCGTTGTTGTTGGCGGGGTTGGCAGCACGTCCTTTTCCTCTTCCGGCCATCTGGCAGAATCAACAAATGTTAATTTGATACCATTTAGTATCATCTTACTAACTTCATTTGTTGGTACTTTAAGGTGTTGAGGCTTTGTTAAAATTTTACGAGGGTTTATATCTCACACCAAATAAATGTACTATTATTTCCTGTGGGTTCACACACCAAAGCAAAACAATTCTGAAGACGAGGCTGTGGACAATTGCTCATGGCTTCCACAACTCACGTCACACACCAAGCATCATCACACCATTAACTACGTAACGACTCGACTACTCGACCTCTTGCTAGCTAGGGGGAAGACTCTACACTACTCGTCCTCTTGAGCTGGCTCCTCGGGATCTTCCTCCTCATTTCGGCTACCTTCTGACTCTGCTTTGGGTGGGGAGGCTGCTGGTGGAGAAGTGCGACGACGCCTGATTACTCGGTGATCCGGGGAGTCAGGAGTCCATGGATCACTCACAGTGACACACAGTTCATTCCCATCTCCTCTTTCTCTCGTCTTTAAGCAAGCTCGCAGCAACGCCTCCGTTTCCTTCAGAGTGTCTCGGACATCCTGAAGCTCTTGTTGACACTCCTGCAGTCGAGTGCTGAGCATAGCAGCATCCTCCAAGCACAAGTCCATGTGCTCATGGGAAGTCCCTTGCTGCACCGGTGGGTACTTGTACTCCGTGGTACCACTCTCACGTTGGAGGACATACATGTACTCAGTTTTGTCCAAGTGGCGACGATAGATGTGACTCTGGCAGGTGATGGCCTCCCAGGTGACATCTTTCTCCGCGTCAACTTGTGTTGCTCGACAAGCTGGAGAGTGGTGAATCTTAAGCAGCTGATTCTCGTGTATAATCCTCATCTCCGAACTCCATTCTTCCCTCTTCTCACGGATGGTCCTGGTGGAGTTATAGTGGATGATCAGCTTGCCCGTATTGCCGGCGGCTTCGAGCATACGTCGAAGACGGCGCAACAAATCTCCTACTGCCAATCCGTAGGAAAGGTACGTCACTGGACGACTCTCCTCTCTTTCGGCAAGGGCAACTACGGGAACTCTCCCTCCTGTGGACTTACGAGCGGTGCGAATCATGCGAACCATCTAAAACAAAAAGAATTTAAAATTAGGTTAGATAAAATCTCAAACAAAAATCCTATTTTGAATGAAAGTTGGGGTAAGATGAAGAAAATGACTCCTTTAATAACACTTTTCCACCCACACCTTGGAAAATAGTTTTTAAGAAAATAGGGCCCTTAAATACGTCCATTTCTACCTAGGTCCACGTTCCTACGGGCAACCTTGGCTCTGATACCACCTCTGTCACACCCTGTTTTTCCGAAGAACAACCAAGTGAATATCACATGTATGCCAGGATCATTTTCTCATACATGTGATGACAAATAGTGAAGCATCATTTATTACAAGCCAGGTGTCGAATATAAGTAGGTCTTACATAGTAAATGTCTCGATGGACAATAATAAGTTCATCACAAGTAAATAAACTAGCAGCGGAATATTATTCTTTAGGGCTCCATCACAGGCGTTGCCCGGGGGGTCTTCATGAACCTAGAATCCTTCCTCGGGTCCAAAGTCTTGGTCATTATACACCACCTCATTATCTTGACCTGAGCAGCAATATAAACCAACAAATATGCAAGGTTGAGTACCAGTGGTACTCAGCAAGTGTGGGAAAATTATATCATGCATGGCTAGAACAAGGAAAGGTTGAACTCATGGTTAAAGCACTACGCAATTAATACCTATCACCTTAGCTTATTAAGCACTTACATTACTACACATGTGAAATGGTCCCAATCTCCCATCCCATCATCAAAATCCAATAACCATAACATCATTTCCAATGTTAAGCTCCCCGCTTAACATCCACAACTCCCAAAAACCTTCACTCCTCTAATCATGAATAAGTCCAGGCCGCTCTTAACCGTGAGCACGGCTGTCAAGACAGTTTTGACTCTGCAGAGTTTGTACCACTGTACCCACAAGTAGTGATTTATCCCCCGTTGCCGGGTGGACTAAAAGAACCTCCATTATGCCAGTGGCTACGATCCACATTCACACTTCCCAGGTGTGCGGCCAAGAAATCACTACGAAGCCTTTACAAAGGGATTCCCGACGAGCGTGGGCCCACTGAGGTTTCACCCCTAACAGCATACAAGAGGCTCCAACCCCGCTGCAGTGGACCCCTCTTGAGCCTTGCGGTTCATATGGTAGTCCAGCTGACACCTATTCCCCGCACCATCCAACACACCCATACTACGCCGGGGATACACCTAATTAATTGGCCAAGCTGCCCCATCTCAGCATGTGGTTGGCACTGTAAAGCCGGGTTACATGCTCCATGAACCGGTCCTTAGGATCCAGGCAAGTACTAAACACAAACCCAAGTCTCGTGCACCCAGCACACAACCAAAACATCCAACTTGCCTTGATCCCTACCTCTACATAACTCACAATAACTCATTCAAGAGTATGGTATAATAAACTGATGATCTCATATCCCAAATATCCCATTCTAAGCATGGCTAAGCGTATGCATGTAAATAAATGACATGACAAAATAAATCCCAACCCAAGCTACAAGGAAACAAGGTAATGCAATTCTAGGGAAACTTCCTAGCATGGGTTTCATATTTAACTTGACAATGCAAATAATTCTATCTACACATCCTAGCATAGGATCAAAGTGGTCAAGGACACTTGCCTCCTTCTTGCTGCTCTTGAAATGGGTAGTCCTGATCTTGGAAATGAATAACTTGTTCTTGAACAGGTTCTACTTCATACCATCACACATAGCAAAAGAAAAACAACAATCATAAGACATAGTTCACACCTCTACTTCATACAAACCACACATTCATATTTATGAAATTCATTCACCATTATATGTGTTGTGTTTTAGTTTTAAATAAATTCCTTACATTAAACTACCAAGTATGTATGGAAAGTATTTTTCTTCTCCATATGTGCCTTCACAACTTCTATCAACCCTAAACTGAACTCTTTGGATTTTAGAAACTCTATTTATCATTTACTAGTTGCTATATTTTCAGATTTATATTCCTATGCATAATTGTGTATTTTATTATTAAATTAGTAATACACATCACCTAAACAGAATAGGTTCTGGTCCTAAATAATTTAAAATCATATTTTGACCTTGGCTTCTGATGTAGACTATTTCATAATTATTTTCCCTATTTTTCTATAACTATTCTTTACTTAAAAATATGTCCTTATACTAAATAATGTGAATAATTAAATGAAACAGATTCATTTCAGTCCAAAAATATATTTTTTATCTCACTCCAAAGTTTTCTAAGTACTGAGAAAGTTTTTACTTAATTTTGACAATTATGTTTGTCCCCCTTTTTAATTTTTAAACACTAATTACATATTCAATTTTCTAAATTAAATACTAAACATGGTTAAAAAAGTAGACTCACCCCATTACAGGGTCTATAATATTATTTTCATAATTTCCGGGGGTCTAGCTACACTTATTAGAGGTGTTTTTCCTAATTTCTATTAAGTCCAGGGGCTAAAACTGACTTTTAAATGGATTTACATGATTTTCTGGAGTTCCAGGGGCTAGATCTGAAGTTTCCGGGGCTAGCTCTCAATTTCAGAGAACCCCAGGGGGTAGCACGTAAGAATTCCAGTCTTTATAACGCGGGGCTGACGTGGTCCGTCCGATTTTAATCCAACGGCTGAGATTATAAGATCGAACCGGTACGCGGGGTTTTAAAGTCTACCGTGCGATTTAAAATAAACGGCGCACAAGCGGCCACGTCGCTCTGATCGAGCGCGGGCGGCGCACGGCGGCGGGAAGCGGCGATCTCGCCGGAAACTTTCGGATCCTCGAGAATTCTGCCTAGAACTGTGATCTTATGGCCTAGATCGGTAGAGGGGAGGTCAGGGATCTCACCTCGGGGATTTTCTCGAGCTCGGGGATCCTGGAAAGTGCTCGGCGGCGAGGTCCGAGGCAAAACCACGGCGAAGCTCGTCGGCGCTGCGTTTACACCGTAACTCTCCGAGTTTTCTGCACCTGCAAAGTTCCCCGGAGGCGGTGGATCAAAACCAGCGAGTTAGATCAGAGTTTCCGAGCTTAGATCGGCCAGAATTCACCGGCGAAGTCTCGGTGCTCACCGGAGTGAAAATCGGCGATCGCGTGGGAAAAACTGATCGGATCGGGGGTTTTTATAGCCGGGGGAGGGTGGTGGGTCTGTTGTGATCGAGTTGGCGTCCTCTGGGACCGGAATTCGGCTGCGGGACGCGGTTTCCAGATCGGTTGCGATCGCGCGCGCGGGAGAGAGTCCGGGGTCGCGGGGTTAGGGATGACATGTGGGTCCCACCCGTCGGTGAGAGGCAGCGCGGCGCGCGCGGGGGCGGGCTGGCACGGGGAAGCTGGGCCGGCTGGCGGGTTTCGGCCCACTGGCCAGTGTTTTCCCGTTTTCCTTTTTCTTTTTCCATTTCTTTTCTGTTTTGAGTATAATTTGAATTCCAGTTTGAATTTGAATTTTTGCAAAACATGCAACACGTCCAAAAAATTTTAAATTCCCCTCTGAACATGGTTTTGGGTTTTGAATCAAAATTTGGGGTGTTACATGCACTATGGGTGCTACCGTATGTGAAGTCCTTAATCCTGATGCATAAAATTGATGTCATGCACCAGGAACGTAACATGGGCGAAAGCATCATAAGCACATGCTTCAATCTAACAGGCAGAACAAAATACAATATAAAGACTCGTAAGGATTTGGCAGTGATTTGTAAATGTCCAACTCTTGAGCTAACCGAAGTTGGTGGCAAACCGCGTGCTTCTTTCTGTCTTCGACCAAAAGAGAAGAAAGAAGTCTTCGAATGGTTGAAAACGTTGAAATTCCCAGACGGTTATGCTGCTAGCCTGAGACGAGTCGTAAATGTTAAGACTGGAAATCTCACAGGGTTGAAAAGTCATGATTATTACATAATCATGGAAAGACTTCTGTCGGTTATGTTTCGGGGCTACCTTGACGATGCAGCGTGGAAGATGTTAGCCGAGCTTAGCCACTTTTATAGACAGCTTTGTGCTAAATAAATCACACCCGAGATGATGGAGAAGTTGGAAAGAGAGATACCAGTGCTTTTATGTAAGATGGAAAAAGTTTTCCCTCCACGGTTCTTCAATCCAATGCAACATCTCTTAATCCATCTTCCATATGAAGCTAAAGTGGGCAGCCCTGTACAATATAGGTGAATGTATCACGTTGAAAGAGCACTCAGGTGTCTTAAACCAATGGTTCACAATCGGTCAAGGGTTGAAGGATGCATCGCCGAAGTACACGCCACTCAGGAGATAGGATACTTTTCAAGCGTCTATTTTGCAGAAGAACACAATGTTAATGTTTCCACGTTGCGGTACAATATGGATGAAGCACCCCCTTGTAGAAGCCTCTCATTTTTCAAATGAGAGGCACCACTGTTGGTAGTGGCACAAGCTACGATGCTGAAACAAATAAAAAGACGGCTGCTTTGATGTACATGTACGCTAATATAGAGGGGATGCATGAAGATTTTCAGTAAGTGTTTGTTCAACATCTATAATAATTAGCGTGTTGTGTTATACATCTATGCTAATCATTCTGTTTTTCCTTATTTAGTGAGTTCGATAAACAAAATTGGAAATCTAAGCAGCTACCTACGAGCAGAAAAATACAATCGATGCGATATTATGGAGTAAATGGAGGCCCTAACTTCCTATCCTGGTGTAACACCCTCAATTTCATTACCATGCATTGCATACATTTTTCATTTAGAGGAGCATTTGAAAAGAAGTAGAAATGGAGAAAGAACCATAGAAATGGAGAAGTGAATATAGAAATGGAGAAAGGAACATAGAAATGAAGAGAAATGGGATAAAACCCTGGCCACATCTTAGAGATAAATCTTCTAGAAGAATTTTAGAGATAAAGCTTCTAGAAGAATCTTGGGGATAAAGCCACTTGAAGAATCTTGGAGATAAAACTTCTAGAAGAATTTTGTATATAAAGCTTCTAGAAGAATCTTGGAGATAAACTTTAGAGATAAACCTTCTAGAAGAATATTGGAGATAAAGCTTCTAGATGAACCTTAGAGATAAAGCTTCTAGATAAGCTTAAAAATAGAGCTTAGAGATAAAGTTTTGGAGATAAAACACCCTGCTGGCTGCACCTCTTAGGGATATAGTCCTTCTCCTCCTACAAACTGAGTAGGAGATTGCATCTCTTGGAGATAGAGTCCCTCTCCTCCTCCAAACGTAGTAGCAGATCTCCCCCCTTATAAATACAGCATTCCCTGGCCGCCACCCCTGCCAAAACAAGCATGTTGCCCCCTGCTGCCATGCCCTGGTCGCCACCCCTTTGCTGCTGCCATGGCCGCCGTCAAAACTCTGCCCCGCCTCGCCGTCGACGGAGAAGAAGACCCCTCCTGTCAAGCGCTGGCCACAGCCCTATTCTTCTCCAAAGAAAAACCCCAGTTGCTGCCATTGCAAGGGAAGAAGTCCAGCTGCAAGGAGGAGAGGAGGAAGAAGAGAGGTAGGTCACCGTCTGTGACACCCTCGCCTCGGGTGTCAACATATGTTCATGTTCTATGAAGAGGAAACATTTTAATGAAAAATAGGAACAAAGAGAATTATCAAAAGAATAGCCAATAAAGCCCTCAGAGAGCGCCGAAGGCAACTTCCGCGGCCAGCAGGCCACGTGGCGTGTTCGTAGCTCGTCCCTGCGAAGTGAAGAGAGGTCCGCTGCTGAAACAGCTGCGTGGCAGGTTCGGGGCTCGTCGCCACAAAGGGAAGAGGTCCGATCCTGTAGGACACGTGTTGCCCACGGAGCTAGCCTCTGCAGAAGAAGCAAAGGCATTTCCGCAAGACACGTGTCATCCTCGGAGCTAGTCCTTGCGGAAATCAGAGGACCAGTCGCGCGGGATACGTGTCGATCTCGGAGCTCATCTCAGAGAAAGTCCGGATCTATCGAACACGTGTCACCACCGGAGCTTGTCTCCGGAGAGGTCTTTCGTTGCTAGACACGTGTCGACCTCGGGGCATGTTCCTGAGGAAGGAAGAGAGGGAAGACTGGCGCCAACACGTGGCGTGCGCGGAGCTCACCTCCGAAGAAGGGGGAGGTCTCGCTCGTGACACGCGGCACAACCGGAGCTCGTCTCTGCGAAGGGGAAGATACCAGGCCCGGAAGGACACGTGGAGCTTCTGGAGCTCATCATCGCGGAGGTAACAAGTTCTGGAGCGGTTTTTACGCTTAAAGATACCAGTACGCAACAGAAACCGATCTAAATTCCACGATGTTACTAAAGATAAGATATTAGGATCCAACAAAGATCTGAACAAGACTCTTATTCGGGATACAATCAGATTAGGACTCTTCTCTTCCCGATTATAAATGGAACCCAAAACCTCTGGCCGAAACCACAAACTTCTCTTTCAACTCCTGAGCCGACGACTTAGAGCCCTAGCCCTAACTCGCCGAGCAAACCATCGCTGAGGGAGATCATCGGAGAAGAACTGAGCGGTCTGAGGAGGACCTCGAAGTCAAGAAGAACGTAAGGCAGGCCCAAATACCACCTTACGATATCGTTATGTTTTCTTCGCATTTGTTCTTTGATTCCTTTCGAACAGAAGCCTTCTCATGGACATATCACTTGATGATCAGTTTGATCTAAGACAAGATCATCGCCACGTCCACCTTTGATCCGAACACCTCTGTCCATACAAGGCCATGCAAGAACACGTACAGATCAATCTAATAAAACTAATCATGAGATAGCATGCATATGCATCATCGCATCTAGTTTATGGTTTGTGCATAAATATTGATTGCCGTGAATCCTGTATGCACGTGACCCTACATAGCAGGACAAGCTCAGGGAGCTGTCCACGACAAGCTACAGCAACAAGGTTTTGAGAATCAAGAACAACCGGAACCGCAAGAACAAGGCAAGTGCTCCTTGACCATATTGATCCTATGTTTTGGATAAAACTGTTTTGTTTTGCAAAAAGGTGTGTGTGCTGAGTCAAACATGATGGGAAACCCTTTTTATAGGAGTTTACTAGTATTGATTAAACCACCCTTGTCACCTGGGAAGTTTATGAGTCGGTATGGTTTTTGCTTTATGCTTCGCTGAGTCTATGGGATTGGGAAGCGAGATAGATGTGCCTAGCTAACTGCACTCGTAATGATAATGAGAAACTGATGATGTTAATGAATATGGATCGGAGGGAGATCTAGTGTGATGGCTCTCTAGGATCATAGACTGGCCCCACATACCACCACTCGTCTTTTCTGCGCACTTTGTCCTCACTTGTGCGCACCCGGGAAAACTTCCCGGTCGGTCACCCATCCCCAAATTCCTCCGGGCCAAGCACGCTTAACCCTAGAGTCCTTTGCAGGTGGGCTTTCGGAAAAGAAGGTATACCTTGGTGGTATGAGTACTCTATCAATCCTATTAACCTGGGAGCTAGGATATCACACAATCCACCCCCCTTAGAAGACCGACGTCCTCGTCGGTCAACGCCAAGACAGGAACGTCCCCTCTTAGCCACGTCCGTATGTTCAGTACTGGCATACGCATGCCGTACGTCCAGTTAGCAGCATACGTACCATACCGTGTCCCACATAGAGGACCCACGCGTCATGCGTACGTACCTGCGCCCCTGACCCGTACGCTACCGTATCCTTGTCACTGACCCGTACGCACCCGTGAAACTGTGAGGGTCGGCTCTGATACCATTTGTGATGGCTCTCTAGGATCATAGACTGGCCCCACATACCACCACTCGTCTTTTCTGCGCACTTTGTCCTCACTTGTGCGCACCCGGGAAAACTTCCCGGTCGGTCACCCATCCCCAAATTCCTCCGGGCCAAGCACGCTTAACCCTAGAGTCCTTTGCAGGTGGGCTTTCGGAAAAGAAGGTATACCTTGGTGGTATGAGTACTCTATCAATCCTATTAACCTGGGAGCTAGGATATCACATCTAGGCAAGCCTTGGTTTGTGAATGAGGTAGCATGAGATGGTGGTTTTACTTGCCGTAGATCTAAGGACCGGTTCATGCATGCACATGCCAGGATAACAGTGCCACCACAAGGCCAAGTATGGGTGCGGCTTAGCTGAGTAATTAGGTAAGTTGCTAGAGTGTTATGGATTGTGGAAGGCGCGGGGAATGGGAGTCGAGTGAGGACTGCCCTGGGAACTGCATGGCACAAGAGGGGGCCCGTGGGTGGGAGAATTGGAGATTCTAGCCTGCCGGTGAAACCTTAGTGAGTCCATACATCTAGTAACCCCTTTGTAAAGGCTATTTTGTGATATCTTGACCATACACCAACGGATGTGTACTGGTATAATAGAGGTTCTGCAGTCGCCGACGGGTGACGAAATCACAAACTTGTGGGTAAAGAGGTGCAAACTCTGTAGAGTCTAAAACTATCATGATAGCCGAGCTTACGGTCACGAGCACTTGGATAAACTGCCATGATTAGTTGGGATGGTTATAGGGAAGGTTCTTGGTTAAGGATTTGGTTATGGTTTGGTTATTGGGACTATTGAGTCTGGGTGATGAGATGGTTGCATGACTGTTAGGACATGACATGAGATTGGTCTCGGTGTGAGACGAGGTTGTTTTACGAGGTGAGATGGTAGCGAATACGAGGAGGTATTCGTGAGTATGAATAAAGGATTGGTTGTATGTTGGTAATTTAATACATGTTGGGATTACATTCATCTAAAGTTAAGTTGCTGTTTTATCATGGTTTTACAAATCTGCTTTTCTGCAACTGAGCCTTTTATGCCTACCTTGTTTATGAGCTGCATATCATGTGTTTTCCCGCACTTGCTGAGTACATCATTGTACTCAAACTTGTATTATTATTTCATCATCAACAGCAAGAGAAGGCTACTATGAAGACCAAGTGGAGCATTATGGCGTGTGATCTGTTCTCAACCTTGCCTGTGGAAGGAGTAGGGATGGAGCCACTTCTTCTTAGTTTTGCTTCCGCATTAGTTTTTGCTTCCACATTAAAATAAGACTTCCGCTGCATAGAAATAAGACTTCCGCTATGAGCATGAGTCCAAGACTCATGAGACGTTGTAATAAACTCTGTTATTCGTGGTTATATATATCTGAATTCAGTTTGTGGAACGTATGTGTATGTGTGATAAACATACTGGGCACACATATGCATTAGTTCTCGGTTCCGTGGTTTTCCACAGAATTGAGGGCGTCACAGATTGGTATCAGAGCCACGGGTTGACAGTAGGTTACACGCCTAGATAGAAACCTTAGATTGATATTAGAGCCACAGGTTGACAAGCGAGTTACACCCCTAAGTAGGAGTCACAAGCGTCCTAAGGTGAATTGCTTAGATTGGCCTTTAAAACCCACCTTGACATAGGAAACCATCCTTGAATAGGAGTTGTGTGGGCCCTGGTGATGATTATTTGTGATTGTGTGCTTAGTGTGAGTTGTGGGACGTCTCAAAAACGTTGTCCATACGTAAGAAGAAAGAGGTGTGAAATGCTTCGGCACTTGATCACATCCTCATAAGGACTAATATATATAGTCCAACTCGCCTTGATGCATATAGTTGAAGGGACCTACCTAAACTTCTAACCTTCCATTCTATTTCGTTCTCTCTCACAGATGGTGAGAGGAAACGCCAGCCGAAGGAACGTCAAGGAGGATGACCACGAGGAAGTTCCTGCTAACCCTGGAGCTGGTGAAAACCATCTGGAAAGGTTGATGGCCATGCAAAACCAGCTTATGCAAACCATGATCCAAACTTTGGGTCAGTTGCAGGCCAACCAAAACCTCGTTCCGGCACCACCGCCACCACCACCGCCGGCTCATAACAGGTTGGGAGAGTTCATGAGGACTCGACCACCCACCTTTGCTCAAGCAAGCGATCCCATGGAGGCCGATGATTGGTTGAAATCCATGGAGAAGAAGCTCGCCATTGTTCAGTGCAACGACCGAGAGAAGGTTCTCTTCGCATCGCACCAACTTACGGGAACCGCTGCTGACTGGTGGGATGCCTTGAGCAACGCCCATGCCAACCCGGAGGCAATCACTTGGACTGAGTTCAAGGAAAGTTTCCGCTCTCACTACATCCCTGCTGGTGTAATGATGCTCAAGAGGCAGGAGTTTGAAGGTCTCCGCCAAGGACAGAAAAGTGTGAACGAGTATCTCAACACGTTCATACAACTATCCCGGTACGCCCCCGAAGATGTCAACTCAGACCAGAGGAAGCAGTACCTGTTCATGAGAGGGTTGAACAATGAGATCCAGGTTCAGCTCCTCAAAAATGACTACGTAAGCTTCCAGAAGCTAGTTGATAAGGCTATTATGGTTGAAAACAAGATCCGAGAGATCGAGCGAGAGTGCAAAAGGAAGATGCCATACCAGCCCCAAGGGAGCAACGTACAACCTAGGTACATGCCCCCTGCACCGCAGTATGGACCGACCACTCCTGCGTACCGCCCTGGTCAGCCACCACAGCAACAATTCGTTGCACCGGGACCTCGTGTACCCATGCCTCCTGCGCCTCGACCTAACAATGGTACTCCTGTTCAAAACCCCCACCCCAACGTACCTGCTGCCGTAGGCAACAGGGCATGCTTTGCATGCGGGGAAGTAGGCCACTTCGCTAACCAGTGCCCGAGGAGAGGCCCTGGACAGCAAGGTAACGTGCCCAAACAGAACCAGCGACCAAACGGAGGGGACAACTAAGGGAACCGTGGACCGCAGAACTATGCTCGTGGCCACATAAACCATGTCACTGCTGAGGAAGCACAACAGGCTGAGGACGTCGCAATTGGTATGCTCCTTGCCAACTCCAACCCAGCCACCATTTTATTTGATTCCGGAGCATCACATTCCTTCATATCATCCAAATATGTTGCCAAACATTATCTACCCGTATCCCACTTAGAATGTGCTATGTTAGTTAATTCTCCCGGAGGAGAAATGAGGACTAATATAGTATGTCCTAAAGTAAGCCTTAAAATAAGGGGGGTAGACTTCCTAGCCAATCTTATTGTCTTGGACTCCCACGGAATTGACATCATACTCGGAATGGATTGGTTAAGCAAGCACAATGGAGTAATCCAATGTGCTGAAAGGAGCGTGCAGTTGACAAACGAACACGGTATTCGTGTCGAGTTTGAGTCAGCCCAGCAAACAACCGAACGGGCAAATTTGAACCACGTCGAAGGAACAACATTGAACAGCATTCCAGTGGTTCAGGAATTTTCGGACGTGTTCCCGAAAGAGCTTCCAGGAATGCCACCTGACCGGGACATCGAGTTTGCCATAGATTTGGTACCCGGAACTGCACCTATAGCTAAGAGACCATCTAGGATGCCCGTCAACGAGCTAGTTGAACTCAAGAAGCAAATTCAAGAACAGTTGGAGAAGGGTTTTATCCGTCCAAGCTCGTCACCATGGGGAGCTCCGGTACTCTTCGTGGACAAGAAGGATGGAACCCAAAGAATGTGCGTGGACTACAGGTCTCTCAACGAGGTGACAATCAAGAATAAATACCCTCTGCCCCGTATAAAGGACCTGTTCGATCAAATGAAAGGAGCCCGAGTATTCTTCAAGATTGATCTTCGGTCAGGATACTTCCAGCTGAAGATTAAGCCCTCCGATATACCTAAGACAGCCTTTCGGACACGGTATGGTTCATATGAATATACCGTCATGTCTTTTGGGTTAACAAATGCACCCGCATACTTCATGTACCTTATGAACAAGGTTTTCATGGAGTACTTGGACAAGTTCGTCGTGGTTTTCATCGATGACATTATGGTGTATTCAAAAAGTGAGGAGGAGCATGGAGAACATCTGAGATTGACCTTGCAGAAGTTGCGTGAGCATCAATTGTATGCCAAGCTCAACAAGTGTCAATTTTGGCTAAAAGAAATATCTTTCCTAGGCCATATTATCTCCAAGGAAGGGGTATCGGTTGATCCTGGAAAGGTGAGAGATGTTCTGAAGTGGGACCAACCGAAGAGTGTGAGGGATATTCGGAGTTTCCTTGGGATGGCAGGATACTATCGGCGCTTCATTAAAGACTTCTCTAAGATAGCAAAACCTATGACGGGGTTGCTAATGAAGGGAAAAGTCTTTCAATGGACACAAGCCTGCCAAGAAAGTTTTGAGGAACTCAAGAAAAGGCTAACCACAGCACCAGTTCTGGTATTGCCAGACGTAAGCAAGAGCTTTGACATATATTGTGACGCATCCAGACAAGGGCTCGGATGTGTACTCATGCAGGAAGGACAAGTGGTAGCCTACGCCTCACGACAATTAAAGAAGCACGAGCTTAACTATCCTACGCATGACTTGGAGTTAGCAGCAGTGGTGCATGCATTGAAGATTTGGAGACATTATATCCTTGGTCATTGATGTGAGATCTATACGGATCATAAAAGCCTCAAGTACATATTTACACAAACGGACTTGAATTTGAGGCAACATCGATGGTTAGAACTCATCAAGGATTATGATGTGGGAATCAACTACCACCCCGAGAGGGCCAATGTAGTAGCGGACGCATTGAGCAGAAAGGGAGCATGCCACCAACTCACGGTTCGAAAGCTACCACCCGAGCTACAGAAGGAGTTCGAACGGTTACACCTCGGATTCTTGAATAACGTGGAGATAATGGAGATCCACTCCCCATTGGAGCAAGAAATAAGAGAGGGCCAAGCAACGGACGAGGAGATCAAAGAGATCAAGGAAAGAATCCGACAAGGAATAGAGAAGGATTTCAAGGAGGATAAAAAGGGTACGCTTTGGCTAGGAAAAAGGATTTGTGTGCCAAACATAAGACACCTTCGTGATATGATATTGAAGGAGGCACATGATTCACCCTATTCTATACATCTAGGAAGCACCAAAATGTACAAGGATTTGAAAACTTGCTATTGGTGGGATGGTATGAAGAGGGATATAGCCGAATACGTTGCCCTATGCGACACATGCCAACGGGTGAAGGCCGAACATCAAAAACCCGCTGGATTGTTGCAACCTCTGAAAATACCCGAATGGAAGTGGGAGGACATCAGTATGGACTTCATCGTCGGATTACCACGTACTCAGTCGGGAAACGACTCCATCTAGGTCATTGTGGACCGGTTGATGAAAACTGCCCATTTTTTCTGGTAAAGACCAGTTACAACGTTGCACAATTGGCAGAGTTGTACATGGAGCAGATCGTGTGCCGTCACGGAGTTCCGAAGAGGATAGTCTCAGATCGAGGTTCTCAGTTTACCTCTAGATTCTAGAGGAAGCTGCAGAAAACCATGGGTACACGACTGGATTTTAGCTCCGCCTACCACCCACAAACAGATGGACAAACCGAAAGGACGAACCAAATTTTGGAGGACATGTTGAGAGCTTGCGCCTTGAAACGTGGGCGTAGTTGGGATAGGAGTTTACCGTATGCCGAGTTCTCCTATAACAACAGCTATCAAGCTAGCTTAAAGATGTCGCCTTTCGAAGCTTTATATGGTAGACGGTGTAGAACGCCAGTGTTCTAGAATGAGACTGGAGAGAACCAGGTGTTTGGACCCGAAGTACTGCAAGAAGCTGAAAAACGGGTCCAAACGATACGGGAGAACTTAAAAGCTGCCCAGTCACGACAGAAAGGCTATGCGGACAATAGGCGTAGGAAGTTGACCTTTGAAATGGGAGACTTCGTATACCTTAAGGTATCGCCTATCCGAGGCCAACGACGTTTCAACATCAAAGGCAAGCTAGCACCTCGCTACATCGGACCATTTAAGATTTTGGACAAGCGAGGAGAAGTAGCCTATCAACTAGAGCTCCCAAACCACCTCTCCGACGTACATGACGTGTTTCATGTATCCCAGCTCAAGAAGTGCTTGAGAGTACCAGAGGAACAAGTATCAATGGGAGAGCTTGAACTTCAAGAGGACCTGACTTACACAGAACACCCTGTCCGAATCTTGGACGTAAAAGAAAGGGTCACCCGAAACAAGGTGATTCCATGGTGCAAGGTACAATGGAGCCATCACACCGAAGCTGAGGCCACATGGGAGCGTGAAGAGGATGTCAAGGCGGAATTCCCCCATCTATTTCCTACTAACAAATCTCGAGGGCGAGATTCAATTTAAGGGGGGTAGATTTGTGACACCCTCGCCTCGGGTGTCAGCATATGTTCATGTTCTATGAAGAGGAAACATTTTAATGAAAAATAGGAACAGAGAGAATTATCAAAAGAATAGCCAATAAAGCCCTCAGAGAGCGCCGAAGGAAACTTCTGCGGCCAGCAGGCCACGTGGCGTGTTCGGAGCTCGTCCCTGCGAAGTGAAGAGAGGTCCGCTGCTGAAAGAGCTGCGTGGCAGGTTCGGGGCTCGTCGCCACAAAGGGGAGAGGTCCGATCCTGTAGGACACGTGTTGCCCACGGAGCTAGCCTCTGCAGAAGAAGCAAAGGCATTTCCGCAAGACACGTGTCATCCTCGGAGCTAGTCCTCGCGGAAATCAGAGGACCAGTCGCGTGGGATACGTGTCGATCTCGGAGGTCATCTCAGAGAAAGTCCGGATCTATCGAACACGTGTCACCACCGGAGCTTGTCTCCGGAGAGGTCTTTCGTTGCTAGACACGTGTCGACCTCGGGGCATGTTCCTGAGGAAGGAAGAGAGGGAAGACTGGCGCCAACACGTGGCGTGCGCGGAGCTCACCTCCGAAGAAGGGGGAGGTCTCGCTCGTGACACGCGGGACAACCGGAGCTCGTCTCTGCGAAGGGGAAGATACCAGGCCCGGAAGGACACGTGGAGCTTCCGGAGCTCATCATCGCGGAGGTAACAAGTTCTGGAGCGGTTTTTATGCGTAAAGATACCAGTACGCAACAGAAACCTATCTAAATTCCACGATGTTACTAAAGATAAGATATTAGGATCCAACAAAGATCTGAATAAGACTCTTATTCAGGATACAATCAGATTAGGACTCTTCTCTTCCCGATTATAAATGGAACCCAAAACCTCTGGCCGAAACCACAAACTTCTCTTTCAACTCCAGAGCCGACGACTTAGAGCCCTAGCCCTAACTCGCCGAGCAAACCATCGCTGAAGCGCAACAAGGGAGATCATCGGAGAAGAACCGAGCGGTCTGAGGAGGACCTCGAAGTCAAGAAGAACGTAAGGTAGGCCCCAATACCACCTTACGATATCGTTATGTTTTCTTCGCATCTGTTCTTTGATTCCTTTCGAACAGAAGCCTTCTCGTGCACAGATCACTTGATGATCAGTTTGATCTAAGACAAGATCATCGCCACGTCCACCTTTGATTCGAACACCTCTGTCCATACAAGGCCATGCAAGAACACGTACAGATCAATCTAATAAAACTAATCATGAGATAGCATGCATATACATCATCACATCTAGTTTATGGTTTGTGCATAAATATTGATTGCTGTGAATCCTATATGCACGTGACCCTACATAGCAGGACAAGCTCAGGGAGCTGTCTACGACGAGCTACAGCAACAAGGTTTTGAGAATCAAGAACAACCGGAATCGCAACAACAAGGCAAGTGCTCCTTGACCATATTGATCCTATGTTTTGGATAAAACTGTTTTGTTTTGCAAAAAGGTGTGTGTGCTGAGTCAAACATGATGAGAAACCCTTTTTATTGGAGTTTACTAGTATTGATTAAACCACCATTGTCGCCTGGGAAGTTTATGAGTCGGTATGGTTTTTGCTTTATGCTTCGCTGAGTCTATGGGATTGGGAAGCGAGATAGATGTGCCTAGCTAACTGCACTCGTAATGATAATGAGAAACTGATGATGTTAATGAATATGGATCGGAGGGAGATCTAGGAAAGCCTGGGTTTGTGAATGAGGTAGCATGAGATGGTGGTTTTACTTGCCGTAGATCTAAGGACCGGTTCATGCATGCACATGCCAGGATAACAGTGCCACCACAACGCCAAGTATGGGTGCGGCTTAGCTGAGTAATTAGGTAAGTTGCTAGAGTGTTATGGACTGTGGAAGGCGCGGGGAATGGGAGTCGAGTGAGGACTGCCCTGGGAACTGCATGGCATAAGGGGGGCCCGTGGGTGGGAGAATTGGAGATTCTAGCCTGCCGGTGAAACCTTAGTGAGTCCATACATCTAGTAACCCCTTTGTGAAGGCTATTTTGTGATCTCTTGACCATACACCAACGGATGTGTACTGGTATAATGGAGGTTCTGCAGTCGCCGACGGGTGAGGAAATCACAAACTTGTGGGTAAAGAGGTGCAAACTCTGCAGAGTCTAAAACTATCATGATAGCCGAGCTTACTGTCACGAGCACTTGGCTAAACTGCCATGATTAGTTGGGATGATTAGTTGGGATGGTTATAGGGAAGGTTCTTGGTTAAGTATTTGGTTATGGTTTGGTTATTGGGACTGTTGAGTCTGGGTGATGAGATGGCTGCATGACTGTTGGGACATGACATGAGATTGGTCTCGGTGTGAGACGAGGTTGTTTTACGAGGTGAGATGGTAGCGAATACGAGGAGGTATTCGTGAGTATGAATAAAGGATTGGTTAATGTTCGGATGGAACATGGAAAGCGATGGAGGTATGTTGGTAATTTAATACATGTTGGGATTACATTCATCTAAAGTTAAGTTGCTGTTTTATCATGGTTTTACAAATCTGCTTTTCTGCAACTGAGCCTTTTATGCCTACCTTGTTTATGAGCTGCATATCATGTGTTTTCCCGCACTTGCTGAGTACATCATTGTACTCAAACTTGCATTATTATTTCATCATCAACAGCAAGAGAAGGCTACTATGAAGACCAAGTGGAGCATTATGGCGTGTGATCTGTTCTCAACCTTGCCTGTGGAAGGAGTAGGGATGGAGCCACTTCTGCTTAGTTTTGCTTCCGCATTAGTTTTTGCTTCCGCATTAAAATAAGACTTCCGCTGCATAGAAATAAGACTTCTTCTGTGAGCATGAGTCCAAGACTCATGAGACGTTGTAATAAACTCTGTTATTCGTGGTTATATATATCTGAATTCAGTTTGTGGAACGTATGTGTATGTGTGATAAACATCCTGGGCACACATATGCATTAGTTCTCGGTTCCGTGGTTTTCCACAGAATTGAGGGCGTCACACCGTCACCCCTCTTACGACGTCGCTGTTGTTGCTACGCACCCGTTTTTTTCCACCCCCTGCGAACAGAAGTTTCTGCGTGTGGACAGACCATGTTTTGGTCAATTGAGGGTGGAATTGTTCTACATCTTGTATAAAGATCATCACCACATCCACACTTGATCCCAGAACCCTTGTTCATCATAAAACCCTATGGAAGGCTACTAAAACATGCAGGAACACGTACAAACTGGTTTTATAAAACTGCACCATAGGAATTGCATTCATTCACCTCATTGCATCTTGAGTAAAGTTTGTGCGTGATAATTGATTGCTGTAAATGTTGTATGTGCATGGTTGTTAGTAGAAGGACACGCTCAAGAGGCCGTCTAAGAGGAACTACAACACCAAGACTTCGAGACGCACGAGCCACGGGAGCAAGGCATGTGCCCCTTGACCATATTGATCCCATGTTTTGAAATTGTTTTGTTTGCGAAAACTCGTATGCTTGAGTCAACTTGATGGGACACCATTTTTATAGGAGTTTACTAATTTTGTTAGCCATCCTTGTCGCCGGGAAAGTTGATGAGTTGGGTATGGTGGTTTTTCCTTTTTGCTTCGCTTAATTTACGGGATACGGGAAGCTGAATTAAAACATGGTTAGCTACTGCACTCATATGAATAATGATGACAAGAACTTGATGATGTTGATAAGCATGGAATCGGGGAGATCTAGGCAAGCTTGGTTCGTGGATGTTGCTGAATGAGATGGTGGTTTACTTGGCGTAGATCTAAGGACCGGTTTATGCGAGCACATGCCAGGAAAACAGTGCCACCACAAGGCCAAATATGTGCGGCTTAGCTGACTAATTAGGTGTGTTGCTAGCTTGTTATGGACAGTTGGATGGCGTGGGGAATGGGAGTCGAGAGGGACTGCCCTGGGAACTGCATGGCGCAAGAGGGGGCCCGTGGGTGGGAGAAGTCTAGATTCGAGCCTGCCAGGTAAAACCTCAGTGGGTCCGCACATCCTAGTAGCCCGTTTGCAAAGGCTATTTTCTGATCTCGTGGTCATACACCGACGGTTGTGTACTGCTATAATGGAGGTTCTTTCTAGTCGCCGACGAGTGACGAAATCATGAACTCGTGGGTAAAGTAGTGCCACCTCTGTAGAGTGTAAAACTATCATGATAGTCGTGCTTCCGGTTACAAGCACCTGGCCAACTTCCATGATTAGAGACAAAACTTGGGATGTTTATTCGGGTATGGTTATGGTATGATCATTGAGATTGGTTTTGGGACTGTTTTGGATCATGAAAATAAGTTTGGTTTCAGTTATATGAATATGAGATGGTTATGAATAATTATGAGTATGATATGAACTTTAAAAAGATTAATGGCTGGTTAAGACTTGATTTATGGTGAAATATGATGAAGGAATGTTGATGATTAACTTGGTTATGATAGGATTTTAACTCAGTTAGACTTAGTTGCTATTTTAACCTGGCTTGTGAAATAAAATTTGATTGCTGGAATGAGCCTTTTTTATTGCCTACCTTGTTGTAAGCTACATGACATACTTTTCCCGCACTTGCTGAGTACGACATGTACTCACCCTTGCATTCCTACATATACATCAGCTACAGGAGAAGAATATTTCGAGGAACAGGTGGAGTACTCGGCGTGCGCACTACCGTCAACATGCCTATGGAGTTGAAGTTCTAGCCTGCTGTTTTAGTTAATTTCCTCTGTCGTTTAGAGTCTTCCGCTGCAAGAATAAGTTAGATATTCATGAGTGAGACATTGAGTCATTGTAATAAAGTACTTAAACACTATTTATTCGTGGTTATATTCTGAATTCAGTTTGTGGATTACATGTGTATGTGTGATGAACATCCTAGGCACACATATGCATTCACTTGGTTCTATTTTTGGAACCGGGTGTCACAAATTGGTATCAGAGCCACGTTGACCGTAGGATGCAAGCCTAGGTAGAATGGACACTCTAAAAC
Organism: Neostapfia colusana; assembly: GCA_030760725.1. Classification (NCBI taxonomy): domain Eukaryota; kingdom Viridiplantae; phylum Streptophyta; class Magnoliopsida; order Poales; family Poaceae; genus Neostapfia; species Neostapfia colusana. The sequence goes on from JASWHV010000013.1 coordinate 78,285,597, forward strand.
ACATAGGAACACCTCTCTAAACTGCTATTTTTGAAAATTGCTTGCTGCTGCACTTTAATTGTCAATTCAGCCACCGCGAAGTGCTATTTTCAGCCCCTTTTGTCTCTTCTATTGGAAAGGAACACTTTTGCTTTCTTGCTTCATAGCTTTTGAAGCCTTGGAGCTATTTTCTTCCTTCTCTAAAGTTTCTCATGTCTTATAGATGCCGGTGATTAGGAGCACAACATGCATAAGGACTCGTCAACCACCACATGGCAGTGCACTTAACCCCATTGAGGTGTCCGATGGACCATATTGGGAGGAGGTGAATATGGAACCTCATGATGAAGATAAAGTCAATAGCTCTATGCATGAGAAAGAGGATCTGGAAGAGGTGGAACCATTCAAAGACGACATGGAGGATGATCCACAAGAACGGCATTGGTGCGCACCTCAGGAGGAGTTTCACGCGGGCTTACACCCCGTGGAGACTCATGAAGCTATGTCGGGAGGATATGAATCCGAAGAGGAGCCACCCCTTGCTGAGACCAATAATGAAGGTGATGAACGGGCCAACCATTCAGTTCAAGAATTTCAGTCCGACGGAATGGAAGGAGAACACATATCCAGGGAGCTCAAAGAATTTCTGTATTGCTGCAGCCTGTACCCGGAGTATCTCCTCAAGAAAGTCCCTCGTCTCGGACATGAAGAGTGGAATGCTGAGGTAACCATCCTATCTAATGGTAGGGTTGTCGCTCGGCACTTCGCACCCACATGGAAAGCTATAAGGGCAGAATCTATTGATGATGCTGCATGGGATGCACTCACCGGACTGTGCTACGCCTTCCGCGAGCAGCTTGAGAACACTACTTTTGAGCTGCATCCGTTTCAGAAGAGTGGTACAAGGGAGATCATTGGACCCCATGGAGGATCTCTTTTCCAACCCACAAGCTTCTGACAAGTCTCAGAAGTTGCTCGTGGAGTTAAGAAACCGCTATGGAAGCGCACAAGAAGAGATATGTTACCTCCGCAACCTGTATTTGCTGGAGGAACAAGAGGAGACTCGTGCCAACGCGGGAACAAATGGAGCACCAGTGTCATCTATCCCTACATGGACTTCCGACTCACCATGGCGTGCACCCATGTATGGACCACCCCTGTCACACGGTTGAGAACAGCACGGGTTCTCACGATTAAGTTTAGGTTTCCATTGAATAAAGCTGTAATAGGAATGTTTAGATCGTAGTAGCTTCAATAAGAGCGGTGTGCTGAATTTTTTGTGATGATTGCTTGTTTTGTGTGCTGGTGTGAGTTGGACGCTTCGGCGAATGTCTACATCCACACATAGTGGAGAGATGTGAGATGCTTCGGCACGTGTTCACATCCTCATATAGGCTGAAATTAATAAAAGAAGGTACTTAGTTCATACACCTTGATTCATATAGTTGGGGGGATCATTCTAAATTTCTATTTCCTACTCTACTCTCTCTCACACAGATGGTGAGGGAAAACTCCAACCGCCAAAGGAGGAACGCTCATGGTAACAACGAACCACAAGACGATGGCAATGTTGAAGTTCCTGAAAATGCCAACTCCGGGGTTGATGCAAGCAACCTTGAACGTTTGATGGCTATGCAGAATCAGCTCATGCAAACTATGATACAAATGTTGGGACAGCTGCAGGCTAACAACAACAACAATCCTAACCCCGTTCCTGCACCACCGCCGGCTCACAACAGATTGAGAGAGTTCATGAGGACTAGGCCGCCTACTTTTGCACAAGCCAATGATCCTATGGAGGCTGATGATTGGCTGAAGTCTATGGAAAAGAAGCTTGCTATTGTTCAGTGCAATGATCGGGAGAAAGTTCTCTTTGCATCACACCAACTTATGAGAGCAGCCGCTGATTGGTGGGACTCTCTTTCCAATGCTCATGTCAACCAGGAGACTATCACTTGGGCTGAATTTAAGGAGAGTTTCCGCTCTCACTATGTCCCTGCAGGAGTCATGATGCTTAAAAGACAAGAGTTTGAAGGTCTCCGCCAAGGAAGGAAGAGAGTGAATGAGTACCTCAACAAGTTCATGCAGCTGTCAAGGTATGCTCGAGAAGATGCCAACTCGGATCAAAGAAAGCAATACTCGTTCATGAGAGGATTGAACAATGAGATCCAAGTTCAGCTGCTCAACAATGATTATGCAAACTTCCAGAAGCTCGTTGACAAAGCTATAGTGGTTGAGAGCAAGATCCGTGAGATTGAGCAAGAGGGCAAGAGGAAGATGCCATATCAAGGACAGCCACAAGGGAGCAATGTACGTCCCCGCTTTATGCCACCAGCTGCACCACATTATGGCTCGTCCGCTTCTACTTTCCGCCCTGCAAATCCACCTCGCCCTAACCAGCCACCGCAGCAATGTCCTATTATGCAAGCACCTCGTATGCCTTTGCCTCCTGCCCCCCGTCCTAACATGGGCGCCTTTGCTCATAACCAGCCTCACCCCAACATTCCTGCTGTTATGGGCAACAAAGCATGTTTTCATGCGGAGAGGCGGGACACTGTAAAATCCCCAAAAAGTGCTAGCAAGAATTTTCAGCTCATGTACACTTAGGAAAAATGAGGGGAATTAAAACTTTGAATTATAACGGTGAAGGTTCAAAGTGAGGATTCAAACTTCCCAAAACTTCCAAACACGGAGATCTAAATTCATAACTTGGGTATTCATATTTTAAATATTCAACCTTCCAAATTTCAGCTCATTTGGAGGGATTTTAGTATTTGTTTGGGATTAAAAAGAAGAAGCCCTTAATCTTAATTTCAAATTCAGTTTCAAATTCCAATCTCCTCAATTTGCAAATTTGGTTCCACAAATGTGTTCTCCACATTTGAATTAGCAGCCATGCCAAAAATAAGAAACTTTGGACATGGTATGCTATGTTTTTGGAGCAAGGCAAAAAGGAGAATTCAAATTCCATTTCAAATTCAAATGATCAAACACAATTCAAACTTCACACTAGAATTCAAACCATTTGAATTCAGCAAGTTTAAACCATGACTTGGGATGGAAGTATGGACTTTAATTCTGAGTAGCTGGGGTAAAAATATCAGAGGGGGAGGTGGGGCCCAGTATTCAGCCTCACAACAGAGCTACCGCCTCTGTTTTGCTTCAGCCGGTCGCCGAGGCGACGCCAGCTCCCGGCGCGACCCTCTCCCGAGGATGGCACCGCGCCAGCTCCTGCTTCTCGACCGCGTGATCATCTCTGCGCCCCCCAGCTGCAGCACCGAAACACTCTTTTGCTCCCTCGCACGCTCACCGCTGCTCGGTTTCTCCCGCAAGGAAACTGCCCGGCGCCGTTGCTGTTCCTCCCTCGCACACCCTCGCCCGAGCTCGGATGATCGAGCTCCAAGAAGCAAAAAGAAGCGCAAGAGCGTGCTCCATCCTACACCGTTCTTCCACCTAAGTTTCCTAGCTCGTACTACGCACAAACAAACACTTGGCGCCGGCGTTCGGAGGTGCCCGGCGGAACCCCGTTCGGATCACCATGGATAGCACGCTACGGCCGGTGTCACCGCCCCTTCCCTACACAAGAAAGGTCCGTTGTTGTCCTTAGTTCGTGTTGCCGAAAGCCTCATGTCAATTGATCAATTGGTTAGTGAGAATTTTGGGTTTTACCAAACCCTAGTTCATAGCGACACCTCTCGGGCTACGATCAAATTCGTCGCGCAGCAGTAGCTAGAGCTCATTCTGGTCTAGGAGAAGCTTTGCTAGATCCCTACGGTCCTTCTCGCTCAAACGGCGCTAGAAATTATCAAAGACTGAAGGAGTTCTTCGAGTTTTTGTCGCCGGCGGCGTTTTGCGGGCTCGGGTCGCCGGTGAGGTCCCCTCTCCGGTGGTTTTCATGGAGAGTGGGCTATGGGTCGATGTTGTCCATGTGACACTGGTGCTTTTAGAGCAAACTCTAGCCCGAAAGACCCACTGTTGAGTGAGAACGAGGTCGCCGAAGTGAGGTTCAACAGGGTCGCCGGTGCGAGCACCGTTCCGGCCGTTGTCATCGGCTCCCGACCCTACCATCGTGTTCAGCACGGTGTAGAACTCACAGGCGGTGAGTTTGAGGAAGTTCGGACCATGGGAAACCCGTCCCGGCGAGCCTCGCCGGCGTGCGCCGCCGCGGGAGGCGTGGGCAGCACGAGGAAGACGAAGGAGGGCCGGGTCCCACCGGTCAGCCTCTGTATACGCGCAGGGATCGGTCTATGGCACCGGATCCGGTGCGGCTGCACGGGAAATAACTCCGTGGTCCCGGTGTTGCCTTCATCTGAGTGGATAGCGCCACGGGTGGGGCCCAAAGCCAAGATTTAAACATTTCCAGATTTTCCTAATTCAGTTCAAACTTTGGAGACCCATAACTTTGTGTAGAAAACTCCAAAAAGGGTGAGACCAATTTTGTTGGAATCCTCATAAGGAGTACTTCAGAGAAACAAATTGCTTGCTATGAAAATGCCCAGGAATTTATGTAGAATTGTTTTTAGTAAATCCTTTAGGGATTTATTACAGGAGCAATTCTTTATGAAACATATCCAAATTTGGGCAGAAAATCCTTTTCATAGTAACTGATCTCCAGTAAAAATTTGGGCTTCATTGGAGTTCATTTGCTAGGCTAAATTGCCTTCCAAAGTTCAGCCTTTATTTGAAATTCAAATTTAAACAGAAACTTTTCAGAACTCCTATCCAACTTCAAAAATTCATATCTCTCTGTTGGTAGCTCCAAAAATGTTGAAACAAATTTTGTTAGAACCATGGAGACTTACCCTAATCAGATCTTCCACTTTTAGCTATGTCAAAACTCCTGATTTGGGCTCAAAATTCAGAGAAGCCTTGTACTTATAGGAATTTTAGAGACTACATTGTGCAATGACATTTCTCCAAATTTTTCTCAGATCATCCTTAGAGAGTCTAGTCTTCACTGTAAAAATTCCAAAGCCAATTAAGGATCCTAAATAGCAGTAGCTATGAATAGAAGTTTACTTCTTATAAGTTATTAATACTTATACATATATTTTGTTACATTTCATAATAGTGACCGAAGTTGAGGATGCACTGGAGCCCTTGGACGTCCTGCCACCTGAAGCTGACGTCCCATTTAACTCGCAACCAGGCAAACCCCGGTTTGCATTTAAGTACTTTTACAAATTCTTTATTTGTATCACTTATGTCTATGGTGAATGCTTGCATTAGAGTTAGGGTGATTGAAACCCCACTTGCTTAACATTTTAAATCCTATGGAGGGTTGGGTAGTTTACAGACTCAACAAGTAGAGAATGTCGTGCTAATATGCTTAGGATCTCAGTAGAAGTTGAGTAGTTGGAATCTACTCGCGAGGTAAGGTTTTATCAAACGGTTTGGTCAGAATAGAAAATGGCTTAAGACTGGAGAAAATGAGACCCAGCAGGGGGGATAGGAAGCAGTGAGCGGAGGTCTAACGTGTGTAGCCCTGTTGGTGTCGATTGAGGACCAAGTCGTGTGCGGGGACCTGCTGAACAAGTATCGAACAATACCGGATGACATACTGACATAAGTAGGAAACCGATGTAATTGGTTAACCTGGTTGTCGAGGCTTACCCAACCGTAAATAGGAGTGGGTTGAGGGTAGCAAGGTGTAAATCTGCCGGTGGGCACAGTCACGCTCCACGCGGGGACCTCCTGATAGGAGGATGAGTCCTGATCTTCCGAGAGGTAGGGTAAACTTGATTGGGTGGAGATCTCGACGTTGATGATCCAAGGCTCCGAACGAACGAAACCCCGCAATCACTACACCACTGCTCCGTTGGTTATCACCCGTGTCACACGAATGACCTCGCCACGAGGGCTTATCCCTGCAAGCGCAATCAAGAACACAAGCAAGAACAGAGAAGTTGCAATCAAAACTGAATTGATCACGAATTTGGGGTCTCACAACCGATGATCGGCGAACTGTTCAATGACAGATTGTAACTAAGCAAAACCCAGCTGTTTGTGATGGCGGCTAGGGGGTATAAAGGAGGTGGAGGACGACCAGGGGGTGCTGGGGTCGTGACCTAACCCTAAGACATGTACATAATGGACTTGGACTCGATACAAGGCCCAATGGCCCAACTAGGTGATGCAACACCCTGACAGACTCTAAACTTTATATTGTTTTGAAGTTTCCCGTCGACTCCGAATGAATTTTGACGTGGGGCCAGTTCCATTGGAAAGTTTATCCTCTCAGCTTTCTGTGCATATGTAGAACGTCAAAAACAGAGTCCGTATGCCTCCTGTGACTCCATTTTAAGGTGGACTGCTCCTGGGCCCGAGTTGGACTCGAGTTTGAGTTGGGCTCGGTCTCTAACTTCTTGTTGGTGTATTTTCTGACCCTCCACGCCTCCAAACCCCTCTCCATATATCTCCATGTCCTCTCCATGGTTCCTAATCATAATTAATCCATTAGGTAGCAGCATACTCTCAAAATTCACATATAAAGAATTGTTCAGGAACGAGCTCACCTCTAAATTTAATTTTTGTGCTCGAGCTCTAGTAATTGGACCTTGCATGTCTACCCTGTGAGTGTTGTGTATATCTGCAGGAGTGATGTCCACATCATCCTCCCCCTCTTGCATTGGAGTCATCCTCGACTCAAGCTCATCTTCTTCTCCCAAGTATGGCTTCAAATCTGAAATGTTAAATGTGGGACTAACCCCAAACTCGGGAGGCAACTCAAGTTTATATGCATTGTCATTTATCTTCTTAAGAACCTTAAAAGGTCTAGCAGCACGTGGCATGAGTTTGGACTTTCTCAAATCCGGGAACCTATCTTTTCTCAAATGAACCCACACCAAATCACCGGGTTCCAATTTTACCTCCTTCCTACCTTTACTAGCAGCAATGCGATACTTTTCATTCATTTTTTCAATTTGTAACTTAGTAGTTTTGTGCAACTTAAGAATAAATTCAGAACGTTGTGTAGCATCTAAGTTCACAATTTCAGTATGTGGTAAAGGTAGCAAATCAATTGGAGCACGAGGATTGAAACCATACACTACCATAAACGGACTTAACTTGGTTGTGGAGTGAATAGACATGTTATAAGCAAACTCAATATGTGGCAAACACTCCTCCCACAACCTCAAATTGTCTTTCAAAACAGCCCGCAACATAGTAGATAAGGTACGATTAACTACCTCCGTTTGCCCATCAGTTTGTGGATGACAAGTAGTAGAAAACAGCAACTTTGTTCCCAATTTATACCATAAAGTTCTCCAAAAGTGACTCAAAAACTTAGCATCCCTATCAGAAACAATAGTATTGGGAACACCATGCAAACGCACAACCTCATTAAAGAACAAATCAGCAACATGTGAAGCATTAACGGTCTTGTGGCAGGGTATAAAATGAGCCATTTTAGAGAAACGATCAACAACCACAAATACACTATCCCTCCCCCTCTTTGTTCTAGGCAATCCTAAAACAAAGTCAATAGAAATATCCTCCCAAGGTGCACTAGGAACCGGAAGAGGCATATAAAGACCATGTGGGTTAAGTCGAGACTTAGCTTTGTTGCATGTCGTGCAACATGAAACGTAGCGCTCCACATCACGCCTCATTCGTGGCCAAAAGAAGTGAGCGGCCAGCACATCCTCTGTCTTTTTAACACCAAAATGTCCCATCAAACAACCTCCATGCGCTTCCTGCAACAACAAAAGACGAACGGAGCTAGCTGGAACACACAGCTTGTTAGCACGGTAGAGAAGGCCTTCACACAGCAGGAATTTTTGCCACGTTCTTCCCTCTCTACAATTTTCAAAGGCATCTTTAAATTCTAAATCAGTAGCATATAACCTCTTTATGTTTTCCAAACCAAAGATTTTATGAGAAAGTTGGGATAGTATGGTATAACGTCTAGATAAAGCATCGGCAATCACATTGTCTTTCCCTTTCTTATGTTTAATGATGTAAGGAAATGATTCTATGAACTCAATCCATTTAGCATGACGTTTGTTCAGATTAGCTTGTCCTTTAAGATACTTCAAAGACTCATGATCTGAATGTATGACAAATTCTTTAGACCATAGGTAATGTTGACAAGTTTGCAAGACACGCACTAAAGCATAAAGTTCTTTGTCATATGTCGAATAATTCAGCGAAGGCCCATGCAATTTTTCACTAAAGAAGGCAACAGGTTTACCTCCTTGAATTAGCACTCCTCCAATGCCAATGCTGCTCGCGTCACATTCAAGCTTGAAGGTCTTCTCAAAATCAGGAAGTTGCAGCAATGGTGCTTGTGTGAGCTTTGACTTGAGAACATCAAAAGCTTGTTGTTGTGCTGGTCCCCATCGAAATGGCACTCCATGCTTTGTCAACTCGTGGAGAGGTGCCGCAATGGTGCTGAAATCCCACACGAAACGCCGGTAGAAACCTGTGAGACCAAGAAAACTCCGAACCTGCGTGACCGTAGTCGGAAGTGGCCAGCTCGTGATGGCAACAATCTTTGCCTCGTCCACCTCAATGCCCTGCGAAGTAACAACATACCCAAGAAAAGACACACGATCGGTGCAAAAGGTGCACTTCTCAAGGTTACCATATAAACGTGCATCGCGCAAGACATTAAAAACAGCACGCAAATGTTCAAGATGCTCATCATATGACTTGCTGTAAATAAGGATATCATCAAAGTAAACCACCACAAATTTACCAATGAAAGCACGTAAAACCTCATTCATCAACCTCATGAAAGTGCTGGGCGCATTAGTTAAACCAAATGGCATGACTAACCATTCATAAAGTCCGAATTTAGTTTTAAAAGCAGTTTTCCATTCATCACCTAAAGCCATACGAATCTGATGATACCCACTACGCAAACCAATCTTGGAGAAAATAACAGAACCACTCAACTCATCAAGCATGTCATCCAATCTAGGAATAGGATAGCGATAACAAATGGTAATGTTATTGATGGCTCTACAATCAACACACATGCGCCAAGTGCCATCTTTTTTTGGAACCAAAAGAACAGGAACAGAACAAGGACTAAGACTCTCACGAATGTACCCGCGGTCCATAAGATCTTGGACTTGTCGCTGAATTTCCTTAGTCTCGTCGGGGTTGGTCTTGTAGGCAGCACGGTTTGGCAAGCTCGCCCCTGGAACCAAATCAATCTTGTTCTCAATGCCTCGCACAGGTGGTAATCCAGGGGGTATCTCTGATGGAAAAACATCCATATATTCCTGCAAAAGGTTAGCAATAGCAGGTGGCAAGACAATGAATGTATCCTCAATAGAATATAAAGCATGTTTGCACACTAAAGCATAGGAAGTTCCATTAGAGGTATATAAATCATCAAGATCAGATTTAGTTGCAAGCAAAATAGGATTTTTCAACTTAATAGGTTGCTGAATTTCAGAATTGAAAACACCCTTTTGCTTAGCATTATTATTCTCAAATTGTACAATTTCAGTGGGACTCATAGGAAGCAACACAATTTTCTTGCCCTTATGCATGAGAGTATACTTATTAGATCGAACATAGTGAATATCATCAGTATCAAACTCCCAAGGACGTCCCAACAAAAGAGAACAAGCATCCATAGGTACCACAGCAAAATCAGCAAAATCATGATAAGAACCAATTGAAAAATGTATCCTTTCTATTTGTGTTACCTTAACCTTACCATTGTTGTTAAACCATTGAATGTGATAAGGGTGGGGATGCTCCCGTGTGGTCAAGCCAAGCTTCTTGACCACCTCAACATTCACCAAATTGTTGCAGCTACCACCATCAATGATGGTATGTACATGGCAGTCCTTGACGACGAGAAACATGTTGAAAAGGTTGTGACATTGGCGGTTGTCGTCCTCTCGAACCGTGGCACTCAAAGCTCGCTGCACAATAAAAGTCCTATAGTTGTTTGTCGCAGATGTACCAAGAACCTCAGCACCATCATCCGAACCTGAAATGTTAGTTGCAATAATATTTTTATCTTCAATATCAGAAGCACTAACATACCCACCATCACCAGTGGCAATGATCGCCCGTTTGCTGGGGCAACCTCGTTGCATATGGCCAAGTCCCTGGCAGCGGTGGCACTTGATGTCGGAGTTGCGACTTGTCGAAGTATTGGGTGCAGCCGCCTTTGCTGCAACACCTGGAGGCATCTGGGACTTGCTGTTATCTTGTCCCCGTGATGTAGAAGGTGGGATTCTGCTGCGTACAACACCCGTGGAGGGTGGTGTAGAAGCACGTACGCTCGAGGAGGGCGCTGCTTTGGATGGCACCGAAAATTGTCGTGGCGTGAAGGTGTTGTTCTGCCGCTGCTGCTGGCGACCCTGCACTTCTTTTTCTGCTAACATAGCAAGTTGAAATAAACGTTGAATAGAATGATATTCCTTGTAGTCAACTATGTCCTGGATCTCACGCCGCAAGCCCCCATAAAACCTAACAATTTGGTCTTCCTGATCCTCAACTACCCCACAACGAAGCATACCTTTCTGCAACTCTTGGTAGTACTCCTGGACAGTCATGTCACCCTGATCAAAGCGTTGCAATTTCTTAAGAAGATCACGTCTATATGAAGGAGGAACAAACCTAGCGCGCATCTCTTCTTTTAACGCAGCCCATGTCTGTGGTGCATTATGTGTATTGACAAGTTCATTCCACCAAATTATAGCAAAATCTTTCAACTCACTAGTGGCTTGTCTAACTCTATGTCGCTCAGGAACAAGATGAGAGCTAAATTTTTGTTCTACCGTCATCTCCCAATCCAAGTAAGTCTCAGCATCATAAGATCCATAAAATGTTGGAATAGAAAACTTAATCTTAGCATAAGGATCATTATCTTGTTCAGGAGCATGAGGACGAGGTCTACCTCCCATACCTTGACGATTTCATCGAGGGCGACGGCGCTGCTGTGCATCAACCTCCTCGTTATTGAAGTCATCCTCTGTGTCATAGTGAGCATGTGCATCACCATCAAGGATGATAGAGGGTGTAGCTTGTTGGGGAAGACGAGTCTCCATCTCGTCCAACCGTGTGGTCAGACCAGCAACACTTGTATGGAGCCTTTGAAAGGTGGCTGTTGTACTGGTCTGGTAATTGTTGAAAGCTTCGGTCATTGCCCGCATCATATCCTTTAGTTCCATATGGGACACACACTCATCATCATCCAGAGGTGTAGAACCAGAGGTCTTATCCATAGGCTTCTTTCCTGTCATTGTTAGTATAAAACAGAAACGAAGACAAAAAGATCATGAAGAACCCTATTACTATGCTCTCCGATGTGGGTGGAAAATCGATCAGTAAGATGCGTCTTACCCCGCTCTTACAAGTTTCTTACCAGCACTGCAGGTGGCCAACGGTGACTGGTGTGAAGCAAGCAGAGAGTGGGTGTGATTGCAATGGTTACCTGTTCTTCTCGAGAGAAGGTGGAGCTTGGAAGTCTCAAATGCAGTATATGTATGTGGCACACAAGTTAGTAACAGATAGCAATGCTGAACAAGTGTCCAAAGAATTTCACCTAGTTGCTGGCCTAAGAATGTATTAGAACAGTTGTGGCAACAAGCAAGGGCAAGGATGAATGATGATGAACAACAAAGATAATATCAGCAAGTATCCAGCACTCACACAGAAATAGCACAACTAGAAAACCCCTTAGCCTCCTGTTTTTGTCTTGAAGCACTAGTAGAAATCAAAATCTTTTTTCTCTTTATTTTTTTGATATTTTTCTCAACCAGGGGCACAAGAATAGAAACAGCACCAAGTATTAGCTCAAACCGATGAAATATGAGATCGGCACAAATTCAGGAGCGATTGGAAAAACTGGTGCTGGAACTTCAGAGTTCGAAACGAGGGCCTTCTTAATTTTTTTGTAATTTGTTTTGAAAACACTGTATGTGGACTTTTTCGAGACCTTTCTGGGAAAAAAATGCGCCTCAATCGGAGTTACGAGTAAAAAGTTATGCCCGTTTTAATGAGGATACCCCGAATCAGGTTTTGGTGGTGGTGGAAACTGCAACAGAAACGAATCGGTGGATGAAATTTTTTTGTAGATGGCAGCGGATGGAAGAAATAAAACTGAACCAAAACAAATCTAAACCAGCAACCAGACTCAACCTAGGACACAAACTCAGAACTACGGACTCCGAAACTAAATTGTGCAAAAGGTTGAGCGGGGGTTGTAGGTTAGGGAAACTAAATTTTTTTTGTGGCTTTTTGTGGACGATAGGACTGAAACAAAATAAATCTAAAGAGCACACAAGTATACTTCACGGTGAACCTGAAAATCTGATACCAATTGATAGGAGGATTAGTCCCGATCTTTCGAGAGGTAGGGTAAACTTGATTGGGTGGAGATCTCGACGTTGATGATCCAAGGCTCCGAACGAACGAAACCACGCAATCACTACACCACTGCTCCGTTGGTTATCACCCGTGTCACACGAATGACCTTGCCACAAGGGCTTATCCCTGCAAGCGCAATCAAGAACACAAGCAAGAACAGAGAAGTTGCAATCAAAACTGAATTGATCACGAATTTGGGGTCTCATAACCGATGATCGGCGAACTGTTCAATGACAGATTGTAGCTAAGCAAAACCCAGCTGTTTGTGATGGCGGCTAGGGGGGTATAAAGGAGGTGGAGGACGACCAGGGGGTGCTGGGGTCGTGACCTAACCCTAAGAAACGTACATAATGGACTTGGACTCGATACAAGGCCCAATGGCCCAACTAGGTGATGCAACACCCTGATAGACTCTAAGCTTTATATTGTTTCGAAGTTTCCCGTCGACTCCCAGTGAATTTTGACGTGGGGCCAGTTCCATTGGAAAGTTTATCCTCTAAGCTTTCCGTGCATATGTAGAACGTAAAAAATGGAGTCCGTATGCCTCCTGTGCATCCATTTTAAGGTGGACTGCTCCTGGGCCCGAGTTGGACTCGAGTTTGAGTTGGGCTCGGTCTCTAACTTCTTGTTGGTGTATTTTCTGGCCCTCCACGCCTCCAAACCCCTCTCCATGTATCTCCATGTCCTCTCCATGGTTCCTAATCGTAATTAATCCATTAGGTAGCAGCATACTCTCAAAATTCACATATAAAGAATTGTTCAGGAATGAGCTCACCTCTAAATTCAATTTTCGTGCTTGAGCTCTAGTAATTGGACCTTGCATGTCTACCATGTGAGTGTTGTGTATATCTGCAGGAGTGATGTCCACATCACCTCCTGCCCGTTACGGATGGACCGGTTCGGCATTTGGGTTGCCTTTGAAAGGTTGTTGCATACAACAGAGTAGGAAGGAGTGTGGAATCACGCTTCTAAAAGTGGGTGTATGCAACGTGTTGTTCGGGTGTCTCCTGATTGCAATCACTGTCCCTAGCGGTTATTTGAGTACCGCTTGTTCACTGTTCTGTGACGTAGTAAGAAGAATAATAAGCCAGATGAATGATAATATGCTGTGTTGAAGTATTAATGTTTTGGAAACCATGTTTGCTGTAGATGTAGAGCTAATTAAGTTTATCTTCCACTTTGGGCATCACCACATCGGACGAAAGCGTTTCTTGTTTGATTGTGGACTTCCGATGTGAGGGCTGCCTAAGGCTCATTAAACTGTTGCTATAAAACTGAAAGTAAGGATCAACATGTAGGCGCGTCTTTATTGCAAATTCCTGTTTCCTATCTTACAGATCCTTACATGTAGAGTTCCATGCCTAGAGTTGTCGGTTAAGCCTTGCTGAGCCCTCGTGCTCACGGTTGCAATATTTGAGCTGTATGCAGGTGAGAGCTATGAGGAGGGTTCCGAGGATGAGGCGATGCCCCCGTCAGGGTACATGGTCGAGATGGAGCCCTGCACGCCGCCGTGATCTTCGTTGGAGTGCTGCTAGTGTGTAGCGTCCTCGGGCTGGACGGCTGCACTTTTGCATAGCTAGGCTGAGAGTTTAGCTGTTAATAAGACTTCCTCTATAGAATTAAGTTTTGTAAAAAGACTTCTGTTGTTTTATATCAAACAAAAGTTTGTATGTTGTTCTTTAGTTCTCTTCGTGTGTGCTGTTGGGTGCTGTTTCGCACGGCACCACCCTATGCGATCCTGGAGTGGGTGAACCACGGGGTGGTCCCCACAGACGTGGTATCAGAGCCGCATTGGGAATAGCACACTCGAAAAGAGCCTATTTTGAAAACTTAGAAGTAGTCGAGTGAGATTAGTCATTAAGCCCACATATGGTCTATGATAGTACTAGATTTGATGGTGGAAAAAGCTAACTTATATGTTACACATTCTGTAACGACGCTCCAACGTCAGGTAAGAGGTAAGGTACGCCACCGCAGGCGGATCAATTGCGGTAACTCGCCACACGAGTAATGGTATGGAAGGTTATACCGTGGCTTGGCACGGTAGTTAATATGAGTCTCTGAACCTTCTCATGGTTCTGAGAGCATAAGAAAACGCTGATCTCCAGCGTGCTTCAGGCAAAAGTGAGAATACCCCATTGTGTGGTAAGCAACACGATTTATGCAACTCTTGAACGTTCAATGTTCAAAGGGCCATACGCAGCGCTCTCCATTGGTGTGCCTCAACGGTCATGAGGCAGTAGGTGGTATCCGTTGGGTTGATAAAATTCCCAACCGTGATGACCCGTTCGCGCTCTACTCGGGTTCCCCGTCGTGTGGTGTGAAAACACGACCATGTACCTTGAGACGTGGCTTGACTCAAGGATGATCCGTATGGCAATGATACGGACCGTATGTTTTTACTATAATATGGAACTGCCTGAAATGCCAAAAACCATTGTGTGCACCATTATTGTGTGTTCTTCTGCAGGTACATTAACCACGTTAGTGCATGACGTGTAGAAACCGTTTGTGAGTGACGTTCTTAGTTCCACCACTTGACACGTATATGCTAGAATATCGGTTTAGGATTTTTCTTTGGTGAGGAAACGTAGTACCGAGACTGCATAAAAGGATATTTTTCAAATAAAAGAGTAAAAATGAAGTTTAGGATTCTATTTAGGGGTTATTGAACTCCTATATTGAACTAAGAGTCAATTGGGAGTGCAGATTCATTTTCAAAAACTTAGGAACGATCTCCCCTGTTTTCAGCAGAAACTCTGCTGAACTTAAACAGGGTGTAACTTAGGATTGGTTGAACCAATGGAGGTGTGGGATACCATTCTGGAAAGGTTTTGAAGTCCTCTACAACGTTTATGTATAGCTCCAGAACAAAATCTCCTTCCAAATGGATGAAAATCTCAGATGAGTATACCCTGTCCAGAAACAGGGCAGACCAAAATGCTCTCTGGAATTTTCAGTATTTCAACCACAACTTTCTATAGAAAATTTCTAAGCGTCAAGCAGGACATCGTTGGAAAGTATAGGAAATGTGCTACAACTTTGTAGTTCAGTGTTTTCCTAGATTGAGGGCAGAAATAGATGGAATTTTGCGAAAAGACAGCAACATGCAAAGGAGGTGCTGTCAAAATTCCTGAGAAAATTCTGTCAACTTGTAAAAGTCGGAATCACAAACTAGGAAGGCCATGGAGGCAAGTAAATACAATCTGGATTCCTTTTTGAATCTGCTACAACTTTGTTGTTGAACTCTAGTCCAGATTTTGCCTCCAAGGTGGTCAAAACAGTTGAATTATCCAGACTGGTCAGCTGGACCAGAAACTGGACAGAACACCATGTTGAAGTTTTTCAACCAAAACATTTAGCTTCACCTTTTGATATCCAGAGGCTGTTGTAAAACAGCGAGTGGAGTCGAAAGGTTATGCATTCGACATATCACTTCGAGCGGGTAAATGTTTGGGGTCCAGTACAATAGCAAGGAATTATGCATGCTAACACACTTAACATCCCGTGGCGACCCACGATGGTCGAAATGAACTTTTAACCCGTAAAGTTCAATACTTTGGAACTTGATCGTGGGACATGGTCTAGGGATGTATATGTTGTATAAATTTTATGCTTTATCCATATGTGTGGTTGTTATGCGTATCATTTATTCCATTCTCGCACTACTATTGTATAGACTGGATGAAATAAACCAACATGTGCTGATCGTTTGAATGGTATGAATGCAGAATGGTGCGTACACGATCTACGCAAGAGGAGGGAGGTCCGAGTCAGGTTCGTGGTGATGAGTCTCCACCTCCGGAGGAAATCACGACGCAGAAGCAACCACCTCCTCCACCGCCAGAACTTCCAAGAAACCTTGCGGAGGTTCTCGCCGCAGTGCTCGGCTTGCACGACGAGCAAACCGAGTTGCTGCGGATGCTAGTTCAACAGAATGCGTCCCGTTCAGGAGGACGCCAAGACAATGGGCAACGCCAGACCCAACAAAGCTCATATTCAGACTTCCTGGCGACCCATCCACCGGTCTTTACGGAGGCCGAAGAGCCTTTGGAGGCGGACAGCTTTATCCACACTCTGGAGGCGAAGTTCGGGCTGCTACGATGCACCGAACACCAGAAGGCACTGTATGCAGCGCAACGGCTTCAAGGAGAAGCCGGTACCTGGTGGGCGAACTACACCGCCTCCTTACCGGCTGGCCATGCCGTCACATGGGCGGAGTTCCGGGAGGCGTTCTGCGCCTATCATATACCTCCCGGGGTTATGGAAAGGAAGCTCCAGGAGTTCCTGGCGCTGAGACAAGGCGAGAGGAGTGCTCATGAGTACTCCAGGTTATTCAACCGGATGGTGCAGTATGCGCCAGGATTTGTGGGAACGGAAGATGATAAGCGAAACGCGTTCTTCCGGGGCCTGAATTCCAAGATGAAGGTCCATCTCGCCCAAAGTAATCGTGGCACCTTCAACGACTTAGTTAATGCCGTGATTCTACAAGAAAATGCTCAGCGCGAGCGCGGTTCTGATAAGAGGAAACGCAGCACGCTGACGAGCAGCAGTGGTGGGGCGCCACAAAAATACCGCGTGGTGTATCGCTCACCATCCGGTCAGAGATGGCAGCCACCGGCATGACCGCCTGAGTTCCGCGGTCGACAATATGATGTGCCAGGCTTCCAAATGACATATCCACCACAGCAACAGCAGCAGCAAAGGATGGTCCCGCGTGCACCTCAGTTTCAACAGCGTGCACCGGGATTCCGTCCTCAAGTCGGCGGGACCCCGACACCTTACATGTGCTTCACGTGTCGCCATGTCGGGCATATTTCAAGGGACTGCCCCGAGCCGTGACAGGGCAGGGGTGCAGCACCGTATCAGGGTGCCAATCAGCCCCGTAATCAGCCCAAGAAACCAGCACCAAAACCCGGCAACGTCTACCACTTAGCCATCGAAGACGTGCCGGAAGGCGAACCCGTCCTCGCGGGTACGTTTTCTTATTTAGATCATCCCATAGTCATACTTTTTGACTCCGGTGCCACCCATAATTTCATAAGTCAGTCTTATGTTATTAAATATCAATTGCCTATCATTACCACAAATAATTCAAACTTGATATGTTCTCCGGGTGGGAAACTAACAGCTGATAGAATGTTCTACAGAGCACCATTACAGTTGGGTGGAAAGCTATATCCGACTTCTCTAATCATGTTAGAGAGTCAGAAACTTGATGTCATTTTAGGGATCTCATGGCTACATCGCCATGGTGCTGTTCTGGACATCATTCCATGTGTGGTTCGTCTAAACTCTCCACTTCATGAACCACATGTTCTTATTCTTGACCATTCTGTTCAAGAAGCTCCAGCCACATATAACACGGAAGCCACAAAACTTGAGGATATTCGTGTGGTCCGTGAATACCCGGATGTTTTTCCGGATGATCTTCCGGGCATGCCACCCGAAAGAGATGTCGAGTTCAAGATTGAACTTGTACCTGGGACGACACCGATCTCACGGAGACCGTACAGGATGGCTCCGAATGAGCTAGCTGAATTAAAAGAGCAAGTCAATGATTTAATGAAGAAGGGTTTCATTCGACCGAGTTCCTCGCCATGGGAATGCTCGGCGATGTTTGTGTAGAAGAAGGATGAAACCTTGAGGTTGTGTGTGCACTACTGACACGACCCCACGGTCTTGTCGAGCCAGGATCACGCTGAGGGGTGCTGCGTTGCACAGCACCGGATAACACACATCAAAGGTACAAAGCAGAAGAAAAGTTTATTACATAAAGAGGTTTATAAACATTTGTACAACAAATATGTTCAGTCTACACTCACGGGCGTAGACTACGCATCGAGTTCACGTTCAGCCCGTGAACGTGTCCCCGCTAGCACGCACACACACTAACACGGCGGCGTGCATGACTCCCATTCGATGGGGTTCCCCTCCTGGGGTTCCGTCTCCTCCTCGGGAGTCCCTTCCTCATAGAACCCTGCAAAAGCTTCAAACACAAGCAGTGAGCACGAAGGCTCGGCAAGACTGACCCGTCTCTCCTAAACATGAAACTTCTACATGGAGGGTGATGGGTTACATGAAGCAAAATAAGTTGCAAGGACTCGGCTAATTAGTGGAACCTTACTTTCAAGTTTTAGCAGCAGGTTGTGGAAAACCTTACGCTAAGGCACATGAGAGAGCCGCAATCAAACAAGAAACGCATTTCTCTCATGTACTTTGCCCAAAGTTGAAAGGAACTTTAATTAGCTATAAACTACAGCAAATAATTAACAATCAAATTCCATCTTTCAGTCAGCAACATTTTAACATGTAGCTAGCCTGTTCTTTCTACGTCACGGTACAGTGAACAAGTGGTACTCACTGACTGCGAGGGACAGCGATTATAATCGATTTACACCTGCAGGGTTACCCGAATAACCCATCACGTATGCCCGTACTCGATGTTGCCTACAACAACCATCACGGACATCGTACGCAACCACCTTTCGCCCGTTAGCCAAATATTGAACCGGTCCTATCGTCCCGAGCAAGAGGTCTCTGCACGCGCATCTCAGTGCCGCCAGACGATTTACACCTCGAGCTCTCAACCTACCCTCTGAACGACAGGAAATGCCTCAATACCCAGCTACCCGAGTTACATCGGTTTCCCTGTTCCCATATATCCGGTAGGTCTTCGGTACTATTCTATCTTGTTCAACAGGCCCGCACACGGCTCGGTCCTCAATCGACACAAGCAGAGCTATAGCACACAGGCACCAAAGTCCTGCTGCCCTTACTCTCCGCCCGGTCTCATTTTGCTTGACATGTGTTTCATTTGCTATCTTTACCCGAGCGATGTGCCTCTAGCCTATTCTCGCGAGTAGTTCCAACTACCTTGTACCGAATCCTACTCTATCTTTAGCATTGCAGTGGCTAACGAGGTTTTCAATCTTAATCCCAACCCATGGTTTTCTTGGCTATGCATTTGGGTTTCAAACAAGACTCTAATGCAAGAAATAAGTGAGGCTCAAAGAAAGTGCTCAAAACAATACAAATTTGTAAAGAGGTTAATGCAAACCGGAGCTTGCCTTGCTGCTCTTGGTCGTAGGCTAGCTGCTCTTCCGGAGTAACGAAGTCTAAGACTTTAGGCTCATCCTCAACCTTAGCGACTACATGAGAAATATGGATACGTATCAATTCATATGCATTTCCATTGAATTTAAACTTGTGAAGTTTATAAGTCTCACTAGACAGACCCACTGACTCTAAAATTTTTACTGTGGTTTGGTTACAACCTAGACAGAGACTTGGCCAAGTTTTAATTGCAGCAAAGCTCATTTGAGCCCTCCACAAATAATTATGTACTTGACCTTAATTGGAGCTCTTAGGGTTTTCTAGGAATTTTCATGGAGCAAGCCATGACTTTCTGAAAACTAGATTTTCAGAGGGTTCTAATGGGGTTGGTATTACTTAATGTGAAGGTTCCTAGCTAAAGATATGAGCTAAACAATTTCAGAGAAATTCTGAAAATATTTCTGGACATTTTCTATTTTCTCTGGAACAGTTTTATTAATCACACCATTAGGTGGATCAAATGAGCCCAAATGGATCTGAAATTTTTATTGTAGTTCAGGGATATTTTGGTGAACATCCCAGCAAAATTTCATAATTTTCCTCTAAAGGATTCTCCAGTTAAAATTCTAGCAGTTTAAACTTTGAAGAATTAATTCTGGAGAAATAAGGATTTTCATGAAGTGAAACTTGATTTGCTGGAAAGTACTCAGAGAACTGAATCCAACAAAATTTGGTTCACTCGATTTGGAGTTTCCTAGCCAAAGTTATATAGATTTGAAGTTTGAATGAAATCTGAAAATCGGGAAAAATTCAAATCACTGCGCGTGGGACCCAGGGTTATGTGTCGGCTCCTCATCGGATGACACACGCGGCTATTGAGTCCTTCGCACGCAGCCGCACCCGACCCGTGCCACAGCAGATCCTGGTTTTAAAATATCTGCCGCTGGCAGCCGGGACCCACCCCCTTCGTCTTCCTCCTGCCTCCCGCGCTCTGCCGCCGCGACACCTCGCCGGAGAGCTCGCCGGCGGCCTCTGTGGTGCTCCAAACTTCATGATTCTGGACGCCCCTGCCTAAATCCACTCAGGGAACATGATTCTGGGCTCAGCTTGTCATGAAAATGGCCAGCACATGCTTGGCGATGAGCGGTAGCTTCGGAAGAACTTCAGTCGTGTCGGCCGGTCTCCCTAACACCTCAAACGATCGAACAAAAGGTCGTTGAGCACCAGTGGACCCTAGAAAAGGTCGACATGATCTCCACGGAGCTTGGAAAGTGCTGTGTTGGGCTGTCACCGTGCGACCTAGGCCGGAAATCGGGAATTCTTCTAAAACTCGAAGAACAGCGGTTTCCCTTAATGGTTCTTCGTTGTTCCTGCTCCTATGGACTCGTACGGGCACCTAGAAATGATCCCCTCCATGAGAGGATGAGTGGTGCGGTGTGGACTACGAATTTCGCGAATCGGTTCGGGCTCCCCTTTTGCACACCGTCGCAAAATCATGAAATTCCGGCGTGAGCATTCTATGTCATGTCGCCGGAGCTTGTGGTAATGAAAGAGGGACTGAAGGCGAACCTTTTTGCTGTTCACGGCTCGGAGAACGGCAGGCTGTGGTGGCCGGACGGATCATTCCTGCGATGGCGGCTCGAGCTGAACCGGCAAAGGAAAGATCGTCGCGGTGGAGCTCGGGGAGGACTGCTCCGGGCCTGGAACCGGCGCGAGGGCGTCAAGGATGGCTTGGCGCACCTGGTGCTGGTCTCAGATCGCCACTTTTGCATTTTGTGAGTTTGTTCTCTAATGAGCATGTTGATGGTGGTTACTTGCTCTTCAAATGTGTCCATCAACTTTCTTCAAATGAGGTGTGTGTGTGGTGATGAACACTTTATATATGTGTCAAAAACTTAGGCCTTTACATTCCTCACCCCTTAAAAGAATCTCGTCCCGAGATTATAAGGTGAAAATGAGAGGGAGGACGGTGGAAAATTACCGGATATGCGATGTGAAAAAGTTGGGGTAGTTAGCGCGAAGAAATCCTTTGCTCTCCCATGTCGCTTCGTCTACGGAGTTATTACTCCACAGAACTTTGTAGAACCACAACGTACGGTTGCGTGTGGTTCGCGCCTTTTCATCAATAACTTGAACCGGTTCCTCCCGATAGGTGAGATCCGGTTTCAGTTCTTCTATGTCCTCCAGCTGAATGGTAGTTGATAGCTTAATACACTTCCTCAGTTGGGAAATATGAAAGACGTCGTGCACACCGGAAAGTGCTTCTGGTAATTTCAGCCGGTATGCTACTGATCCACATCTTTCGGTAATCGTAAATGGACCGATGAATCGGGGTGCCAACTTTCCTCTCACCCCGAATCTGTTCACGCCCTTCATTGGAGACACACGTAGGTATACGTGATCCCCGACTTCAAATTGTAATGGGTGTCTTCTCCGGTCCGCATACTGTTTCTGTCAGGATTGGGCGACTTTTAGGTTCGCTTGAATCAGCCAAACCTTTTCCTCCGCGTTGTTGACAAGATCAATCCCGAAGGTGACCCTTTCGCCAGACTCACACCAATTCAATGGTGTGCGGTATTTCCTCCCGTATAGCGCCTCGTAAGGCGCCATCTTGATGCTGGCCTGGTAACCATTGTTGTACGAGCACTCGACTAACGGCAAGTGATCATCCCAATTCTTGCCGTGGTTGATAGCGCAAGTTCGTAGCATGTCTTCTAGAATCTGATTTACCTGCTCGGTTTTCCCATCCGTCTGCGGGTGGTATGCTGAACTACGGATCTGCTTCATCCCCAATGCAGCGTGTAGCTGCTCCCGGAAACGGGACACAAATAAAGTGCCCCGGTCCGATATAATGTTACGGGGTACGCCTTATAAGCATAGGATCCGTGAGATGTACAGTTCAGCGTACTTCTTGGCGTTGTAGTTGGTGTTGACCGGGATGAAATGGGCAACTTTGGTGAGTCGGTCGACGATTACCCACACAGAATCATGTTTCTGAAAAGTGGTGGGCAAACCGACGATGAAGTCCATGCTCACATCCTCCCACTTCCAGGCAGGAACGCCCAGTGGTTGTAGCAGTCCCGGTTTCCGCAGCTGATCTGCCTTCACCCTTCGACATGTATCACACTCGGACACGTACTTGGCGATCTCCCGCTTCATCCGTGTCCACCAAAACTTGCTTCTGAGTTCTTGATACATTTTGCTGCTGCCGGGGTGAATAGAAAATTTTGACAAGTGAGCCTCATCAAAAAATTTCTTCCGTAACTCTGGGTTACAGGGTACGACGATCCGGTCCTTGAACCATAGGACGTCGTTTCCGTCCTTTCGGAAACATTTCAGCTCCCCATTACCTATACATCTCCGCAAATGCGACATGCCCTTGTCATGTTTCTGAGCAGCCGGTATCTCTTCACGGATGGTGGGGATCAAAGCTAAGTTGTAGAGAGCTCCATGTGGAATCACATGCAGTGGTGGTTCGCTCTCTTCCAACGGTGTGATGGTCAGATTATTGACGTGTGACTTGCGGCTCAGCGCATCCACCACTACGTTTGCCTTGCCGGGGTGATAATGGATCTCTATTTCGTAATCCTTTATCAACTCTAACCATCTTCGCTGCCTCATGTTCAGCTCCTTCTGAGTGAATATGTACTTGAGGCTTTTGTGGTCGGTATATAAATGTACGAGGTTACCGAGTAGGTAGTGCCTCCACATTTTAAGTGCGAGTACCACGGCAGCGAGCTCCAAGTCGTGAGTTGGATAATTCTGCCCATGGTTTCTGAGCTGCCGTGATCCATACGCGACCACTCTTCGGTCTTGCATCAGCACACATCCGAGCCCAATGCCGGATGCATCGCAGTACACATCGAACGGTTTTGTTGTGTCTGGCTGCACCAAAACCGGTGCTGATGTCAGGTGCTTCACTGATGCCTTGAATGCTGCTTCACATGCTGGACTCCAAACATATTTGGTAGCCTTCTTTAGCAGCTCCGTCATAGGCTTGGCAATCTTCGAGAAGTGTGGAATGAACCTCCGATAATATCCCGCGAGTCCAAGGAAACTCCGTTCCTCGTGAACAGTTCTCGGGAATTTCCAATTCAGCACTTGAGTGATCTTGCTCGGGTCTACAGCGATACCCTCCGCTGAGATGATATGCCCGAGAAAAGGCACTTGCGATATCCAGAACTCGCATTTGCTGAATTTCGCGTATAGCTTGTGATCCCGCAGCCGTTGCAAAACTATACGCAGATGCTTCTTGTGATCTTCCTCCGACTTGGAATATACCAGTATGTCGTCGATGAAGACCACGACAAACTTGTCCAGCTCCGGCATGAATACCGAGTTCATCAAATACATGAAATGAGCTGGAGCATTGGTGAGGCCGAAGGACATGACCAGGTACACATAAAGTCCGTACCTCGTCGAGAAAGCCGTCTTCGGAATATCCTGAGCCCGTATTTTAATCTGGTGGTACCCGGATCTTAAATCCATCTTGGAAAAGATCTTTGCTTCGACCAACTGATCAAACAACATGTCGATCCGTGGCAACGGGTACTTGTTCTTGATAGTCACAGCATTTAATGGACGATAGTCCACGCAAAGCCGCAACGTTTTGTCTTTCTTCTTCACAAAAAATGCCAAACAGCCCCATGGCGAGGAGCTCGGCCTAATAAAACCCTTCTCCAGCAAGTCCGTTAGCTGAGTCTTCAGTTCAGCCAACTCCTTGGGCGCCATCTTGTACGGCCTTCGGGATATTGGCATGGTTCCCGGTGCAAGTTCAATCTTGAACTCCACCTCTCTGTCGGGCGGCATCTCCGGTAAATCATCCGGGAACACGTCAGGGAAATCTCGGACCACTGGAATATCTTCCAATCTGATAGCTGTGGATTGATAGACACTTGGAACTTTTATTTCTGTACTGTCCAGAAATAAAGAGTGAGATCCGTGCACTTCTGAGTTCAAGTGCACGATTCGAAGGACGGTGTCTAAAACAGCGCCGTGGTGGCTTAACCACGACATCCCTAAGATGACATCGACCTTTTACCCCTCTAAAATTATTAGAGACGTAGGGTATACTCTACCCGCTAAGCATAATGGTGCTTTAGAAACCATTACGCTTGCTGAAATCTTCCCACCCGGTGAACAAATCAAATATGGACTATCGGTGGGTAGTATTGGCAAGCTGTGTTTAGCAATGAAAGCTTGGCTCATAAAATTGTGCGTGGCGCCTGAATCAAACAACACTATGGCGGGATGCTGGTGGAGTTGGAACATACCCGCAAGGATTGGCTCACCCTCCGGCACGTCCTCTATGGCAAGCTGGTGGACGGTGCCGGGCCTAGGGTTTGCCCGCCGCGCATTAGTAGGGTTCAGGGGCTGATTCCTCCCTGGAAGTTGTGGTGCAACTCTGCCGCCTTGCCTTTCTGGACAACTGCTGGCGAAGTGTCCTGGCCGACCATATTTGTAGCATGTGACCGCTGCTTGTCCGGTGCTTGGAGGACAAAAGCCCGGCATGCGCTGCTGAGGTGCATAAGCACGCGGCATCGCCCGCTGCTGCTGTTGTTGCTGTGGAGGTGGTACTGGCAGTGCCAGCCTGAACGCCAGTGACGAATAGGGCCGACTGCGGAATGGCATCGACCTCAGTGGTGGCTACCAGCATGGACCCGATGGTGGGCGATTCACCATCCAGAATTTCTGAGAAGGACCACCTCCTTCTCCGCTGCTCTGCGGCGCACTTCGCTTTCTTTCCGCCGCCGCTAACTCCTTGCCGGATTCCTCCTGATAAATCACAGCATCGATTATGTCGTTGAGGCTGCCGCGATTGAACATCGCCAGTTTCTCCTTCAGGAGCGGATTAAGCCCCTGGTAGAGGTGATCCCGCCGCTTCTCGTTGGTATCTGCGTGATACGACGCGTAGAGCGCAAGATCATTGAACGCCCTGGAGTATTCCAGCACGTTCCGGCTCCCTTGTTGCAGGTGTAGAAACTCCTGCGTTTTCCTCTTCATGAGACCCGGCGGTATATGATAGGCCCTAAAGGCCGTCCGGAACTCCGCCCAGGTCATAACTCGGTCGATGGGCTGTGAAGCACAGAAGTTTGCCCACCACGCGCTCGGGGATCCCTGGAGCTGTTGGACCGCGAACTGAGTCTTGCTCTGCTCACTCACTTGAAGCAGCCCGAACTTCATCTCCATCGTACAGAGCCAGTTGTCCGCATCGAGGGGTTCATCCACCCTTGAGAATACCGGGGGATGAGTCGCTAGGAAGTCGGAGTAGGAGCTCTGTTGACGCTCCTCACGATCTTGACGTCTCTCTGGTCGAGACATTTGCAATAAGGGTCTGCAGCAACTCCGTGTGCTGCTGATGAGAACCCGCCATTGCCGCAACGATGTCGGCCAATGTAACCGTTGGCGGTGTTTGTTGTTGCTGTTGCTGCTGTTGCTGTCCCGAGGAGTCCTCGGGAGGCTGTTGGTAGGTTTCTCCCCCTTGACTAGAACCCCCAACATCCGGGTTGGCACGAGTATGGGTCATTCTCTTGTGGGTCGTCCTCCTCCGGTACCTCTGCTGGTGGCTCCGGATCTACAACCTCCTCTCCCATCTCGGGTTCTCCCATTGCTGGAAGACCCAAGACCACCGGTATGCCCAATACCGGGGGTACGAGGTCCTGCAACGCGTGCACCTCGTCCATTGCCTGGTTGTAGTCTTCTTCCCTGCAGCCTTGCCCTTCCTCAATAGTGTCGTCCCGCTCTTGAGTAAGGACCTCATTCTGCTGGGTCAGAGCCTTCACTTGCTCTTGCAAAGCCGTGATATCGACGCGACTTTTCTTCTTCGCCTTCTTTAGACGATACAACTGATTATGCTGTTCGTTCAGTCGTTTGATCGTCGGAAGGAGCACATTGCGGAGTGCGATGTGAGCACTCTCGAAATGGTCTTCACGGCTTGTGCTCTCTTTGAGTTTTGCGGCGAGATGCTCCGTATGAACAGCTTGGCTGTCCATCACGGCATTTCCCGCCCTCATCTGGAGGCTGAGGTTCACCTCCGCAGGGTTGTACCTTGGGCATCCCGGATCGATTGCCTCCCGGTACCTCCCTTCCCACACATGATGAGCCCGTCCCTCCACCAGAACAAGCGTGTATGGAGTGCCCTCCATAGCCCTCACGTGTAGTTAGCAGAAACGCGACATGGTGTCGCGGCCCGCCACTTGCCACATCCTCTCTAGTTGTCTACCTCTCACCGTGACGGTGAACGGCGCCCAACCGGGTGGTGTAGGTCCTGCATGAATCTCGACATGGATTGTCCACGTCTTGTTCCCCTCCTCGCCTTCTTCCTTAGTGAAGTACTGCGGCATCTGGTTGTACCCGAAATATTGAAGCATCTGCCTCAATGCTTCCGGATAGCCGCTGTGGTGAGAACAGTGAGATTCCACCCACCCGTTCTTGAACTGTTTATCCGCCGTCATCTGTAAAAATATATTTGAGAAATGTCAAGAATTTATTTGAACAGTAAACCATTGAGTTATAACACAAAACATGTCATTGAACCCATAAAACTTGGAAATATAGTTCAAATTTAAACAAATTTGACTACTGATCTGCTGTCCAACATGACAGCCCTGACCAGTTTCCATCTCAACCTGATTTAGGCCATGCTAAATGCAAAAACAATTCTAGAGATCAACATCAAAGTTAAAGCTAACTTCAATAGCTTTCCAGAAAGTATTTTTTTGGCCTAAGATCTGTCCTGGTTCAAAAGTTATGAGATGTCAAAGTTAACAGAATTTCTGGAGAAAATTGGACAGCACCTCCCTGATTTAGGTACTGATTTGATCCAAGAATTCCAGTTAATTATGCTCCCAGTCTGACAAAACTTTCTGTTACAAAGTTGTAACCCATCTCATAAGATTTCCAGAACTACCTCATTTTCTATTTTTAGATTTTTATGCAGGAAGTTATGCTCAATTTACAGAGAGTTTACAGAGAGTGTTTGCTCTGCCCTGTTTTCCGGACAGTTTCAACTCTACTGCATTTTACGATTGGTTAAGGGATGAAACACCTCTGTACCTCAACAGAAAAGTTGTAAAGCTCTTCCAAAGATTTCCATAAATGTATCATATGACCCCAACCTCGAAAGAACTCAACCTCTAACCTCTGATTAACTTAAGCCTTCTATCAGCTGAAAACAGGGGACTCTGTCCTTAGTATCCTACAAGTTGAAAACTAGTTTACTTTGAATATCCTGATTAAGGGAAGGAGTTACATCAAGTTTTAATTATTTGGATAAAACTTTCAAGTTTTATAATGAAGTTGTTCATTTAGTGGAGTGTGACGTCGATGCGTCACCAGAGCATGTCGGTACTACGTCCTCGCAAAGAAAAACCTATACCGGACTTAGCCGGCTTCGTTAGTTCAGTGGCGCTAACCGTCTCCCGCACACGGATGCTACACATCTACCGTTTTGTGGTTAGACTACCTGCAGATAACTCACACAATTGTCAGACTCGGCTGCACACCGAGCCCGGTATCCATACAGTTCGTACACCCGGCCATCATCACTCGCCCGGATGTTCTCAAGCCAAACATGCCTTGAGCTACGTGTTCACGTTACCGACCACGTGACGGGGTCTGCCAAATTGCCTGAAGTACGCCAGGGATAGACGTTGCTCGAATACCCCAAACGACATGAAGAGTCGTAGAGGATATTAAAGCGGGTCGGGTTACCTGCCACCCGTGGGGCTCCACCCTTCAGCTTGTGCGCACTGGTGGACAGCGCTTACGTGCACCCCCAAAGACATAAAGCGTCCCGAGATGCACGATTTTCCGACATAAGCAAATAGGTTAGTATGCCACTTTCTATACACTAATAACATCCTTATATGGGATACTAACTCGTTCCTCACTGGATTTTTGAAAAAGAGGACCTTTGTATTGCGTTAAACCTCAAGCGAGCTCTGATACCAACGCTGACACGACCCCACGGTCTTGTCGAGCCAGGATCACGCTGAGGGGTGCTGCGTTGCACAGCACCGGATAACACACATCAAAGGTACAAAGCGGAAGCAAAGTTTATTACATAAAGAGGTTTATGAACATTTGTACAACAAAATATGTTCAGTCTACACTCACGGGCGTATACTACGCATCGAGTTCACGTTCAGCCCGTGAACGTGTCCCTGCTAGCACGCACACACACTTACAAGGCGGCGTGCACGACTCCCATTCGACGGGGTTCCCCTCCTGGGGTTCCGTCTCCTCCTCGGGAGTCCCTTCCTCATAGAACCCTGCAAAAGCTTCAAACACAAGCAGTGAGCTCGAAGGCTCAGCAAGACTGACCCGTCTCTCCTAAACATGAAACTTCTACATGGAGGGTGATGGGTTACATGAGGCAAAATAAGTTGCAAGGACTCAGCTAATTAGTGGAACCTTACTTTCAAGTTTTAGCAGCAGGTTGTGGAAAACCTTACGCTAAGACACATGAGAGAGTCGCAATCAAACAAGAAACGCATTTCTCTCATGTACTTTGCCCAAAGTTGAAAGGAGCTTTAATTAGCTCTAAACTACAGCAAATCATTAACAATCAAAGTCCATCTTTCAATCAGCAACATTTTAACATGTAACTAGCCTGTTCTTTCTACGTCACGGTACAGTGAACAAGTGGTACTCACTGACCGCGAAGGACAGCGATTATAATCGATTTACACCTGCAGGGTTACCCGAATAACCCGTCACATATGCCCGTACTTGATGTTGCCTACAACAACCATCACGGACGCTGTACGCAACCACCTTTCTCCTGTTAGCCAAATATTGAACCGGTCCTATCGTCCCGAGCAAGAGGTCTCTGCACGCGCATCTCAGTGCCACCAACCGATTCACACCTCGAGCTCTCAACCTACCCTCTGAACGACAGGCAATGCCTCAATACCCAGCTACCCGAGTTACATCGCTTTCCTGGTTCCCATATATCCGGTAGGTCTTCGGTACTGTTCTAGCTTGTTTAACAGGCCCGCACATGGCTCGGTCCTCAATCGACACAAGCAGAGCTATAGCACACAGGCACCAAAGTCCTGCTGCTCTTACTCTCCGCTCGGGCTCATTTTTCTTGCCATGTGTTTCATTTGCTATCTTTACCCGAGCGATGTGCCTCTAGCCTATTCTCGCGAGTAGTTCCAACCACTCGACTTGTACCGAATCCTACTCTATCTTTAGCATTGCAGTGGCTAACGATGTTTTCAATCTTAATCCCAACCCATGGTTTTCTTGGCTATGCATTTGGGTTTCAAACAAGAATCTAATGCAAGAAATAAGTGAGGCTCAAAGAAAGTGCTCAAAACAATAAAAATTTGTGAAGAGGTTAATGCAAACCGGAGCTTGCCTTGCTGCTCTTGGTCGTAGGCTAGCTGCTCTTTCAGAGTAACAAAGTCTAAGACTTCAGGCTCCTCCTCAACCTTAGCGACTACATGAGAAATATGGATACGTATCAATTCATATGCATTTTCATGGAATTTAAACTTGTGAAGTTTATAAGTCTCACTAGACAGACCCACTGACTCTGAAATTTTTACTGTGGTTTGGTTACAACCTAGACAGATACTTGGCCAAGTTTTAGTTGCAGCAAAGCTCATTTGAGCCCTCCACAAATAATTATGTACTTGACTTTAATTGGAGCTCTTAGGGTTTTCTAGGAATTTTCATGGAGCAAGCCATGACTTTCTGAAAACTAGCTTTTCAGAGGGTTCTAATGGAGTTGGTATTACTTAATGTGGAGGTTCCTAGCTAAAGATATGAGCTAAACAATTTCAGAGAAATTCTGAAAATATTTCTGGACATTTTCTATTTTCTCTGGAACAGTTTTATTAATCACACCATTAGGTGGATCAAATGAGCCCAAATGAATCTGAAATTTTTATGGTACTTCACGGATATTTTGGTGAACATCCCAGCAAAATTTCAGAATTTTCATCTAAACGATTCTCCAGTTAAAATTCTAAACATTTTAAATTTTGAAGAATTAATTCTGGATAAATAAGGATTTTCATGAAGTGAAACTTGATTTTCTGGAAAGTACTCAGAGAGCTGAATCTAACAAAATTTGGTTCACTCGATTTGGAGTTTCTTAGCCAAAGCTATATGGATTTGAAGTTTGAATGAAATCTGAAAATCGGGAAAAATTCAAATCACTGCGCGTGGGACCCAGGGCTACGTGTCGGCTCCTC
This sequence comes from Neostapfia colusana, assembly GCA_030760725.1. Lineage (NCBI taxonomy): Eukaryota > Viridiplantae > Streptophyta > Magnoliopsida > Poales > Poaceae > Neostapfia > Neostapfia colusana. The sequence goes on from JASWHV010000013.1 coordinate 78,316,181, forward strand.
ATCAGACGACACACGCGGCTACTGAGTCCTTCACGCGTAGCCGCACCCGATCCGTGCCACAGCAGATCCGGTTTTAAAATATCTGCTGCTGGCAGCCGGGACCCACCCCTTCGTCTTCCTCCCGCCTCCCGCGCTCTGCCGCCGCGACACCTCGCCGGAGAGCTCGCCGGCGGCCTCTGTGGTGCTCCAAACTTCATGATTCTGGCCGCCCCTGCCTAAATCCACTCCGGGAACATGATTCTGGGCTCAGCTTGTCATGAAAATGGCTGGCACATGGTCGGCGACGAGCGGTAGCTTCGGAAGAACTTCGGCCGTGTCCGCCGGTCTTCCTAACACCTCAACCGATCGAACAAAAGGACGCTGAGCACCAGTGGACCCTAGAAAAGGTCGGCATGAGCTCCACGGAGCTCGGAAAGGGCTGTGTTGGTCTGTCACCGTGCGACCTAGGCCGGAAATCGGGAATTCTTCTAAAACTAGAAGAACAGCAGTTTCCCTTAACGGTTCTTCGTTTTTCCTGCTCCTATGGACTCGTACGGGCACCTAGAAGTGATCCCCTCCACGAGAGGATGAGTGGTGCGGTGTGGACTACGAATTTTGCGAATCGGTTTGGGCTCCCCTTTTGCACACCGTCGCAAAATCATGAAATTCCGGCGTGAGCATTCTATGTCATGCCGCCGGAGCTTGTGGTAATGAAAGAGGGACTGAAGGCGAACCTTTTTGCTGTTCACGGCTCGGCGAACGGCAGGCTGTGGTGGCCGGATGGATCGTTCCCGCGATGGCGGCTCGAGCTGAACCGGCAAAGGAAAGATCGTCGCGGTGGAGCTCGGGGAGGACTGCTCCGGGCCTGGAACCGGCGTGAGGGCGTCAAGGATGGCTGGCGCACCTGGTGCTGGTCTCAGATCGCCGTGGAAACCTCAGGGTTGGCCGGGCGACGAGGGACAGAGGATTTCACTGAGCAGCGGGGGATTTCGGTTTGTTGGACGAGAACGCGTCGGGACCGTGGTGGGGAGCACCGGAGACAGCTCGGGTGCGTAGATAAAGGCCTCGAGAGGCGGTTCCGCGGCCGAGGGCGGCAAGCAGCTGCTGTCCTTGCCGTGGCGGCAGCTCGGTCGGGCGCGAGTAACCGAGCCCGATGACTTCAGTCCGTTGAATTGCTTCAGTGGCTGACATGTGGGTCCCATCTCCCTTTTAACCTCTGAACTTAACTCTCTATTACTGTTGTAAACAGTAATCCCCACAATGCCCATGGTGCTTTGAATTATCTACCCCTGAGCCATTTGAATTGGTTAGAATTTAAATTGGGTTTGGTTTGACTAAATTTTCAGCACATATTCAGTTTGTAATTCAAATAAAGTTTGAATTTGCTAAACTTAGCTCATGTCAAGATCAACTCCAAATGGAGTGAAAATTGGTGTGTGAGCTCACAAAAATTTGCTGAGTAAGAATATGCCTCCCTCTTTTGAATTCATGGGATGAAAACAGTTTGAATTTGAATTTGAGTTCAAACCACCCTCTTTCTAGCTATACCCAAAAGGACCTCAAAAAGGTTTTGAATTTGGGTGAAACTTGGCATGGACATTCCTAGTAAGGTGTAGGAGTTTTTCATATGTCCGGCCCCTATATGATGCGTGTTGGAAATGCCACTTTTGCTTTTTGTTTGTTTGTTCTCTAATGAGCATGTTGATGGTGGTTACATGCTCTTCAAATGTGTCCATCAACTTTCTTCAAATGAGGTGTGTGTGTGGTGATGAACACTTTATATATGTGTCAAAAACTGAGGCCTTTACAACTACCGACCTCTCAACACCGTCACTATCAAGAATAGATATCCACTGCCCCGCATCGATATCTTATTTGATCAACTTGTGGGTGTGAATGTATTTTCAAAGATGGATCTTCACTCCGGATATCACCAAATCAAGATCCGAGCGGAGGATATTCCGAAGACGGCTTTCTTGACGAGATATGGGCTATATGAATACCTCGTCATGTCCTTTGGTCTCATCAACGCCCCGGCACACTTCATGTATTTCATGAACTCAGTGTTCATGCCGGAGTTGGACAAATTTATGGTGGTGTTCATAGATGACATCTTGGTTTATTCCAAGACTGAAGAAGAACATGCCGAACACCTGCATATCATGCTTCAACGATTGCGAGACCATAAGCTTTATGCCAAGTTCAGCAAGTGTGAATTTTGGATCAGCCAAGTGCCATTTCTTGGTCATATTATTTCTGCAGAAGGCATTGCAGTTGATCCAAGCAAAATCGAACAAGTGCTGAAATGGAAGTCCCCCACATCAGTCCACGAAGTCCGGAGTTTCCTCGGGTTAGCAGGATATTACCGGAGATTCATACCGAATTTCTCCAAGCTTGCTAAGCTGATGACTGAACTGTTGAAGAAGGGGATCAAATATGTTTGGAGCTCAGCTTGCGAAGAAGCTTTCTAAGCATTAGTGAAGCATCTTACAACAGCCCCGGTGTTAGCTCAACCGGATACAACCAAGCCCTTTGACGTATATTAAGATGCGTCCGGTATTGGGCTTGGTTGTGTATTGATGCAAGGAGGAAGAGTGGTCGCCTATGGCTCACGTCAACTTCGTAACCACGAGCAGCACTACCCGACTCATGATCTTGAGCTTGCTGCTGTGGTGTTAGCCTTGAAGAGGTGGATGCACTATTTACTCGTGAACTTAGTGCACCTCTATACCGACCACAAGAGTTTGTAGTATATATTCACTCAAAAGGAGTTGAATATGCAGCAACGGAGATGGCTAGAACTGATCAAAGACTATGAGATCGAGATTCACTACCATCCCGGAAAGGCAAACGTGGTTGCCGACGCCTTAAGCCGCAAATCTCATGTCAACAATCTGTCCATCACCCCACTTGAAGAGGAGGAGCCGAGTGTGTACTTGGTTCCACATGGGGCATTATATAATTTTGCTCTCGTCCCTACCATACGAGAGGATATTATGGAAGCTCAGAAGAAAGACATGGGAATGTCGCACATTCGGAGAAGAATGAAGAAGGGCGAAATGAAATGCTTCAGAAGGGATGAACACGGGACGCTATGGTTTAAAGACCGTATAGTGGTACCCCGTGACATGAAGCTTCGGAAGAAAATCTTGGACGAGGCTCATTTGTCCAAGTATTCTATTCATCCGGGCAGCAACAAGATGTACCAGGATCTGAAAACCATGTTTTGGTGGACGCGGATGAAAAGAGAAATCGCAAAGTACGTATCTGAATGCGATACGTGTCGGCATGTGAAATCCGACCATATGCGTAAAGCCGGACAGCTGCAGCCATTGAACATTCCGGCGTGGAAGTGGGATGATATCAGCATGGACTTCATTGTTGGTTTACCTCTCACATCTCACAAGCATGATTCGATTTGAGCGATAGTCGATCGACTAACCAAGTCGGCACATTTTATTGCCGTACATACGGGTTACGTAGCCAAGAAATATGCGGAGCTTTATATTGCAAGAATCTTGTGCTTGCACCGTGTTCCCGGCTCCATTATTTCAGATCGCGGTGTGCTGTTCGTCGCTCGATTCTGGGAACAGCTGCACGCGTCATTGGGGACCAAACTGATCCGAAGCTCCGCGTATCACCCACAGACGGATGGTCAAACTGAACGGGTGAACCAAGTTCTGGAAGACATGCTACGCGCTTGTGCCATCCACCACGGCAAGAATTGGGACGATCATTTGCCGTTGGCGGAGTTTTCTTACAACAATGGCTATCAAGCTAGCATCAAGATGGCGCCGTATGAAGCTCTCTACGGCCGAAAATGCCGCACACCTCTCAACTGGTGCGAGTTCGGCGAGCGAGTTATCTACGGTATTGAACTTGTGAATGAGGCTGAAGAACGAGTGCGAGTAATACAAGCCAATCTCAAGGATGCTCAATCTCTTTAGAAAAGTTATGCAGATAAAAGATGTCGCCCTCTCCACTTCGACATCAGGGACCATGTTTATGTCTGTGTGTCTCCGATGAAGAGAGTTCATCGTTTCGGAGTGAAGGGTAAACTTGCGCCGCGGTTCATTGGTCTGTTCGCCGTCATTGAAAAATGTGGACCCATGGCCTATCGCTTTGATTTACCGGCGTCACTCGCAGGGATTCACAACCTCTTCCATATCTCTCAGCTGAGGAAGTGCCTCAAATCCTTGGCTGAAATCTGCACAGAAGACATAGAAGTTCTTCAACAGGACCTCACGTACACGGAGTATCAAATCCAGATTATCGATGAAAAGACTCGCGCCACAAGAAACCGGACCTTATGGTTCTACAAGGTCTTGTGGAGTAACCATACCGCTGATGAGGCGACATGGGAAAGCGAGAACTATCTACGAACATATTATCCGGATTTGCTATCATCGTATACCCGATAATGTTTCCCCCACTTTGCATTTCTTTTGGAATCTCGGGATGAGATTCTTTTTAAGGGGGGAGGGATGTAAAATCCCCAAAAAGTGATAGCAAGAATTTTCAGCTCATGTACACTTAGGAAAAATGAGGGGAATTAAAACTTTGAATTATAACGGTGAAGGTTCAAAGTGAGGATTCAAACTTCCCAAAACTTCCAAACACGGAGATCTAAATTCATAACTTGGGTATTCATATTTTAAATATTCAACCTTCCAAATTTCAGCTCATTTGGAGGGATTTTAGTATTTGTTTGGGATTAAAAAGAAGAAGCCCTTAATCTTAATTTCAAATTCAGTTTCAAATTCCAATCTCCTCAATTTGCAAATTTGGTTCCACAAATGTGTTCTCCACATTTGAATTAGCAGCCATGCCAAAAATAAGAAACTTTGGACATGGTATGCTATGTTTTTGGAGCAAGGCAAAAAGGAGAATTCAAATTCCATTTCAAATTCAAATGATCAAACACAATTCAAACTTCGCACCAGAATTCAAACCATTTGAATTCAGCAAGTTTAAACCATGACTTGGGGTGGCAGTATGGACTTTAATTCTGAGTAGCTGGGGTAAAAATATCAGAGAAAAATTTGACTGAAAGAGGGGGAGGTGGGGCCCAGTAGTCAGCCTCACAACAGAGCTACCGCCTCTGTTTTGCTTCAGCCTGTCGCCGAGGCGACGCCAGCTCCCGGCGTGACCCTCTACCGAGGACGGCACCGCGCCAGCTCCTGCTTCTCGGCCGCGTGATCATCTCCACGCCCCCCCAGCTGCAGCACCGAAACGCTCTTTTGCTCCCTCGCACGCTCACCGCTGCTCGGTTTCTCCCGCAAGGAAACTGCCAGGCACCGTTGCTGTTCCTCCCTCACACACCCTCGCCCGAGCTTGGACGATCGAGCTCCAAGCAGCAAAAAGAAGCGCAAGAGCGTGCTCCAGCCTCCACCGTTCTTCCACCTAAGTTTCCTAACTCGTACTACGCACAAACCAACACTTGGCGCCGACGTTCGGAGGTGCCCGGCGGAACGCCGTTCGGATCACCGTGGACAGCACGCTATGGCCGGTGTCATCGCTCCTTCCCTACACAAGGAAGGTGCGTTGTTGTCCGTAGTTAGTGTTGCCAAAAACCTCATGTCAATTGATCAATCGGTTAGTGAGAATTTTGGGTTTTACCAAACCCTATTTCATAGCGACACCTCTCGGGCTACGATCAAATTCGTCGCGCAGCAGTAGCTAGAGCTCATTCTGGTCTAGGAGAAGCTTTGCTAGATCCCTACGGTCCTTCGCGCTCAAACGGCGCTAGAAACCATCAAAGACTGAAGGAGTTCTTCGAGTTTTTGTCGCCGCCGGCGTTTTGCGGGCTCAGGTCGCCGGTGAGGTCCCCTCTCCGGTGGTTTTCATGGAGAGTGGTCTATGGGTCGATGTTATCCATGTGACACTGGTTCTTTTAGAGCAAACCCTAGCCTGAAAGACCCACTGTCGAGTGAGAATGAGGTTGCCGAAGTGAGGTTCAACAGGGTCGCCGGTGCGAGCACCGTTCCGGCCGTTGTCATCGGCTCCCGACCACACCATCGTATTCAGAACGGTGTAGAACTCACAGGCGGCGAGTTTGAGGAAGTTCAGACCACCGGATCCCCGTCCCGGCGAGCCTCGCCGGCATGCACCACCGCGGGAGGCGCGGGCAGCGCGAGGAAGATGATGGAGGGCCGGGTCCCACCGGTCAGCCTCTGTATACGCATGGGGATCGGTCTATGGCACCGGATCCGATGCGGCTGCACGGGAAATAGCTCTGTTGCCCCGGTGTTGCCGTCATCTGAGTGGATAGCGCCATGGATGGGGCCCAAAGCCAGGATTTAAACATTTCCAGATTTTTCTAATTCAGTTCAAACTTTGGAGAACCATAACTTTGTGTAGAAAACTCCAAAAAGGGTGAGACCAATTTTGTTGGAATCCTCATAAGGAGTACTTCACAGAGAAACAAATTTCTTGCTATTAAAATGCCCAGGAATTTATGTAGAATTGTTTTTAGTAAATCTTTTAGGGATTTATTACACCTTTATGAAACATTCCCAAATTTGGGCAGCAAATCCTTTTCCTAGTAACTGATCTCCAGTAAAAATTTGGGCTTCATTGGTGTTCATTTGCTAGGCTAAATTGCCTTCCAAAGTTCAGCCTTTATTTGGAAATTCAAATTTAAACAGAAACTTTTCAGAACTCCTATCCAACTTCAAAAATTCATATCTCTCTGTTGGTAGCTCTAAAAATGGTGAAACAAATTTTGTTAGAACCATGGAGACTTACCCTAATCAGATCGTCCACTTTTAGCTATGTCAAAACTCCTGATTTAGGCTCAAAAGTCAGAGAAGCCTTGTACTTATAGGAATTTTAGAGACTACATTGTGCAATGATATTTCTCCAAATTTTGCTCAGATCATCCTTAGAGAGTCTAGTTTTCATTGTAAAAATCCCAAAGCCAATTAAGGATCCTAAATAGCAGTAGCTATGAATACAAGTTTACTTCTTATAAGTCCTTAATACTTATACATATATTTTGTTACATTTCATAATAGTGACCGAAGCGCACCGGAGCCTTTGGACGTCCTGCCACCTGAAGCTGACTCCCCATTTAACTCGCAATCAGGCAAGCCCCGGTTTGCATTTAAGTACTTTTGCAAATTCTTTATTTGTATCACTTATGTCTAGGGTGAATGCTTGCATTAGAGTTAGGGTGATTGAAACCCTACTTGCATAACCTTTTAAATCCTATGGAGGGTTGGGTAGTTTACAGACTCGATGAGTAGAGAATGCCGTGCTAATATGCTTAGGATCTCGGTAGAAGTCGAGTAGTTAGAATCTACTCGCGAGGTAAGGTTTTATCACACGGTTTGGTCAGAATAGAAAATGGCTTAAGAGTGGAGAAAATGAGACCCAGCAGGGGGGGATAGGAAGCAGTGAGCGGAGGTCTCATGTGCGTAGCCCTGTTGGTGTCAATTGAGGACCGAGTCGTGTGTGGGCCTGCTGAACAAGTATCGAACAGTACCGGATGGCATACTGACATAAGCAGGAAACCGATGTAATTGGTTAACCTGGTTGTCGAGGCTTACCCAACTGTAAATAGGAGTGGGTTGAGGGTAGCAAGGTGTAAATCTGCCGGTGGGCACAGTCACGCTCCACGCGGGGACCTCCGCTCACTGCTGGATTGTTGCAGCCATTAAAAGTACCCGAGTGGAAGTGGGAAGACATCAGCATGGATTTCATAGTTGGATTACCACGTACTCAGTCCGGCTATGACTCCATTTGGATTATCGTGGACCGATTGACAAAAACAGCCCATTTCCTTCATGTGAGAACCAAGTACACCGTCGCACAACTAGCCGAGCTATATATGGAGCAAATCGTGTGTCGCCATGGAGTTCCAAAGAGGATAGACTCAGATCGAGGTTCTCAATTTACCTCTAGGTCTGGAGGAAGCTGCATGAACCTATGGGTACACGGTTGAATTTCAGCTCCACATATCACCCGCAAACCGATGGACAAACTGAGAGGACACATCAGATTTTGGAAGATATATTGAGAGATTGTGCCTTGAAACATGGGCGTAGCTGGGATAAGAGCTTGCCGTATGCTGAATTCGTGTACAACAACAGTTATCAAGCCAGCTTGAAGATGTCACCTTTTGAAGCATTGTATGGTATATGGTGTAGAACACCGCTGTTCTGGAATGAGATCGGAGAAAGCCAAGTATTCGGACTCGAAGTGCTGCAAGACGCCGAAAAGCAAGTCCAAATGATACGTGAAAACTTGAAGGCCGCTCAGTCACGACAAAAGGGTTATGCGGACAATAGCGAAGAAGATTGACCTTCAAAGTGGGAGACTTCGTGTACCTTAAGGTGTCGCCTATCCGAGGCCAACGCCGGTTCAACAACAAAGGCAAGCTAGCACCCTGCTACATCAAGCCATTTAAGATTTTGGGCAAGCGAGGAGAGGTAGCCTATCACCTAGAGCTGCCAGCGCACCTCTCTGAGGTGCACGACGTGTTTCACGTATCTCAGCTCAAGAAATGCCTAAGAGTACCGGAAGAACAAGTACCGATGGATGAGCTCGAGCTTCAAGAGGACCTGACCTACGCGAAACACCCCAAAAAAATTTGGACACAAAGGAGAGGGTCACGAGAAACAAAGTGATCCGTTGGTGCAAGGTAAAATGGAGCCATCACACGAAAGCCGAAACTACATGGGAACGTGAGGAAGATCTCAAGGAGGAATTCCCCCATCTCTTCTCCACTCTATCGAATCTCGAGGGCGAGATTCATTTTAAGGGGGGTAGGTTTGTAACACCCTCAATTTCATTACCATGCATTGCATACATTTTTCATTTAGAGGAGCATTTGAAAAGAAGTAGAAATGGAGAAAGAACCATAGAAATGGAGAAGGGAATATGGAAATGGAGAAGGGAATATAGAAATGGAGAAAGGAACATAGAAATGAAGAGAAATGGGATAAAACCATGGCTGCATCTTAGAGATAAATCTTCTAGAAGAATTTTAGAGATAAAGCTTCTAGAAAAATTTTAGAGATAAATCTTCTAGAAGAATCTTGGGGATAAAACTTCTAGAAGAATCATGGAGATAAAGATTCTAGAAGAATCTTGGAGATAAAGCTTCTAGAAGAATCTTGGAGATAAACCTTAGAGATAAAGCTTCTAAAAGAATATTTGAGATAAACCTTAGAGATAAAGCTTCTAGATGAACCTTAGAGATAAAGCTTCTAGATAAGCTTAAAGATAGAGCTTAGAGATAAAGTTTTGGAGATAAAACACCCTGCTGGCTGCACCTCTTAGGGATAGAGTCCTTCTCCTCCTCCAAACTGAGTAGGAGATCGCATCTCTTGGAGATAGAGTCTCTCTCCTCCTCCAAACTGAGTAGGAGATCTCCCCCCTTATAAATACAGCCTTCCCTGGCCACCACCCCTACCAAAACAAGCCTGTTGCCCCCTGCTGCCAAGCCCTGGTCGCCACCCCTTTGCTGCTGCCTTGGCCGCCGTCGAAACTCTTCCCTGCCTCACCGTTGACGGAGAAGAAGACCCCTCCTGCCAAGCCCTGGCCACAGCCCTATTCTTCTCCAAAGAAAAACCCCAGCTGCTGCCATTGCAAGGGAAGAAGTCCAGCTGCAAGGAGGAGAGGAGGAAGAAGAGAGGTAGGTTCCCATCACCCCTCTTACCACGTCGCTGCTGTTGCTACGCACCCGTTTTTCTCCACCCCCTGTGAACAGAAGTTTCTGCTTGTGGACAGACCATGTTTTGGTCAATTTTTGAGTTTGGAATTGATCTACATCTTGTATCAAGATCATCACCACGTCCACACTTGATTCCAGAACCCTTGTTCATCATAAAACCCCATGGAATCCTACTAAAACATGCAAGAACACGTACAAACTGGTTTTATAAAACTGCACCATAGAAATTGCATTCATTCACCTCATTGCATCTTGAGTAAAGTTTGTGCATGATAATTGATTGCTGTAAATGTTGTATGTGCGTGGTAGTTAGTAGAAGGACACGCCCAAGAGGCCGTCTACGAGGAACTACAACATGAAGACTTCGAGACGCTTGAGCAACACAAGCCACAGGAGCAAGGCAAGTGCCCCTTGACCATATTGATCCCATGTTTTGAAACTGTTTTGTTTGTGAAAACTCGTATGCTTGAGTCAACTTGATGGGACACCCTTTTATAGGAGTTTACTAGTTTTTTTAACCATCCTTGTCGTCGGGAAAGTTGATGAGTTGGGTATGGTCGTTTTTCCTTTTTGCTTCGCTTAATTTAAGGGATACGGGAAGCTGAATTAAAACATGGTTAGCTACTGCACTCATATGAATAATGATGATGACAACTTGATGATGTTGATAAGCATGGAATCGGGGAGATCTAGGCAAGCTTGGTTCGTGGATGTTGCTGAATGAGATGGTGGTTTACTTGCCGTAGATCTAAGGACCGGTTCAAGCGAGCACATGCCAGGAAAACAATGCCACCACAAGGCCAAATATGGGTGCGGCTTAGCTGACTAATTAGGTGTGTTGCTAGCTTGTTATGGACCGTTGGATGGCGCAGGGAATGGGAGTCGAGAGAGACTGCCCTGGGAACTGCATGGCACAAGAGGGGGCCCGTGGGTGGGAGAATGGAGATTCGATCCTGTCGGTGAAACCTCAGTGGGTCCGTAGATCCTAGTAGCCCCTTTATAAAGGCTATTTTGTGATCTCTTGGCCATACACCGACGGTTCTGTACTGGTATAATAGAGTTTCTTTCTAGTCGCCGACAGCTGACGAAATCACGAACTTGTGGATAAAGTGTTGCCACCTCTACAGAGTGTAAAACTATCATGATAGTCGTGCTTCCGGTTACAAGCACCTGGCCAACTTTCATGATTAGAGGCAAAACATGGGATGTCTATTCGGGTATGGTTATGGTATGGTCATTGGGATTGGTTTTGGGACTATTTTGGGTCATGAAAATGAGTTTGGTTTCAGTTATATGAATATGAGATGGTTATGAATAATTATGAGTATGATATGAACTTGAGAAAGATTAATGGCTGGTTAAGACTTGATATATGGTGAAATTTTATGAAGGAATGTTGATGATTAACTTGGTTATGATGGGATTTTAACTCACTTAGACTTAGTTGCTGTTTTTATCTGGTTTATGAAATAAAATTTGCTTGCTGCAATGAGCCTTTTTTATTGCCTACCTTGTTGTAAGCTATATGTCATACTTTTCCCGCACTTGCTGAGTACGACATGTACTCACCCTTGCATTCCCACATATACATCAGCTACAGGAGAAGAATATTTTGAGGAACAGGTGGAGTACTAGGCGTGCGCACTACCGTCAACATGCCTGTGGAGTTGAAGTTGGAGCCTGCTGTTTTAGTTATTTTCCGCTGTCGTTTAGATTCTTCTGCTGCAAGAATAAGTTAGATATTCATGAGTGAGACATTGAGTCATTGTAATAAAATACTTAAACACTATTTATTCGTGGTTATATTCTGAATTCAGTTTGTGGATTACATATGTATGTGCAATGAACATCCTGGGCACACATATGCATTCACTTGGTTCTATTTTTGGAACCGGGTGTCACACCTGGTTTCATGCACATGTAACATGTTCATGTCTTGTTTCTTTTAGTAATTACGTGTATAGCATAGAATAGTCTTCTAACTTCACCTGTTGAACAGTGCAAAAATCAAGCTGGCGTACATGAAGAATTGCGACAACTATCCTACGTATCCATTAAAATTAAAAGCTACGGTCGATACGATGTCAATGGATTTCGATTTCGTTAAACTGAATTTGAAGCTCAACGTCCTTTCAGAGCAACATGTAACACCGGAGTTGTGAATAGGGCAGTTGACGCCCAAGGACGTGAAAGTAATTATTATGGGATCATTATAAAATTCTTGAATTCAGTTTTGCGGGGAATAAGGTCCTTAATGTAGTCTTCTTTGACTGCGATTGGTTTGATTCTAACAATAGAACTCGACAAAACCAATTTGGCATGGTAGAAGTCAAACACAAGGATCGGCTACGAGGCTGCGACACCTTAATCCTTGCACACCAAGTCGAGCAAGTGTATTGTCTATATTATCCATGCGAAAAGCTTAAAGCTTGGTGGGTTGTACACAAGGTGAATCCTCGTGAGCGGTTATATACACCAGACAATGCTGGATACATTGATGATGAGGTTGATATTGTTTACCAAGAACAAGAGTTACCGAACCCTTTTGTCCTCGAGCCTGATTTAGGACTCGATGACTTAGTTGAAGATGCAGAAGACATAGAGACTAGTGAGATGCGAAAACAAAAACAAAAACGGCCAACTACTACGATAGAAGATCGATGGTCCAGTTTACGTAGTAGAGTACATCGTGATGCTGATGGATTTTAAAATTGAGTACAAGTAACATTTCTTTCATCTCTTCTTTTCTTTTCTATACCTTCCATTTAATTCATTAGCAAATTTTCATTTAAACGGGATGTCATCGAGCAGTAGCAGACGACGACGGGCAGGGGCGCGGAGCTTTCTATCACCGACAGCCATGAGAGGAGACGAGGTCTTCCATGGCACTCAGCTTAGCGAGGGTATACAGGCTCAGTTGTTGAGCCATTGTAACACCCCAAATTTTTAGTCAAAACCCAAATTTGGATTCAAAACCCTAAACCATGTCCAGAGGGGAATTTAGAAATTTTTGGACGTGTTGCATGTTTTGCAAAAATTCAAATTCAAACTGGAATTCAAATTATACCCAAAACAGAAAAGAAATGGAAAAAGAAAAAGGAAATCGGGAAAAAAACTGGCCAGTGGGCCGAAACAGCCAGCCGGCCCAGCAAACCCCCGCGCCAGCCCGCCCCGTGCGCGCCGCGCTGCCCCTCGCTGACGGGTGGGACCCACATGTCATCCCTAACCCCGCGACCCCGGACTCTCTCCCGCGCGCGCGATCGCAACCGATCGGGAAATCGCATCCCGCAGCCGAATTCCGGTCCCCGCGGACTCCAACTCGATCACAACAGACCCACCGCCCTCCCCCGGCTATAAAAACCACCGATCCGATCAGTTTTCCTCACGCGATCGCCGATTTTCACTCCGGTGAGCACCGAGACGTCGCCGGTGAATTCTGGCCGATCTAAGCTCGGAAACTCTGATCTAACTCGCTGGTTTTGATCCACCGCCTCCGGGGAACTTTGCAGGTGCAGAAAACCCGAAGACTTACGGTGTAAACTCATCGCCGACGAGCTTCGCCGTGGTTTTGCCTCGGACCTCGCCGCCGAGCACTTTCCAGGACCCCCGAGCTCGAGAAAACCCCCGAGGTGAGATCCCTGACCTCCCCTCTACCGATCTACGCCATAAGATCACAGTTCTAGGTAGAATTCTCATGGATCCGAAACTTTCCGACGAGTTCGCCGCTTCCCGCCGCCGTGCGCCGCCGGCAGCGCCGCCCGCTCTCGATCAGAGCGACGTGGCCGCTTGTGCGCCGTTTATTTTAAATCGCACGGTAGACTTTAAATCCCCGCGTACCGGTTCGATGTTATAATCTCAGCCGTCGGTTTAGAATCGGACGGTCCACGTCGACCCCGCGTTATAAAGGCTGGAATTCTTACGTGCTACCCCCTGGGGTTCTCTGGAATTGAGAGCTAGCCCCGGAAACTTCAGATCTAGCCCCTGGAACTTCAGAAAATCATGTAAATTCATTTAAAAATCAGTTTTAGCCCCTGGACTTAATAGAAATTAAGAAAAACACCTCGGTTAAGTGTAGCTAGACCCCTGGAAATTATGAAAATAATATTATAGACCCTGTAATGGGGTGAATTCATTATTTTAGCCCTGTTTAGTATTTAATTTAGAAAATTGAATATGTAACTAGTGTTTAAAAATTAAAAAGGGGGACAAACATAATTGTCAAAATTAATTAAAAACTTTCTCAGTACTTAGAAAACTTTGGAGTGAGATAAAAATATATTTTTGGGCTGAAATAAATCTGTTTCATCTATTATTCACATTTATTAGTATAGGGACACATTTTTAAACTAAAGAATAGTTATAGAAAAATAGGGAAAATAATTATGAAATGGTCTACATCAGAAGCCAAGGTCAAAATATGATTTTAAATTATTTAGGACCAGAACCTATTCTGTTTAGGTGATGTGTTTTACTAATTTAATAATAAAATACACAATTATGCATAGGAATATAAATCTGAAAATATAGCAACTAGTAAATGATAAATGGAGTTTCTAAAATACAAAGAATTCAGTTTAGGGTTGATAGAAGTTGTGAAGGCACATTGTAGGCAAGTATAAATGTGGACACAAAAGTAGGAATCATATATACATGGTTAAAATTGCATGCAAGCCACAACTTAACACCTATAAAGTAACCACAACACATATAAGGGTGAATGAATTTCATAAATATGAAATGTGTGGTTTGTATGAAGTAGAAGTGTGAACTATGTCTTATGATTGTTGTTTTTCTTTTGCTATGTGTGATGGTATGAAGTAGAACCTGTTCAAGAGCAAGTTATTCCTTTCCAAGATCAGGACTACCCATTTCAAGAGCAGCAAGAAGGAGGCAAGTGTCCTTGACCACTTTGATCCTATGCTAGGATGTGTAGATAGAATTATTTGCATTGTCAAGTTAAAAATGAAACCCATGCTAGGAAGTTTCCCTAGAATTGCATTACCTTGTTTTCCTTGAAGCTTGGGTTGGGATTTATTTTGTCATGTCATTTATTTACATGCATATGCTGAGCCATGCTTAGAATGGGATATTTGGGACATGAGATCATCAGTTTAATATACCATACTCTTGAATGAGCTATTGGGAGTTATGTAGAGGTAGGGATCAAGGCAAGTTGGATGTTTTGGTTGTGTGCTGGGTGCACGAGACTTGGGTTTGTGTTTAGTACTTGCCTGGATCCTAAGGACCGGTTCATGGAGCATGTAACCCGGCTTTACAGTGCCAACCACATGCTGAGATGGGGCAGCTTAGCCAATTAATTAGGTGTATCCCCGGCGTAGTATGGGTGTGTTGGATGGTGCGGGGAATAGGTGTCAGCTGGACTACCATATGAACCGCAAGGCTCAAGAGGGGGCCACTGCAGCGGGGTTGGAGCCTCTTGTATGCTATTAGGGGTGAAACCTCAGTGGGCCCACGCTTGTCGGGAATCCCTTTGTAAAGGCTTTGCAGTGATCTCTTGGCCGCACACCTGGGAAGTGTGAATGTGGAACGTAGCCACTGGCATAATGGAGGTTCTTTTAGTCCACCCGGCAACGGGGGATGAAATCACTACTTGTGGGTACAGTGGTACAAACTCTGCAGAGTCAAAACTGTCTTGACAGCCGTGCTCACGGTTAAGAGCGGCCTGGACTTATTCATGATTAGAGGATTGATGGTTTTGGAAGTTAAGAGGGGAGCTTAACATTGGAAATGATGTTATGGTTATTGGATTATAATGATGGGATGGGAGATTGGGACCATTTCACCTGTGTAGTAATGTAGGTGCTTAATAAGCTAAGGTGATAGGTATTAATTGCGTAGTGCTTTAACCATGAGTTCAACCTCTCCTTGTTCTAGCCATGCATGATATAATTTTCCCACACTTGCTGAGTACCATTGGTACTCAACCTTGCATATTTGTTGGTTTATATTGCTGCTCAGGTCAAGATAATGAGGTGGTGTATAATGACCAAGACTTTGGACCCGAGGAAGGATTCTAGGTTCATGAAGACCCCCCGGGCAACACCTGTGATGGAGCCCCAAAGAATAATATTCCGCTGCTAGTTTATTTCCTTGTGATGAACTTATTATTGTCCATCGAGACATTTACTATGTAAGACTTACTTATATTCGACACCTGGCTTGTAATAAATGATGCTTCACTATTTGTCATCACATGTATGAGCAAATGATCCTGGCATACATGTGATATTCACTTGGTTGTTTCTTCGGAAAAACCGGGTGTGACAGCCATCTACCTGTACAGCGGTCACGACAGGTAAAGGACATTTGATTACATAAATGATATAACTAATTATTATTCTATAATATGAATCTTTAAAATTGTCAGGACGACTCTACGTCCGAGCACTCAGAGGCTAGGGTGCCTGCTTCAGAGCCTCTTTCTTCGAAGCCTGCTTCAGAGCCTCTTTCTTCGGAGCCTTCTTTGGAGTCGGTTTCACGGTGGTGGACTAGCTCCTCCTCCGACTCCTGCAAACCCAAACGATCGGATCGTTATTTGTCCGATTGACGATAGGTAAGTAAATCTCAAATATTCAATTTATATACTTTTAGACTTATATATATATACTAATTGAGAATCATGTATCAAGACTTGGGAGGATGCTTTGTTCACGGGCCAGGGACGCCACTCGCTGGTGAACGCTGTCCTGGGCCGTCTAGTCCGTTTGCACTACCCCGGTGTAGTGAACGCACACGCTGCCACGTCTTGGGACGACTACTTTACAGTCCAGGACGTTCTTCACGGCAACCACTAGGAGGCTGTTTGGCACGACTTCATGGTAAGTACGAACAATACTTGTGTAATACAAATTTATCATAAGTTACATACATTTAGTTGTATATTTCTTTTTTTCAGGCACGGAATCGTTCGGGGAACGAGGTCGAGCAGACGGATCACGCTCGTCTCTTCTTTCATAACTGCGCCAGGAAGATCATGATGCAGTCACTATCGACGGCTCGCATTCAAGCTACGAACGCGTACTTCAAGTTACATCCAAACGAGGGTGAGCCGGGGAAGGAATCGGGCGACACGTACTTGACGGAGACGCATTACATAGAGGTAAAGTTTTTAGTTTACTTTGATTCATTATCTGACACGACCCCACGGTCTTGTCGAGCCAGGATCATGCTGAGGGGTGCTGCTTTGCACAGCACCGAATAACACATATCAAAGGTACAAAGCGGAAGCGAAATTTTATTACATAAAGGAGTTTATGAACATTTGTACAGCAAAATAAGTCCAGTATACACTCACGGGCGTAGACTACGCATCAAGTTCACGTTCAGCCCTTGAACGTGTCCTTGCTAGCACACACGCACACAAAATTCTGCGGTGTGCACGACTCCCACTCGACGGGGTTCCCCTCCTGGGGTTCCATCTCCTCCTCGGGAGTCCCTTCCTCATAGAACCCTGCAAAAGCTTCAAACACAAGCAGTGAGCATGAAGGCTCAGCAAGTCTGACCCGTCTCTCCTAAGCATGGAACTTCTACATAAGGGGTGATGGGTACATGAGATAAAACAATTTGCAAGGACTCGCCTAATTATTGGAACCTTACTTTCAAGTTTTAGCAACAGGTTGTGGAGAACCTTACGCTAAGGCACATGAGAGAGCCGCAATCAAACAAGAAACGCATTTCTCTCATGTACTTTGCCCAAAGTTGAAAGGAACTTTAATTAGCTCTAAACTACAACGAATCATTACAAGCAAAGTCCAGCTTTCAATCAGCAACATTTTAACATGTACACTAGCCTGTTCATTCTACGTCACGGTACAGTGAACAAGTGGTACTCACTGACCGCGAGGGACGGCGATTATAATTGATTTACACCTGCAGGGTTACCCGAATAACCCGTCACGTACGCCCGTACTCGATGTTGCCTACAGCAACCATCACTGACACCGTACGCAACCACCTTTCGCCAGTCAGCCAAATATTGAACTGGTCCCATCGTCCCGAGCAAGAGGTCTCTGCACGCACATCTCCGTGCCACCAGCCGATTTACACCTCAAGCTCTCAACCTACCCTCTGAACGACGGGCAATGCCTCAATAACCAGCTACCCGAGTTACATCGGTTTCCCGGTTCCCATATAGCCGGTAGGTCTTCGGTACTGTTCTAGCTTGTTCAACAGGCCCGCACACGGCTCGGTCCTCAATCGACACAAGCGGAGCTACAGCACACAGGCCCCAAAGTCCTGTTGCCCTTACTCTCCGCTCGGTCTCATCTTTCTTGCCATGTGTATCATGTGCTATCTCTACCCGAGTCGAGTGCCTCTAGCCTATGCTCGCAAGTAGTTCCAACTACTCGACTTGTACCGAATCCTACTCTATCTTAGCATTGCAGTAACTAACAGGGTTTTCATACAAGACTCTAATGCAAGGAATCACAATACTCAAATAAGTGCTCAAAACAATAAACATTTGTAAAAAGGTTAATGCAAACCAGAGCTTGCCTTGCTGCTCTTGGTCGTAGGCCAGCTGTTCCTCCGGAGTAACAAAGTCTAGGACTTCAGGTTCCTCCTCGACCTTAGCGACTACATGATAGAAGAAGTACATGTATCAATTTAAATGCATTTGTATTAAGTTTGAACTTGTGGAGCTTATAAGTCCCACTAGACAGACTCTATGACTGTGAAACTTTTACTGTGGCTTGGTTACAACCTAAAAAGAAACTTGGTCAAGTTTTAGTTGCAGCAAAGCTCATTTGAGCCCTCCACAATTAATTATGTACTTGACCTTAATTGAAGGCTTTTAGGGTGTTCTAAGGATTTTCATGAAACAAACTATGACTTTATGAAAACTAGATTTTCAGAGGGTTCTAATGGAGTTGGTGTCACTTAATTTGAAGGTTCCTAGCTAAAGATATGAGCTAAACAATTTCAGAGAAAATTCTGAAAATGTTTCTGAACATTTTCTATTTTCTCTGGAACAGTTTAACTAATCACACCATTAGGTGGATCAAATGAGCTCAAATGGATCTGAAATTTTTATGATAGTTCAGGGATATTTTGGTGAACATTCCAGCAAAATTTCAGGATTTTCCTCCAAAGGTTTCTCCAGTTAAAATTCCAAACAGTTTGAACTTGGAAGAATTAATTCTGGAGAAATAAGGATTTTCATGAAGTGAAACTTGATTTGCTGGAAAGTACTCATAGAGCTGAATCCAACAAAATTTGTTTCACTCGATTTGGAGCTTCCTAGCCAAACTTATGAGGATTTGAAGTTTGAATTAAATCTGAAAATCGAGGAAAAGTTTAAACTCGTGGGTGGGTCCCGGGGACACGCGTCGCACGCCGAGGCGACGGCACACCGTGGTCTGCGGGATTCCTGCGCGCCAGCATAACCGATCCCGGCCACACCCGATCCCGATTCAAATTTTGAGCCGCTGACGCGTGGGCCAGCCGGCTTCGTCTTCCTCCCGACGCCCGCGCTCTGCCGCCGGGGTATCTCGCCGGAGAGCTCGCCGGCAGCTTCTGTAAAGCTCCAAACTTCACGATTTTGGCTGCCTCTGCCTATTTTCACTCGGGGAACAGGATTCTTGGGTCAGCTTGCCATGAAAATGGCCGCCACATGGTCGGCAACGAGCAGCTGCCTCGGGAGAACTTCGGCCGTGTTGCCCGTCCTCCCTAGCTCCTCACCCGATCAAGCTAAGGGTCGTCAAGCATCAGTGGACCATAGGGAAGGTCGACGTGAGCTCCACGGAGCTCGGGAATGGCTGTGTTGGGCTGTCACCATGCGACCTAGGCCGGAAATCGGGATTTCTACTAAAACTCGAAGAACAGTGGTTTCCCTCCACGGTTCTTCGTGATTCCTGCTCCTATGGGCTCGTACGGGCTACTAGCAGTGATCCTCTTCATGAGAGAATGAGTGATGCAGTGTGGCTTACGAATTTCTCTAATCGGTACAGACCTCACTTTTGCACACCGTCGCGAAAACATGAAATTCCAGCCTAAGAAGCGTTTGTCATGCCGCCGGAGCTTGCGGGAATGAAAGAGGGGTCGAAGGCAAACCTCTTTTCTGTTCACAGCTCAGTGAACGGTGGGCTGTGGTGGCCGGAAGGATGGTTCCCGCAGTGGCGGCTCGAGCTGAACCGGCAGAGAAGGGATCGCCGCGGTGGAGCTCGGGGAAGACCACGCAGGGTCTGGAACCGATGCGAGGACGTTGAAGATGGCTTGGCGCACCCGGTGCTGGTCTCAGATCGCCGGGAGGGTCACTGGATCGGCCGGGCGACGAGGAACCGAAAGTTCACTCGGGCGGCGAGGAGCTTCGGCTTTTTGGTGGAAATGCGACGAGGCAGCGGTGGAAGGAACCGGTGACCGCTCGGGCGGGTAGATAAAGACCCTGAGAGTCGGTTCCGCAGCTGAGATCGGCAAGCAGCTGGTGGCTTCACCGTTCCTTCGCCGTGGCGGCAGCTCGGGTCAGCGCAAGAACCCGAGTGCAGAGTTCAGTCGGCTGGGTTCTCTTCAGAGGCTGACCAGTGGGTCCCACCTGGGGTTTTAACCTCTGAAATTCACTCCAAATCACTGTTGTAAACAGTGAGTCCCAAAATACCCATGGTGATTCAAATTATTCATCCATGAGCCATTTGAATTGATTAGGATTCAAATTGGGTTTGGTTTGAATGAATTTCAGCACAAGTTCAGTTTGGAATTCAAATAAAGTTTGAGTTTGTCCCACTGAGCTCATGTCAAGATCAACTCCAGATGGAGTGAAAATTGGTGTGTGAGCTCACAAAAATGTGCTGAATAAGAATATGCCTCTCACTTTTGAATTCATGGGATAAAAACAGTTTGAATTTGAATATGGTTTCAAACTGCCCTCTTTCTAGCTATACCCAAAATGACCTCAAAAAGGTTTTGAATTTGGGTGAAACTTGGCATGGACATCCCTAACAATGTGTAGGAGTTTTCCTATGCCCAGCCCATCTATATCACATGTGGAAAATGCCACTTTTGCAATATGTAAGTTTGTTCTCTAATGAGCATGTTGATGGTGGTTACTTGATCTTCATTTGTGTTCATCAACTTTCCTCCAATGAGGTGTGTGTCTATGGTGATGAACACTTCAAATATGTGTCAAAAACGGAGGCCCTTACATTCCTCCCCCCTTAAAAGAATCTCGTCCCGAGATTATAAGGTGAAAATGAGAGAGAGGACGGTGGAAAATTACCGGATATGCGGCGTGAAAAAGTCGGGGTAGTTAGTGCGAAGAAATCCTTCACTCTCCCATGTCGCTTCGTCCACAGAGTGATTACTCCATAGAACCTTGTAGAACCACAACGTGCGGTTGCGTGTGGTTCGGGCCTTTTCATCAATGATTTGATCCGGTTCCTCCCGATAGGTGATATCCGGTTGCAATTCTTCAATGTCTTCCAGCTGAATGGCAGTTGATAGCTTAAGACATTTCCTTAGCTGGAAAATATGAAAGACGTCGTGCACACCGGAAAGTACTTCTGGTAATTTTAGCCGGTATGCTACTGACCCACATCTTTCAGTAATCTGGAATGGACCGATGAACGGGGGTGCTAACTTTCCTCTCACCCCGAATCTATTTACGCCCTTCATTGGAGACACACGTAGGTATACGTGATCCCCAACTTCAAATTGTAATGGGCGTCTTCTCCGGTCCGCATACTGTTTCTAACGGGATTGAGCCCGGCCGGCTCGTCTTCTTCCTCGCGCCAGACCCCTCGCCGGCACCTCACTGAAGCTCGCCAGACCTGGCTTCCCGGCCGCCTCTCGGCCGGAAACTCGCCGCCTGGGTCTAATTCCGTGCGCTGAACATGATGGCACTAACTTCTCCGGCCGGCGGTGGCCCTAACCTAGCTGGCGACGGTGCAGCGGCTCGGGGTCACTTCGGCTATGTCACCTGGCCAACTTAGCCCGCCAAAACCTCGGTGGAAGGGCTCTTCAGCACCGGGGGATCTCAGGGAAGGTCGACAGGGTCATGCAAAGGCTCGGAGAGAGCTCTAACCCAGCTGTCACCGTGAGCCCGATCATTCCCGCCATAGCCGCGGTTAGAAAAAAAGGAAAATACGCCGGCTACAGACCTAAACAAGCTAGGGTTGCGAAGCAAACTTGGGCGTCATCAAGTCTAGCTCCTGTAAGTGCAGTATGATGTGCTCTAAGCAAGTATACGTCGGGAATTTGCGGGTTTCTTACCAGAAGGTGGTTCTGCACCGGCTGGAAGTGTTTTGCGAAATTCACCGGCGATGATCGGTCACTTGGTCCAGGCTTTGAGGTTGAGCAGCGTGGAGCCTGGGCGCGTCCAAACCCGCTCTTGCTTGGTCGTAACAAGCCCTCTGCCGAGCTGCCCACGGAAGCACCTTTGCTCGGTTCTTCCCGGCCACCGCGAAGAATGCCGTTTGCTCGGGTTGTGGTGGCTCAGCTCGACTGAAACTGGTGCGGGGAGGCCGTGGGATGTCTGGTGATGTTGTTTTGCTGGGCTGCCGACGCTTGCACGTGAGCTGAGATTGTTCCCGAGCGATTTGACGATGGCGGCGGCGTCTCTGTTCTCTGGCGGTGAGAGTGAGGGAAACGGGGTTCTCTCGGTGCTGTGGCTCGCTGAGGCACGGCTGAGAGTTAAGGCCCCCCATGAGGAGCTCGCCAGCGCGTAAGATTCAGCAGGAGGTGGCATCCGGCTCCCCCCCCCCCCCCCCGCGGTGTCGCTCGGTGAGCTTCTCTCGGTGGAGTGCAACCCGATCACAATACTTAGGGGTTAAGCCAACTGAGCCCTATGACATGTGGGACCCACTTGTCAGTGCTCCCCCACCCCTCAAAAGATCTCGAAAAACTTGGCAAGTGATGAATTCAAATGTTTTGAGTCTCAAACTGAGCTACATTTGTATGGTTGGGCAAATTTCCCCCAAATTCAAATGTATATTTGAATTCTTTGCACATTTGGATCCTTTTTGGAAAAATGGGTAGCAAACCTTTTCAAAAATTACTGAAACTTTGCCTACCCACTAATTTGGACCTAAGGAATCCAAATATGCACTTTGATTCTTGTGTTAGCTGCTGCAACCATGAGTTTGAATACAACAGTTTTGAATCACCATTATGTCCTCCCCTCATTTGAATTTTGAGTTGGACATTAGTTCAAATTCTGATTTTCAAACCCTCCCATTGCACTTGAGTACTTCAACTCAGTGGTCTTAATCCAACTAGGGTCCAAACATGTGTATGACTCTAAGTTGGTTTTAGAATAACCTCTCATCATATGTGTGGAGAGTTTAAACCAACACCCTTTTGATGGAGGTTCCTTGCTCTTCACAATATATTCACAACAAAACTGTGGTGTTGTGAGGTGATAAAAAATTTTTGCAAGTCCCTTTTTCGTGGGCTTTTACATCCGTCCCCCCTTAAAAGAATCTCGTCCGAGATTATAAAAGAAGAGACAGCGATGTAATAGGGACTTACCCGTGCTGAGATGCCATGAACTCCGGATAATTTGAGCGAAGGAATTCCTCGCTCTCCCACGTCGCTTCTTCGGAGGTGTGGTTGCTCCAGAGTATTTTGTAGAACCACAATGTCCTGCTACGCGTGGTTCGGGCTTTCTCATCAATAATCGCCACCGGATATTCCTCGTACGTTAAATCCGGTTGCAGCTTGCCGATGTCTTCAGTAGGAACAGCAGCGGTATGCTTCAGACATTTCTCAGTTGTGAAACATGGAAAATGTCATGGACACCAGCAAGATATGCCGGTAGCTCCAGTCTATACGCCGCTGGTCCACACTTCTAGGTGATAGCATAGGGCCCAATGAAACGGGGAGCGAGCTTCCCCTTCACACCAAACCGGTGCACACCCTTCATCGGAGACACGTGGAGGTACACGTGTTCACCGACGTCAAAGTGCAACGGTCTACGCCTCTTATCAGCGTAGCTCTTCTGCCGGGATTGAGCAGCCTTCAAGTTGGCTTGAATCGTCCGAACGCGCTCTTCGGCGTCGTTCACCACATCAACCCCGAATGTGATCCTTTCACCGGTCTCGCACCAGTTTAATGGGGTGCGGCATTTGCGACCGTAGAGAGCTTCGTAGGGTGCCATCTTGATACTCGCCTGATAGCCGTTGTTGTACGAGAATTCCGCCAACGGTAGGTGATCATCCCAGTTCCTACCATGGTGGATGGCACATGCCCTCAACATGTCTTCCAGAACTTGATTCACCCTCTTTGTTTGGCCATTTGTCTGAGGGTGGTAGGCGGAGCTCCTAATCAGCTTGGTACCCAATGCAGCGTGTAGCTGCTCCCAAAAGCGAGATACAAACAAGGCACCTCGGTCTGAGACTATGGTCTTGGGTACCCCATATAAGCATAGAATCTTCGCTATGTACAGCTCCGCATATTTGCCGGCATTGTAACGTGTATTCACCGGGATGAAGTGAGCCGTCTTGGTTAACCGATCGACGATTACCCAGATGGAATCATGTTTGTTGGAAGTTAGGGGCAATCCCACAATGAAATCCATGCTCACATCTTCCCATTTCCATGCTGGGATCTTCAGGGGTTGCAACAGCCCTGATTTCCTCATATGATCAGCCTTCACTCGTCTACACGTGTCACACTCAGATACGTACTGCGCTACCTCGCGCTTCATCCGTGTACACCAAAATTTCTTTTTCAAATCTTGGTACATTTTGTTGCTGCCCGGATGAATGGAGTACTTGGACAAGTGAGCTTCATCGAGGATCTTCCTCCTCAGTTCCATATCTTGGGGTACGACTATTCGGTCATTGAACCACAGCGTCCCCTCATCATCCTTCCGGAAACATTTGATCTCCCCGTTGTCTATCCGTCTCCGGAGATGTGCCATGCCTTTATCAGTCTTCTGAGCTGCAATGATATCCTCCCTAATAGTAGGGATGAGGGCAAGGTTGTAAAGTGATCCATAAGGGACCAAGTATAAACTCGGCTCTTCCTCCTCCACCGGGGTAATGGTGAGGTTATGAACATGTGACTTCCGACTCAGTGCGTCGGCAACTACATTCGCCTTGCCGGGGTGGTAATGAATCTAAATTTCATAATACTTAATCAGTTCTAACACCTCCTTTGCCTCATGTTCAGCTCCTTCTGGGTGAAAATATATTTCAAGCTCTTGTGGTCGGTGTAGAGGTGCATCAAATTCCCCAGGAGATAGTGCCTCCACATTTTCAGCGCCAAAACCACTGCAGCAAGCTCAAGATCATGAGTGGGATAATGTTGCTCGTGGTTCCGAAGTTGGCGTGAGCCATTTGCGACCACACGTCCTTCCTGCATCAACACGCAGCCGAGCCCAATACCGGATGCGTCACAATACACGTCGAAGGGCTTTGTTGTATCCGGTTGAGCTAAGACCGCGGCTGTTGTGAGATGCTTCACCAATGCTTGGAAGGCTCCTTCACACACCGTGTTCCAAACATATTTTGTTCCCTTCTTCAGCAATTCTGTCATTGGTTTAGCGAGCTTGGAGAAACTTGGAATAAATCTCCGATAGTATCCCGCTAACCCGAGGAAGCTTCTGACTTCATGAACTGAAGTGGGAGCTTTCCATTTCAGCACTTGCTCTATCTTGCTTGGGTCAACCGCAATGCCTTCCGCGGAGATGATATGTCCCAAGAATGGCACTTGGCTGATCCAAAACTCGCATTTGCTGAACTTGTCGTAGAGCTTGTGGTCTCGCAATCGTTGAAGAACGATCCTCAAGTGTTCGGCATGTTCGGCTTCTGTCTTGGAGTAAACCAAGATATCATCGATGAACACTACCACGAACTTGTCCAGCTCCGGCATGAACACCGAGTTCATGAGATACATGAAATGGTCTGGAGCATTTGTGAGACCAAAGGACATGACGAGATATTCATATAATCCATATCTCGTTGAGAAGGCCGTCTTCGGGATATCCTCCGCCCGGATCTTTATCTGATGATATCCAGAGCGAAAGTCCATCTTGGAGAACACAATTGCACCCACAAGTTGATCAAACAATATGTCGATGCGGGGCAGTGGGTACTTATTCTTGATAGTGACGGCGTTGAGCGGCCGGTAGTCCACACACAGCCTCAAGGTTTCATCCTTCTTTTTACGAACAGCGCCGAGCATCCCCAAGGCGATGAACTCGGCCTGATGAAACCCTTGCTCAACAGATCATTGAGCTGTTCTTTCAGTTCAGCCAGCTCATTCGGAGCCATTTTATATGGTCTCCGTGATATGGGCGTAGTCCCGGGTGCAAGCTCGATCTTGAACTCGACATCCCGCTCAGGTGGCATGCCCGGAAGATCATCCGGGAACACATCGGGGTACTCCCGGACTACAGGGATGTCCTCCAACTTGAGAGCTTCAGTATTATTGATTGCTGAAACCTCCCGGACTGGATTATCTAATAAGAGGGACTGCGGACGGTGTAATGGGGAGTTGAGGTGAACCGTCCGTGATAGGGTTTCCAGGACAGCGCCATGGTATCTTAGCCATGACATTCCCAAGATTGCATCAATCTTCTGCCCCTCAAGGATAATCATAGTGGTGGGATATATCTTCCCACCTAAGCACAGTGGTGCTTTTGGAACCATCATAGTTGCTGAAATCTTTCCTCCCGGTGAGCAGATCATATAAGAACACTCGGTTGGAAAGGCTTCCAGCTGATGCTTAACCACATATGATGCACTTATAAAGTTGTGGGTTGCACCAGAATCAAACAGTATGATGATGGCTTGGTTGTTGAGAGTAAACGTACCCGCCAGCACGTTGTCTCCCTCTGGGGTGTCCTCATTGTCGAGGTGGCGAATGCCCCCAGTCCGCTGACCAACCTTCTTGACCGGAGGTCGGCCTCGAGCACCGCCCTGGAACTGGGCTTGCCCGCTGCTTTGCTGCCCCTGGGGACAGTCCTTCACGAAGTGGCCCGCCTGGCCACACGTGAAGCAAGTGAAACGGGGCGGTCCCCCGCTGATCGGTGGACGGAAACCCGGGGCGCGTTGTGGCGGTGGAAACGCCTGGTGTGCCGTCTGCTGCTGCTTCTGCTGTCTTGGTGGTGGCATCGGCGGACGGAACAGAGGTGACTGAAACGAACGTCCCCCAAACCGCTGAGGTCGCGCCGGTGGATTCCACTGCTGCCCGGATGGTGTCCGATACACCATGCGGTACTTCTGGGGAGCGCCACTCCCACCGCTAGGTGGAGCGCTGCGCTTCCACTGCTCAGCTGCCAAATCCCGCTGAGCGTCCTCTTGCATGATCGCGGCATTGACTAGGTCGTTGAAGGTGCCGCAATTCCATTGCACGAGATGCGTCTTCATTTCGGGGTGTAACCCCCGATAGAAGTGCTCCCGCTTTTTCTCCTCGGTGGAGATGTAGTCTGACGCATATTGCGCCAGATGGTTGAAGGCACGGGAGTAGTCATGGGCACTCTTCCCACCCTGCTTCAGCTCCAAGAATTTTTGGAACTTCCTCTTCATTATTCCGGGAGGAATGTGATAGGCGCGGAACACCTCCCGGAACTCTTCCCACTCCACGGCATGGCCAGCCGAACGTGAGGCGACATAGTTTGCCCACCACGCACCAGCGGCACCGTGAAGCTGCTGCGCCGCGAACAGAGTCTTTTGCCACTCCGTGCATTGGAGCAGCCTGAACTTGGACTCGATTGTCCGCAGCCAGTTGTCGGCCTCCAGTGGTTCTTCAGCTTCTGTGAACACTGGAGGGTGCGTACTCATGAAGTCCGAGTACGACACCTCACGGGGCTCACGAGGCCCTCTGTCTTGACGCCCCCCAGCCTGGGACGTATTCTGCACGATCGTGCGGAGCAGGTCGGTCTGCTCCTCACGACCACCCACCAGTGCCACTATCACATCCGCTAGAGTAAGTGGAGGCGGCGGCGGTGGCTGCTGCTGCCGGGGTGCTGTCGTGGGCCGGTGGCTGGGAGTCATCACCTCCCTGTTGGCTAGAGCCACCAACCTCGTGCGTGGTCCTAGTGCAAACCATATGCAACCATATGACAATAAACATCAGTCCCGCAACATATTCAATGCAGTCAAATGAAATAGGCGTAAAAACATAATGACAATAAAACATGCGGTACATCTCGTATGTAGATAATGTAATAACTTTGCACAAGCTACACCATTATCAGACCAAATACAAGCTAGTTACATCCAACTTGATGAACCTCCTCTTTGGAAGCTCACCATAACTAGGTTTGGTCACTACGAGACATTACTATCGCGTTGTCATCACGTATACTACCCTTTTATCTTCAATACGACACAAACATGGTCTCTAGTAAAAGAAACTTGAGTGAGACCTATAATCAGATCTTTCACTAGTTGAAGATAACCTCTCATGAGCATGTTCTACCCCATTGGAAGTATTCAAACCCCCTCTAGGGTACCACAATCTCTCATATGAGTTCAACTGTCATTCCTCTGTCAGAATGACCAATTTCTACATATCCCAGATTTTGATCTGGTTATGGGCATTTTCATTACTCAAGTTGAATACCAAAGTTAAAGTTAACTTCAGTATATTTCCAACCAGTACTTATTTGTCCTCAGATCAGCTGTGGTTTAGAAGTTATGGTAATCCAAAGTCAACAGAATTTCTGGAAGAATTTCAACAGCACCTCCTTTGGGAAGTTCCTGTTTTAAACTGACTTGCATTGAATTCTGTGATGGAATTTCAGAAACTTTGAATTGCAAAGATGTGACACATCTTCTACCCTTTTTAAATATGCATCATATGAAAATTTTTGATTTTTCTACTGGGAGTTATGTTTGAAAAACAGAACAGTCCAGTGAGTGTTTCACTCTGTCCTGATTCTGGACAGTTTACATTTCTCTGGAATTTAAGCCATCTTAAGGTGTGATTCAGATCTGGAAGTCTACAACAAAGTTGTAGAGTACTTAAATACCTTTCTAGAACTATATACCACACCCCCCTGGGCTAAAATACCTGTGAGTTGTGCTCTGCTGAAGTTCAGCAAACTTGCTGCCCAAAACAGAGCACTCTGTTTTTCAGTCTTTTTGAAACTACACTCATCACTATCCAATTTGTCTACCCAACCAGGGTCCTAAATGTTGAACGTAATGATTTTAATTCCTTGTTATCATTATTTTCATGCATATGCCTACAATATCTCGGTACTACGTTCCTCCCAAAAGAAAATCCTAACCGGATTATACCGGCATATACGTCTCAAGTGTGGCACTAAACGGTCTCTCGCACACGTTTGCTACACGGATACATACGTGGTTAGTACCTGCAGAAGACCACACAATGTTGATGCACTCAAGGGTTGTTCAATTCAGGCAGGACCATATTTAAAAGTAAATACAAACGCCCGTACCATTGCCATACGGCCGTCCTTGAGTTAGGTCACGTCTCAAGGTACGTGATCGTGTTTCAACACCACACGACGGGGAACCCGAGTATGTCATGAACGGGTCGTCACGGTTGGAAATGTTATCAACCCAACAGATACCACCTACTGCCCTGCAGGGCACGCCGATGGCAAGCGCTGCGTATGTCCTCCTGGGCTATTTCCAGACGAACACACTCTCGCGTTACTGACCACGCGATGGGGTCTCCACTTACTTGCCTAATGCACACTAGGGATCAGTGTTCCATATGAACTCAGGAACATGAAGAGTCCAAGAGTTTCATATTGACGTCTCACACCAAGCTGTGAGACCTATCCCTGAACCACGTTCCTCGTCAGGGGAGCTAACCGAAATTGAATCGCTTTCGGTGGCGTTCCTTACCAATCTTACCAGAGCGTAGGTGCGTCGTTACATAATTAAAATTCAGAATTATAACACATAAGTTAGCCTTGCCACTTTAAGTAACTATGCTAATATAGTCCTTACTTGGGCAACAACCGAATCCTCACCGTAAACCTAAGTCTTCCCGTAATACAGTCCTTAAGTACTGCGCTATCCCCAAAGCAGCTCTGATACCAGGCTGTGGTGGACCGGAATCCGCTCATCCAGGATCATAGAGGGTGGTGCCGCACGATGTGACACCCGATAGCACACGTCATAAGAACACAATATATTACATGGGAAAAACAACTGAACTGTACAAACAGGTACAAACTTCAGTTACAAACTATTGTTTATATTACACAGTGGAAGTCTAAACTATACAACTCACGCCCGCCTATCTAGAAAGAGTAGGCTGCCCAGCCCTAGGGCAACCAACACTGGCTGCACTCCTCAGCTCAGCGCGGCGTGTACGGCTCCCACTCAGCCATGGTCCCCGATGGAGGGTAACCCTCGCCGGTGGACTCGTACTCTGAGTCCGTGGGTGGCTCCTCACCTGAAAAACACTTAAGCAGCAACCGTGAGCACGATGGCTCAACAAGACTTAACCGACTCCGTAGGCATGAAACTCTACATGAGGTGTATAATGAACATAGGATAGTAACATTGCAGCAAATGGACACGCCTACAAGCTCACCCTTAATTCATCTTTTAGCAACAAGTTAACAGTTCAGGAATCTGAAATTTAGTAAGCAATATTTGGTGGCACACATGTAGCAATACAATTATATCAATCAGCAATATTGAATCATCATATTTCATGCATTAGCCTACGTCACGACTCAGTGACCAAGTGGTACTCTTCACCGCTAGGGACGGCGAATCGACTCGATATACACCTGCAGGGACACCCAAAGAGCATGTCACATATGCCCACCCGTGGAGCTGCACAGCACGCTCACTCGATGTCGTACGGGACAACCTTTCACCCAACAGCCCAAACGTCGAACCGGTCGCACCGAAACGAGCAGGAGGTTCCCTACACGGAGCATCTCTCTATGCCCGTTAGCAGATTTCCACCTTGCTGCCCTCAGCCTACACCTATAAATCGGTGTGTTATGCCTCGACGCCCGGAGGTTTAGGTTACATCGGTTTATCGGGGCCCATATATCTGATATGCCTTCGGTACGTTCAAACTTGATCAGCGTGGGCCGCACATGGATCGGTCCTCAATCGACACGGACAGGGCTGCGCACAAAAGACTCCCTCTTGCTGCGCCCTAGCCCCTGCCAAGTCTCATTTTCATTACTAAGGTGATCTCACATCACTCGAACCAACCCCGTATGTCCCAAGCCTAACTCGTGAGTAGATTCCAACTACTCGACTTGTACCGAAGTCCTATGGATGATTAAGCATAGCCTGTCTATTCGAGGTCTTAGACACTACCCTCACTCTTATCGGAAACTTTTTGGTTATGCAAGTGGGGTTCCATGCATCCTATACCTAATGCACATTCATACTTCATACGGCACATATAAACAAAGTAAAACTTATAAAAAGGGTTAATGCAAACCGGGACTTGCCTTGTTGCTGCTGGTCAGGGGTTAGTTCTTCTTCCGGAAGGAGGAAGTCAAGTACTTCCGGAGCCTCCTCGCCTTCAGCGACTACACGTTAATAAAATACTACATGTTAATGAATATGCACATGAGTTTATTGTAATGTTTCTGCTACATGTTATAATAACAAGTTTTTGACAACTGGAACTCTGTTTAAGAATTTAACATGAAACTGGGGCTAGTGGTTTGGGTTTGGACCTAAGCACATGATTAAGTGCTAAGTGGTTATCCCCCTCTTCCATATTGATCACCTCAAGTGGTTAAACAGAACAGGGGTGATCCAGAGCCCCAATGGAGCTGAGAATTTTTGTGTGAGTTCCTTGTCACAAGAAAACCCCCTGGACCAAAACTTAGCCCTTTTCATTGATTGGTTTGTTCAGAATAATTTTCTTAGCAAATAAGCAGGGAAGAATTAATCTGAGGTAACACCCCTGTTCATGCCCAACTTAGTGAACTAAAATTTCAATTATAGCTCCTAGAGTTTGCATGAATTTTCCTAGCATTTTTGGGGCTAAGATCTGCCCAGAACTGAATTTCCATGTTTTGGAAATTCTCTGAAAATGTTTCTGTATTCAAATGAACACAGCACCTTCAAATCTGAATTGCCCTGGTCAAATAAACTCCAAACGGTCTGAAACTTTTACAGGGGTTCTCTAACATCCTATGGAATATTCTGGCAAAATTTGAGGGTTTTTGGATGAACCAAACTCCCTCTAAAATTCTTTTTCTGAAAAGCTTTAAAGAATTTTCCAGAATTAAATAATGGGTTTCATACAAATTGCGTTGCATATTTCGATAGAGCTATGTAAGATGAATCCATCCCAATTTGAATCACTAAATATGGAGCTTCCTAGCAAAAGTTATGGGGTTCTAAAGTTTGGGGAAATTCTGGAATTCGAATTAACCGGGAAAAGTTCAAATCCCTGACAGCGGGCCCGGCCCCCACGTGTCACCACCTCGGCTACACCACACGGGGCTACAGGACTGTTCTCCGCGTTGTCACAGATGATCCGGTGCAACAGAAAATCCCCACACTGTGTATTGAGCGACTGACGAGTGGGCCCGGCCGGCTCGTCTTCTTCCTCACGCCAGCCCCTTTACCCGCGCCGCCCCCTCGCCGGCACCTCACTGAAGCTCGCCAGACCTAGCTTCCCGGCCGCCTCTCGGCCGGAAACTCACCGCCTGGGCCTAATTCCGTGCGCTGAACATGATGGCACTAACTTCTCCGGCCGGCGGTGGCCCTAACCTAGCTGGCAACGGTGCAGCGGCTCGGGGTCACTTCGGCTATGTCACCCAGCCAACTTAGCCCGCCAAAACCTCGGTGGAAGGGCTCTTCAGCACCGGGGGATCTCAGGGAAGGTCGACAGGGCCATGCAAAGGCTCGGAGAGTGCTCTAACCCAGCTGTCACCGTGAGCCCGATCATTCCCGCCATAGCCGCGGTTAGAAAAAAAGGAAAATACGCCGGCTACAGCCCTAAACAAGCTAGGGTTGCGAAGCAAACTTGGGCGTCGGCAAGTATAGCTCCTGTGAGTGCAGTATGATGTGCTCTAAGCAAGTATATGTCAGGAATTGGCGGGTTTCTTACCAGAAGGTGGTTCTGCACCGGCTGGAAGTGTTTTGCGAAATTCACCGGCGATGATCGGTCACTTGGTCCAGGCTTTGGGGTTGAGCAGCGTGGAGCCTGGGCGCGTCCAAACCCGCTCTTGCTTGGTCGTAACATGCCCTCTGCCGAGCTGCCCACGGAAGCACCTTTGCTCGGTTCTTCCCGGCCACCGCGAAGAACGCCGTTTGCTCGGGTTGTGGTGGCTCAGCTCGACTGAAACTGGTGCGGGGAGGCTGTGGGATGTCTGGTGATGTTGTTTTGCTCGGCTGCCGACGCTTGCACGCGAGCTGAGATCGCTCCCGAGCGATTTGACGATGGCGGCGGCGTCTCTGTTCTCTGGCGGTGAGTGAGGGAAACGGGGTTCTCTCGGTGCTGTGGCTCGCTGAGGCACGGCTGAGAGTTAAGGCCCCCCACGAGGAGCTCGGCAGCGCGTAAGATTCAGCAGGAGGTGGCGTCCGGATCCCCCCCCCCCCCCCCCCCCCCCCCGCGGTGTCGCTCAGTGAGCTTCTCTCGGTGGAGTGCAACCCGACCACAATACTTAGGGGTTAAGCCAACTGAGCCCTATGACATGTGGGACCCACTGTCAGTGCTCCCCCACCCCTCAAAAGATCTCCAAAAACTTGGCAAGTGATGAATTCAAATGTTTGGAGTCTCAAACTGAGCTACAATTGTATGGTTGGGCAAATTTCCCCCAAATTCAAATGTATATTTGAATTCTTTGCACATTTGGATCCTTTTTGGTAGAATGGGTAGCAAACCTTTTCAAAAATTACTGAAACTTTCCCTACCCACTAATTTGGACCTAAGGAATCCAAATATGCACTTTGATTCTTGTGTTAGCTGCTGCAATCATGAGTTTGAATACAACAGTTTTGAATCACCATTATGTCCTCCCCTCATTTGAATTTTGAGTTGGACATTAGTTCAAATTCTGATTTTCAAATCCTCCCATTGAACTTGAGTACTTCAACTCAGTGGTCTTAATCCAACTAGGGTCCAAACATGTGAATGACTCTAAGTTGGTTTTAGAATAACCTCTCATCACATGTGTGGAGAGTTTAAACCAACACCCTTTTGATGGAGGTTCCTTGCTCTTCACAATATATTCACAACAAAACTGTGGTGTTGTGAGGTGATAAAAAGTTTTTGCAAGTCCCTTTTTCGTGAGCTTTTACAGTTTCTTTCCTTGATGATTTTAGTAAATATGCGTGGATCTATTTTCTGAAATGTATGTCTGATGTAGAGATAGTGTTTGTTCAGTTTCAGAGACACGTTGATAACCTTCACTACAGAAAATGTAAAAGATTACGACGGCCAAATTATTTACGACGGCTAGCCATCGTAAGTAAACAAACTTACGATGGCCGCTTTGCGCCGTCGTAAGTAAACTAACTTACGATGGCCAATGGGCCTAATGTGACGCCCTCAATTCTGTGGAAAACCACGGAACCGAGAACTGATGCATATGTGTGCACAGGATGTTCATCACACATATACACATCATCCACAAACTGAATTTCAGAATATATATGACCACGAATAACAGAGTTTATTACAATGTCTCATGAGTCTTGGACTCATGCTCACAGCGGAAGTCTTAATCTAACAGCGGAAGTCTTTATTCTAGCAGCGGAAGTCTTCTAACTAATGCGGAAGCAATTCTAAGAAGCAGTGACTCCATCTCTACTCCATCCCCACAGGCAATGTTGAGGACAGATTACACACCTAATGCTCCACTTGGTCTTCATAGTAATCTTCTCCTATTGCTGATGATGAAATAATAATGCAAGTTTGAGTACAATGATGTACTCAGCAAGTGCGGGAAAATATGATATGTAGCTCACAACAAGGTAGGTATAAAAAGGCT
The DNA here is from genome assembly GCA_030760725.1 of Neostapfia colusana. Lineage (NCBI taxonomy): Eukaryota > Viridiplantae > Streptophyta > Magnoliopsida > Poales > Poaceae > Neostapfia > Neostapfia colusana. Next base: position 78,350,707 of record JASWHV010000013.1, read on the forward strand.
CATTGCAGAAAGCAAAGATATTTATCAAAACCATGATAAAACAGAAACTTATCTTTAAGCGAATGTAATCCCAACATATATTAAAATACCAATCATACCTCCATTATATTCATTACCTTCCATGTCCCAGCCAGACATCAATCAACCTCATTCTTGCTCACGAATACCTCCTCGTATTTGCTACCATCTCACGAATACCATCTCGTATTCGCTACCAATTCATCTCATAAACAATTTCCGTCTCAAACCGTCCAGCCTCGTTGCCATGACTCAACAGTCATGCAACCCATCTTATCACCCGGACTCAACAGTCCCGAAAACAAAACCAAAACCAAACCTTCCAAAAACTATACCCAATAACCATCCCAACTAATCATGGAAGTTGGCCAGGCGCTTGTGACCGTAAGCTCGGCTATCATGATAGTTTGACTCTGCAGAGTTTGCACCTCTTTACCCACAAGTTTGTGATTTCGTCACCCGTCGGCGACTGCAGAACCTCAATTATACCAGTACACAACCTTCGGTGTATGGCCAAGAGATCACAAAATAGCCTTTACAAAGGGGCTACTAGATGTATGGACTCACTAAGGTTTCACCGGCAGGCTAGAATCTCCAATTCTCCCACCCACGGGCCCCCTCTTGTGCCATGCAGTTCCCAGGGCAGTCCTCACTCGACTACCATTCCCCGCGCCTTCCACGGTCCATAACAATCTAGCAACTTACCTAATTAGTCAGCTAAACCGCACCCATACTTGGCCTTGTGGTGGCACTGTCATCCTGGCATGTGCTCGCATGAACCGGTCCTTAGATCTACGGCAAGTAAACCACCATCTCATGCTACCTCATTCACAAACCCGGCTTGCCTAGATCTCCCTCCGATCCATGTTCATTAACACCATCAGTTTTCTCATTATCATACGAGTGCAGTTAGCTAGACACATCTATCTCGCTTCCCAATCCCATGGACTCAGCGAAGCATAAAAAAAACATACCCGACTCATAAACTTCCTTGGTGACAAGGGTGGTTTAACCAAAACTAGTAAACTCCTATAAAAGGGTTTCCCATTATGTTTGACTCAGCACACACACCTTTTCGCAAAACAAAACAGTTTCCCAAAACATAGGATCAATATGGTCAAGGGGCACTTGCCTTGTTCTTGCGGTTCCTGTTGCTCAAAATCTTGTTGTTGTAGTCCGTCGTAGGTAGCTCCCTGAGCTTGTCCTTCTATACACAATCACGCACATACAAGATTCACAGCAATCAATATCATGCACAAACTTTAACTAGATGTGATGATGCTTATGCTTGTTAATCCTATGATGCAGTTTGGTTTGTACGTGTTCTTGCATGGTTTGCATGGATTTTATGATGAACAGGGGTGTTCGGATCAAATGTGGACGTGGCGATGATCTTGACTCTAGATCAGACTAATCAACACGTGATCTGTTCACGAAAAAGCTTCTGTTCGAAAGGAATCGAAGAACAGATGCAAAGAAAACATGATGATGTCGTAAGGTGGTATTGGAGACCTACCTTATGTTCTTATTGGTCTCGGGGTCCTTCTCCTATCAGATAGATTGTTGGGGCTCTCTTCCGGCGATCTCTCTTGACCAAACTCTGGCGATGGGTTTACTCGGCGAGTTGGAGCTAGGGCTCTAAGTCGTCGGCTCAGGAGGTGGAAAAAAAGTTCGTGGTTTCGGCCAAAGGTTCTGGGTTCTATTTATAATCGGGAGAAGAATAGTCCTAATCTGATTGTATTTCGAATAAGAGTCCTATTCAGATTGTCGTTGAATCTTAACAACTTATCTTTAGTCGATCTGGTGCGGTAACATTGTGGAATTCAGGTCGGTTTCTTCTCCGTACCGATATTTCTTCGCGTACAGAATCCAAAAACCGCTCCAGAACTCGTTACCTCCGCGGTGATGAGCTCCGGAAGCTCCACGTGTCCACCGGGGCCTGGTCTCCCCCTTTCCGTGGAGACGAGCTCCGGTTGTGCCGCGTGTCAAGCGAGCGAGACCTCCCTCTCCTTCGGAGGTGAGCTCCGCATGCGCCACGTATCCTTTTCGGACCTCCCTCTCTTGGGAGGTAAGCTCCGTGAATGCCACGCGTCAAGTAGCGCCGGACCCCCTTTTTCCTCAGAGACGAGCTCCGAGGTCGACACGTGTCCATCAGTTTCGGACCTTCCGGAGATAAGCTCCGGTGGCGACATGTGTCCAACAGAACCGGTCCTCTCGGAGGTGAGCTCCGAGATCGACACATATCCCGCGTGACTGGTCCTCTGATTTCCGCGGTGACTAGCTCCGAAGGTGACACATGTCCTGCGGAACTGCCTTTGCTCCTCCGCAGAGGCTAGCTCCGGGGGCAACACGTGTCTCACAGGTTTGGACCTCTCCTCCTTTGCGGAGATGAGCTCCGAAGGCGCCACTTGGCCAGCAGGCCGCAAGAGTTGTCTTCGGCACTCTTGGTGAAGTGGATTTTACGCTTTTTGGCTATCTTTTTAATTCTTTCTCAGTCCCCATTTCTTTTTAAAATGTTTTCTCTACATGAAACATGAATACATGCAGAAACCAGAAATGAGGGTGTCACACCTAAGGCCATCGTAAGTTAAGAGGCCGTCGTAAGATACAGGTCCTTACGACGGCCGTATCCCTAAGCCGTCCTAAGTTAAAGAGCTATCGTAAACTAAACCTAACTTACAACGTCATAGGTCACAGCCATCGTAAGTTACGGGTTTTAACCACCGCCTCGGTCCAGGCTTGAGCTCATTCAGCCTGAGCCCAAGCCCGCCGCCGCGCCTCTGCCCGCGCCGCCGCCGCTGCCGCCGCCCCCTGCATCCCAGCGCCGCCGCCCCAGAGTCACCGCTGCCGCCACAGAGCCGCTGCCCCAGCGCCGCCCCAGCGCAGCCGCCGCTGCCCCCAGCACCGCCGCCCAGCGCGCTGCTGCCACCGCCCCGAGCGCCGCCACCGAGGTCCCCGGCCTCCCCACGCCACCCCGCCATTTTCGCCGCATCGCGCTCCCCCGGCCGCGTCGCCGCCGCGCGCCTCCCCGCGCCGTCCTGGTGTCGCCGCGCCTCCCTGTCACCGCCGCTCGACCCCAAGCCCGCCCCGCTTCGCCGCCACTTTGAGGTACGGTTTATTTAATAATTAATTTAGCTAATTTAGTTTGTTTAGGAATTAATTTAATTAATTTAGTTTATTTTGTTCATTTAGTAATCAATTTAGTTCGTGTAGTAATTAATTTAGTTCATTTACAAAGTAATTTAGTTCATTTTATTTCATTTAGTAATTAATTTAGTAAGTAATTTAGTAAGTAATTTAGTTCATTTAGTTTTTTATTAATTATTTTAGTTAATGATTAATTATTACTTAATTAGATTACTTATTTTTTGTTTAGTTGAGTATTAAGTTAGTTTTATATTTCTTTTAAAATTTTGAGTTAGTTGATTATTAAGTTAGTAATTTTAGTTTAATTTGATTGCTTGAGTGTATAATATAGATATATATATATATATATATATATATATATAAACAGGTTTCGAGCCGACACAGCCCATATATGGCCTGACACGGGCCATTTAAAGGTCAATGGCCATGGCCATGGCCGCCGCCGAGACAACCGTTGAGAATCGTGTGGTTTCGATCAAGAAGTGCCGTTGGTACGACGGTCGGAACCTTAGCCGATAGAATTTAATGTATAACTTACGACGGTCGGAACCTTGGCCGTCGTAAGTAAGTAAACCATCGGAATTTAATCACTATTTAAGATAGCTAAAACCTAAACCGTCGTAAGTTAAGAAGCCATCGTAAATAAAAACATATTCCTACATCTCGAGGACCGCGCGCGCGGCCCACTCACGCGCGCGACCCGCCGACTGTTGTGGCCACTGCCGCCGCGCCGCCTCTTGGGGCATAACTTAGGACGGCTGACCCACTTCTATGTCTCTCTCTTGTTCTTTCCTTCTTTATCTCGTTCTTTCCTTCTCTCTCTCGACTAAAAAATGGAAGATTGACGTAAACCTATACAATATGCATCACCCGTTTCGAACTGGCCCGTCTCACATGTGTTACGAATGTGAGGCGTGTAGGTTCAGAATTGTGCCTTTTTGGACAGCCTGGGAGTGACCGAGAGGGCGTGCTTATGATGAGACGCTGGATTTGGATTTGGACGTAGTTTTGACAGTGTAACCCTGATGTTCTCTGCTGCACCATTTTCGGGCGTGCAGTTGGAGAACAGCGGGGTTATGCTGCTGAAATTTCGTCTGAATCTAGACCCCGTGTCTTGTCATAAGCACGTTCCTCTCGGTCACTCTTGGGTGGGTTTAGGACCTATCCTTTCCAATAGATGTAGGGCCGCATAAATAAATTATAAAATAACTATAACTTCCTTGACATTAAACTGCAAATTCAAACATGGATGAGGACCGTAGATGGATGTATACCGGTTGGAAGAACAGTTCTGGTGGTCACTCGGATGATTGGTTCACCAAGACAGATGCTTTTGTAGATCGAGCATTTTCATTGTCAAAGATCGGTAAGGTGCGGTGCCCATGTACGAAATGCCGGAACACCAAGTTTTTGGATAAAATGACGGTCTCGATACACTTGTGTCGAAACGGTTACTGCCACATTATGAGGTGTGGACCTTCCACTGCGAGACAACTTCTCAAACTGTACAAGAAGTGGAAGAGGAAAATGATGATAACACGGGGGTTTGTCGGTACGCTCAATACGGGTACCCCAACGCACAGAGGAAAATCGTCTAAGGACTTCGACCCCTCCGCAGGGCCGAACTCCTAGGGCACCCAAGCCGGACCTCCCCTATCCACGGGGAGAGCTCCGAAGGCTCCATGTGTCCAGCGGGGCCGGATCTCCCTCTCCTTAGAGGAGAGCTCCGGGCCCGCCACGTGGCCAGCAGAGCCGGACCTCCCCCCACCGCGGGGATAGCTCCGAAGGCTCCACGTGTCCAGCGGGGCTGGATATCCCTCTCCTTAGAGGATAGCTCTAGGCCCGCCACGTGGCCAGTAGAGTCGGACCTCCCCCCTCCGCGGGGAGAGCTCCGAAGGCTCCACGTGTCCAGCGGGGCCAGACCTCCCTCTCCTCAGAGGAGAGCTCCGGGCCCGCCACATGGCAGCAAAACAGCGCTGCCTACCCAACGCGGCGGGCAGCGGGAGTAAAGCCGCACCATGCCTTGTTCGTACAAGGTATTCAAGACCCGCGCCTTCCCAAGACGCGGTATTGAAGACCCGCGCCTTCCCAAGACGCGGAGACGCGGAGCACGCACCTGCCAGGAGGCGTTGCACCCAATCACATCACAGTGAAGAGAGGCACGCAATGTCAGAAGTTGTACACCGATAGACGCTGCGACAAGATGTCCCCTGCCGCCCCTGCCATCATCAGCCACTACGCCTAGCTTGTGGCGTAGGTAGGGCGGCAGGCCGGAGGCTCAGAAGTCCTCGCCAGAAACAACTATCGCATTATTACAGATACGATAGATGGCAGAGATCTCCGCGGGACCACCTGTCGGGTCCCGGGACCCACCTTTGTAAGCCACCCGAGCCTTGGGCTATAAAAGGCTCGGGTAGGCAACGTCAAAAAGGGTTCACTCTCCAGTCGGTTCACACCCAAGCTGGTTCGAACTCCAGTAGACATTTTAGCACTCGGCTCATCCTCAAGCTCAGAACTCCGGTTCTGAGCACCAAGCAATACAACGAGCACCTCTGCTCACCGTGGACGTAGGGTATTACGCTCCGGTGGCCCGAACCACATGAAAAACCCTTGTGTTCATCTGATTCCTTCGTCCAGTACAGCGAGACTCATGCAGGGGGACTAGCCCCTCCGAAAAAGAACCTCTGCGGGCTGCCCAGTGCAGGCCCGGGGGAAGTGTCGACCGCAGACGCTTCGACATTTGGCGCGCCAGGTAGGGGAGGTTTCCCTCTCGCGTCGAGTCTTCGCTCACGAAGATGACCAAGCTTCCGTCTGCGGCAAGCTCTCCTCGCCCTCGTTCCCAGTGAACGATGACTAGCGAGGCCTACGTCTCGACGCACTCAGGGAGGAGTGTGTCGGGACAAGCTGGAAGCCAGCAGCCGACTCCGGCAACGCAGACTCCAGCAAGCCCGAGATCTTCTGCAGCACCGAGTGTCACTCATGGGTGTACACTAGCTGCAGCGCTGGCGCTTCTACGCATTCCACCTGCAGGGGACGCACCTCAGGCGGCGACCCAGCAGTGGATTCGCGACGTTGACCGTCTCATCGTCGCTGCCGCCAACCCTCAGCTTCAGCGGGGACGATGCCCCAGTCAACCGGATATGTCGCTGTCGCGCACGCCAACGGTTGACGGGCAGACGGCAGACTCCCGCTCCACCAGGCTCCCATCGGCGGACCTGAGGTCGGAGCTGGAGTGACGTCACCTGGGCGAAGATGCCCGTGTGACCATCGAGCGACGACGAGAAAGGCGTCGCAACCATGAGGCCGGCGACAGCATGTCGACCGCCTCGACCCAGCCTGGGCCGCAGACGTTCAGTACGCAATCTCTGCCCCAGGCGTACGCCACGCAGCATATGCCTTAGCCATATGCCCTGCAAATGGCACCCCTGATCTATGGTGCACCTTTGCCCATGCCGGGGTACACCGTGCCAACAGCGGACTAAGCGTTCGCGGCACCAACACCTGCAGCAACAGGAGCGGGGTGCGCAGCCCTGGCGCCGCACCTTCGCTTCGCGAAGTGGCCGCGCAAGTTCCGGCCACACCTGCCAGAGAAGTACGACGGCAGCGTCAACCCGGCGGAGTTCCTCCAGATCTACTCCACCGCCATCCTTGCTGCAGGAGGTGATGAGGCCGTCATGGCCAACTACTTCCCCGTCACCTTGACTGGCCCAGCATGGTCTTGGCTCATGAACCTCCCCCAGGGTTCCATAACCTCCTGGGGAGAGCTCTGCCGACAGTTCACCGCCAACTTCGGCAGCTCCTACACCCGTCCTGGCACGGAGCTTGACCTCCACGCCATCCAGCAACAGCCTGGAGAGTCACTGCGCTCCTTCATCCAGCGGTTCTCCCAGGTACGGAACACCATCCCTCATATCCACAATGCTTCTGTGGTGGTGGCGTTCCGGCAGGGTGTAAGGGACAAGAAGATGCTCGAGAAGCTCGCCACCAGAGAGGTGCACGACGTCTCAGAGCTCTTCAGCCTGGCGGACAAGTGCGCCAGAGCGGCAGAAGGGCGCAACTGGCACTCGCAGCCAGCCTCCGAAGCCGGAGGAGAGCCCGGGTCTAGTGCTGCTTCCCATGCAAACAGCAAGAAGACCAAGAAGGGCGGCAGCAAGATCAAGCCGCCAGCCGGAGCTCCCGTTGCTGCAGCTGCAGCGCCCGCCGGAGCTCGGGGGCCACGCCCCAACAAGAGGCCGCGACAGTCACCAGCCCCTGGTGGTGACCACAGCGAGCCGTGCCCCGTGCACAACACCAGCAGCCATACTGCTGCTGAGTGTCGGGAGATCCAGAAGCTCGCGGAATGCTTCCGCAAAGGAAAGCAACCGCGTGCAGACGCCCCTCCCTTCCGTCAAAGGGAGGGCAAGCAGAAGGTCGACTCCCGGGACAACGTCGACCAGCAGATGGAGTTCCAGGAGCCCCAGCGCGCTCTGAAGACGGTCCACCACCGCGATGGCTCCAGCTCCAGTGACGACGAGCGCCGGAAGGCGCTCCACGTCATCTACGGAGGGTCCTCGGACCCCTCATCCCGGAATGCGGTCAAGACTCTGCGTCGAGCGGTGGCATCGGTGGCCCCTACCCCGTGCGCAACACCGCACCTCAAGTGGGTAGGGACCCCCATCACCTTCGACGCCGACGACTGCCCCAAGAACATGGCTGGGTCCGGGCAGCTACCGCTCTTGGTAGATCCCACCATCACCAACGTGAAGATGTATCACGTTCTAGTGGATGGCGGGGCCGGCCTCAACCTCATCAGTCGTGCAGCCTTCCAGAAGCTGCAGATCCTGATGGCCAAGCTAGCCCCCTCAAGCCTGTTCTCAGGGGTAGGGCCGGGACAAGTCGTCCCGTACGGCAACATCAGACTACCGATGACCTTCGGGGCACCGGACAACTACCGAACAGAGTACATTCTGTTCGACGTGGCGGAGTGTGACGCCCTCAATTCTGTGGAAAAACCACGGAACCGAGAACTAATGCATATGTGTGCCCAGGATGTTCATCTCACATACACATACGTTCCACAAACTGAATTCAGATTATATATTACCACGAATAACAGAGTTTATTACAACACCTCATGAGTCTTGGACTCATGCTCACAGCGGAAGTCTTATTTCTATGCAGCGGAAGTCTTTATTCTAAAGCGGAAGCAATTTAGCTAATGCGGAAGCAAATCTAAGAAGAAGTGGCTCCATCTCTACTCCCTCCACAGGCAAGGTTGAGAATAGATCACACGCCGTGATGCTCCACTTGATCTTTATAGTAGGCTTCTCCTGCTGTTGATGATGAAGTAGTAATGCAAGTTTGAGTACAATGATGTACTCAGCAAGCGCGGGAAAACACATGATATGCAGCTCATAAACAAGGTAGGCATAAAAAGGCTTATTTGCAGAAAAGCAGATTTATAAAACCATGATAAAACAGCAACTTAACTTTAGATGTAATCCCAGCATGTATTAAATTACCAACATACCTCCATCACTTCCCGTGTTCCATCCGAACATTAACCAATCCTTTATTCATACTCACGAATACCTCCTCGTATTCGCTACCATCTCACCTCATAAAACAACCTCGTCTCACACCGAGACCAATATCATGTCATGACCCAACAGTCAAGCAACCATCTCATCACCCAGACTCAACAGTCCCAAACCAAACCATAACCAAACCAATAACCATAACCAAGAACCTTCCCAATAACCATCCCAATAACCATCCCAATAACCATTCCCAACTAATCATGGCAGTTTAGCCAGGTGCTCGTGACCGTAAGCTCGGCTATCATGATAGTTTTAGACTCTGCAGAGCCTACCCACAAGTTTGTGATTTCGTCACCCGTCGGCGACTGCAGAACCTCCATTATACCAGTACACATCCGTCGGTATATGGTCAAGAGATCACAAAATAGCCTTTACAATGGGGTTACTAGATGTATGGACTCACTAAGGTTTCACCGGCAGGCTAGAATCTCCAATTCTCCCACCCACGGGCCCCCTCTTGTGCCATGCAGTTCCCAGGGCAGTTCTCACTCGACTCCCATTCCCCGCGCATTCCACAGTCCATAACACTCTATCAACTTACCTAATTACTCAGCTAAGCCGCACCCATACTTGGCCTTGTGGTGGCACTGTTATCCTGGCATGTGCATGCATGAACCGGTCCTTAGATCTATGGCAAGTAAACCACCGTCTCATGCTACCTCATTCACAAACCCAGTCTTGCCTAGATCTCCCTCCGATCCATGTCCATTATTAACATCAGTTTCTCATTATCAATACGAGTGCAGTTAGCTAGACACATCTATCTCGCTTCCCAATCCCATAGACTCAGCGAAGCATAAAGCAAAAACCATACCCGACTCATAAACTTCCCAGGCGACAAGGGTGGTTTAATCAAAACTAGTAAACTCCTATAAAAGGGTTTCCCATCATGCTTGACTCAGCACACACACCTTTTCACAAAACAAAATAGTTTTACCCAAAACATAGGATCAACATGGTCAAGGAGCACTTGCCTTGTTCTTGCGGTTCCGGTTGCTCTTAAATCCCAAAACCTGGTTGCTGCAGTTCGTCATAGACAGCTCTCTGAGCTTGTCCTGCTAGGTAGGATCACGTGCATACAAGATTCACAGCAATCAATATCATGCACAAACCTTAAACTAGATGCGATGATGCATATGCATGCTATCCTATGATTTTTATTAGACTGGTGTGTTCTCGCATGGCTTGCATGGACAGAGGTGTTCGGATCAAGGGTGGACGTGGCAATGATCTTGTCTTTAGATCAACCTGATCATCAAGTGATCTGTCCACGAGAAGGCTTTTGTTCGAAAGGAATCAAAGAACAAATGCGAAGAAAACACAACGATATCATAAGGTGGTATTGGGGCCTACCTTACATTTCCTCTCGGTTTTCGAGGTCCTCCTCAGACCGCTGGCTTTCCTCCGGCGATCTTCCTTGTCGTGCTCCGGCGATAGCTTTCTCGGCGGGTTGTGGCTAGGGCTCTAAGTCGTTGGCTCAGGAATTGGAAAAGAAGTTTGTGGTTTCTGCCAGAGGTTCTGGGTTCTATTTATAATCGGGAAGAGAAGAGTCCTAATCTGATTGTATCCCGAATAAGAGTCTTATTCAGATCGTTGTTGGATCCTATCATCTTATCTTTAGGTGATTTGGTGCGGTAACGTTGTGGAATTCAGGTCGGTTTCCTTTATGTACTGATATTCTTGCGCGTAACCGCCGCTCCAGAACTCGTTACCTTCGCGGCGATGAGCTCCGGAGGCTCCACGTGTCCTTCTGGGGCCTGGTATCTCCTTCTCCGCAGAGACGAGCTCCGGTTGTGCCACGTGTCAATCGACCGAGACCTCCCCCTCCTTTGGAGGTGAGCTCCATGCACGCCACGTGTTGGCGCCGGTCCTTCCTCTCTCCTTTCTTCAGGGACATGCCCCGTGGTCGACACGTGTCCAGTAGCGACAGACCTCCTGGAGATAAGCTTCGGTGGCGACACGTGTCAATAGAACAGGACCTCTCGGAGATGGGCTCCGAGATTGACACGTATCCCGTATGACTGGTCTTCTGATTTCCGCAGGGACTAGCTCCGAGGATGACACGTGTCCTTCGGAAATGTCTTTGCTTCTTCCGCAGAGGCTAGCTCCGTGGGCAACACGTGTTCCCACAGGATCGGACCTCTCCCCTTTTGCGGAGACGAGCCGCGAGCCTGCCACATAGCCAGCTTGGCGGCGGTCTCTCCCCACTTTGCAGGGATGAGCTCCGATCACGCCACGTGGCCAGCGGCCGCGGTAAGTTGTCTTTGGCGCTTTCTGAGAGCCGGATTCGACTCTTATTGGCTATCCCTTTGATATTTTTCTCTGTCCCTTCTTTTCTTAAAATGTTTCCTCTTCATAAAACATGAACATATGCTGACACCCGAGATGAGGGTGTCACAAATCTACCCCCCTTAAATTGAATTTCGCCCTCGAGATTCGTTAGTAGAAAATAGATGGGGAAATTCTGCCTTGATATTCTCTTCACGCTCCCACGTGGCTTCAGCTTCGGTGTGATGGCTCCATTGTACCTTGCACCATCGAATTACTTTGTTTCGGGTGACCCTTTCCTTTACGTCCAAGATTCGGACAGGGTGTTCCGCATAAGTCAGGTCCTTTTGAAGTTCAAGCTCTCCCATTGATACTTGTTCCTCTGGTGCTCTCAAGCACTTCTTGAGCTGGGATACATGAAACATGTCATGTACGTCGGAGAGGTGGTTTGGGAGCTCTAGTTGATAGCCTACTTCTCCTCGCTTATTCAGAATCTTAAATGGTCCAATGTAGCGAGGTGCTAGCTTGCCTTTGACATTGAAATGTCGTTGGCCTCGGATAGGCGATACCTTAAGGTATACGAAGTCTCCCACTTCGAAAGTCAACTTCCTTCGCCTATTGTCCGCATAGCCTTTCTGTCGTGACTGAGCAGCCTTCAAGTTCTCCCGTACCGTTTGGACTTGTTCTTCGGCTTCTTGTAGCACTTCGGGTCCAAACACCTGGTTTTCTCCGGTCTCATTCCAAAACAGTGGCGTTCTACACCGTCTACCATATAAGGCTTCGAAAGGCGACATCTTCAAGCTAGCTTGATAGCTGTTGTTATAGGAGAATTCATCATACGGTAAACTCCTATCCCAACTATGCCCACGTTTCAAGGCGCAAGCTCTCAACATGTCCTCCAAAATTTGGTTCGTCCTTTCGGTTTGTCCATCTGTTTGTGGGTGATAGGCGGAGCTAAAATCCAGTCGTGTACCCATGGCTTTCTGCAGCTTCCTCCAGAACCTAGAGGTAAACTGAGAACCTCGATCTGAGACTATCCTCCTCGGAACTCTGTGACGGCACACGATATGCTCCATGTATAACTCTACCAATTGTGCAACTTTGTAACTGGTCTTTACAGGAAGAAAATGGGCGCTTTTCGTCAATCGGTCAACGATAACCCAGATGGAGTCATAACCCGACTGAGTACGTGGCAATCCGATGATGAAATCCATACTGATATCCTCCCACTTCCATTCGGGTATCTTCAAAGGTTGCAACAATCCAGTGGGTTTTTGATGTTCGGCCTTCACCCATTGGCATGTGTCACATAGGGCAACGTATTCGGCTATATCCCTCTTCATACCATCCCACCAATAACAAGTTTTCAAGTCCTTGTACATTTTGGTGCTTCCGGGATGTATGGAATAGGGGGAATCATGTGCCTCCTTCAATATCATGTCGCGGAGGTGTCTTATGTTCGGCACACAAATCCTTTTTCCTAGCCAAAGCGTACCCTTTTCATCCTCCTTGAAATCCTTCTCTATTCCTTGTCGGATTCTTTCCTTGATGTCCTCGTCCGTTGCTTGGCCCTCTCTTATTTCTTGCTCCAATGAGGAGTGGATCTCTATTATTTCCATGTTATTCAAGAATCCGAGGTGTAACCGTTCGAACTCCTTACGTAGTTCGGGTGGTAGCTCCCGAACCGTGAGTTGATGACATGCTCCCTTTCTGCTCAATGCATCAGCTACTACATTGGCCTTCCCGGGGTGATAGTTGATTCCAACATCATAATCCTTGATGAGTTCTAACCATCGACGTTGCCTCAAATTCAAGTCCGTTTGTGTGAATATGTACTTGAGGCTTTTATGATCCGTATAGATCTCACATCATGACCAAGGATATAATGTCTCCAAATCTTCAATGCATGCACTACTGCTGCTAACTCCAAGTCATGTGTAGGATAGTTAAGCTCGTGCTTCTTTAATTGCCGTGAGGCATAGGCTACCACTTGTCCTCCCTGCATGAGCACACATCCGAGCCCTTGTCTGGATGCGTCACAATATATGTCAAAGCTCTTGCTTACGTCTGGTAATACCAGAACTGGTGTTGTTGTTAGCCTTTTCTTGAGTTCCTCGAAACTTTCTTGGCAAGCTGGTGTCCATTGAAAGACTTTTCCCTTCATTAGCAACTCCGTCATAGGTTTTGCTGTCCTAGAGAAGTCTTTAATGAAGCGCCGATAGTATCCTGCCATCCCAAGGAAACTCCGAATATCCCTCACGCTCTTCGGTTGGTCCCACTTCAGAACATCTCTCACCTTTCCAGGATCAACCGATACCCCTTCCTTGGAGATACTGTGGCCTAGGAAAGATATTTCTTTTAGCCAAAATTGACACTTGTTGATCTTGGCATACAATTGATGCTCACGCAACTTCTGCAGGGTCAATCTCAGATGTTCTTCATGCTCCTCCTCACTTTTTGAATACACCATAATGTCGTCGATGAAAACCACGACGAACTTGTCCAAGTACTTCATGAAAACCTTGTTCATAAGGTACATGAAGTATGCGGGTGCATTCGTCAATCCAAAAGACATAACGGTATATTCATATGAACCATACCGTGTCTGAAAGGCTGTCTTAGGTATATCGGAGGGCTTAATCTTCAGCTGGAAGTATCCCGACCGAAGATCAATCTTGGAGAATACTCGGGCTCCCTTCATTTGGTCGAATAGGTCCTCTATACGGGCAGAGGGTATTTGTTCTTGATTGTTACCTCGTTGAGAGACCTATAGTCCACGCACATCCTTTGGGTTCCATCCTTCTTGTCTACGAAGAGCACCGGAGCTCCCCATGGTGACGAGCTTGGACGGATAAAACCCTTTTCCAACTGTTCTTGAATTTGCTTCTTGAGTTCAACTAGCTCGTTGACGGGCATCCTATAGGGTCTCTTGGCTATGGGTGCAGTTCCGGGTACCAAATCTATGGCAAACTCGATGTCCCAGTCAGGTGGCATACCTGGAAGCTCTTCCGGGAACACGTCCGAAAATTCCTGAACCACTGGAATGTTGTCCAATGTTGCTCCTTCGACGTGGTTCAAATTTGCCCGTTCAATTGTTTGTTGGGCTGACTCAAACTCGACATGAATTCCGTGCTCATTTGTCAACTGCACGCTCCTCTCAGCACATTGGATTACTCCGTTGTGTTTACTTAGCCAATCCATTCTGAGTATGATGTCAATCCCTTGGGAGTCCAAGACAATAAGGTTGGCAAGGAAGTCTACCCCCCTTATTTTAAGGCTTACTTTAGGACATACTATATTAGTCCTCATTTCTCCTCCGGGAGCATTTACTGACATAGCACATTCTAAGTGGAATACGGGTAGATGATGTTTGGCAACGTATTTGGATGATATGAAGGAATGCGATGCTCCAGAATCAAATAAGATGGTGGCTGGGTTGGAGTTGGCAAGGAACATACCAATTACGATGTCCTCAGCCTGTTGTGCTTCCTCGGTAGTGACATGGTTCACGTGGCCGCGAGCATAGTTCTGCTGTCCACGGTTCCCTTGATTGTCTCCTCTGTTCGGTCGCGGGTTCTTCTTGGGCACGTTACCTTGCCGTCCAGGGCCTCTCCTCGGGCACTGGTTTGCGAAGTGTCCTACTTCCCCACATGCAAAGCATGCCCTGTTGCCTACGGCAGCAGGTACGTTGGGGCGGGGGTTTTGAACAGGGGCGTCATTGTTAGGTCGGGGCGCAGGAGGCATGGGTACACGAGGTGCCGGTGCAACGAATTGTTGCTGTGGTGGCTGACCAGGGCGGTATGCAGGTGTGGTTGATCCATACTGCGGTGCAGGGGGCATGTACCTAGATCGTACGTTGCTCCCTTGGGGCTGGTATGGCATCTTCCTCTTGCACTCTCGCTCGATCTCTCGGATCTTATTTTCAACCACTATGGCCTTGTCAACCAGCTTCTGGAAGCTTTCATAGTCATTATTGAGGAGCTGAACCTGGACCTCATTGTTCAACCCTCTCTTGAACAGGTACTGCTTCCTTTGATCTGAGTTGACATCTTCGGGGGCATACCGGAACAGTTGTATGAACTTGTTGAGATACTCATTCACACTTTTCTGTCCTTGGCGGAGACCTTCGAACTCCTGCCTTTTGAGCATCATCACACCAGCAGGGATGTAGTGAGAGCGGAAACTTTCCTTGAACTCAGTCCAAGTGATTGTCTCCGGGTTGGCATGGGCATTGCTCAAGGCATCCCACCAGTCAGCAGCGGCTCCCGTAAGTTGGTGCGACGCGTAGAGAACCTTCTCTCGGTCATTGCACTGAACAATGGCAAGCTTTTTCTCCATGGATTTTAACTAATCATCGGCCTCCATGGGATCACTAGCTTGAGCAAAGGTGGGTGGTCGAGTCCTCATGAACTCTCCCAACCTGTTATGAGCCGGCGGTGGTGGTGGCGGCGGTGCCGGAACGGGGTTTTGGTTGGCCTACAACTGACCCAAAGTTTGGATCATGGTTTGCATAAGCTGGTTTTGCATGGCCATCAACCTCTCCAGATTGTTTTCGCCAGCTCCTCGGTTAGCAGGAACTTCATCATGGTCATCCTCCTAGACGTTCCTTCGGCCGGCGTTTCCTCTCACCATCTGTGAGAGAGATCGAAATAGATTAGGATGTTAGAAGGTTAGGTAGATTCCCTCCAACTATATGCATCAAGGTGAGTTGGACTATGTATATATTAGCCCATATGAGGATGTGAGCAAGTGCCGAGACATCTCACACCTCTTTCTTCTTACGTGCGGATGTGGACAACGTTTTGAGACGTCCCACAACTTCACACTAAGCACATAATCACAAATAATCATCACAAGGGCCCACACAACTCCTATTCAAGGATGGTTCGCTATGCCAAGGTGGTTTCAAGGCCGATCTAAGCTATTCACCCTAGGACGCTTGTGACTCCTATTTAGGGGTGTAACTTGCTTGTTAACCTGTGGCTCTAATATCAATCTAAGGTTTCTATCTATGCGTGTAACCTACTGTCAACCCGTGGCTCTGATACCAATCTGTGACGCCCTCAATTCTGTGGGAAAACCACGGAACCGAGAACTAATGCATATGTGTGCCCAGGATGTTCATCACACATACACATACGTTCCACAAACTGAATTCAAATTATATATTACCATGAATAACAGATTTTATTACAACGCCTCATGAGTCTTGGACTCATGCTCACAGCGGAAGTCTTATTTCTATGCAGTGGAAGTCTTTATTCTAAAGCGGAAGCAATTTAGCTAATGCGGAAGCAAATCTAAGCAGAAGTGGCTCCATCTCTACTCCCTCCACAGGCAAGGTTGAGAATAGATCACACGCCGTGATGCTCCACTTGATCTTCATAGTAGGCTTCTCCTGCTGCTGATGATGAAGTAGTAATGCAAGTTTGAGTACAATGATGTACTCAGCAAGCGCGGGAAAACACATGATATGCAGCTCATAAACAAGGTAGGCATAAAAAGGCTTATTTGCAGAAAAGCAGATTTATAAAACCATGATAAAACAACAACTTAACTTTAGATGTAATCCCAGCATGTATTAAATTACCAACATACCTCCATCACTTCCCGTGTTCCATCCGAACATTAACCAATCCTTTATTCATACTCACGAATACCTCCTCGTATTTGCTACCATCTCACCTCATAAAACAACCTCGTCTCACACCGAGACCAATCTCATGTCATGACCCAACAGTCATGCAACCATCTCATCACCCAGACTCAACAGTCCCAAACCAAACCATAACCAAACCAATAACCAAACCTTCCCAATAACCATCCCAATAACCATCCCAATAACCATTCCCAACTAATCATGGCAGTTTAGCTAGGTGCTCGTGACCGTAAGCTCGGCTATCATGATAGTTTTAGACTCTGCAGAGCCTACCCACAAGTTTGTGATTTCGTCACCCGTCGGCGACTGCAGAACCTATGTTATACCAGTACACATCCGTCGGTGTATGGTCAAGAGATCACAAAATAGCCTTTACAAAGGGGTTACTAGATGTATGGACTCACTAAGGTTTCACCGGCAGGCTAGAATCTCCAATTCTCCCACCAACGGGCCCCCTCTTGTGCCATGCAGTTCCCAGGGCAGTCCTCACTCGACTCCCATTCCCCGCGCCTTCCACAGTCCATAACACTCTAGCAACTTACCTAATTACTCAGCTAAGCCGCACCCATACTTGGCCTTGTGGTGGCACTGTTATCCTGGCATGTGCATGCATGAACCGGTCCTTAGATCTATGGCAAGTAAACCACCGTCTCATGCTACCTCATTCACAAACCGAGTCTTGCCTAGATCTCCCTCCGATCCATATCCATTATTAACATCAGTTTCTCATTATCAATACGAGTGCAGTTAGCTAGACACATCTATCTCGCTTCCCAATCCCATAGACTCAGCGAAGCATAAAGCAAAAACCATACCCGACTCATAAACTTCCCAGGCGACAAGGGTGGTTTAATCAAAACTAGTAAACTCCTATAAAAGGGTTTCCCATCATGCTTGACTCAGCACACATACCTTTTCGCAAAACAAAATAGTTTTACCCAAAACATAGGATCAACATGGTCAAGGAGCACTTGCCTTGTTCTTGCGGTTCCAGTTGCTCTTGAATCCCAAAACCTGGTTGCTGCAGTTCGTCGTAGACAACTCCCTGAGCTTGTCCTGCTAGGTAGGATCACGTGCATACAAGATTCACAGCAATCAATATCATGCACAAACCTTAAACTAGATGCGATGATGCATATGCATGCTATCCTATGATTTTTATTAGACTGGTGTGTTCTCGCATGGCTTGCATGGACAGAGGTGTTCGGATCAAGGGTGGACGTGGCAATGATCTTGTCTTTAGATCAACCTGATCATCAAGTGATCTGTCCACGAGAAGGCTTCTGTTCGAAAGGAATCAAAGAACATATGCGAAGAAAACACAACGATATCGTAAGGTGGTATTGGGGCCTACCTTACGTTTCCTCTCGGTTTTCGAGGTCCTCCTCAGACCACTGGCTTTCCTCCGGCGATCTTCCTTGCCGCGCTCCGGCGATAGCTTTCTCGGCGGGTTGTGGCTAGGGCTCTAAGTCGTTGGCTCAGGAATTGGAAAAGAAGTTTGTGGTTTCGGCCAGAGGTTCTGGGTTCTATTTATAATCGGGAAGAGAAGAGTCCTAATCTGATTGTATCCTGAATAAGAGTCTTATTCAGATCGTTGTTGGATCCTATCATCTTATCTTTAGGTGATTTGGTGTGGTAACGTTGTGGAATTCAGGTCGGTTTCCTTTACGTACTGATATTCTTACGCGTAACCGCCGCTCCAGAACTCGTTACCTTCACGGCGATGAGCTCCGGAGGCTCCATGTGTCCTTCCGGGGCCTGGTATCTCCTTCTCCGCAGAGACGAGCTCCGGTTGTGCCACGTGTCAATCGACCGAGACCTCCCCTTCCTTTGGAGGTGAGCTCCACGCACGCCATGTGTTGGCGCCGGTCCTTCCTCTCTCCTTTCTTCAGGGACATGCCCCGCGGTCGACACATGTCCAGCTGTGACAGACCTCCTGGAGATAAGCTCCGGTGGTGACACATGTCAATAGAACAGGACCTCTCGGAGATGAGCTCCGAGATCGACATGTATCCCGTACGACTGGTCTTCTGATTTCCGCGAGGACTAGCTCCGAGAATGACACGTGTCCTTCGGAAATGTCTTTGCTTCTTCCGTAGAGGCTAGCTCCGTGGGCAACACGTGTTCCCACAGGATCGGACCTCTCCCCTTTTGCGGAGATGAGCCGCGAGCCTGCCACGTAGCCAGCTTGGCGGCGGTCTCTCCCCACTTCGCAGGGATGAACTCCGATCACGCCACGTGGCCAGCGGCCGCGGTAAGTTGTCTTTGGCGCTTTCTGAGAGCTGGATTCGGCTCTTATTGGCTATCCCTTTGATATTTTTCTTTGTTCCTTCTTTTCTTAAAATGTTTCCTCTTCATAAAACATGAACATATGCTGACACCCGAGATGAGGGTGTCACATGGAGGTCGACCTCCCCTTTAATGCCATCATCGGCAGGCTAGCCCTGTACCAGTTCATGGCAGTAGCCCACTACGGCTACCTCGTCTTGAAGATGCCTACACCAAGAGGCGTCCTCAAGATCCGTGGAGACTGCACTGCTGTAGTGTCAGCCTTGGAGAAGCTCCAAGCACTTGCAGCAGCCCAAGCACCAGCCCCTGGCGGTGCAGATCCGGGCCAGCTCCACCCGAGTGCACGCCACCGTGCCTCAACCTCTGCACCTCAAGTGCAGCCCCACGACGAGGATGACGTCCCCCTGAAGGTCGTCCAAGTCGGCGCTGAAGCTGCCCAGACCACCTGGATTGACGGGGGCCTGGACAGCAAATAGGAAGGCGCACTCATCACCTTCCTCCGGCACAACGTCGACGTGTTTGCATGGCAACCGTCGGAGATGCCGGGGATCCCTAGGGAAGTGATCGAGCACCATCTGAAGATCTTCCCCGACGCCCGGCCAATCCAACAGAAGCCTCGGAAGCAGTCCATCGAGTGGCAGAACTTCATCCGTGAAGAAATCAAGAAGCTGCTGGACGCGGGCTTCATACGGGAAGTCCACCACCCCCGGTGGTTGGCTAACCCCGTCATCATTCTGAAGGTCGGCGGGAAGCTCCAGATGTGCATCGACTACACCAGTCTCAATAAGGCATGTCCCAAAGATCCATTCCCTCTCCCTAGGATAGATCAAATAGTAGACTCTACATCAGGCTGCGATATGTTATGCTTCGTAGACGCCTACTAAGGCTTCCACCAAGTCCCCATGTCTAGAGAAGATGAAGAACATACCGCATTTATCACAGTAGACGGCATGTATTGTTATGTCTCCATGCTTTATGGTCTAAAAAATGCTCTCCCTACCTTTGTATGTGCCATGCACAAAACCTTTGGAGAGCTAATAAGAGATTTAGTTGAGGTGTATGTCGATGACATCGTTGTCAAAGTTAGACAGAGCACATCCTTGTTAGACAACCTAGCTCTAGTCTTTGACAAACTGCGCTCCACACGCACCAAGCTGAAACAGACAAGTGTGTGTTCGGCATATCCTCTGGAAAGCTCCTAGGATTCCTGGTCTCACACCGAGGGATCAAAGCCAACCCAGAGAAGATCAAGGCCATCGAGTTGATGCGGCCCCCGGCCCTCATCAAAGATGTCCAGAAGCTCACGGGATGCCTAGCTGCGCTGAGTCGGTTCATACCGAGGCTAGCAGAGCGGGCACTTCCCTTCTTCAAGCTCCTGCACAAATCCGGTCCATTTGCTTGGATCGACAAAGCAGAAGAAGCATTCCAGGAGTTGAAGCAGCTCCTGACGACCCTACACATCATGATAGCCCCAGAGCCCGGAGAGCACCTGCTGCTCTACATCGCGGCGACAACAGAGGTGGTGACCATGGTCCTCGTCGCAGAGCGGCCGGACCCCTCATCACCGCAACCAGCTCCAGCAGATGATGTCAAGACTCAAGGCTCCCCAGGCCCCATGGGGGGCCCCGACAGCCAGGAGGTCTCGGGATCCCAAGACGACCTTCCGACGCTCTAAGACAATCTCCCGGAGGTCCAAGGGGACCTCCCGGAGGTCCAAGCCAGCTCCCCGGAGGTTCAAGGGGACCTCTCGGGAGTTCAAGACAACCTCCTAGAGGTCCAGCACGACCTCCCGGTGGTTCAAGACGACCTCCCGAAGGTCCAAGGGGACCTCCCGGAGGTCCAAGACGGCCAAGAAGCCTCCGGGTCCCAGCCCCCGGAGGATGCCCAGGGCCTGTCTTCCTCTTGTCGGCCTGAGCCAATGGAGGAAGACACCCCGGGTCCCCCAGAAAGGACCCGGACCATCTAGAGGCCCGTCTACTACATCAGCAAAGTCCTCCACGACGCCAAGACAAGGTACCTCGAGGTCCATAAGCTGTTGTATGCAGTGCTTGTGGCGTCCAGGAAGCTCCGACACTACTTCCAAGCGTACTGGATCTCGGTGGTCACCTCCTTCCCGCTGAAGACCATCCTTCACAGCCCCAACGCGACTGGCAACGTCGCTAAGTGGGCAGCGGAGTTGGCGGAGTTCGAGCTGGACTTCCTACCTCGACACGCAGTCAAGAGCCAAGCACTGGCTAACTTCGTGGCCGAGTGGACGCCATCAACAACCAACCCAGGGGGCCCAGAAGACGGTGAACCGGAGCCCCAAGCTCCGGTCTTCACCGAGCCCCACTGGACGCTCTTCCTCGACGGCTCCTCACGAAAGCAGGGGGCCGGTGTCGGCGTACTGCTTCTCATGCCATCGGGGGAGTAGTTCGGGTACATGGTGCGCCTCAATTTCAAGGCAACCAACAACATGGCAGAGTATGAAGCACTCATCTTTGGCCTGAAGATGGCGCTGTCTCTCGGCGCTCGCCAGTTATTGGCAAAGGGCGACTCCCAGCTAGTCATCAAGCAAGTCAAGGGTGAATGCTCCTGCAATGACCCGCAACTAGCTGCCTATCTGCTACATGTGTAGATGCTAGAGAAAGACTTCCTCGCCTTGGACTTGTGCCATGTACCGCGCACCGACAATGCCGCGGTCGATGACCTCTCAACGAAGGCCTCCACCGGAGCCCCGGCGCCTGAAGGAGTCTTCGAGAGGACGTTGCTGCGGCCCACAGCCCGGCCTGCCGAGCCGGGCGAAGGGGGCGGGACCAGCACCTCGAAGCTGGCGGTCCCGGCGACCCTGCAACCATGAACGCCGCCAAGGATCGTAAGCATCACTGGGGACTTCGTCATACCCAACGCTCAAGATCCAGAAGCTCAAGTCAGACCTGATGCATGGATCACGGAGATCCGGTACTACTTGAAAGACAACATCCTTCCTGATGAACGTGTATCCGCTGAACGGATCGTGCACATGGCTAAAAGATACACGCTGGTAAAAGGGGATCTCTACCGGCGTGGCGCCAACCACGTCCTATTGCGGTTCATAACCCAGGAAGAAGGTTGTGACTTGCTCGCTGAGATCCATGGAGGCGAATGTGGTAGTCACGCTTCCTCACGCATGCTCGTCGGTAAAGCCTTCCAGCATGGCTTCTACTGGCCGACAGCACTCCAGGATGCCGTCAAGCTGGTCAAGAGCTGCAAGGCATGCCAGTTTCATGCCAAGCAGATCCACACACCGGCTCAGACGCTGCAGATGATCCCGCCCTCATGGCCGTTCGCGGTATGGGGGTTGGACATCCTGGGGCCATTCCCCAAAGCCATTGGGGGATTCCGGTACCTCTACGTCGCCATCGACAAGTTCACCAAGTGGCCAGAAGCTACACCGGTCATCACCATCAACAAGCAATCCACAGTCAAGTTCATAAAGTCGATCATCTGCCGGTTCGGGTTCCCGAACAGAATCATCACCGACAACGGGACCCAGTTCACCAGCGCAGCTTTCCAAGACTATTGCGAAGACCTTGGCATCCAGGTATGCTATGCCTCCGTTGCTCATCCAAAGAGCAATGGGCAAGTCGAGAGGGCCAACGCCAAAATCCTTCGGGGCCTCAAGACTCACACCTATGCCAGCTTGAAGAAGCATGGCACCAAGTGGGTGGATGAGCTTCTGAGCACACTGTGGGCTAACCGGACATCCCAGAGTCGGGCCACCGGGGAGACACCCTTCTTCATGGTGTACGGGGCCGAAGCCGTGCTTCCCCCAGAGATCACCAGGGGGTCTCTCCGCTTCCGAGCTTACGACGAAGCTGCGCAGGACCAGCTCCGGTGCGAAGACATTGACCTCGTCGACGAGGCTCGACTACAAGCAACGCTCCGCAATGCACGGTACCGGCAGGCGCTCCGGCGCTACCACCAAAGGACCGTGCATGTCCGGAGCTCAAAGAAGGTGACCTGGTGCTGCGGCGCATACTTTCTCGTGAAGGGACCAACAAACTCTCCCCCAGCTGGGAAGGTCCCTTCCAAGTCACAAAAGTTTTCCGCCCCGGGTGCGTACGCCTTTCCACTGAGGATGGGGATCCGCTCCCGAACCCTTAGAACAGAGAACACCTCCGTAAGTTCTATCCCTAGAGCAGTAGTAGGACAGATCTCTTTCTTTCTATAATAGATCCCTTAGAGTCCAGGAACAGCGCTCGGAGCAACTAAGCCCCAGGGGACGGTCCATGACTACGTCCAGCTTGGCCTGGTTCCGACCCTAAGCGCGTAGGATCTTGCTTCCCTTCATAATGGGGTGGGTCGTTGCCTCCATGTTTAGCCTTCCTCCTATGGGTATTTATATGGAAAGAATATGTCCTACCACGATCTTCCTTATATGCTCATTTAAATTATGCATTAATTTTTATGATCACGCCTTCATATCAAACATAGTGTATGCTCATCGTACACTTAGCTCTCTCTTCCCACTCTCATCCCTAGTCGGCATTTGCTATCCTGACCGAAGGCGGTCGCGCTTGAGGTACATGCCGATGGCCAGGGAGCCTCTCGGACCTCCCCCAGTCAGGTGATGCGACGTCAGTCGGTCACCTCTAGGAAAAACCTGCGCTGTGCATGGGGGGTCCAGGGTGCGTAGCCTGCTTTGCCTAGTTCCGACCCAAAGCGTGCGCACCCTGCCCTTCGGAGGTCCAGGGGAGTACAGCCTGCTTTGCCTGGTTCCGACTCAAAGCGTGTGCACTCTGCCTCCCCAGCGTTACGGTCCAGTACTAGGGACCGTACGGTCGTACCTTGACCTCAGAGGGAGCCGGACCTCCGGTGCCGGGCCCACTGAATTGCCCAAGCCCCGTATACCGGTCCAGGACGTAAGCCAAATAAGACTAAGAGACAGGGATGGGAGAGTCCCCGAGGAGAATTACGGTTCCCCTACTTGTGTGCAGGACCTCCTGGCCTTAGCTCCCCTACAGGAATATGGTAGGTGTGCCCAAACAATTGGCCACACCTACCAGGGGGGCACTACGAAGATCGCGCAAGGAAGGACCGGAGTTCCCGACTACTCCAACTCAAGACTGGAGGAGTCAGACCCCGCCCCCTCCGCAGGGGCGGGCTCCGAAGGCCCCACGTGTCTGGCGGGGCCGGAGCTCCCCTCTCCTCAGAGGATAGCCCCAGGCCCGCCACGTGGCCGGTAGAGCCGGACCTCGCCCCCTCCGCAGGGGCGAGCTCCGAAGGCTCCACGTGTCCAGCGGGGCCGGACCTCCCTCTCCTCAAAGGAGAGCTCCGGGCCCGCCATGTGGCCAGCAGAGCCGGACCTCCCCCCGTCCTCACGGGGCGAGCTCCGGAGACCCCTTGGGTCCTTAAGTCAGCAAGGACCTAAGGAAGGTGTATGGGCAAAGCTTCGAGATCTGTGGAGACCTCCCGAAGCCCTTGCGGAGCGAAGGGCTTGGGGAGGCGAAGCCAAGACGAAGAAGACACAGGCACAAAAAATAACAAGAGTCCGTTCATTCATCAAGGGCTCCAAGAGCTGGACTACAGACTCAACAAAAACAGAAAGATACAAGCCCTTCGGCTACAAGGGCGACTGCCTAGGAGTCCTCGGACTCCCGCCGGAACCTAGACGCGACGAGAGCGGCGACGTCCCCGACTCCGGCCCTGGCGGCTTCCTCCCGCTCCACGACGGGGCCCTGCCTCACCGGCTCCAGAGAGAGGGAGGGATCCCGGCTCCGGAAGCATGCCAGCACGTGCATGGCGACCTTCTTCGCCAAGCTCCATCCCTCCGCCTCGAGCTCATCGGCGACCACAGCCTCGAGCCTATCCAGCTTGGCGCCGATGGACTCGAGTGCCGGAATTGCCTCGGCCACCTCTTGCACCGGAGCCCCCGTCCTCATGGGGCTGAAGCCGAGGGGTACAAGGGCGGACCCCGCCTGGCCGACGAAGCTGTAGACCGCTCGGGCCTCGACGGACTGTGAAGCCTGGAGCTTCTCCACCTCCTGGCGAGCCTTCAGCAGGGCGTCGGGTCCTTCCTCGGTGAACCTTTTCTCCTTGGCTGCAAAGAGTTCTCCCGGAGCTCAAGGTCTCGGGTAAGCCGCTCCAGCTCCGATGCCCGGAGGTCGGTCGCCAACTCTCGGTCCAGCGCCACCTAACGCTCCCGAGAGGCTTTCTCCTCCCTCTCGGCCAGAGCTGCCTCCCGAAGGTCCAGCTCTCCGGCCCGGGCCTTCAAGTCGCCCTCACCGGCCTCCAGCTTCTCGGCAACCTTCTTCTCCTTGGTCGCCACGGCATGCTCCTGGTCCACGACGGCACACTCGCGGCGCGCCAGCTGCAGTCGCAGCTCCTCGTTGGCGCCGGCACGGGCCTTGACATCGGCGTTTGCCTCACGAGTCTCCTGCAAGAGTCGCCGGGTCTCGGAGTCCAAGCGGGCGACGGCCCTCTTCTGCAACTCGAGGAGCTCCTCCTCAGCGGTGAGCCTCTGCCGCCTCGCATCAAGCTCCGCCTCAACCTCCTGAATCCGCAGCTTCAGGAGCTTCCCCCAGCTGAGAAGGCAGTCCCTCTCCTCCGCCAGGACCTCCCGCTCTCGCTCTAGAGCGGCCTGGACCTGCAGGACGCTCGACTGGGCGAGCTCCATCACCTCTGACAACGGCAGAGGAGCGGCAGAAGCCGGAGACGTGCCGAAGACCTCCTCCATGACATCGTCGTCCGGTGGAGGAGACGCCGGCATCTCGGCGACCGGGATGAGGCGCCGATCTGGGGAAGCCGGCGCCGAAGCAGGGGCGTTCCCGACGTGCCCCTGCTCGCTGCCCGCCGAAGGACCTGCACCCACTCCTCCCGCTTCAGCACTCGAGGCCTCGGCAGCCGCCGGCTCCCGAGCTGGCGAAGGAGGACGAACCGGCACCGCCGCAGCTGCAGGAACCGATTTGGCCGGCACAGGAGGAGGCCCCTGCATCGACTCGGGGGCCGGTGAAGCCGCTGCAGCTTCCGGACGCTGCGGCGCAGGACCTCCGCTAGCCGAAGGTAGCCAGGAACAGACGCGTTCCCGGCAGCCGGTGAGTCCCTGCAAGAACGGGAACCCCTCAGAACAAGAAGAAGGAAAATACGCAAGTGTCGAGATCTGGAGAATGTGAACTTACCGAGGAACTCGAACACTCCAGCGGGCATGGAGCCCTGGCTTCTGAGCCGGGGCAGGACCATCGGAGCTTGCCGTCGCCGCCGGGGCCTGCGCTGAAGGCACCCGGACCGGCGGAACAGGGGGTGCATCCGGAGCCCCCCTGGGAGATGGAGCAGCAGGGCTCCCGCCAGCAGCGCTCATGGCTCCGCTCGCCGATCCAGCCCCTGAAGCCCGGGGCGCCTGCATCCCCGAATGAATCCTGGCGCTGCACCCTCCAGCGCCACCGCCTGCTGAAGCCGTAGCCGGGACGCTCGTCGACCGGGGCGCCTGAGCCCTCGGCTCGCCCCATACACCGCAGCACCGGCGTCCCTCCTTGGAGCTCCACCGTCCGTGGAGGAAGGGTGGGACGCTTGGGACTCCTCGGACCGCCGCTGGCCGAGAGGAGTCCCGTCGGCACGGAGGACCCGAGGCCTCTTGGGGTCACCACCCGACCAACCAATGCCCCCTCAAGGAGGGCGCAGGGGTGCTCCGGCCCCCTGACTTGGCGCAACCGACGCCCTCGGAGGGGACCGGACACGCTTCTTCTCCGGAAAGCCGGAGGCCGGCACCTTACCCTTCCCCTTGTTGGGGGTCCGGGCTCCGTCGACCTTTGGCGTGGGTTGGGCATCGGCCGACGCCTCGTGCTCCGCTCCGGAGCGCTCGACCCCGGGGATCGAGATTCCCCGGAAGGCGTCCCCGACTTGATGAATGGCGATGCCAATATCGTCCAGCTTCGGAAGCTCCCGCAGCAGCCTCGCCCTCCGTAACGGCTCCATGGAGAGGGGGAGGCAGGAAGCTGGGACTGTGAGGGTGTCGTCGTCGAGGAGGTCGCCGCAGACGCTCATCAGCATCCCCTCAGCACTCCCTCAGAAGGGACTGAGTCCGGGCCCGTCTCCAGCCTGGTGCAGTCACGGATGCCAGTGTAGTAGTACGCCGGGCGGCTGCGCTGCTGCAGCGGCGCAAGACGCCGCGACAAGAAGCTCTCCAGCACCATCAGGGATGTCAACCCCTGCTCCGCCAGGAACCAGATCCGCTCCAAGACTGGCACGTATTCGGGCTCCAGCACCGGGCTCTCCTCCCAGAAGCTACGCTCGGTGGTTGGAGCGTCGGTCGGCAACTGGAGGCGATCGTGCTCATCAGTCTTCACGATCACCCAGTTGTCTCTCTAGCCTTCCCACCTCGCCGCGCTGAAGGGCAGAAGGTACCCAGAGATCTTCGGGTCCTTGCTGCGATGCTGGAAGTAATAGGCGCCCAACTGGTTCTTCGATCCACGCCCGGTCATCTGCAGCACACGAAGAAGTGGCGGAAGAGCGTCACCGAAGCGCGCACTCCCACGAACATCTCGCAGAACTGGACGAAGATGGCAGCCATTGCGAAGGAGTTGGAGTAGAGGTGATGAAGATGGAGACCGTACGTCTCCAGCAGCGTCACGAACAAGGAAGAGATTGGCGGGATGAACCCCGCCAAGGCGTAGGCGGCAAAGAAGACAGTCTCCCCTGCCTCCATACACAGAGGGGGAGATCCCCGGCGAAGACAACGCTTCTGCTCCTCCGAATGCCAGCCCAGGAGCTTGCGCACTGCTTCAAGGTCTTTCGTCCGGGAAAGGCGCGGCGGAGGAAGGCAAGAAGCCATCGGCGACGAAGGCGCAAGAGATGGGAGGAAGAAAGAGGCTTGGGCGCTCAGAGGATTCTGGGAGGCTCAAGCACTGGGAAGTTTGTGAAAGGAAGCCTGTGTTGCAGACGGGATCCTCCCATAAACTTCCCAGAAGCGATTCGAAGCGATTCAAAACGCTTCGTATACGCCGCTAGGGGCAGACGCCTCGGGGCCAAGCCCCGGAGTCCATGACAAGCGGGCCCAGGCCACCCTACAGAAGCGGTGGACCGGGCAGTCAGCCCCCCAGGCGGAGAACCCGGCGGTTTCTGACAA
This sequence comes from Neostapfia colusana, assembly GCA_030760725.1. Taxonomy (NCBI): domain Eukaryota; kingdom Viridiplantae; phylum Streptophyta; class Magnoliopsida; order Poales; family Poaceae; genus Neostapfia; species Neostapfia colusana. The sequence continues at coordinate 78,378,749 of JASWHV010000013.1, forward strand.
GGTGCTGTGACGTGCAGTAGTGGCAGCCTTGGGAACCGCCGCAGTAAAAGCAGCCATCAAGCAGGGCTCACGCCCCCATGACTCCACGACTGTCCGTGCTCCAGCAACGGTCAAACGGAGTCGTTGAGAAGGTGCGCGGGGGTAGAAGAGATGGAGGCCCCACCTCGGGCTCAATAACTCCCCCGAGATGGGCCTGGGGGCCACTATCGGTACCCTCAATATGGGGTACCCTAGGGGGAAATCGTCTAAGGACTTCGCCCCCTCCGCAGGGGCGAACTCCTAGGGCACCCAAGCCGGACCTCCCCTCTCCGTAGGGAGAGCTCCGAAGGCTCCATGAGACGGGCACGGTACCGACTGAGACAGGGCTCAGATCTGATACCCCGCTGACGCGACCCGCTCAACCGAGACAGGCCACTCGCCCGGGAATCGCATTGGGTGGTGCCGTGTTGTGTGGCACCCAACAGCACACATATGAGGAACAATGTATTACATAAAACAATAGCGGAAGCTTACAAGTTTTTCTTTGTAAATACTTTACATCAAGTAACTACAGCGGAAGTCTATATCAACTCACGTCGAATAACTAAAAGCACTCGAGATGAAGTCCAGCCCGCGGACTCCTGTCGCTAGCAACACGAAGACAACAGCAGCGGCTGGGTTCTCCCTGGGTTAAATGACTCGGAAGTCTCCGAATCTCCCCGGACAACCTTCTTTTCAGCATCGTTGTTAACCTGCAAAACCACTTATATAACAAGTGTGAGCACATAGGCTCAGCAAGTCTGACCCGTCTCTCCTAAACAAGAAACTCTACATGCACGACGCTTACAATTGGGTCGGCTAGATTTGCATAAAGGACTCGCCTAAAGTTGATCCTTAACTTTCAGATTTTAAGCCTCATTGTGCAGACCTTGAGCCGAAAAGCATCGCAACTCCACAATCAAACAAGAAACGCTTTGTTGCGATGCTCCTTGCACAAAGTGAAAGTAAACTTTAATGAGCCTATCTCTAATTCAATCATGGTTGCAATACAAGTTATAGCATAGCCTTATCAAGTTCAAAGATAAACAATTCCAGTTGTTACTACGTCAAGACGCAGTGGGCAAGTATGCTCATATAACCGCGAGCGACGGTGATTCGAATCAGTACACGCCCGGACTACACGACATGTACACCCGTACTCCGAGTTGCCGGCAGCAACCTCGACTGACGTTGTACGCGGCCACCTTTCCCAAGATCTTCCACATTGGACGCAGTCCAACTGCCCCGAGTACGCAAGCTCCCTCAAGGTACATACCTGCAGTGGTATGTTCTTGAGCGAGGTACCTCCTGCTACCCTGACGCCGAAAGCCTAAGGCAGTTGGAAAAGTTCCACTATGGTTCTCCCAAGGTACATCGGTTTCCTGGGTCCCATATAGCCAGTATGTGCCCGGTACACAACTCAAACTTGTCCAACAGGGCCAAGCATGGACGGGCCTTAACCGACACAGGCAGGGCTATGCACGCACGGCCTGCAACCTGCTGCATCTAAACCTCCCTGCCCGGTCTCCATTTCTTATGTGTGAACTTTCCTCATCTTCTCTAAATTGGACCCGTTCCAAGTACACCAGCCCTAAACTCGCGAGTAGATTCCAACTACTCGTCTTCTACCAGACCTTTCCTACTAACATTAGCGTAGCCAAATTCCTTCGAGGAGTTGCTATTCTACCCTTTCTCTCTTAGGTGTTTCTGGTCATGCAAGTGGGGTTTTCAATATCATTTAGACATAATGCAATCAACGATGCAAAGCTATGATCTCTATAAATGAAAATGCTTTATAAAACGGTTCAAATGCAAACCAGGGCTTGCCTGTTTTGCAGGTGACTAAGGTTACAATCAGTTAGTGATGATCACTTGGAGCTTGATCACTTGTTTTCCTTCCTCCTTGATCTTCACTTTAAGTCCACCTCACGTTCTTCATGTAGATGCTACACGATATGATCATGCATATGTATTTAATTGAAAAGCTTTTGCTAATAAGATCTAATGACAGTTTTAAAACTGTAACTCTGTTTAAGAATTTAAAATGACACTGGTGCTAGTGGTTTGGGTTGGGTTTAAACACCATGATCAAGTGTTGAGTGCTTTTCCCACTTAAGTGTTGATCACCTTAAGAGATCACACATGACAGTGGTGATCCAGAGCTCTAATGGAGCTGAGAATTTTCATGTGAGTTCCTTGTCACAAGAAAGTCCTCTGTACCAAAATTTAGCACTTTTCATGGAGTGGTTTATTCAGAATAATTCTCTAAGTGTTTAGTCAAAGATGAATTAATTCTGAGGTAACATCCATGTTCATGTCAAACTCAGTGAACCACAATTTCAATTATAGTTCACAGAGTCTCCATGAATTTTTCTAGGATTTTTGGAGCTAAGAATTTCCCAGAACTGAATTTACAGGTTTTGGAAATTCTCTGAAAATGTTTCCGTATTCATTTGAATACAGGAACTTACAATCTGAATTACCCTGATCAATTCAACTCCAAATGATCTGAAACTTTTACAGGAGTCTAATAACACCCTAAAGAATATTCTGGCAAAATTTGAGGATTTTTGGATAAACCAAACTCCCTCTAAAATTCTTTTGCTGAAAAGCTTTAAAGAATTTTCCAGAATTATATAAAGACTTTCATACAAATTGGGTTGCATATTTGGATAGAGTTTGTCAATCTGAATCTAACCCAATTTGAATCACTAAATTTGGAGGTTCCTAGCAAAAGTTATGCTCTTCTAAAGTTTGGGGTAAAATCTGGAATTTGAATAAATCCGAGAAAAGTTTAAACCTGACTGTGGGACCAGGGACACGTGTCTGCTGCCTGGAGCGTGCCGCACGGGATCACAGGGTTGTTTCCCGCGCTGTCACAGTTGATCCCACGCCACAGCGTATCTAGTCTACTGTTGCTGTGCGACTGACAGGCGGGCCCGGCGAGGTCTTCTTCCACCTCTCGCTCCCTCGCGATCCCGCCGCCGGGCTCGCCGGAGTAGCTCCGGGATCAGTCGTCCGGCCACCCCTGCCGCTGAAACTCGCCGCCAGCCCCTAATTCCACGCGAGGAACACGCTGGTGGGGTTTTCTCGAGCTGGCAGGGCCCCTAAACTAGTCCGCGACGGCGCACAGGCTCGGATGAAGTCCGGCGACGTCGCCCTGGCGCTATAGCCCGCAAAAAGCTCCCTGGAAAGGTTCTACAGCACCAGTGGAGGTTGGCCAAGCTTGGCATGGCCGCATATGGGCTCGGGAACGGCTCTACCCTAGGGTTCACCGTGCACCCGCACCTTCCCGCCATAGCTGCCTTCGGAAAGCTTGAAATTGCACCGTGCACAGGGTGCTTCATGCGAGGCTTTGTGAAGAAGAAAGGTTGCTACACCAGTCTAGGTTCTGTGTGCGAAATTTGTAGAGCTCTAAATGAATATAACTCAGGAATTTCATGGATTCGTACCCGCGGTCAGTTTTCCCCGGCCGGAGAAGATTTCTGAAATTCGTCGTCCAGAGGCGAAGACAAGCTCTGTGCTTCGGGTGGAAGCTGCAAGGAGCTCTTGCGCGCCCCAGAGACCGCTTGCTTGGTCGTGAAGGCCGCTCTGTGGAGCTGTCCACGGGAGCACGTCGCCGCCGGGTTGTTCGGCCGCCGCGGGAGCTCGAAGTTCTCGGCGTAGGCTGCACGAAAACACTGGGTGATGGCTCGAGGAGGTCGAGGGGTCTACGGTGGTGTGGTTTTGCTGCTAAGAGGCGCTGCTCACTTGAATTGCCCGAGCTCCCGAGCGATCGAAGCCGGGCGGCTGCGTTCTCTGTCTTTCGGTGCGAGAGAGAGAAGAAATGGCCCGTGGCTTCGGTTAAGAGGCGGGAGAGGGGCGTGAGGCAGTAGCCACCGACGTCCAGCAGCTCTCCAGCGCGAAGAAACCCAGCAGGAGGTGGAGGCGTCGGCCGAGCTTGGTGTCGAGCGGAGGGAAGGTGGCTTCGGCCGTTGCTTCGCGTGGGAGGAAATCAAACAGCGACTGGCTGCTTCATTGAAGATCTTTTTGCAAGTTTTCAGTCCTCCCAATGACATGTGGGTCCCACATGTCAGTCCTCCTTATCTCCTCTAAAATATCTCCCAAGTTTGAATATTGAGTGAATTCAATTGTTGGAATTCAAATCTGGTATGCATTTGGATAATTGGGCAAGTTTCATCCAAATTCAAATGAGTGTTTGAATTCTTTATCATTTAAAGTCCATTTTAGAAAATGGGTTGCAAATCATTTCCATAAATCATGAAACTTTGCACACCCCCTAATTTGGACTCAAGGAATTCAAATATGAAATCTGACTTTTATTTTGGCTGCTGCAAATGAGATTTTTAGCACAACAGTTTTGAATTCCATTGTGTTGTTCTCATTTAAATTTTTGTTTGAACAAATTGTTCCAAATCTGATTTTTGTTTTTCCACACATATGGGAACTTCCCATCTTTGTTTTAGACCCCTCTTGGGTTCCAAGTCCTCAAATAAACAATTGACTTGTGTGAAGAAAACCCTCATGTGTGTTATCACATGTGGGGAAAAGTTTTAACAAGGCCCAAATTTCACACGTATGAACCAAAACTTTGCAAACAAGTGTTTCTTTGTATTCATAATTTTGGGACCTTTACATTCCTCCCCCCTTAAAAGGAATCTCGTCCCGAGATTCAAAAGAAGAACGAGGTGCGAGGTAATTACAAGGTTTATGACAAAAGTTCCGGATAGTTCTTGTGGATGTAATCTTCGGTTTCCCACGTCGCCTCTTCCGGGGTATGATTACTCCACAGGACTTTGTAAAATTTTAAAGTCCGGTTCCGGGTGATCCGGGTCCTTTCGTCGATAATCTGTACAGGTTGCTTGACATAGGTGAGATCCGGCTTCAACTCGTCAATGTCTTCAGTGCGGATGGCAGCGGTAAACTTAAGACATTTCCGCAGCTGGGACACGTGAAATATGTCGTGAATACCAGCAAGGCTTGCCGGTAGTTCCAGCCGGTAGGCTACAGTTCCGCACTTCTCCGTGATAGTAAACGGACCGATGAATCGGGGAGCAAGTTTCCCCTTGATACCGAACCGATGAATCCCCTTCATCGGAGACACATGAAGATACATGTGCTCTCCGACTTCGAAATGCAGCGGTCGACGTCTCTGGTCCGCGTAGCTCTTTTGACGAGATTGGGCAGCTTTGAGGTTCTCTTGTATTATCCGAACTTTCTCTTCGGCTTCATTGACAAGATCAACCCCGAACGTTACTCGTTCACCGGATTCGCACCAATTCAATGGTGTACGGCACTTCCGGCCGTATAGAGCTTCATATGGTGCCATTTTGATGCTCGTCTGATATCCATTGTTGTACGAGAACTCCGCCAGTGGTAAGTGATCATCCCAACTCTTACCGTGGTGGATGGCACATGCTCTTAGCATATCTTCCAGTATTTGATTCACCCTCTCAGTTTGCCCATCGGTTTGAGGGTGATATGCAGAGCTTCTAATCAACTTTGTCCCCAAGGAGGCGTGTAGCTGTTCCCAGAAACGGGCTACGAATAGCGATCCTCTATCTGACGCAATGGTGCGGGGAACTCCATGTAAGCACAAGATCCGTGCTATGTACAGCTCCGCATACTGCTTTACGTTGTACCTAGTGTGCACAGGGATGAAATGTGCTGATTTGGTTAACCGATCAACGATTACCCAAATCGAATCATGGTTGTGGGAGGTCATCGGCAACCCGACGATGAAGTCCATACTTAAGTTCTCCCACTTCCATGCCGGTACTTGCAATGGCTGCAACAGGCCTGACTTCTTCATATGGTCGGCCTTGACTCTTCGACACGTATCACACTCTGAAACGTACTTTGCAACTTCACGTTTCATACGTGTCCACCAAAACTTCTTCCGGAGATCTTGGTACATTTTATTACTGCCCGGATGAATGGAAAACTTGGACAAATGAGCTTCATCCAAAATTTTCTTCCGTAGTCCCATATCCCGGGGCACTACAATCCGGTCGTTGAACCACAAAGTACCTTCATCGTCCTTCCGGAAGCACTCCATTTCTCCGTTGTCTATCCTTCGCCGTATGTGGAACATACCCTTGTCTTTTCATTGAGCTTCCATGATCTCCTCTGGGATAGTAGAAATGAGAGCGAGATTATAGAGAGCTCCATACGGTATGACACGGAGGCTTGGTTCTTCATCATCCATTTCAGCAATAGTTAGGTGATGGATATGCGCCTTACGACTGAGCGCATCGGCGACCACATTCGCCTTTCCTGGATGATAATGAATCTCTAGTTCATAATCCTTAATGAGCTCTAGCCATCTTCGTTGCCTCATGTTCAATTCTTTCTGAGTGAAGATGTACTTCAAGCTCTTGTGGTCGGTGTAGAGGTGTACAAGATTTCCGAGCAAGTAATGCCTCCACATCTTCAAAGCAAGGACCACGGCAGCTAACTCAAGATCATGAGTTGGATAATGCTTCTCGTGAGTTCTGAGTTGACGAGATCCATAAGCGACCACTCATCTTTCTTGCATCAGCACGCAGCCAATACCGATGCCAGATGCATCACAATAAACGTCGAATGGCTTCGTTGTATCCGGCTGAGCAAGAACTGGGGCTGTTGTGAGATGCTTCACTAAGGTCTTGAAAGCTTGTTCACACGCAGCACCCCACACAAATCTGGTATTCTTCTTTAATAATTCCGTCATTGGTTTAGCAATCTTGGAAAAACTCGGAATAAACCTCCGGTAGTAACCCGCTAAACCGAGGAAGCTTCGGATTTCATGTACTGACTTTGGTGACTCCCATTTCTGCACTTGGATAATCTTACTCGGATCTACAGCGATGCCCTCCGCTGAAATGATGTGTCCGAGAAAAGGTACTTGATTAATCCAGAATTCACACTTGCTGATTTTGCATAGAGCTGATGATCTCGCAATCTTTGTAGCACAATATGCAGATGTTCAGCATGTTCTTCCTCTGACTTGGAGTACACCAAGATATCGTCGATGAAGACAACGACGAATTTATCCAACTCTGGCATGAATACTGAATTCATCAGATACATAAAGTGTGCCGGGGCGTTGGTCAAACCAAAAGACATAACGAGATACTCATACAGCCCGTATCTCGTTGAGAATGCCGTCTTCGGAATATCTTCTGCCCGGATTTTAATCTGGTGATATCCGGACCGAAGATCCATCTTCGAAAATACATCCGCACCCACTAATTGATCGAAGAGCATATCAATGCGAGGTAGTGGATACTTGTTCTTGATGATAACGGCGTTCAAAGGACGATAATCAACACAAAGCCGTAGGGTTTCATCCTTCTTCTTGACAAACAACGCTGAACAACCCCAAGGTGACGAACTCGGTCGTATAAAGCCCTTGCTCATTAGGTCATTCAGCTGTGTCTTCAATTCTGCCAGTTTATTGGGTGCCATCTTGTACGGCCTTTGTGATATCGGTGTTGTTCCCGGTATAAGTTCAATCTTGAACTCAACGTCTCGTTCGGGCGGCATGCCCAGTAAATCTTCGGGAAACACATCCGGATACTCACGTACCACCGGAATGTCCTCTATCTTAACAGCTTCCGTGTGGTTTACTGTTGCAATCTGTTGCCGTCTGGCGCCTAGAATTAATATATGAAGACCGTCCTGTGGGGAGTTGAGCTCAACGGTCCTGAAGCTGATGTTAAGAACTGTTCTGTGGTAGTTCAACCACGACATCCCCAAAATGATGTCGATCTTCAGACCTTCAAGAATAATGAGGGTCGTAGGGTATACTTTACCCCCCAAACAAAGAGGTGCTCGGGAGACAACCTCGCTTGCGGTACTGCTGCCCCGGGGCGAAGATATGAGGTATTGCCTCTTTGTATAAACTGTTTGGAGCTGATATTGAGCCACAAAAGATTGGCTAATGAAGTTGTGTGTGGCACCAGAATCAAAGAGAACTACAACCGGTAGCTGATTCAGTGAAAACATCCCTCCTAAAGCGGCTTCTCCTTCCGGAACATCATCAATCACAGTATAGTGAATATTGCCCCTTATCTGCCCTCCTATCTGCAGATTAAGGTACGGGTCGTATTGTTGTAAATATGATGACCCGTAGCCTCGAGTTCCCTCCGGACATTGCCTAGCATAGTGGCCCTTACGCCCACAAGTAAGACACGGATGCCTCTCCGGTTCATCGTTGACTTGCGGTGGACTGCTAGGTACATATGGCTGCAGCGATGGAGCACGAACCACCGTCTGATGCTGCGGCTGTGGAGGTGGTGCAAGTTGTAGAACTTGACCAGCAATCAATCTCTGAGGAGATGATCGTACAGGTGGCCTCCATCTTTCATCGGGTGGCGTTTGATACACCAAACGGTACTTTTGAGGCACATAACTTGTGCTAGCCTGCTTGACCTCACTCATCCTTCTCTTCTCAGCTTGCCACTCAAGTGTCGGCTTCTCTTGAATGAAAGCCGCATCGACCATTTCGGTGTAACTGCCGTTATAGTGTACGGCCAGCTTTTCCCGTAATATGGCACTCAGGCCATGGAAGAATAGGTCACACCGTGCTTCTTCTTTCGTTACATATTCGGGAGCATATTGGGCCAAAAGATTAAATCTTCTAACATACTCGAGGACACTCATGTCCCCTTGCTTCAAGCCCAAAAATTCCTCCCGCTTTGCCTTGACAATACCTAGTGGTATGTAACGTGTACGAAAGGCTTCACAAAACTCCCTCCATGTCACTTGATGGTCCTCCGGAATGGTGGCAAGATGATCCACCCACCAGTTTCTGGCGGCTCCATGGAGTTGCTGAGTGGCAAACTTAGTTTTTTGATAGTCATCACACTTGAATACTCCAAATTTGGACTCCATGACACGAAGCCATTGATCTGCTTCCACAGGTTCGGTGGCTTCAGTAAAAGTTGGCGGTGTTCTGGAGTACGCCTTGCTGTACCAAAGCTTGGAGTAAGCGTGTGTGTTCTTGCGTTGCTTCTTGGAGTAGCCTAGTATTCTCTTGGTTAGACTCGATGACTCGAGTCATAAGATCCATCCGTCCCGTGGATGGTGGTTCCGATGGTGGAATAGAAGCTTCACCACCTCGACGAGAACTTCCGGCCCTACTCCTAGAGCGAGTACGAACCATACTGCAAAATGTAGTTGAGATGAGTTAAACAAGAACTCAGCAGTATGTGAGACTAATGGAAACATGATTATGTCAAAATTTTATGAAAGCAGTAACAAAATTCATGTTTACAAAACTCCTTAGTAGGCATAACTATCCAGCCTATCTGTACAGGACAGACCTTTATGCACTATCTCCAGATTTTGATCTAGTTAAGAGCATTTTCATAACTCAAGTTGAATACCAAATTTAAAGTTAACTTCAGTATCTTTCCAACGAGTACTCATATGCCTTCAGATCATCTCTGGATTAAAAGTTATTATTTTCCAAATTTGACAGAATTCCTGGATAAAATTTGCCAGCACCTCCTTTGTACATGGCTGATTTTATCACAGTTGTATATGTAAATACAATAAGAACCTGAACAAACTTTGAACTACAACAATGTTGCACATTTCATAGCCTATCCAATGGTGTATAATAGGATTCTTAAGGGTTTCTCTATAGAAAGTTATGGCTTAAAAACAGAAGGGTCCAGCGAGGTTTTGTTGCTGTCCTGGTTCTGGACAGTTTACCTTCCTCTGAACTTTCTACCCATTTAGCGTGTGATTTTGCTCTGGAGCTCTACAAATAAGTTGTAGATCACTTGAAAATCTTTCCAGAACTTTATCATACACCTTAATTGGGTCAATCTACTAAGTGTTATGCTCTGTTAAAGTCCAGCAAAAATTTCTGCCGAAAACAAAGCACTCTGTTTTTGAAATCTTTGAAGCCTAGTCTTCCTCTCATTTGAATCTTAGCTCAAAATAAGAGTTCAGTAACTAATATTTGTTTCAAACTTTTATTTTTAGTTGAAAGTTAATTCATGAGTCATTTCTTGAAAGGAAAGGGGTTATTACGTTTAGTACGGCGTCGATGCACCGTAAGAAGCATGTTGGTACTACGTAACCTCACCAAAAGAAAATCCTAACCGGATTATACCGGCATAAACGTATCTTAGGTGGCACTAAAACGGTCACTCGCAAACGTGTACTATTCGTACTATGATTTCGTGGTTAACCCTACACAAGTCACACTCAATCGTCAGGTCCGGCTGCACACCGAACCCGGTATCCATACAGTTCTTACACCTGTCCGTCATCACTCGCACGGGTGTTCTCAAGCCAAACACGCCTTGAGCTACATGTTCACGTTACTAACCACGTGACGGGGTTTCCCAAATTGCACCACGCATGCCTGGGACAGACGTTGCTCGAGTACCCCTAACGACATGAAGAGTCGTAGAGGATACTAAAGCGGATCGGGTTACCTGCCACCCGTGGGGCTCCACCCTTCAGCTTGTGCGCACTGGTGGACAGCGCTTACATGCACCCCCCAAGACATAAATTGTCCCGAGATGCATGATTTTCTGACATAACAAATAAGTTAGGTTGCCACCTTCATATTAAGCTAATAGTAATCCTTATGTGGGCCTAGTACCGTATCCTCACCGTAACCTAAATTTTTGTCGTAATACCTTCCTTATTCCATGTGCTATTACCAATGCAGCTCTGATACCAACTGAGACGGACGCGGTACCGACTGAGACAGGGCTCAGCTCTGATACCCCGCTGACGCGACCCGCTCAACCGAGACAGGCCACTCGCCCGGGAATCGCATTGGGTAGTGCCGTGTTGTGCGGCACCCAACAACACACATATGAGGAACAATGTATTACATAAAACAATAGCGGAAGCTTACAAGTTTTTCTTTGTAAATACTTTACATCAAGTAACTACAGCGGAAGTCTATATCAACTCACGTCGAATAACTAAAAGCACTCGAGATGAAGTCCAGCCCGCGGACTCCTCTCGCTAGCAACACGAAGACAACAGCAGCGGCTAGGTTCTCCCTGGGTTAAATAACTCGGAAGTCTCTGAATCTCACCGGACAACCTTCTTTTCAGCATCGTTGTTAACCTGCAAAACCACTTATATAACAAGCGTGAGCACATAGGCTCAGCAAGTCTGACCCGTCTCTCCTACACAAGAAACTCTACATGCACGACGGTTACAATTGGGTCGGCTAGATTTGCATAAAGGACTCGCCTAAAGTTGATCCTTAACTTTCAGATTTTAAGCCTCATTGTGCAGACCTTGAGCCGAAAAGCATCGCAACTCCACAATCAAACAAGAAACGCTTTGTTGCTATGCTCCTTGCAAAAGTGAAAGTAAACTTTAATGAGCCTATCTCTAATTCAATCATGGTTGCAATACAAGTTATAGCATAGCCTATCAAGTTCAAAGATAAACAATTCCAGTTGTTACTACGTCAAGACGCAGTGGGTGAGTATGCTCATATAACCGCGAGCGACGGTGATTCGAATCAGTACACGCCCGGACTACACGACACGTACACCCGTACTCCGAGTTGCCGGCAGCAACCTCGACTGACGTTGTACGCGGCCACCTTTCCCAAGATCTTCCACATTGGACGCAGTCCAACTGCCCCGAGTACGCAAGCTCCCTCAAGGTACATACCCGCAGTGGTATGTTCTTGAGCGAGGTACCTCCTTCTACCCTGACGCCGAAAGCCTAAGGTAGTTGGAAAAGTTCCACTATGGTTCTCCCAAGGTACATCGGTTTCCTGGGTCTCATATAGCCAGTATGTGCCCGGTACACAACTCAAACTTGTCCAACAGGGCCAAGCACGGACGGGCCTTAACCGACACAGGCAGGGCTATGCACGCACGGCCTGCAACCTGCTGCATCTAAACTCCCTGCCCGGTCTCCATTTCTTATGTGTGAACTTTCCTCATCTTCTCTAAATTGGACCAGTTCCATGTACACCAGCCCTAAACTCGCGAATAGATTCCAACTACTCGTCTTCTACTGGACCTTTCCTACTAACATTTGCGTAGCCAAATTCCCTCGAGGAGTTGCTATTCTACCCTTTCTCTCTTAGGTGTTTCTGGTCATGCAAGTGGGGTTTTCAATATCATCTAGACGTAATGCAATCAACGATGCAAAGCTATGATCTCTATAAATGAAAATGCTTTATAAAACGGTTCAAATGCAAATCGGGGCTTGCCTGTTTTGCAGGTGACTAAGGTTACAATTAGTTAGTGACGATCACTTGGAGCTTGATCACTTGTTTTCCTTCCTCCTTGATCTTCACTTTAAGTCCACCTCACGTTCTTCACGTAGATGCTACACGATATGATCATGCATACGTATTTAATTGAAAAGCTTTTGCTAATAAGATCTAATGACAGTTTTAAAACTGGAACTCTGTTTAAGAATTTAAAATGACACTGGTGCTAGTGGTTTGGGTTGGGTTTAAACACCATGATCAAGTGTTGAGTGCTTTTCCCACTTAAGTGTTGATCACCTTAAGAGATCACACATGACAGTGGTGATCCAGAGCTCTAATGGAGCTGAGAATTTTCATGTGAGTTTCTTGTTACAAGAAAATCCTCTGGACCAAAATTTAGCACTTTTCATGGAGTGGTTTATTCAGAATAATTCTCTAAGTGTTTAGTCAAAGATGAATTAATTCTGAGGTAACATCCATGTTCATGTCAAACTCAGTGAACCACAATTTCAATTATAGTTCATAGAGTCTACATGAAGTTTCCTAGGATTTTTGGAGCTAAGAATTTCCCAGAACTGAATTTACAGGTTTTGGAAATTCTCTGAAAATGTTTCTGTATTCATTTGAATACAGGAACTTACAATCTGAATTACCCTGATCAATTCAACTCCAAATGAGCTGAAACTTTTACAGGAGTCTAATAACACCCTAAAGAATATTCTGGCAAAATGTTAGGATTTTTGGATAAACCAAACTCCCTCTAAAATTCTTTTGCTGAAAAGCTTTAAAGAATTTTCCAGAATTATATAAAGACTTTCATACAAATTGGGTTGCATATTTGGATATAGTTTGTCAATATGAATCTAACCCAATTTGAATCACTAAATTTGGAGGTTCCTAGCAAAAGTTATGCTCTTCTAAAGTTTGGGGAAAAATCTGGAATTTGAATAAATCCGAGAAAAGTTTAAACCTGACTGTGGGACCAGGGACACGTGTCTGCTGACGGGAGCGTGCCGCACGGGGTCACAGGGTTGTTTCCCGCGCTGTCACAGTTGATCCCACGCCACAGCGTATCCAGTCCACTGTTGCTGTGCGACTGACAGGCGGGCCCAGCGAGGTCTTCTTCCACCTCTCGCTCCCGCGCGATCCCGCCGCCAGGCTCGCCGGAGTAGCTCCGGGATCAGTCGTCCGGCCACCCCTGCCGCTGAAACTCCGGGATCAGCACGTCGCCGCCGGGGTGTTCGGCCGCCGCGGGAGCTCGAAGTTCTCGGCGTAGGCTGCACGAACACACTGGGTAATGGCTCGAGGAGGTCGAGGGGTCTACGGTGGTGTGGTTTTGCTGCTAAGAGGCGCTGCTCACTTGAATTGCCCGAGCTCCCGAGCGATCGAAGCCGGGCGGCTGCGTTCTCTGTCTTTCGGTGCGAGAGAGAGAAGAAATGGCCCGTGGCTTCGGTTAAGAGGCGGGAGAGGGGCGTGAGGCAGTAGCCACCGACGTCCAGCAGCTCTCCAGCGCGAAGAAACCCAGCAGGAGGTGGAGGCGTCGGCCGAGCTTGGTGTCGAGCGGAGGGAAGGTGGCTTCGGCCGTTGCTTCGCGTGGGAGGAAATCAAACAGCGACTGGCTGCTTCATTGAAGATCTTTTTGCAAGTTTTCAGTCCTCCCAATGACATGTGGGTCCCACATGTCAGTCCTCCTTATCTCCTCTAAAATATCTCCCAAGTTTGAATATTGAGTGAATTCAATTGTGGGAATTCAAATCTGGTATGCATTTAGATAATTGGGCAAGTTTCATCCAAATTCAAATGAGTGTTTGAATTCTTTATCATTTAAAGTCCATTTTAGAAAATGGGTTGCAAATCATTTCTATAAATCATGAAACTTTGCACACCCCATAATTTGGACTCAAGGAATTCAAATATGAAATCTGATTTTTATTTTGGCTGCTGCAAATGAGATTTTTAGCACAACAGTTTTGAATTCCATTGTGTTGTTCTCATTTAAATTTTTGTTTGAACAAATTGTTCCAAATCTGATTTTTGTTTTTCCACACATATGGGAACTTCCCATCTTTGTTTTAGACCCCTCTTGGGTTCCAAGTCCTCAAATAAACAATTGACTTGTGTGAAGAAAACCCTCATGTGTGTTATCACATGTGGGGAAAAGTTTTAACAAGGCCCAAATTTCACACATATGAACCAAAACTTTGCAAACAAGTGTTTCTTTGTATTCATAATTTTGGGACCTTTACACTCCACGTGTCCAGCGGGGCCGGATCTCTCTCTCCTCAGAGGAGAGCTCCGGGCCGGCCACGTGGCCAGCAGAGCCGGACCTCCCCCCTCCACGGGGATAGCTCCGAAGACTCCACGTGTCCAGCGGGGCCGGACCTCCTTCTCCTCAGAGGATAGCTCCGTGCCCGCCACGTGGCCAGCAGAGCTGGACCTCCCCCCTCTGCGGGGAGAGCTCCGAAGGCTCCAGGTGTCCAGCGGGGCCGGACCTCCCTCTCCTCAGAGGAGAGCTCCGGGCCCGCCACGTGGCAGCAAAACAGTGCTGCCTACCCAACGTGGTTTGCAGCGGGAGTAAAGCCGCACCATGCCTTGTTCGTTCAAGGTATTCAAGACCCGCGCCTTCCCAAGACACGGAGACGCGGAGCACGCCCCTGCCAGGAGGCGTTGCGCCCAGTCACATCACAGTGAAGACAAACACGCAATATCAGAAGCTGTACACCAATAGACGCAGCGACAAGACATCCCCTGCCGCCCCTGCCATCATCAACCACTACGCCTAGCTTGCGGCGTAGGTAGGGCGGCAGGCCGGAGGCTCAGAAGTCCTCGCCAGAGACAACTACCGGTGTTATTACAGATACGGTAGATGGCAGAGATCTCCCCGGGACCACCTGTCGGGTCTCAGGACCCACCTTTGTAAGCCACCCGAGCCTTGGGCTATAAAAGACTCGGGTATGCAACGTCGCAAAGGGTTCGCTCTCCAGTCGGTTCACACCCAAGCTGGTTCGAACTCCAGTAGACATCTTAGCACTTAGCTCATCCTCAAGCTCACAACTCCGGTTCTGAGCACCAAGCAATACAATGAGCACCTCTGCTCACCGTGGACGTAGGGTATTACGCTCCGGCGGCCCGAACCACGTAAAAAACCCTCATGTTCATATGATTCCTTCGTCCAGTACAGCGAGACTCATGCAGGGGGACTAGCCCCTCCGAAAAAGAACCTCCGCGGGCTGCCCAGTGCAGGCCCGGGGGAAGTGTCGACCGCAGACGCTTCGACAGGGTTGATAGGATGGATGAGATGATTGAAGCTATACAACCAGAGTTTACGGAGGATCCTCCTACAACAGAGGTTGAAGCGTTCTTCAAGCTTCTCAAAGCTTCAGAAGAGCCGCTGCATGAACACACTGAAGTGACCCTCCTCACTTTTATGACTAGACTTATGGAAATTAAGTCTAAGTACTTCTTTTCTTATAACTGCTATAACGACATCATCAAATTGATCAGCGATATCCTTCCACAGCCTCATAAAGTACCTAAAGATATGTATCAGGCAAAGAAATTGCTTTCCGGTCTCGGTATGAAATATGAGAAGATTGATTTGTGTCCAGACAATTGCATGCTTTTCTAGAAAGAGCATGCAAAAGAGAAGAAATGCTTAAAATGTGATGAATCAAGTTTTGTCGAAGTTGTTAATAACGATGGTGATAATGTGATGACAGAAGTCGCACGTAAGCAACTTCGCTACTTACTGTAAGGGCCTCAGTTTTTGACACACATTTGCAGTGTTCATCACCACACCACACACCTCATTTGAGGAAGAATGATGAACACAAATGAAGAGCAAATAACAATTATCAACATGCTCATTAGAGAACAAACTTACACATTGCAAAAGTGGTATTTCCCACATGTGATATAGATGGGCTGGACATATGAAAACTCCTACACTTTACTAAGGATGTCCCTGCCAAGTTTCACCCAAATTCAAAACCTTTTTGAGATCAGTTTGGGTATAGTTAGGAAGAGGGCAGTTTGAAACCTTATTCAAATTCAAACTGTTTTTATCCCATGAATTAAAAGTGGAAGGCATATTCTTACTCAGCACATTTCTGTGAGCTCACACACCAATTTTCACTCCATTTGGAGTTGATCTTGACATGAGCTAAGTGGGAGAAATTCAAACTTTATTTGAATTTCAAACTGAACTTGTGCTGAAATTCATTCAAACCAAACCTCATTTGAACTTTGATCAATTCAAATGGCTCATGGGTGAATAATTTGAATTGCCAAGGGTAGTATGGGGTTCACTGTTTACAACAGTGATTAGGAGTAAATTTCAGAGGTTAAAACTGGAGGTGGGACCCACATGTCAGCCACTGCTCAGATCAAACCGACTGAGACTTTTTCACTCGGGTCGCCGAGCCGCAACGGTGATCACCACCGAGGCCAGCCGCCGCGCCACCAGCTGCTTGCCCACGCGCGGGCATGAGGCGGTGCAGAGCCTTCTTAAGGCGCCTGCCCCCTCCTCGGCCGAGGCACCGTCGTTCTTCCCCGCAAGAACTCAGCGCCGGCCGAAAACTTCCGCAGCTCGGACTTGACCGGAGGACACCGATCGCAGCTCCCTCCTTCCACTCCAGAGCCCCATCAAGGTACTAGAGACCTTCCTCCGTCCTCCCCGTTGCTAGAATTCGGTTGAAACCGATTGATATCGGCTGTGCCGAAAGATCAAATTCGGGACTTGGAACCGCCGCACCTCGGGCTCTCGTGGATAGCCCAACCAGGGCGTTGTCACGTCCGAGTCAAAGCACCCTTGGATGCGCGGGTGACCGGTGCTTCTCATCCCCGAGCCACAGCTCGAGTGGTTGCTCACCGGCGGCGAATTTCCACTTTTCCCCTTTCTGTGTGCAGAACGACCTTCGGGTACGATTCTGTTTAATTCGTGCTCTAGAAAGGATTAGAGGGCCTCAGGCCGCTCTCACACGAGCTAGACACGGTAACGCACAAGTTGCCTTCACAACTCTGGGCCGGAGAACCTTTGTGCCCGGCGTAATTTGAGGTCTACTAATGGCGGAGCGAACGGGCGGCATCAGGCGCACGGTGAGGACCTATTTCGGGCCTTCCCCGAGCTGCCTCGAGCTCATGTCGACCTTCTCTGAGGTCCACTGATGCTCCCCGACCGATTTCCCAAGTAGCTGAGGTGCTAGAGGAGTCAGCCGACATGGCCGAAGTCATTCCGAGGTGGCGGCTCGTCGCTGACCATGCTCCGGCCGTTGTCATGAGCAGCTGACCCTCGGATCCTGTTCCCCGAGTAAAAGTAGGCAGGGGCGGCCAGGATCGAGAAGTTTGGAGCTGTACAGCGGCCGGCGGCGAGCTCCCCGGCGAGATCCCTCGGCGGCGGGGCGCGGGTGTCGCGAGGTTGAAGAAGGGGGTGGACCCCAGCTGTCAGCGAAGATATTTTGAATCGGGATCCGGCTGCGGCCGGGATCGGGTGTGATGGCGCGTAAAATCGTTGTGGGCCGCGATGTGCCATCGCCTAGGCGTGCGACGCGTGTCCCCTGGGCCCACGCGCGAGTTTAAACTTTTCCCCGATTTTCAGATTTCCTTCAAACTTCAAATCCTCATAACTTTGGCTAGAAAGCTCCAAATTGAGTGAACCAAATTTTGCTGGATTCAGCTCTCTGAGTACTTTCCAGAAAATCAAGTTTCACTTCATGAAATTCCTTATTTCTCCAGAATTAATTCCTCAAAGTCTAAACTGTTAGGAATGTTAACTGGAAAATCCTTTGGGGAAAATCCTGAAATTTTGCTGGGATGTTCACCAAAATATCCCTGAACTACCATAAAAATTTCAGATCCATTTGAGCTCATCTGATCCACCTAATGGTGTGATTAGTGAAACTGTTCCAGAGAAAATAGAAAACGTTCAGAAACATTTTCAGAATTTTCTCTGAAATTGTTTAGCTCATATCTTTAGTTAGGGACTTCCAAACTAAGTGAGACCAAATCCATTAGAACCCTCTGAAAATCTAGTTTTCAGAAAGTCATAGTTTGTTTCATGAAAATTCCTAGAACACCCTAAGAGTTCCAATTAAGGTCAAGGACATAATTAATTGTGGAGGGCTCAAATGAGCTTTGCTGCAACTAAAACTTGACCAAGTCTCTGTTTAGGTTGTAACCAAGCCACAGTAAAAGTTTCACAGTCCTTAGGTCTGTCTAGCAAGGGTTATAGACTTCACAACTTCAAAGTTAATACAAATGCATTCAAATTGATACATATATTGCTCTTATCATGTAGTCGCTAAGGTCGAGGAGGAACCCGAAGTCCTAGACTTCGTTACTCCGGAGGAACAGCTAGCCTACGACCAAGAGCAGCAAGGCAAGCCCCGGTTTGCATTAACCTTTTTACAAATGTTTATTGTTTTGAGCACATCTTTGAATATTGTTCTTTGCATTAGAGTCTTGATTGGAAACCCAACTGCATAGCCAAGAAAACCATGGGTTGGGTTTAGGATTGAAAACCTCGTTAGCCACTGCATTGCTAGGATAGAGTAGGATTCGGTACAAGTCGAGTAGTTGGAACTACTCGCGAGAATAGCCTAGAGGCACATTGCTCGGGTAGAGATAGCACATGATACACATGGCAAGAAAATGAGACCGAGCGGAGAGTAAGGGCAGCAGGACTTTGGGGCCTGTGTGCTGCAGCTCCGCTTGTGTCGATTGAGGACCGAGCCGTGTGCGGGCCTGTTGAACAATCTAGAACAGTACCAAAGACCTACCGGCTATATGGGAACCGGGAAACTGATGTAACTCGGGTAGCTGGTTATTGAGGCATTGCCCGTCGTTCAGAGGGTAGGTTGAGAGCTTGAGGTGTAAATCGGCTGGCGGCACGGAGATGCGCGTGCAGAGACCTCTTGCTCGGGACGATGGGACCGGTTCAATATTTGGCTAACGGGTGAAAGGTAGTCGCGTACGGCGTCCGTGATGGTTGTTGTAGGCAACATCGAGTACGGGCGTACGTGACGGGTTGTTCGGGTAACCCTGCAGGTGCAAATCGATTATAATCGCCGTCCCTCGCGGTCAGTGAGTACCACTTGTTCACTGTACCGTGACGTAGAAAGAACAGGCTAGTTACATGTTAAAATGTTGCTGATTGAAAGCTGGACATTGATTGTTAATGATATGCTGTAGCTTTGAGCTAATTAAAGTTCTTTTCAACTTTGGGCAAAGTACATGAGAGAAATGCGTTTCTTGTTTGATTGCGGCTCTCTCATGTGCCTTAGCGTAAGGTTCTCCACAACCTGCTGCTAAAACTTGAAAGTAAGGTTTTACTAATTAGGCGAGTCCTTGCAAATGATTTTTATCTCATGCAACCCATTACCCTCATGTAAAAGTTCCATGTTTAGGTGAGACGGGTCAGACTTGCTGAGCCTTCGTGCTCACTGCTTGTGTTTGAAGCTTTTGCAGGGTGCTATGAGGAAGGGACTCCCGAAGAGGAGACGGAACCCCAGGAGGGGAACCCCGTCGAGTGGGAGTCGTGCACGTCGTAGAGTTAGTGTGCGTGTGTGCTAGCAAGGACACGTTCGAGGGCTGAACGTGCACTTGATGCTTAGTCTACGCCCGCGAGTGTAGACTGAACTTATTTTGATGTAAACATGTTCATAAACTTGTTTATGTAATAAAACTTCCGCTTCCGCTTTGCACCTTTGACGTGTGTTATACGGTGCTGTGCAACACAGCACCCCTCAGCGTGATCCTGGCTCGACAGGACCAATGGGGTCGTGTCACTTACCCGTGACACCTCAGTTGAAACGGTTGTTTCTATCAAAAAGAACGGCTAGACACATGAGATGGCACAAAGAAGGTGTATGTGAGAACAATGGAGTCATGATACACCCGGCCGACGGTGAGGCATGGAAGACGCTTGACCGGTTCGATCCAGACTTCAGTCGTGATGCGAGAAATGTTCACATCGAGTTGGCGACAGATGGATTCTCGCCGTTCAGTACAAACACCACACCATACTCCTGTTGGCCCGTCTTTGTAATTCCGTACAACCTACCACAGCTCTTTGTATGAAGTACAAGTTCATGTTCCTTAGCCTCATTATACCTAGGCCGGATCATCCTGGGACACGTCTCAACGTGATGTTGAAACCGCTGATTGAAGAATTGAAAATGTTGTGGACAGGATTTGAAGCATACGATTGTTACAAGAAGCAGAAATTCAACCTTTGAGCTGCTTATTTGTGGTTTGTCCATGATTTCCCAGCATATGGTATGTTTTCTGGATGGAGCACTCATGGTCGTTTGACGTGTCCGATATGTGCTTCTGACACGAATTGTTTTTGACTTACTCATGGAGGAAAGATGTGCTACTTCGATTGTCATAGACGTTGGCTGCCTCCGAATCACATGTTTAGGCAACAGAGGAATGTCTTTAAAAAAGACACCGTTGTCACTAACGGACCACCGAAACGTCTAAACGGATCAGAAATATCTGATATGCTGGACAAACTGGTGCGAGATAAAGGACGTCCTGGATATTTTCTCGGTTACGGAGAGGATCACAATTGGACTCATATATGTGGACTATGGGAGCTACCATATGTGAAGTCGTTGATACTAATGCACAACATTGATGTCATGCATCAAGAGCGTAATATGGGCGAATGTATCATAAGCACATGCATGGACATGGCGGGCAAAATGAAAGACAATATAAAGGCCCGAAAGGACCTAGCAGAGCTTTGTAACTGTCTGTCACACCCGGTTTCTCCAAAGAGCAACCGACTGAATATCACATGTATGCCAGGATCATTTTCTCATACATGTAACGACAAATAGTGAAGCATCATTAAGTGTTCGAATATAAATAAGTCTTACATAGCATACGTCTCGATGGACGATAATATGTTCATAACATGTAAATAAAACAACAGCGGAATATAAATCTTGTGAGCTCCGTCACAGGCGTTGCCCGGGGGACTCCGTGAACCTAGAATTCTTCTTCGGGTCCGAAGTCTTGGTCATTGAACACCACATCATCCCCTTGACCTGAGCAGCAATTTAAACCAACAGAAAAGCAAGCTTGAGTACTGTCGGTACTCAGCAAGTGTGGGAAAGTTATGTCATGCATGGCTAGATCAAGGAGAGGTTGAACTCATGGTTAAAGCACTACGCAAATAATACCTATCACCTTAGCTTATAAGCACCTACCTTACTACATAGGTGAAATGGTCCCAATCCCTTAACCCATCATCAGTATCAAGTAAACATAGTCTAATCTCCAATGTTAAGCTTCCCGCTTAACATCCTCAACTTCCCGATCCCTCATCCTCTAATTATGAATAAGTCCAAGCCGCTCTTAAACGTGAGCACCGCTGTCATGACAGTGTTGACTCTGCAGAGTTTGCACCATTGTACCCACATGTAGTGATTTCATCCCCCGTTGCCGGGTGGACTAGAAGAACCTCCATTATGCCAGTGGCCACGAACCACGTTCACACTTCCGAGGTGTGTATCCAGGAGATCACTACGAGGCCTTTACAAAGGGATTTCCGGCGAGCATGGGCCCACTGAGGTTTCACCCCTAACAGCATACAAGAGGCTCCAACCTCGCTGCAGTGGCCCCCTCTTGAGCCTTGCGGTTCATATGGTAGTCCAACTGACACCTATTCCCTGCACCATCCAAACACCCATACTACGCCGGAGATGCTCCTAATTAATTGGCCAAGCTGCCCCATCTCAGCATGTGGTTGGCACGGTAAAGCCAGGTTACATGCTCCATGAACCGGTCCTTAGGATCCAGGCAAGCACTAAACACAAACCCGAGTCTCGTGCACACAGCACCAACCAAAGCATCCAACTTGCCTCGATCCCTACCTCTACATAATTCATAATATCTCATTCAAGGGTAAAGTAAACAAGTTGATGATCTCATATCCCATTTATCCCATTCTAAGCATGGCTAAGCATAAGTAGTATAAATGAATGACATAATAAATTAACTCCCAACCCAGGCTACAAGGAAGTAAGATAATGAAAATCTAGGGAAACTTCCTAGCATGGGTTCCATATTTCAATTGACAATGCAAATAATTCTAACTACACATCCTAGTATAGGATCAAAGTGGTCAAGGACACTTGCCTTCTTCCTGCTGCTCTGGGAATGAAAAGTCTTGATCTTGAAAGGTGAGAACCTGCTCTGGGGCTGGTTCTACTCATGCCAATACACATAGCAAAAGCAAACAATATTCCATAAGCCATAGTCCATATTTCCACTCATGCAAATCACACATGCATACATATGAAAGTCATACACATATTTAAGTGTTGTGTTTACCCTAAATATGTTGATCCTAAGCATTCATTCACTTTTAAACATATATATTATTTCTAGCTTTAATATTTAGATTCCTAAGTGCACACAATATATGAATTTCCAATTTGCACAACTTTTCTATATTGGGTAATACACCTCGTAGCCACAAAATTTGTATAAAAGGTAACTTCCTACTCCAAATAGATTCTCAGATCTTCTACAAAATCTTAATTTGAAGTTTTGGATTTGGGGACCTTATTTAGCATTTTCTAATTATGCATGCCTATTTTCCTACATTTTCAGATTTATTTTCTATACCTAAAAGTGAACTTTAATATTAAAATAGTAAGATATATCACCTAAACAGAATATGTTCTGATCTAAAATGTTCAATAAAATATCTTTGGACTTCCTCTCTGATGAGAATCAATTTAAATTTATTTTTACCCATTTTCAGAATTATTTTCTAGCCTAAAAATGAATTTCTACCAATAAAACAAAAACCTAAATTCATACAAAAATTCTACTGTTCCAATTACCTAAACAGAACCTTTATAAGTTTTTCCTACTCCTTTTTGGTTACTTAGATTCATTTTCCCACATTTTAAATTTGTTTTATGCCTAAAGGGTATATTTTAGATATAAATTACAAAACAGCAATCCTATTGAGTTTAAAAGTTTATTTCCCCTCTAAATTCAGATCTTAGATTGTTCTACCAATTTTCAACAGGGTTAGAATAATTAAACTGAACATATACCTATGTTTGAATTTTAAATCCTATTCACATATTCAATTTCCTGAAATTAATAACCCTCAGGGGCTGATGTGCAAATTCTCACTGCTGTGGGGGCCCCCTTTCTCATTTTTTTAAATTTTCAGGGGTCTAAGTGTGCAAAACAGGGAGGTCTTCCTTATTCTTATTAAGTCCAGGGGCTAAAAGTGATTTTTAAATGAATTTACATGAATTTCTAAGAATCCAGGGGCTAGATCAGAAGTTTCCGGGGCTAGCTCGTGTTTTCCGAGGTCCCCAGGGGGTAGCGCGTAAGATTCCTGACCTTTATAACGCGGGGCTGACGTGGGCCGTTGGATTTAAAACAGACGGCTGAGATTATAACGCGAAGCGGTACGGGTAAGATCTATTCGGGACCGCACGATTTAAAATGGACGGGCCTCAGGGGGCCACGTCGCCCTGGCCGTGTGCGGGCGGCGCTGCCCGGCGGCGATCTCGCCGGAGAGTTTCGGGTTTTCGTCTATACTTCCTAAAACTTGGATTTCTTGGCATAGAACGAAAGAGGGGAGGTAGGGGATCTCATCTCGGGGTTTTTCTTGAGCTCGGAGGCCCTGGAAGGCGGTCGGCGACGAGGTCCGAGGGGAAAACGCGGCGGTGCTCACTGGAGCTGTGTCTAGAGCGCAAAACACCGGGTCTCCTTCACCTGCAAGACTCCCCGGCGGCGGCAGGACGCACTACACGCATTAGATCGGAGAGAACGGGCGGAGATCGAAAGAAAACGGCGATGGGAGCTTCGGTTCTCACCAGGTACTGAGGCGGGCTGATCGGGGAGGAAAAAGGGGCGGATTTCGGCGTTTAAATGGGCGAGGGATGGCGGCGGAGTCGGTTGAGATGGTGTCGCACGCGTGGACTGGAGATCGCGGTTCTGGGTGCGCAGAATCCGGAGAGGGCGGGTGCGACCGGGCGCGGGAGCTCGGAAGAAAACTGGGTGGCGGTTGGAGACGAAGGTGCCGACAGGTGGGTCCCGCGCGGCAGAGAGAGGGGGAGGGGAAAACAGCCACGGGCTGTTGGGCCGGCTGAGGTGGGTTTCGGCCCACTGGCCGTTTTTCTTTATCTTTTTCCTTTTCCTTTTCTGTTTTGATTCAAATATGAATTCCAGTTTGAATTTGAATTGTTTCACCACATGCATTAAGTCCAAAAATTTTAAATTCCCCTCTTTAACAGGTTTTGGGGTGTTACACTGCCTAACTCTTGAGCTCTCTGAAAGTGGTGCTAAACCACGTGCTTCTTTCTATCTTCGACCTAAAGAAAAGAAAGTACTCAAATGGTTGAAAAGTTTGAAATTCCTAGATGGTTACGCAGCTAGTCTTAAATGAACCATGAATATCAAAACGGGAAAGCTGACAGGGTTGAAGAGTCATGATTATCACATAATCATGGAAAGACTTCTACATGTCACGTTTCAGGGCTATTTTGATGATGCGGTGTGGAAGGTGCTAGCCGAGCTTAGTCACTTCTATAGACAGCTCTGTGCAAAAAAAATCACGATAGAGATGATGCGTAAATTGGAAAAGGAGATACTGGTACTATTATGTAAGATGGACAAAATTTTTCCTCCAGAGTTTTTCAATCCAATGCAACATCTTCTCATCCATCTTCCATTTGAAGCTAAAGTTGGAGGTCTCATGCAGTATAGGTGGATGTATCATATTGAAAGAGCACTAAGATATCTCAAACCAATGGTTCGTAATAGGGCAAAGGTAGAAGAATGCATCGCCGAAGCATTTACTCTTAAAGAAGTAGGATACTTTTCAAGTGTTTACTTTGTAGAGGAAAACAATGTCAACACTTCGGCAATGCGGTACAATGTGGATGAGAAACCTCCTTATAGCGATTTCTCTATTTTTGCAACAAGAGGCACTATTATTGGTAGTTCCACTTCCTACAACTCTACCGTAGAAGAAAGGAGTGCTGCTTTCCTCTACATGTACGCGAATACAGATGAGATGGAAAAATATTCCGAGTAAGTATTTGTCTTACATTTATGCTAATCGGCGTATTTTGTAAACATCTATTCTAAAAAGTTTTCTTTTTTCTTCAAGTGAGTTCCACAAGCAAAATTGGACACATAGGTATCAACCAACAAGCAAACAAGTAGAAGTGATGCAACGAGAAGGAATAAACGGAGGACCTAATTTCCTATCCTAGTTTCGAGATCATGTAACATTTTCTCGTTAACTTAGCAATATTTACAAAGTATTCTTATAACTTACGAGTATTTACAAAGTTTTCTTACAAGTTCATCTTTGAATAGTGCATGAAAGATGCCGACGTCATGAAGACTTATGACAACTATCCTATGGATTGATTAAAGTTCGGAGCTACGGTCGATATGACGTCATTGGCTTCCGATTCTGTACAACTCAACTTGAATCTCTCCGTCCTCTCGCGACAACATCTAATATCGGAGTTATGACGAGGGCAGTCGACTCTCAAGGACATGAAACTAAATATTATGGAATCATTAATAAAATCCTAGAATTTGCTTTTGTTGGGAATAAGGATCTTCGAGCAGTATTCTTTGACTGTGATTAGTTTGATATTAATCATGGAACTCGACTAAACCAATTTGGCATGGTGGAAGTCAAACACAACGAACGGCTACGAGGATACGATTCATTTGTTCTTGCACACCAAGTGGAGCAAGTGTATTATCTACCTTATCCATGCAAAAAACTCAAAGCTTGGTGGGTGGTACATAAGGTGAATCCTCGTGAGCGGTTATACACTCAAGGAGAGGATGGTTACCATGATACTGATGAGGTTAACAATGTTTACCAAGAAGAAGAGTTGCCAGACTCGTTTATCGTCGAGCCTGGTGTAGCACTCGATGACTTAGTTGGAGACGCTCAAGATGTCGAGACTTTATATGCGTAAACGGAAACGAAATCCAATCAAGACGCTCACGAAAGAAGATCGATGGTCTGGTTTAAGGGGTAGGGTACATGATCATGACGTTGATGAATTTTGAAATTGATGATGTAACATTTTCTTCACTAACTTAACATGAATTTTGTATATATTATTTTAGCATATTTATCAATTATTCCTTACAACAGGATGTCGTCATCAAAGGGGAGCGGTAAGAAGGGGGCACGAGGGTTCCTCAGTCGGTCACGGGACCTCTTCTCAGGTAGCTCGTCAAGTGCGAGTAGACGCTCTCAACTCATGAGGCACCTTCCAGACTTTACGGGCCGAGCTGTGGCCTTACAGCGCACAGAAGTAAATTTCAGTTATCAATCACGTTATTTTAGATTGCACTTATAAATAATTTATTATTATCAATCCTTTAATTTTACAGTCTGACTCACAGTCGTCAGAGTCAGAGGTTAGGGCGTCGCCACAGGCTAGCCAGCCCTCAGAGCTGGCTACCCTCCCTTCGGAGCCGGCGAGCGTGGAGCCCTCAGGCTCTAGTGGTGACCAGCCTTCCGGGTCACCGGACGTGGTGCCCGTGCAGAGGCGACGGACGAGGAGGACCCACTTTGCGGCTCCTCCTCCTGTTCCTCGTGAGCGGGTCACTATTCGTCCAGTTGCAACAGGTAAAAAATTATATATTATTATATATTTCATTGATGTCTACCGTTAGTTACTGAGTTAACAAATTTTACATATATTGGTACGACTGTTCGTTCACGGGCTAGGGACACCACAGGCAGGTTAACGGTGTCATCGGGGCTTTAGTGTGTTTGCACTACCCCAGTGTCATCGATGGTGTCCATGCTTTATCGTGGGACAACTACGCTCGTGTCTCGCACGAGGTGCACGGCACCCTTCAAGAGGCCGTGTGGAACGATTTTATGGTAAGTTTAAATGTTTACATTGTTCAACACATTTAAATTGTTAATGCATATTGATTAAATGTTGGTTTTCTTAAAGTTGAGGTATCAGTTAGAGGAAACGAGCAAGAGCATGATGGAGCACGCGACAGTCGTGTTCCACATAAATGCTTGGAAGCTCGTGACGCAGGCGTTGTCGTACGCCCGCATACAGGCCGTTAATGACTACCAGAAACGGCATCAGCAGCAGCTGGAACGGGTCCCTTTAGAAGGGACTCCGACACGTACTTGACAGAGGATCAATACGCAGAGGTAAGTTTTAGTTGTTAAAAAATTTCAATAGTTACTTATGTTAACAGTTGAATGATATACTAAATATGTGCAGGTTAGTATTTCCTGGTTAGAGGGTCAACCCGACGCATACTGAGCTCTCTGTCGGTATTGGGCTAGCGATGAATTCAAATCTAAGTCCATGAGGGCTCGAGAATGCAGAGGGTCCGACGGGAAGCACAACTATGGCGCCGATGGTCATTTGCGTTTGGCTAAACGCATGGTAAGTGTAGTATAAGTTCATTTATGTGTTCATAATATATTTATCCTACTAACACGTATCTACAGGAGAGAGAGACCGGTCAGGAGCCTAGCACAACCTAGGTTTGGAAGAGAGGTCACAGGGGAAGTGACCCGTCGCAGCCGGGGCAGCGCAGTCAGGTCGCGACCGATCGACTGGTAAGTTTTCAATATTCTTCAATCTAATTATAACTAATATTATTATTTACATGCTTACACCATTTCTATACTTTTTAGGAAAAGTACGGGCAGGAGGTCGTCAAAATACACGGTGAAGGGTATGATTGGGAAAACGCACCAATCGACCCTCAAGCCGTGTATGCAAGCGGCGGCGGGAAGGCCCATGGACGGTAAGTTGGGTTCTTTGATTTATGTTTTTCACTCTTACTTCTTTTACTTATTATTTTTCTTTCTTTTGTGGGTTTGCCATTTTCGATGGAGTTATCGACTCGAGGTCGGCGCGACCTGTGAGAGGAACTTCATCGACGCAGGGTTCATCGGTTGGGTCGCCGAGTGGTCGTCTCTCACAGAGGGACATAGAGTTCCGTGTCATGCAGGAGAGGCTGACGCGGACCCAGAAGGAGCTTGACAGGACGAGAGTCATCCAGGAGTACCAAGCCACCTACATGACCCAGATGCAGGAAGCGATGGAGATAAGTAATTTAAATTGTTGTAGTTACTTTCATAGCATTTAAGTAATATGTATGTTCTAATATTTTGCAATTATAGACCTTAGTGAATGTGGCCTAGAGGGGGGTGAATAGGCCTTTAAAGAATTCCTGCACACTTAATAAAGTTGTCAGAAACTTGACTGACCGGACTAGTCCGGTTGTGTGGGCGGACTAGTCCGGTGTGTTGAATTATTTGAGTTGATTAAGTGTGTCTCACAAATTTTATCTTATAGCAGCGGAATAAGAACAACAGTTTTTATAACTTAAATTTATTGTATAGATGCACGTGCAAACTTGTAAGGAATTCAAACGATGACTAGCAAACTAGTGATCTAATGTGTCAAGATGTAAAATAAATGAGAGACAAAAGACACGAATTTTTACCGAGGTTCGATCTCACCAAGAGATCTACGTCCTCGTTGAGAAAGCTCACACAGAGCCGGGTTCCCAACCCTTTCCCTCTTCAAGTCACCACACAGGCCGACTTGACTTCACTATCAAGTGTAATTACCGTTTTTATGGGGCAACCTCACACGTTGAGGGCTCCCACAAGAATTACAATGAGAAGTTGATCAAATACACTCAAAAAGATTACAATGCAGAATATGAGTGTAGAGAGATCAAACCCTAAGAGCTCACAACGAAGGAACGACGATCTCCCAATCCCAAATCCAAGTATTTTATTGATCTTCACCTTTTTGCACCTTAGATGTGTGGGGAGACGTGTTTCTGGGCTCTTGGGACAGGTGGCGGCGCTAGGGTTTCAGTTTTTGACAGTATGAGTCGTGTCTTCTTAGGGAAAAGACGAAGGACCTCTTTTTATAGGCTTTCCCAAAAAGTTACCGTTGTTAAACCTACTACCAGACTAGTCCGGTATATGATCGGACTTGTCCGGCCTACTTCCAGTAGGTTAACCGGACTAGTCCGGTCCACAAACCGGACTTGTCCGGTGCTATGTGAGATGGGTTTTCAGAAACTTTAGCGGACTAGTCCTGTTGCTTGGATGGACTAGTCCGTAGTCCTCTAAAGAGGACAACAGAGACATGACCGGACTAGTCCGGTCTAAAACCGGACTTGTCCGGTTGCATTCCAGTGAGCTGACCGGACTAGTCCGTTTCACAAGGCGGACTAGTCCGGTGCACTATGTTTGCGTCTTTCAGAAAGTTAAACGGACTAGTCCGGTCCATGAACGGACTTGTCCGATTTTCAGTGGATTTTAGTTGATTTTTAAACCCCTTACCCTTACGCAAAGTCATGAGCTCTTGGGATATGTCTCTCTCACACACAACCTATACATTTTTATCTACTTTGCTTCTCTAAATTCCACTAACTTCTTCTTTTTCGGGCACCACTCTATTTTTCACCTTTTTATGTGTGTGCCGAGCCAGTTCACTTTGTTTATCCTGCAATCATCTTAATAGTTTCATTAGGATCTCATATGTTCGTCATCAATTAGCCAAAACCCACAAGGGATATCTTAGATGCACCTACAATCTCCCCCTTTTTGGTGATTGATGACAACCATTTGAGATATCACAATTGAGAATAAAAGGTTGATTTTCATAAGGTGTGTACATATGAGAATAATAAAGAATTCACAAAACGCTTCTCACATATGCACACACCTTATGGTGGGATGCCTCACAGGTGTGTGATAAACAAAATGTGATAAATTAAAGACAAACAGTAAGTGGGCATTGGAGCATAGTACATCACACATAGGAAAAGAAATAGTGCATTACAAGATTTTAAAAATAGGTACATGTCCTTGATCACACAAGATCTTAATGACTAATACTAGATAGAAAAAAGTCCAAGTCTAATCTCAATCTTCCATCTCAATCTCTCCCCCTTTGGCTTCAAGACACCAAAAAGGGAAAAATTGAGGGAAATCACTCATCGCTGCCTCCTCCGTCAGTCTCAGTCTGATCTTCATCTTCAGCATCCACGGGAGCAGGATCTTCCTCTGAGTCCTCGGAGGCGGGCGGTGATCCAACAGGCTCAATCTCAAGCTTTGCACAGATAGACTTGATATTTGCATTGACGTACTGTTGATGTCTCTTCCTTGCAAGCTTTTCTTTGCGTTGCCTGTCTTCGATCTTACGGCAGCAGGCAAAGATAGAGGAGAGCATCTTGAGGATGCCGCTAGATGATTCTTGGGCAGGTGGAGAACCAGGAGGAGCAGCTGCAGACCTAGTGTCATCATGAGCTTGCTTTGATCTCCTCTCCACTGGTGGAGAGGACGGGGCAGTTGGAGCCGGAGGGAGAGTGTACTCGGTGGGTTTTTGCGGCTTCAACCCACTTGACATCCTTGACAAACTCGAGTCATGTCACCTTCTCAATCATGTACATGATATACGGTGCGTATCCACAGGACCTATTGGGGGTAATTGAGATGTTCACAATGTCGTTGTAGATATACTCAAAGACATTGAATGGTCTCCTCCCACTAATGACTTTCATGAGAGTCCTCAAGGTTCCTTGTATAGTTCCTGCATCTCCATCCTTCGGAGCTATCGTCTTTCTCAAGACTCTATTTAGAACCACAAAGAAGGGCTTTAGATATTTGATGGTTGGAGGGACATATGGCATCCTTGTGTCATAGAGAAATTCAAGTTCCTCCTTCTCCAGGGGTTTCAGATTATGAATGACCAGTTCATGATCCAAAGTGTTTTGGAGGTGAAGAATCCTAGCAAATTCATCATAAGTGACACTATACCTTGAACCATGAGTCATCCAAGTAAGATTGTCTCCATCATCCCGAGCAAAGTAGAGAGTGGAGTAAAACTGGGTAATGACTTCATTGTTCCAGTCATACTCAAAGGATAGCAGGTCCGTCATACCGTGCCTCTCTAAGGCCTCCACCATCTCACGAAAGGCGGGATACTTCTTCGACTTCAGGTAGTCAACATTCAGCCATTGACTCTCTACTACGGGATTCTTCATCTTCATGTACACGTGCTCGTAGTAGTCTGCATGGAAGTTGCTCCAGAACCTAGGATCAGAACATTGTTTAGGTCGGCCATACACTTCAATCTTCCTGAAGTTATCAGCTAGCTCATTCCCTTTTCCAGTGAAATCCTCACTTGAAGGCTGCCTGTTGCGGTGAACGGGATTTTTCAATTTCAGAGGCCCAATGGGGCCACTAGCAAGTCCCTTCCCTTTATTGAGAACTCTTCTTGGCCCTGATGAGCCCTCAGCAGCATCTTTCCTTTGAGGCCTTTTGATAATGACTTTTCTCTTCTTAGGTAGATTATCGTCGGAGGGTGGAGAGTGAGCATTGACATCATGTCTCTTCTTCATCACTCCCTCCTTAGCTCTCCTCACTCTTTCACGTTGAACTTCTTCGTCAATGTGAAAAGAGCTGTCATCTGATCCTGAAGATATGATGCCTGACAAGGAGTTTAAGGATTAGATGCAAACGGACACATTATCGACTTCAAATGGGAATGTAGGAGTTCAGCTGTCAGAGACCGGACTTGTCCGGTTTCAGAGTGCGGACTAGTCCGGTGGACCGGACTTGTCCGCATCTAGACGCCGGACTAGTCCGGCCTAGCATAAGAACCCTAACTTGAGTGTTTCATTTGAAGCAAATCTCCTATCTAAGGACACAATGGTAGGAAAGTGGTAGGAATACATATATTTATGCAATGTACATCCTTTTGAAGTCAAAGGAAACTAGCTAGAGCTAGAAAAATTGAGATTTTGGTTTTGGGGGGATTTACCAAGATTTGAAGATTCGCGTTGAAGGAGTGGAAATCAGTCCGGATGAGTCCGGAAAGTAGGATCCCCTCGTCGAGAAGAGGCTTTTTCACGGAGAAAACTCCGAGTTTGAGGGCTCAACTCGAAAATCACTTTGAGAGGTAGGGTTTAGGAGAGAGGGTGAGACAAAATGCTTATGAGTGGAGAGGGAGGCGTTTGGTCCGGCTGACTGCTTCTATAGGCGACTGACCGGACTAGTCTGGTCATGGTAGCGGACTAGTCCGGTACCCCTTAGTTAACCTAATTGTTGTCTGTCCGGACTAGTCCGGTTGGAAATCGGACTAGTCCGTTTCCAACGGACTTGATATATATATATAGATAACTAATAGTGATCCAAGGACAACAATTTTGCAAGTAGTCTTGGTGATTACGACCAGTAGGCAATCAACAATCGAACAATGGTCATAATCCACAAGATTTATTCATTAAGAATAGTTTTCTGAGTACAAAGGAGAGGAGGAGCATTTTTGACAATACGGAGGAACAATTTAAGTTGCAACCAGGTATGCAATGTTTCAAGCCACATTTCGAGAGTCAAGAATGTTTAGCTCATTTCTTAGTTCACAGAACCTTTTCTCATCTAATGGTTTGGTAAAAATATCTACAAGTTGTTTTTCAGTCCTAACATGTGAAATAGTTATGTCACCTTTTAATGAATGATCTCTAAGAAAGTGATGACGGATGTCTATGTGCTTAGTTCTTGAGTGCTCTACCGGGTTGTGTGCAATCTTTATAGCACTTTCATTATCGCATATAAGCGGGATATGACTTAGATTGTAGCCGTAGTCCCTAAGAGTTTGTTGCATCCAAAGCAGTTGCGCACAGCAACTACCGGCTGCAACATACTCTGCTTCCGCTGTGGAAAGAGCAATGGAGTTTTGCTTTTTAGATGACCAAGAAACTAGGGACATACCAAGAAATTGACAAGTCCCTGACGTGCTCTTTCTATCGACTTTGCATCCTGCATAGTCAGCGTCGGAGTACCCTATCAAGTTAAACTTGGATCCTTTGGGATACCAAATGCCCAAGTTGGGTGTGTGCACAAGATACCTTAGGATTCTTTTTACAGCAATTAAGTGACACTCTTTAGGTGCGGCTTGAAACCTTGACACATGCAAACACTAAGCATAATATCTGGTCTAGATGTACATAAGTATAGTAACGAGCCAATCATGGACCGATATACCTTTTGGTCCACATTTGGACCGTCTTCATTGAGGTCTAGATGTCCGTTGATGGCCATGGGTGTCTTGATGGGCTTGGCTTTGTCCATATTGAATTTCTTGAGAATGTCTTGTGTATATTTAGTTTAGCTTATAAATGTACCTTCTCTCAGTTGCTTCACTTGAAATCCCAAGAAGAACTTCAATTCACCCATCATTGACATCTCGAACCTGTCTTGCTTTATTTCTTGTCACTACTCCATGTTCATCTTGCTTATTCCGAAAGACCCATTTGGTTCCAACGATGTTCGCCCTTGGTCTTTCCACCAGCTCCCACACTTCATTTCTTTTGAAGTTGTTCAGCTCCTCTTGCATCGCAATCACCCAGTCTGGATCCCTTAAGGCTTCTTCTACCCTGTATGGCTCCAGAAAAGACACAAAAGAATAATGTTCACAAAAATTTGCAATTTGAGATCTAGTAGTTACTCCCTTAGCAATATCTCCAATGATATTGTTGACAGGATGGTCCCTTTGCACACACTGATGTACTCTAGGGTGTGGAATTTGTATAGTTGTTTGTTCTTCATTGTCTTCATGTGTCATGTCTCCCCCTAGATCATTGCTTCCATGATCATCTTGATTTTCTTGATCTTCCTCAACTTTATCTTGTGTAGCAGCTCCCCCTTGATCATTGCTTCCTTGTTGAAATTTATCTTGTGTCTCCTCTCGTAGTAGGATATCACCAAGTGTCATTTTCTTCAGCGCTTCACATGGAGCTTCCTCCTTATCTAGCATAGACTTATTGACTTGCTCCACTTGTGAGCCGTTAGTTTCATCGAACACTACGTCACGCGCTACTTCAACAAGGCCGGACACCTTGTTGAAGACACGATAGGCGTAGGCGTTCGATTCATATCCGAGCAAGAATCCTTCATCGGACTTCGAAGCAAACTTCGAGGCCCTTGGTTTCTTGTTCAGAATAAAACATTTGCAACCAAAAACTTTGAAATAGGAAACGTTAGGCTTTTTACCCATGAGAAGCTCATATGGAGTTTTCTTCAGAAGTCGATGAAGGTACAACCGATTTGTGGCATGACAAGCGGTGTTCACCGCTTCTGCCCAAAACCGGTCTGACGTCTTGTATTCATCCAACATTGTTCTCGCCATTTCGATCAATGTTCTGTTCTTCCTTTCGGCCACCCCATTCTGTTGAGGAGAATAGGGTGCTGAGAATTCATACTTTATACCTTCTTCATTGAGATATTCTTCAACTTGGGTGTTCTTGAATTCTGTCCCATTGCCACTTCTGATATTCTTTACGGTTGATGAGAATTCATTTTGAGCTCTTTTCAAGAAATTCTTGAGGATTCCTTGAGTTTCTGATTTATCATACAAGAAAAATACCCAGGTAAATCTTGAAAAATCATCAACAATTACTAAACCGTATTTGTTACCGCCGATGCTGATGTACGCAATTGGACCAAAGAGATCCATGTGGAGAAGTTCCAGCGGTTTAGCGGTGGTCATCACATTCTTGGCGGGGTGTGGTGCTCCAACCTGTTTTCCTGCTTGACATGCGCTGCACGGCCTGTCTTTTTCAAAAACCACATCCTTAAGACCACGGATGTGACCTCCTTTTAGAAGTTTCTGCAGATTTCTCATTCCAACATGGGCTAGCCGTCTATGCCACAGCCATCCCATGTTGGTCTTAGCAACCAAGCAAGCGTTGAGTTCGGCTTTATCTTTGTTGAAGTCAACAAGATAAAGCTTTCCCTTCAACAATCCCTTGAATGCAATCGAGCCATCGCTTCTTCTAAAGACGGTCACACCCTCATTAGTGAATAAACAGTTGTAACCTTTGTCGTATAGTTGAGATATTGATAAAAGATTATAATCTAGAGAGTCTACATGTAAAACATTAGATAGGGTGTGTTGAGAGGATATTTCAATGTTACCACTACCAAGGACCTTTCCTTGGCTGTTATCTCCAAAGTATATACCTTCACTTGGATCCTTGTTGCACTCGTATTCCACAAACATACTTCTCTCTTTGGTCATATGATTTGTGCATCCGCTATCTAGCACCCACTTAGATCCACCGGAGGAGTAAGCCTACAAAATAGAATTATTTCTGGGTTTTAGATACCCAAGCTTGCTTGGGTCCTCTCAGGTTAGTCACAAGAGTCTTGGGCACCCACACACAAGTTTTTAAGTTCTTGTGGCGTGGCCCTGTATATTTAGCAATGACTTTTCCATACTTGTTTTTCATGAGAACATAAGAAGCATCAAATGTATGGAATAGTGTTTGTAGCTCAGATTCATGGGATTTTTCTTTAACAAAAATGATTCTATTCTTAGCATGATTAGAAGTAGACATGTGTTTATTCCTGTCGAAGCCAAGTCCATCTTTGACATTGGAAGGTCTAGTGATCATATATGCACTTCTTGCATATTTGATCTTCTCCTTATCAAAGATGCTGTTTTGAGAAGAATGCATGTCATGTGGGGTTAAAGCATTAGAAATTACATTCTTCTTACTAGAGCAAGTGCAGGTTCTTACTGTTGTCGAGCGCATATCTTTGGAGGAAGAGCTCTTGGAGGAAGAGGAGTCACTTTGTTTGAGCGACTCAACTTGCACCTCAAGGATTTTGTTAACTTTTGACAAGTTAGCAAGTTCTTCCTTGCTTGCAATGTGCGAGTCCTCTAACTTTGAGTAAGTTTCCTTACTCAAGGTTAGCTCTAACTCAAGTGACTCATTCTTCTCTCTTTCAAGCTCAAGAAGCTTTTCAACTTCTTGATATCTCTTCCTCTCACGGATGAGCATATCTTCTTGTCGGTTGATAAGTTCTTCCTTTTCAAAGATTTCGTTCGACAACTTTTCCATTTTCTTTAAAGCAATTTTACTTAGCCCTCTAAAT
This sequence comes from Neostapfia colusana, assembly GCA_030760725.1. NCBI lineage: Eukaryota > Viridiplantae > Streptophyta > Magnoliopsida > Poales > Poaceae > Neostapfia > Neostapfia colusana. The sequence goes on from JASWHV010000013.1 coordinate 78,414,937, forward strand.
AATTCTTCATTATCACTAGAGCTATCAAAGTCATCAATGGAGGAATTTAGTATAGGAGGAGTAAGTCTAACCTTTTTTTTGCCTTCCTTAGCCATAAGACAAGTGTGGATGTTCATGTCCCGTCCTCCCATGTTCAGAAAGAGTGTGGCTCTCATAGTTGGTTTCTTGACTGCGATAGTGGCCATCTCTTCTTCTTCATCGGAGGAGGACTCGTCGTTTGAGTCCCACTCCTTCCCAATGTGAGCTTGATGGGCTTGTCTTCTTTTTCTAAAATTTTTCTTCTCTTGAGATCTTGTTTCCTTCTTCTTTTTGTTTTCCTCATAAGTACAGTCCACCATGAAGTGACCATACTCTCCGCAGTTGTAGCAAGTGCGTCGAGCCTTGGATTTTCCTTTATCCTTGCTTTTGCCTTCATGTGAATTGTTGTCGGGTCTTCTCTTCATCATGCGTTTGAACTTTTTGATGAAGAGTACCATTTCTTCGTCATCAAGATCGGTGCTTTCGTCGCTTGTATCTCCATCGTCTTGGTCTTCACGAGTTTCTTTGAGTTTGGGTCTGCACGTTGCTTTGAGGGCAACTTCTTTATTTTTAGAAGAGGTGAGCTCGGCTAAGTCTTTGACGTATTGAGCCTCTTTCTCCATCATTTCATGATTTATGATCTTTCCCAATAACTCATCGGGAGTCATTTTGTGAAACTCGGGGCTTTCTCTAATCATTGAGCAAAGTGTGACGTTTCTTGGCATGAAGGTTCTAATCATTCTTTTGACCACTTCGTGATCTGTCCATTTCTTACTTCCATAAGCACGAATTCTGTTGATGAGTGCTTTCATCCGGTTGTACATGTCTTGAGGTGATTCGCCTTCTTCAATAGCAAATCTTCCCAACTCTCCTTCAAGCATTTCGATTTTGGCTTCACGAACTGACCTATTTCCTTCGTGAGCTGTCTTGAGGGTATCCCAGATTTCTTTTGCACTTTCTAACCCATTGATCTTGGTGAATTCCTCTCTGCTTAGTGATGATGTGATCACGGCGACGGCTTGTGCGTTTCTGTGAATCTCCTGTTCTTGTTCTGGGGTGAGTTCATCATCCGTGTCCGGAATATCGATGCCTGTGCAAACAATGTGCCACAGACTAGGGTTCAGGGATATCAGATGCATCTTCATGTTGTACTTCCACCTGGTGTAGTCACTTCCATCAAACTGTGGAGGCCTTCCCATAGAAATAGAGAGATAATGATTATTTGAATTGAGTCGGTTGTAGTTGTAAGGATACCGGGAGTAGTCGTGATGACCACTCCCCATCGTCTTTTCTTCCTCTTTTCCTTTTTGTGCCAGCAGTTTCTTTCTCAGGAGTGCTTTTAGCTGCCTCACTTCTTCATCGTCATGTGGGCTTTCTTTCAGCACATCGAAGGCTTTGGCTTCTTGCTCCTCATCGTTGTTGCTCGTCTTCGGGATATCGTTGTTCTTCTCAGAGGCCATTGATCTCTCCGAGATGTGAGTCTCGTTGATGGAGAACTTGGCTCTGATACCAATTGAATGTGGCCTAGAGGGGGGTGAATAGGCCTTTAAAGAATTCCTGCACACTTAATAAAGTTGTCAGAAACTAGACTGACCGGACTAGTCCGGTTGTGTGGGCGGACTAGTCCGGTGTGCTGAATTATTTGAGTTGATTAAGTGTGTCTCACAAATTTTATCTTATAGCAGCGGAATAAGAACAACAGTTTTTATAACTTAAATTTATTGTATGGATGCACGTGCAAACTTGTAAGGAATTCAAACGATGACTAGCAAACTAGTGATCTAATGTGTCAAGATGTAAAACAAATGAGAGACAAAAGACACGAATTTTTACCGAGGTTCGATCTCACCAAGAGATCTACGTCCTCGTTGAGGAAGCTCACACAGAGCCGGGTTCCCAACCCTTTCCCTCTTCAAGTCACCACACAGGCCGACTTGACTTCACTATCAAGTGTAATTACCGTTTTTATGGGGCAACCTCACACGTTGAGGGCTCCCACAAGAATTACAATGAGAAGTTGATCAAATGCACTCAAAAAGATTACAATGCAGAATATGAGTGTAGAGAGATCAAACCCCAAGAGCTCACAACGAAGGAACGACGATCTCCCAATCCCAAATCCAAGTATTTTATTGATCTTCACCTTTTTGCACCTTAGATGTGTGGGGAGACGTGTTTTTGGGCTCTTGGGACAGGTGGCGGCGCTAGGGTTTCAGTTTTTGACGGTATGAGTCGTGTCTTCTTAGGGAAAAGACGAAGGACCTCTTTTTATAGGCTTTCCCAAAAAGTTACCGTTGTTAAACCTACTACCGGACTAGTCCGGTATATGATCAGACTTGTCCGGCCTAGTTCTAGTGGGTTAACCGGACTAGTCCGGTCCACAAACCGGACTTGTCCGGTGCTATGTGAGATGGGTTTTCAGAAACTTTAGCGGACTAGTCCTGTTGCTTGGATGGACTAGTCCGTAGTCCTCTAAAGAGGACAACAGAGACATGACCGGACTAGTCCGGTCTAAAACCGGACTTGTCCGGTTGCATTCCAGTGAGCTGACCGGACTAGTCCGTTTCACAAGGCGGACTAGTCCGGTGCACTATGTTTGCGTCTTTCAGAAAGTTAAACGGACTAGTCCGGTCCATGAACGGACTTGTCCGATTTTCAGTGGATTTTAGTTGATTTTTAAACCCCTTACCCTTACGCAAAGTCATGAGCTCTTAGGATGTGTCTCTCTCACACATAACCTATACATTTTTATCTACTTTGCTTCTCTAAATTCCACTAACTTCTTCTTTTTTGGGCACCACTCTATTTTTCACCTTTTTGTGTGTGTGCCGAGCCAGTTCACTTTGTTTATCCTGCAATCATCTTAATAGTTTCATTAGGATCTCATATGTTCGTCATCAATTAGCCAAAACCCACAAGGGATATCCTAGATGCACCTACACTTAGCTCAATAGAACGGCCAGCAGATCGCGATTCCTGCGTGGCAGCCGCTACAGGCGACCCTATCATAGGAGCCCGCAGCCACAGGTGCCTCCGGTATAGGTAATAAACTCTTTAATATTGTATTATTCATTTAACATAGGGAGAGAGGGAGATATAGAGAGAGATAGAGTGGTACAGAAGGGAGAGAGAGAGTGCGAGGGTGAGAGTGAGATGGAGAGACGGAGCGTTACAATAGAGGTACAGAGAGAGTGCGAGATAGAGGGTGAGAGTGAAAGTGACAGAAAAAAAGGAGATGGATGGTATAGATATAGAGGAACAGAGTGAGAGAGAAGATGAAAAGTAGAGCGAGACGAAGAGAGTGAGAAAAAAGAGAAAGATATGGATATCTGAATCCAAAATATGTCTAACTACTCATGTGCTTTGCAGGGTTCGGTGACGGAGGCTTCGACTCCATCGCCACAGCTACCGGTTCCGGGAGGGACGCGCGGAGACGGTTTATTCGGCTTCGGAGGTAGTCGAGGGGATAGTGTGTAGCCCTATGACTATATATTTTCTATATTGTCTGTTTCTTCGGCTCCAGAGACTATTTAGCTGTTATGACTATATATTTTATCTATATTGTCTGTTCTGTGAGCTGGCCATCGAGTCAGATTAGTCAGTTTCTGTTTAAAAAAATTACAAACATAACTTACGACGGCCACTGCCCAGAAGCCATCGTAAGTTAGCCTCTGCTACTTACGACGGTATCTGGAACCATCGTGAGTTAGCGAGGCTAAAACTTACGACGGCACTGAGCAGGCCGTCGTAAGTACAGTGGCTTGGGCCACCACGTGACCTAGGTTGTTATTTACGACGGATGCGCGACGCCGTCGTAAGTTAGCTTATTTTTGACAATATAAGTACTCCGGCTCATCACCGTCGTGAATAACGGAATACCATCATAAGTTAGCTACTTACGACGGTTTTTGACTTACTTACGACCGTTACGGCCGTTGTAAGTCAGTTGTATCCCTGTAGTGCTTCTAAACGCTAAAATTCTTTTGGTTCAATCTGACTGGGGGAGAATATCAATGTTTACACAACTATTTCAAACAAACAGGTATTGATCACCGTGTCTCTTGCCCTCACATACACCAACAAAATTGTGTCATTGAGAGAAAACACCGTCATATAGTTGACACTGGACTCACCCTTCTCGCTCAGTCACATATGCCATTGCGTTTTTTTGGATGAAGCCTTCAACACTGCTTGTTATTTGATTAACAAAATTCCTAGTAAAACGATTGATCAAAACACTCCTTTGCACAAACATCTAGGGATCAACCCTGACTACTCCATACTTATGTTTTTGGGTGCGCATGATGGCCCAATCTCAGAGCATATAACTCAAACAAACTTAGTTTCAGAACTAAGCAATGCACCTTCTTGGGTTGTAGCTCAACTCATAAAGGATACAAGTGTTCTGATCACAAGACAGGGAGAATTTATATATCACGTGTCTTTGATGAAACATTATTTCCTTTTGCCACTCAGCCACTCACCACAACATCGGCTCCAAAATCATCTCACCATCCTGCTATTCTACCTATACTAGCCAAAAATTACATCTATACAGAAAAATCTCTCATTGATCCTGAAATATTGTAGTTGAACCAGTAATGGAACGAAGTCACATGAGTGACAGTGAACCTCTCCCTGATGCTAACAATGGCCATTCCAGTGATGCTTTGTCCTCTGCAGATAATCATGCAGGGAACACTGACAGTGAAAGTGCAGACAACCTTATGTCTGTCAGTCAGCATGACAATGAGGCAGCAAATCAGGGTCAAGTGTATGATGCACCTCAACAGCATCCAATGAGAACAATACTTAGAGATAACACTGTTCAATCCAAGGAATTCACAGATGGGACAATAAGGTATTCAGACAAGAGACGTTGCTTCTCTGCATTCTCTGAAAATTTTCAGGCAAGAGCTGGCTTATCTGCATCCACTGAAGAATTTCGGACAAAAGGTCTATCTGCAAGTTCAGACTCAGCAGTTTTAGAGCCACTGAGTTCGCAAGAAGCCATGAAAAGCCCAGAATGGAAGAATGTCATGGACACTGAGTTCTCAGCTCTAGCGAAGAATGAAACTTGGGACTTAGTGCCACCAAGAAAGGGTATCAACCTCATAGATAGCAGATGGGTGTACAAAGTTAAAGGAAAAGCAGATGGATCAGTGGAGAGATATAAAGTAAGGTTAGTGGCAAAGGGGTTCAAGCAAAGACATGGTATTGATTACTTAGACACTTACTGTCCTGTGATCAAACCTTCCACCATCAGAATAGTCCTCTCTCTTGCTGTTTCACAATGGTGGATATGGGATAGATTGACATCCAAAATGCATTCTTGCATGGAGTCCTTCAAGAAGAAGTTTTTATTAGACAACCCCCAGGCTATGAAGATGCAATCAAGCGATCAGATTATATTTGTCGACTGAAGAAAGCATTTTATGGGCTCAAACATGCCTCATATGCTTGGCATTCTGGACTTACCAGCAAGCTTCAAGACATGGGGTTCAATCCATGAAAAGCTGATGCCTCTCTGCTTATTTTCAAACAAGGAGATACAACCATCTATATGTTGATTTATGTTGATGATATAATCATTGTCAGTTCTTCACCAAGTGCTACCAAGAAACTAGTTCAGCAACTCATGCTAGAGTTTGCAGTAAAGGACTTAGGTCCACTAGAGTATTTCTTGGGCATCAAAGTCAAACAAGAAGCTGATGGAATTTTGTTGTAACAGAAGATGTATGCTCTTGATCTGTTAAAGAAAGCTAATATGCAACACTGTAAGGCAATCTCTACACCTATGTCATCTTGTCAAAAATTGCTCAAAGATGAAGGCACTGCTCTGACAGAGGAAGAACAGTTCAAATACAGAAGCTTAGTAGGAGGCTTGCAATATCTGATTATGACAAGACCTGACCTGGCTTTTGCAGTGAATAGAGTGTGTAAATTTGTTCAAGCCCCTACTGATATTCACTTCTCTGCGGTCAAGAGAATTCTCAGATTTATCAAAGGAACTATTCACCATGGACTGAAAATTCAGAGGTCTGCTACAACTAAATTAAGTGCTTTTTCAGATGCCGATTGGCAGGGTGCCCGAACGATCGCAGATCAACCAGTGGCCACGCTGTATTCCTCGGATCGAACCTAGTGTCTTGGAGTTCTTGCAAACAAGCAACTGTCTCTAGATCGAGCACGGAGGCCGAGTACAAGGCAATTACAAATGTGACAGCATAGCTGATTTGGGTTCAGTAAGAACTCGGTGTGTTTCAGAGTCGGCCACCTCTGCTCTGGTGCGACAACTTAGGTGTGACCTACCTTACAGCCAATCCGATGTTTCACGGAAGAACAAAACACATCGAAGTCGTTTTTCATTTTGTTCGTGAGCAAGCTGCACGCAAGACGATGGAGATATGTTTCATCTCTAGCAAAGATCAGCTCGCTGATATACTGACCAAGCCACGTCAAGGGCTCTCTTTATCACGAACAGCTACAATCTCAACATAAGAAAAATATGTTGTGATTGAGGGGGACTGTCAGAAATACAAAGGACTCGGTCATGCAGTTGGACGTGATCAAGAACGACGTGTGCATAACGTGTGTAGTCAGTTAGTGAGCGCGTGGTGTTGACCTTGTAAACCGGATCACGATCGCACATGTTCGGCAGTACGTTGTACTCAATCCTATATATAAAAATAAGTAATCTCTGATGAGATCTTGCGCTTGCCAATACCCTCTCGGCTATACTTTTACAAACATCAGGTTCAAATAGGGAGAAGCTGTGGATGAGTTGGCCATAAGAATAAGTGGTATTGTGAGTAATCTCCGGATTCTCGAAGAAACGATTGAAGAAGTGAGGATCGTGAAGAAGTTTCTGCGTGTAGTACCTGAATGGTTCATGCAGTTTGCCCTCTCCATTGAGACTTTGTTAGATTTAAACAACTTGACAGTGGAAGAATTGGTTGGACATCTCCGAGCAACCGAAGATCGCTTAAGTGCAAGTATTGATTCTGGTGACAAGTCAGGAAAACTGCTGGTAGGCGAGGAAGGAAGAATGGATGGCTAAGTACAAGCATCGGCTTGCACCAAAATCACATCCAGAGAGCAGCAAGACTGGTACTTCTTCTAGGTCCAAAAACAAGGGTGGTGCACAGCCTGGGCACCGTGACACTGCTGGAAAGTTCACTTCAGAGGGCACTCCTAGGAGGAAAGGCAAGTGCCATAATTGTGAAGTTTGGGGACACTTGGCAAAGGAGTGTAGAAGACCTCGAAAGGATCATAAGGAAGAAGTACATTTGGCTCGAACCGAGCCAGATCAACCTGCCTTTATTGTTAGCTTCCTCAGAAACCGGGGTGTTGGAGGAGCAACATAAGGTTTCATTGTGTGGAGACACTGAAACTAACTGGTACCTAGATTCAGGAGCCAGTAATCATATGATACGTATGAGGGAGGCTCTGAATTCTCTTGATAATTCAGTCAAAGGGGATGTGAATTTTGGGAATGGTTCTTCAGTTGAAATAAGTGGGCCTGGTTCAGTAATCTTCAGAGGGCGTCATCAAGAACATAAGATACTCTCTTATGTTTTCTACATTCCAAAGGTGAAGACAAATATTTTTAGTCTTCGACAACTTTCTGAAGTAGGTTGCAGGATAGTACTAGATGATAATCATTTGTCTATATTTGGGTGTGATGGCTCATTTATTATCAGAGCTTTCTGCAATTCTAACAGACTTTACATATCTAAATTGACAGTGATCAAACCAGAGTCCTTGTTCGCTAAGTCTGATGATAAGGCATGGATGTGGCATTGCCAGATACGGTCATATGAATTTCAGGTCCTTGAGAGATTTAGGGAAGAAAAACATGGTGTATGGTCTTCCAATCATTGAAAAAGTTGAGCAAGTCTGTGATGGTTGCATGTTTGGTAAGCATCACAGAAAGCCTTTTCCACATGCCACTGAGTACAGAGCAGAAAATAAACTAGATCTCTTCCATGGAGACTTTTGTGGCCATATAAATCCTCCTACACCTGGAGGTAAGAGATACTTTCTGCTTATTGTGGATGCTTTTAGTAGGTATATGTGTATTGATTTGCTGACTGAGAAAAGTGAGCCTCTGCACTATTTTAAGCTCATCAAGACTCAAGCAGAAAATGAGCAAGGAGGCAAACTCAAAGGACTCAGAACTGACAGGGGAGTGGAGTTCAACTCAAATCATTTCTCTGCATATCTTCGAGATTTTGGGATCAAACACTTCACCGCTGCTCCTTACACACCACAACAGAATGGTGCGGTCGAGAGAAGGAATAAAAAATGTTGAAATGGCCAGATGCATGATGAAAGGAATTAGAGTCCCTGGTGGATTTTGGGGTGAGCCAGTGAAGACAGCAGTTCATATTCTGAATCGAGCTCCAACGAAGAATCTTCTGGGAAAAACTCCTTATGAGGCTTGGACACAAAGAAAACCTTCAGTGAAGCACTTCAGGACCTTTGGATGCATAGCTTATGTCAGAAATGCTAAGCCTCGAATGACAAAGCTGTCAGACAGATCCATTCAAGGGGTATTCTTTGGATATGAACCATACTCAAAGGCTTACAAGGTGTACGATCCAGTGAATCACAAGGTGTTGGTATTTAGAGATGTCAGTTTTCATGAATGCAAACCTTGGAGGTGGGATGAAGAATCCAGAGAAGATGATAATGCTTCTATATTCAGTGTCCAGTGGTTCAAAACTACTGAAACACCAAAGTCTGATACTATGCCTGCACAAGAGGCTATCTCTCCAGAATACCACAAAATGAAGGGCCATTGAGTGAGATCAAATACCAAACAGGACGGGAAGCTAATACTGAGAGGGTGCCTCAGAGATTCAGGATGATGACTGATGTGTTGGATGCCTCTGATCCTACTGAAGATTTTCAATATTCTGGTCTCTGTTTGTTGTCTGCTCAAGACCCATATAATATCGAGCAATCTCTTCAAGATAACAATTGGAGGAAAGCCATGTTGGTAGAGTTGACAGCCATCAAAGAAAACAAGACATGGACTCAAGGTCTTACCACCAGGAACTAAGGCTATAGGTCCTAAGTGGATATTTAAGGTAAAAAGAGATCCATCTGGAAACATAGGGAAATACAAGGCAAGGTTGGTGGTCAAAGAATATGCCTAGAGACAGGGAGTAGATTATGAAGAAGTATTTGCCCCTGTGGCTCGAATGGAGACTGTTAGGGTGCTGCTGGCTTTGGCTGCAAATGAACATTGATCTGTCCATCATATAGATGTGAAATCTGCATTTTTAAATGGAGAACTACAAGAAAGAGTTTATGTACTACAACCTTCGGGGTTTTCCGATGAAAGTCACCAGAAAAGATGTTGAAACTCAGAAAGGCACTTTATGGACTCGAGCAGGCTCCAAGAGCTTGGAATGATCGACTTGACAGAAAACTCACAAGTTTTGGCTTCAGAAAGACCAATGCAGAGCATGCTCTGTACAGAAAAGGTAAAAGTTCAGACTTGCTATTGGTTGGAGTATATGTAGATGATTTGATCATTTGTGATCCAAATGAAGACAAGATCAATGAGTTCAAAGAAGAAATGAAGAAAAGTTTCTTGATGAGTGACCTCGGGAAACTAAGCTACTATTTAGGGATAGAAGTCAAACGGAGAAAGGGAGATTTTTCTCTGTCAGAGTGCCTATGCTCTAAAAATACTTTCTGCTGCAGGGATGACAGACTGCAATTCCCGTGACACCCCTATGGAACAAAGATTCTGTCTTTGCAAGTCTGATGGAAGCATCATTGGCTGTCTTAGATACCTGGTAAACACTAGACCTGACATTGCATTTTCAGTTGGTTCGGTCAGTCGTTTTATGGAAGCTCCATCTGAACTACACTGGAAAGAAGTGAAGATGATACTATGGTATGTGGCAGGAACCTCTGATTACGGCTGCAGATACGTGCAAGGGAGTTCTATGAATATCATTGGATACAGCGACAGTGATCTAGCAGGAGATGTAATAGACAGGAAAAGCACAACTAGAGTGGCTTACTTCCTCAGAAATAATCTGATAACATAGAATTCTCGAAAGCAGCGTGTTGTGGCATTATCCTCTTGTGAAGTTGAATACATAGCTGCTGCTACTGTTGTGTGTCAAGGTGTGTGGTGTTATATTTGGTATAAAATACCAGAGACACACACATAATAAAGATCAAGGTGAGAAGAGTTAAATCAGACCTGGACGTTTTTGGCCAAGAATCAGTCAGGGTAAAAGTCAGAGTCAGTTTAGTCACGTTAGGAAAGTTTTGATATTAAACAGAGTCGGTTATGATAAATATAGAAGGAGTCGGTTTATACTAAAGTCAGATTATGTTAAAAATAGAAAGAGTCTGTTTAAGTTAGAGTCCTAAAAAAGTAGAGTCCGAGTGTGTATCAAAGAGGGCCAGCCCTGGCACCTATATAATGTAACGTAATCAGCAGGAATAAAGATAGAGAATTTTTGTGTGAAACTCTTATCTCCGTGCCCTCGCTATTGGCGTGCGCTGCGCTGTATCACGGCGCCGACGGCAAGGTGTCCGGCTCGACGAGAGAAAATTCATACCTACTACCTCCGATCCTGCAAGAAGGTGGCCGGTAACAACTTGGTATCAGCTTCCAGGGCAGATCCGATGGGCGACAAACAAGACAAACGATTCGACGTCATCCAAGATCAAATCGGCAAACTATTTTCGGCACTTAATGATCTCACCACGAAGATGAAACAGCTGGATACTCTGTCATCAATTCGATCAGATCTTCATGATGTTAAGCAGGAATTAGCAGCCCACAATCTTGCTATTTCTCGCTTAGAAAACAGTAGTACTTGAAAGATTGCAGAACGGACAAAAGCTGACAAGAACAAAGCTTCGGGTGCAAATACAGAAGAAGAAAAAGAGCCTAAAATTACAGACCCTCTGCAACAGCCTGACAAACCACGTGGCAATAACAACGGTGACCCAGATGATGATCATGATCCTGGTCACAACGGGCCCAACGGGCGTGGGGGTCGAGATGCACATCGTGAGCGAAATAATGAAGAACATGGACTGGGACGCCGTTTTCCGCAGCAACTTCATCGCATCCGATTCCCTGTCTACGACGGCACCACTGACCCGCTTCCCTGGCTCAACAAATGCCAGCAATTTTTCAGAGGCCAGGAAATACAAGAGGAAGACAAAGTATGGTACGTAACACTACACATGGAAGGTGCTGCCGATCTCTGGTACTATCGGTTTTTTCGTGATCACGGAGAACCATCGTGGCCCTAATTCGTGTCCCGCGTCAATCAGCGATTCGGACCGCCGCTTCGATCTAATTTTGTGGGCGAGCTAGCTAAACTAAGTCAGACAGGATCAGTAGAAGATTACCAGAAACAGTTCCTCTTATTATTACGCCGCTGTGACGCAATGTCGGATGCTTATGCTACAAATCTATTTACATCAGGCCTGAAGCAGCCTTTACGTACTGACGTCGAGTTACTACATCCTACATCACTAGAGGACGCCATGAGCTTGGCACATGCATATGAACGTCGGAGTTCTCTTAGTACTGAAACCAGGCCTCGCCAATATCATCCACAATATATCAGAAAAGACAAAACAGAAAATCAAGCAAGTGCTGGAGTGCCACGTCGAGCATTCAAAATATTAAGCAAAGATGAGTTAGCAGAGCCTCGGGGCAAAGGACTTTGTTACAATTGTGATGAGAAATTTTCCATGGAACACAAGAGGTCATGTCCAAGACTATTTCAGTTAGCTCTTTCAGGTCCTGATGATGATGTCATATATGAGGTAACAGAAGAGGATTCACCCCCTGAGATATCTCTCTTTGTAGTCACAGGTATACGCTGCCACAACTCCATGTGCATTCCAGTTGTCATCAAGGGAAAGCAATTTACTGCACTCATCGACTCCGGATCTTCACACAATTTCATATCAGTTGATGCGGTTAAACTGGCTGGTCTAAACCCTATTAAACACCAGGGGTTACAAGTAGCTGTGGCAAACGGAGATAAAGTCAACAGCAATGGGATTTGCAGCCGAGTGACCTTATCAGTATGGCACAATATTCTGCATGGATCTGCTAGCAATCATTTTGGGAGACCACGACATTGTCTTAGTAGTACATTGGCTTAAGACGTTGGGGCCCATCTTATGGGATTTTGATGATATGAAAATGTCCTTCTGGCATCATAATCAGCAAATAACCTGGGAAGGATTAAAAGACAAATACAACAATAATCACAAGCTATAGGTTTGCTCAACTCAGAATGTCATGGATGTTCTGTTAAGTGAATTTGCTGACCTCTTCAGAACACCACAGGGCCTTCCACCAGCTCGTAACTGTGATCATCATATCCATCTGAAGCCAGGCACCTCTCCAGTGGTTGTGTGACCTTACAGATACCCTCCTACACAAAAGAATGAGTTAGAACGTCAATGTGTTGGTTACTTTCTCAAGGCCTTATACGACCAAGCACATCAGCTTACTCTTCACCGGTTTTACTCGTCAAGAAACAAGATGGCACATGGAGTTTTTGTATTGACTACAGGGCACTTAATGACAAGACAATCAAGGATAAGTTCCCTATCCCGGTTGTAGAAGAGTTGTTGGATGAGTTAAAAGGCAGTTGTTTCTTCACCAAGTTGGACCTACGATCTGGATATTATCAGGTACGGATGTTTGAAGGTGATATCCATAAAACAACTTTTCGCACTCATGAAGGGTTATTTGAATTTTTGGTTATGCCATTCGGACTTACAAACGCTCCAGCAACTTTCCAACCCTCATGAATTCGGTACTGCAACTATTTCGTAAATTTGTCCTTGTGTTTTTCGATGATATATTGATTTACAGCAAGACCTGGTCTGATCATGTGCGCCATGTCAGAATGATTTTCTCACTGCTAAGACAGAACCACCTTTTTCTAAAGAAAACAAAGTGTATATTTGGGGAAAGATCAGTTTCTTATTTAGGTCATGTTATATCAGACCAAGGTGTTGCTATGGATAATTCTAAAATACAGGCAGTGCTGGACTGGCCTCAGCCAAAAACAATAAGATCTTTGCGTGGATTCTTGGGCCTCGCTAAATATTATCGCAGATTCATTAAGGATTTTGGCCATATTGCAGCCCCATTGACAAAATTGCTTTCAAAAGACGGTTTCAGTTGGAACAGGGAAGCTTCAGCAGCATTCACAGCCCTAAAACAAGCTCTGACTTCAGCACCACTGCTAAAATTGCCAGATTTCTCCATACAGTTCATTGTGGAGTGTGATGCGTCTGGAACAGGGTTTGGTGCTGTCTTATACCAGAATGAGGGACCAATTGCTTTCTATAGCAGACCTATCCTAAGCCATCATGCAAAGCTTGCTGCCTATGAAAGAGAATTAATTGGTCTAGTATATGCAGTACGACATTGGAGACCGTACTTATGGGGCAGAAATTTTGTAATCAGAACAGATCACTTTAGCCTGAAATATCTCCTGGACCAAAGATTGTCCACTATTCCTCAACACCAATGGGTTAGAAAATTATTTGGTTATGACTTCTCAGTTGAGTTTAGGCCAGGGAAGCTTAACAAGGTGGCTGACGCCTTGTCACGAAGAGAACAGAAAACAGTTCAAATATCTTTAATTTCAGGGCCAAGTTTTGAGCTTCTGGATAATATCAGAAGGAAAACAGCAAATGATCCAGGACCGATCGAGCTATCAAGGAAAATAATAGAAGGAAAGATGGGACCAGGTTGGACAGTCACTGATGATCTAATCTTGAAGAAAAAAAAAGTTTATTTGACTCCTGCATCTGCATATATTACAGAGATTTTGCTATCAGCACATGAACCCCAGCATGAAGGTGTTGAGAAAACACTTCATAGAATCAAAAGAGACTTCACATGGCAGGGTGTTAAGCGGGCAGTCCAGGACTATGTGCGTTCTTGTATTATTTGTCAACAAAACAAAACATCAACGCAATCTCCGGCCGGTCTCCTACAGCCTTTGCCAATTCCAGAACATGTCTGGCATGATATCTCAATGGACTTTATTGAAGCTTTACCTAAAGTTCATGGGAAATCAGTCATACTAACAGTAGTAGACCGATTCTCTAAATACGCACATTTTATTCCACTTGCTCACCCATATACTGCAAAAACAGTGGCAAAAGTATTCTTCGCAGAAATTGTAAGACTCCATGGATTTCCTACTTCTATCATATCAGATCGTGATGATGTTTTTACAAGCAAGTTCTGGACAAAATTACTTAGGATGGCAGGCGTGAAACTATCATATAGCATCGCATTCCACCCCCAAACAGACGGCCAGTCAGAGGTGGTAAACAATTATAGCAATGTACCTTAGATGCATGACGGGAGACAAACTGAGACAGTGGGTACAATGGCTACCATGGGCTGAATTTTGTTACAATACTTCATATCACAATGCTCTACAAACTACCCCTTTTCATGTCGTCTATGGATGTGACCCCCCAACACTGCGTTCGCATGATCAAAGATCCACAAACATCCCTGCTGTAGAGCAGCTCATAGAAGACAGAGATGAATTCCTGAAACATGTCAAGGAAAGACTTTTGCAGGCTCAGCAATGTGGCAAATATTACTATGATAGTAAACATAGAAATTTGGAGTTTGAAGTGGGGCAATGGGTCTGGCTCAGGCTACAACAAAGGGATGCGTCTTCTTTAGTAAAAGGACCAAAAGGGAAGTTGGCAGCCAGGTATTTTGGACCTTATAAAATCATTGAAAGAATTGGACAGGTGGCATATAAACTTGAATTACCAGAGAAGTCCAAACTCCACCCTGTTTTCCACGTTGGTTTACTGAAAGCATTTGTTGGAACACCTCCAACAGAACCTCCTCCATTATCAATTTTCCATGATGGCCGAATTATCCCCACACCATCTAACGTCATCAAGTCCAGACTCAACAGGGGATTATTGCAAACTCTAGTTCAGTGGGATGGAAGACCTTCATCTGAAGCTTCGTGGGAAAATGTAACTGAATTTAAAGAGAAGTATCCATCATTTAAGCTCGAGGACGAGCTTTTTCCTGGGGGGGAGAGATGTTATGTTTGGTATAAAATACTAGAGACGCACACGTAATAAAGATCAAGGTGTGAAGAGTTAAATCAGACCTGGACGTTTTTGGCCAAGAATCAGTCAGGGTAAAAGTCAGAGTCGGTTTAGTCACGTTAGGAAAGTTTTGATATTGAACAGAGTCGGTTATGATAAATATAGCAGGAGTCGGTTTATACTAAAGTCAGATTGTGTTAAAAATAGAAAGAGTCTGTTTATGTTAGAGTCCTAAAAAAGTAGAGTCCGAGTGTGTATCAAAGAGGGCCAGCCCTGGCACCTAATATAATGTAACGTAACCAGCAGGAATAAAGATAGAGAACTTTTGTGTGAAACGCTTATCTCCGTGCCCTCACTGTTGGCATGCGCTGCGCTATATCACGGCGCCGACAGCGAGGTGTCCGGCTCGACAAGAGAAAATTTATCCCTACTACCTCCGATCCTGCAAGAAGGTGGTCGGTAACATGTGGCTTGGCAAACTGGTGGGCGAAATTCTGGAGGAAGAACCACTGAAATTCAAACTACTGGTAGATAATAAAGCAGCTATAGAATTAAGCAAGAATCCCATGTATCATGATCGGGTGAGACATATTGATACAAGGTTCCACTACATATGTGAATGTGTTGAAGAGAACAAGGTAGAACTTGATCATGTGAGAACTGATCTTCAATTAGAACTACAAGAATCTCGCAAATTTACGATGGATGTTGTTATTTACGACGGCTAATACTACATCCGTCGTAAATAATGTAATTACGACGGCCAGGTTCGGCGGTCGTAAGTAAAATCTTGTTTACGACGGCCTAACCTCGTAAGTAAAATCTTGTTTACGACGGTCTAACCTGGATCGTCGTAAATAGCACCTTATTTATGATGGCCCTGGCCTGGCCGTCATAAATAGGGTGTATATACCCGCGGGTCCGAGATCGGCGCGGGCACTCACAACCGCGCCGACCCCGAGCCCACCGCCGCCGCCCCCGCCCGCCGCCTCGGCCCCCGCCACCTCCCCAGCCCCGGCCCCCGTCGCCGCCCCAGCCCGCCGCCCCGGCGCCTCCCTCGCCCTCAGCCGCCCTCCCCGACCCCGGCGCTCCTCCCCGACCCCGATCCAGACCCCGGTGGTCCCGGCGCCCTCCCCCGACCCCGGCGGCCCCCGACGCTCCTCCCGGACCCCGGTGTCCCGCTGCGCTGCCCCCCGGCCCCGAGCTCCCGCGGCATCGAGCATGTCGCATCCGTCGAGAAAGTTAGTGTCTTTAATTTTGGTGATAATTAGATTTAGTTTAGTTAATTTAGTTATTAGTTTTTATTGTTTAATTTATGTAAATTGTTTGTATTAGTTTTAGATTGAATTTAGTATACTTGTAAATTGTTTAGTTTATGAATTTTGTTTAATTTAGTTGTAAATTGTTTGTATTAGTTTTAGATTGAGTTTAGTTTAATTGTAAACTGTTTAGTTTATGAATTTTTTAATTTAGTTGTAATTTGTTCGTATTAGTTTTAGATTTAATTTAGTTTAGTTGTAAAAAGTTTAGTTTATGAATTTTGTTTAATTAACTTGTAATTTATTTAGTTTTAGATTGAATTTAGCTTCTCTCCCGCCCACCCACGCCTCCGCCGCCACAGCCGCCCCCGTCGTGGCTCCGCCCGGCCGCCCTTGGCCTCCTCCACGCCGCCCGGCCACCCCCGGCCTCCTCCACGCTGCCCCCCGCACCCCACGCCTCTACCGCCCCGCGTCGCCACCCGGCCGCCCCAGCCTCCTCCATGCCCCGGCCAGCCCAGCCTCTCTAGGTTTAGGCTACGCACGCCCTGCCGCCGCCCCGCCGCCAGCCCTCCGCTGACCTGTAAAATCCCCAAAAGTGGTAGCAAGAAAATTCTGCTCATATACACTTATGAAAAATGAGGGGAATTAAAACTTTGAATTATAAGGAGCTGAGTTCAAAGTGAGGGTTTAGACTTCCCAAAACTTCCAAACATGGAGATCTAAATTCATAACTTGGATCTTCATAGTCCAAATATTCATCCTTCCAAATTTCAGCTCATTTGGAGGAGTTTCAATATTTGTTTGGGATTAAAAGAGGAAGCCCTCTAGTCTGAATTTCAAATTCAGTTTCAAAATCCAATTCCCTCAATTTGCAAATTTGGTTCCACAAGTGTATTCCTCACATTTGAATTAGCATCCATGCCAAAAATCAGAAATTTTGGGCCTGGTTTGCCATATTTTTTAGGCAATACAAAGTGGAGAATTCAAACTCCTTTTCAAATTCAAATGATCAAACCCCATTCAAATTCTACACCAGAATTCAAACCATTTGAATTCTGCAAATTCAAACCATGACTTTGGGAGGAAGCAAAGGATTTAATTTGGAGAAAAATATCAGAGCTATTAGGTGTGGTGGGACCCACATGGCAGTGACACATGAAATAACAGGGGCAATTTGCTTCTGTTCGAGTCCTTCTCGAGCTGCCACCGTGCTGTATTTTCTCTCCACCGAGCTGCTTGGAAAACTTGCACCCGAAGTAGCAATTGCTGGCGTGGATTGCTACATGGTAAAGATCAGCAGCTGCCTAACTCAACCGTGGTTCTTCCTCTTCCTTGCACGAGCAAATCCCTGAGTACCGCTCCCTCTCAGCGCTCACGAGCAACACACCTCGTGGCCACCCCGTGTGTCTCTGCTCCTCATCCCGATCAGCCTACAGCCACTGTGGCGCCCGGCTGAGCCGACTAGGAGGTGCGCCTGCCTCCACTGGACGTCATCCACCCTTCCTCAGCTCGTCCCCGGCCTCCCCTCGCTGTGCCCGAGCCGTTCTTCGCCGGAAGAAAGCAGAGCACCGTCGCCCTCACTGCTACTCGAGTTCCAGCCGCTCCAACGCCTCTACTGCACGTCCAGCACCTCCCTAAGGTGCGCCAAGGTGTGTAGATCATGCTACCGCAGTCCCCTTGCCCTTCCCCATCACTGTCTCGCCGGAATTTAGGTTTTGGCGCCGGTACACGTGAAGAACCGACCCACACCAAAACTAGAAATTCGTCCAACGTGGTTGATCATCGGTTCTACAATTCAAGCCACAGAAACTAGTGACCCTAGTGCCCTCCCACGCCAAAGCACACATCAAACCGTCCACCGCAGGCCCCGGGCGACGAGAAATCGCCGGCGGCGGCAAAAACGGGTCGGTCCTCCGGTGAACCCTATGTTCCGGCCATTTGCTGCAAGGTTTAGCCTGCGTTCCATGTTCTCTGATCATTGGTGATGCTTTAGGGAAAGGTAGCTCGCCGGGAGAAGCTTCGGACGCACCAGAACGCGTTGATGCCGAGCTCCCGAGCCGCCCCACTGGTACCGGCCTGTTTTCGGCCGTTTTCATGCGTGGAAACCTTGCCCGGCAGCTGCGCCATGTTCCCAGGAGCATGTAGGGCAAAACCGGAGCTAATTTGGTGGAGAAATGAGGGAGAACGAGCCATGCCACGATTTGAACTGGTGTGCACGCGCGCCTCTGGCGGGAGGTTGAAGAAGGACCTGACCAGTGGACCCCCCTGTTAAGTCTCTGTGTAGATTTTAAACAGAGAGCTATCACAATTTGAAAAATTCATAACTTTGTGTAGACAGCTCCAAAAAGGGTGAGACAAATTTTGTCTGAATCCTTAGGAGGAGTACTTTACATAGGAACAAATTGCATGCTATGAAAATGCCCAGTAATATCTGTAGAATTGTTTTTAGTGAATCCTTTAGGGATTTATTACAGGAGCAATTCTTTATGAAATATTCCCAAATTTGGGCAGCTAGTCCTTTTCATAGTGCCTGACCTCGAGTAAAAGTTTTAGGATTTTTGGAGCTTATTTGGAGGGCTTAATCAGTAGGTTATCTCAGGATTAAATAAATTAGCTAAAAATCATGGAATTGATTTCCAGAAAATGGTTCAACCTTCATACCTCCACAAATTTCTTTAGGGATGTCCAAAATTTGTGAAACAAATTTTGTTGGGTTTATCTCAGTCAGTACTTTGCAGAAATGCAAAGAAATTGATCTGAAGATCTCTGGATATTCTCCAAGATTCATCAAAGTTAAATCTTCGGGAATTTAGTCCAGATTAATCTCTATTATGGAATTTCTTCAAATTTGGCCAGGAAGTTCCTCATGACATTACTGATCTCCAGTAAAAATTTTAGCTTCATTGGAGTTCATTTGCTAGGTCAAATTACCTCCCAAAGTTTAGCCTTTATTTGGAAAATTCAAATTTAAACAGAAACTTTTCAGAACTCCTGTCCAACTTCAAAAATTCATATCTCTCTGATGGTAGCTCCAAAAATGGTGAAACAAATTTTGTTAGAACCATGGAGACTTACAATAATCAGATCTTCCATTACTAGCTATGTCAAAGCTCCTAAATTGAGCTCAAAATTCAGAGAAGCATTGTACTTGTAGAAATTTTAAAGACCACAATGTACAATGACATGTCTCCAAATTTGGCTCAAATCATCCTTAGAGAGTTTAGTATACTCTGTAAAAATCCCAAAGCCAATTAAGAATCTAAATAGCAGTAGCTATAAATAGAAGTCCAATTCTTATCATTCCTTCATACTTATACATATATTTTGTTACATTTTATAATAGTGACCGAAGTTGAGGACGCACCGGAGCCCTTGGACGTCCTCCCACCAGAAGCTGACTTCTCATTTAACTCGCAACCAGGCAAGCCCCGGTCTGCACTTAAGTACCCTTCATAAAATTCTTTATTTGTATCACTTATGTCTAGGGTGAATGTTTGCATTAGAGTTAAGGTGTTTGAAACCCCACTTGTATAACCTTTTAAATCCTATGAAGGGTTGGGTAGCTTACAGAGCCGACGAGTAGACAAGGCCCCGCTAATATGCTTAGGACCTCGGTAGAAGTCGAGTAGTTGGAATCTACTCGCGAGGTAAGGTTTATCACACGGTTTGGTCAGAATAGAGAATGGCTTAAGAGTGGTGAAAATGAGACCCAGCAGGGGGGATAGGAAGCAGTGAGCGGAGATCTCACGTGCGTAGCCCTATTGGTGTCGATTGAGGACCGAGTCGTGTGCGGGCCTGCTGAACAAGTATCGAACAGTACCGGATGGCATACTGACATAAGCAGGAAACCGATGTAAATGGTTAACCTGGGTGCCGAGGTTTACCCAACCGTAAACAGGAGTGGGTTGAGGGTAGCAAGGTGTAAATCTGCCGGTGGGCACAGTCACGCTCCATGCGGGGACCTCCTACCCGTTATGGATGGACCGGTTCGGCATTTGGATTGCCTTTGAAAGGTGGTTGCATACAACAGAGTAGGAAGGGGTGTGAAATCACGCTTCTGAAAGTGGGTGTATGCAACGTGTTGTCCGGGTGTCTCCTGACTGCAATCACCGTCCCTCGCGGTTATTTGAGTACCGCTTGTTCACTGTTTCGTGACGTAGTAATAAGTAAAGTAAGCCAGTTGAATGATAATATGCTGTGATGATAGAGTAATGTTTTGTAAACCATGTTTGCTGTAGATGTAGAGCTAATTAAGTTTACTTTCCGCTTTGGGCATCACCACATCGGAGGAAAGCGTTTCTTGTTTGATTGTGGACTTCCGATGTGAGGTCTGCCTAAGGCACATGAATTTGCTGCTATAAAACTGAAAGTAAGGATCAACTTATAGGCGTGTCTTTGTCGCAAATTCCTTTTCCTATCATACACCTCCCTGCATGTTGAGTTCCATGCCTAGGTCAGACGGTTAAGCCTTGCTGAGCCATCATGCTCATGGTTGTAATATTTGAGCTGTATGCAGGTGAGAGCTATGAGGAGGGTTCCGAGGATGAGGCGATGCCCCCGTCAGGGTACACGACCGAGATGGAGCCCTGCACGCCGCCGTGATCTCCGGTTTCATGCTGCTAGCGTGTAGCGTCCCCGGGCTGGACGGCTGCACTTTTGCATAGTTAGGATGAGAGGCTACTAATGTACATTACTTCCGTTGTATAGTTATATCTTGTAAAAGACTTCCGCTATTTTATATCAAATAAAAGTTTATATGTTGTTCTTTAAATCTTTTCGTGTGTGCTGTTGGGTGCCGCATCGCACGGCACCACCCTATGCGATCCTGGAGTGGGTGAACCACGGGGTGGTCACCACATGACCCACCACCTATTTGCTTGATTTGAATATGTAGTTGAATATTATGTATAAAATTGAGTGTTTACTATGCGCTCTCATGACGGTTAGCTGAGAGGGACCCCAGCCCGTATCACAGGGCCGTGAAACTCGCCTGAGAATCGCATTGGATGGTGTCGTGTTATGCGGCACCCAATAGCACACATATAAGGAAAATTGTATTACATAAATCAAAATCGGAAGCTTACAAATATTCTTTGTAAATAATTTACATCAAATAGCTACAGCGGAAGACTACAAACAGCTCACGCTGAATAACCGCGGACTCCTCTCGCTAGCAACACGAAGACATGGCAGCGGCTAGGTTCTCCATGTGTTACCCGACTCGGAAGTTTCCGAATCTCACCGGACAACCTTCTTTATAAGCGTTGATGTTAATCTGCAAAACCACTCATATAGCAAGAGTGAGCACAAAGGCTCAGCAAGACTTTACCATCTCTCTTAAATCATGCAACTCTACATGAAAGTACTTAAGACCTAAACATGGAATTTGTAAAAAGACTCGCCTACAAGTTCATCCTTAACTTTCAAATTTTAGCCATCACAGTAGTGACCTTGCGCTCAGCAACATTGGAACTCCATAATCAAATAAGAAACGCTTCATTCCAATGTTACTTGTCACAAGGTAGAAAATAACTTTAATTCACTCTATCACTACTTCATACATGGTTTTCATGCAATTCCAATTATCATAGCAGCAATTAAAATTTGCAAACTGTTTCCACACAACTTGATTACTACGTCACAACATGTGAGCAAGCGGTACTCATATCCGCGAGGGACGGTGATTCGAATCAAACACTGCCCGGATAGCTTGACACATACGCCCGCCTATGAAGACCCAAATCTGGCGCCCTTCATTACGTCGTATGTGGCAACCTTTTGTAGGACACCCGACTGTAAGAACCGATCGCGCCGTCTCGGGCTCATAGGTCTAACGAGACGATGTGGTATGCCTCTACAATCCAGTTAACCTAGTACATCGGTTTCCTGGGTCCCATATAGCAGTAAGCATCCGGTACACAACTCAATACATGCTCATGGATGCGGCACATGCATCGGTCTTTAACCGACACAGGCAGAGCTACTCGACCAAGACCTCGTCTTGTCGCTGCCTAACCCTCCTGCCCGGTCTCATCTTTAGAATTATAAACTTTAGTTTGCCTTTTTTTAACTATACCCATGTAATCCCGACTATAACTCGCGAGTAGATTCCAACTACTCGACTTCTACCGGATGTCATAGCCTATTTAGCACATCATTATTCTACAGCGGTGACACTTTTCTACCCTTGACTCCAGGGTTCATTTGGTCATGCAATTGGAGTATAAAACATCCCTGACCTAATGCACATACAAACTCTAATTCATAATTGTGAACAAAGTAAAAACTTTATAAAACAACTTTAAATGCAAACTGGACCTCGCCTTAGCTTTGCATATGACTAAGTATCTATTCAGTTAGTGAATACCATTTTAGGCTTGATCGCTCGCTTTTCTTCCTCTTTGATCTCCCCTTCGATTGTTTCACAATCTTCACGTAGATGCTACACGTTATGAATATGCATATGTATTTAATTGCAAAACTTTTGCTGAC
Organism: Neostapfia colusana; assembly: GCA_030760725.1. Lineage (NCBI taxonomy): Eukaryota > Viridiplantae > Streptophyta > Magnoliopsida > Poales > Poaceae > Neostapfia > Neostapfia colusana. Next base: position 78,437,823 of record JASWHV010000013.1, read on the forward strand.
CAGTTCTAATGATAAGTTTAAAAACTGGAACTCTATTTAAGAATTTAAAATGATACTGGTGCTAGTGGTTGGGTTTGGGTTAAGTAAAGGGATCAAGTGCTATGTGTGTTTCCTAATTGTTGCATTTTTCTCCTAGGGCTGTTGTATCACAAAGTACTGATCCAGAGCTCAAATTTATCTGAGAATTTTCCTGTGAGTTCATTGTCACAAGAAGACATTCTGGACCAAAATTCGGAATTGTTCAATGAGTAGTTCACCCAGAACAATTCCCTAAGCATTTAGGCAAAAAGGAATTAATTCTGGATAAATTTGCACTTTCATGCAAATTCAAGTGAACCACAATTTTAAACATATCTCAGGGAGTATGTATGAATTTTACTAGGAATTTTGGAACTATCAATTTCCCAGAACTGAATTTCCAAGTTTTGGAAATCCTCTGCAATTGTTTCTGTATTCATTTGAACACAGAAACTTGAAATCAGAATTCTCCTAACCAAATCAACTCCAAATGAGCTGAAATTTTCAAAGGAGTTAACTAACATCCTAAAGAATATTCAGGAAAAATTTTAGGATTTATGGATGAATCAAACTCCCTCTAAAATTATTTTGCTGAAAAGCTTGAAAGAATTTTCCAGAATTACATAATGACTTTCATACAAATTGATTGCATATTTGGATAGATCTTGCCAAGTTGAATCTAACTGAATTTGAATCACCCAATTTGGAGTTTCCTAACACAGGTTATGAATTTCTAAACTTTGCTTGAAATCTGGAATTAATTTCCCACATAAAACCTACCCGGACCCACTGTTTAAATGGCAGCCAATAGAACGCGAGCCACACCGGTTACAGGGTTTGCCCGCGCGCAGACACACTTGATCACACGCCACAGCAGATCCGGATTTTAAATTTCCAGCCGCTGTCATGTGGGTCCGATGGAGTCTTCTTCCTCCTCGGTCAATTTCCTGCGCCTTGTAAAAGTCCCAAAACTTGTAAATGGAAAACTTTAGTGGTGAATAAAGTTTAGCTTAAATTCAATAAATGGGACTTGCAAAAAAACTTTTCTAAATATGTAATTGTTGTCATGTGCAAGAGGACTTAAAATTCAGTTTGAACTAAATGGTTCACTTCAAGGAAAAGGAGACCATTTCCAAAAAGGAAATTCGAACTGTTGGTTAAAAATTTGTATTTGCAATGGCCAACTGTAAAAGTCCCAAAAACGTGAATGCAAAGAAATGGGTGATTTAACGTCATTGTGTTTCTGGGTCGTGAAAATTGGGACTTACAAAAAACTTTCTCACATGGGATGGTATACATGAGGTACAACCACATGGGTTCAAGCATTCATTTGAATGTGTTAGACCAATATGGAGCTAAACTCATGTGTAATCATATATGTATGTGAGAAAGAACAAAATAAGGTCTTTAGATTCAAATGGTCACCTCAAAGTGCCGCCAAATTCGTGAACACATGTAGGACCTCCCACATTTGAAGGTGAGGAGAGTTATGGTGGTAACTTTCTGTTTGAGGGTGAGCTAGAGGGGAAAGAATTATGATCATGTTTGAATTCGTGTTGAACTCAAACATGTTAAGGCAAAGGAATGACTTGAGTTTGTGTCACATGAGATGATGAACACAAACATGAACATGTGGGGAAAGCTAACATTTTCTTTAGCTTATACTGAAACATGTTGACCCAGGGAGAGAATTTCACTCCTAAAGATCTAACTCATGTGTACATCCTCTATGAGTAGAGGGGAGGGAAATTTAAACCCAAATTGGAATCTTGGCAAAGAATTCATGTCTAGATTGCCCAAGGGCCCATATGTGAGGTGACCATTGCATTTCCCAGGTATTAAAGAGCTTAAGTTCCAAATTTGGAGAAATTTTGAGCTCATATACCAATTGTTCAAGCATTGTTTGAGATCACATTCAAATTCAAATTTGAATTTGGAAACTGAACCAAATGTGCTCAATTTTGAAATCTGAGTGCATATTCAAACTCCTCACATCATGTTTGGCCTACCCTCCAAATTGGTCAAATTCGGATCACGGTTGTGTGGGAATCTCAAAGTGCAGTGGAGAAATATCAAATGAGGGGGGGGTGGCCCACCTGGCGGTGAGCGAAGGAGACTTGCACCCGAAGTCTTCACGCGCGGATCAGACGCGAACCTGTGCAGCCGAGACCGCGCCACCGGGGAGGGGGTGCCGCCACCTCTTAGCTGCTTGAGCAGCGCTGGAGAGCAGCTCGTGGGCTGCTTTAGCACGCGGCGTGATCCTTTTCCCCAGTGACCGAGCTCCCGGCCGTTTCTTAAACCTCACGCGAGAACAAAACAGAGCCGCTGCTCGAACCCGCCTTGGGCAGTCGATCGGAAAACCGCCAGACCCGTGCCCACAGGGCCTTCCAAGCTGAGAAACGGCACCAGGGAACGTTCCTCTACCTGCTAGGCACAAACCCGAGAGATTTCCGCTGCCCTGACCTAGAACGACGTCGGCCTGCGGCGACCCGAGGACCAACCACGATCGGGCTTCGACAGCTCCACATGGAGCTTCTCATGCCCGAGCAAGAGCATTTTTGGACACGCTAGTACATGGTGATGCTCACCTCCGAAGCTCAGGCCAGGACATGGACGACAGAGCACGAATTCGAGAGAAGTTCTCCGGCGGGCATAAACCGACCTTCTGGTGAGGCACTCTCAAATTTGATCTCAATTTTCGTTCTTAGTTCTCCAAATCTTGCACACAGGACCGAAACTAGTCGGCGAACATTTGGTCTTCACATTAGCTTAGAACCGCACAAATTCTGAGTTTTCTGAGCTCAATCATGGAAGGTGTCTCGGGTGCACGGTGAAGACCCATTTGCCGCTGTTGCCGAGCAATTCCAAGGCTATGACGAGCTTCCCTAGCATCCAAGGATGCTGTGGATCCAATACCTTGAAAGTTTGGCGGGCTAGGATCACCGGTCGACGGCGTCGGACTTCTCCCAAGGTGTCCGCACGTCGCCGGCACATTTCCGGTGGTCTATCACCCACGCCAACCCCGCCGACGTGCTCCCCGACCGTGAAAACCCCCGGGCGGCGAGTCTCCGTCAGGGAGATGGCCGGAAACGCCGGTCCGGTGAGCTCCGGCGGAGATCCGGCGACGGGGCAGCGCGGGGGAGGGAAATGGCCCGAGGAAGAAGATGATCCGGGCGGGTCCCACGTGTCAGTGACATAAAGTTTAAAAACTGATCAGCTGTGGCTGTGGGATGCAGTGTGGCTGCGCGCCAAAAGGTGTGTGTGGCCCGGTGTGGCTGGATTCTCACTGGCTGAAATTTAAAATGTGGGCCCAAGTCTTTTTTTCAATAGCAAAACAATTCCAGTTTCAGCTCCAACTTTGAAAATTCATAACTCTGTGTAGGAGACTCCAAATCGGGTGATTCAAATTGAGTTGGATTCATTTTGAAAGTATCTATCCAAATATGAACCTCACTTTGTATGAAATTCAACAATAAATTCTGGATAATTCTTTTAAAATTTTCTGAAAAAGAATTATTGAGGGAGTTTGGTTCATCCAAAAATCCGCAGATTTTGCCAGAATATTATTTAGGATATTATTGAACTGTCAGCAAAGTTTCAGCTCATTTGGAGTTGATTTGGGTAGGAATTTCCAGAGTACAATCTGCTGTACTCAAAATTGTCTAGAAACTTTTCCAGAAAATAGTTTTCATTTGTAAAATCAGTTCTGGGCAATACTTAGCTCCAAAAATCATAGGAAAATTCAGACATGCTCTATGATCCATACTTGAAATGGTAGTTCAGTTGTTTGGGCATGAAAATGCACATTTCTTCAGAATTAATTCCTTGTAGCATAATTGCTTATAGAATTATTCTGGAGGAACTACTCACTAAAAAGTCCTGAATTTTGGACCCAATTACTTTCATGTGACCAGGCATATGTAAAGTTTCAGCTCAAGTTGAACTTTAGATCTCCCTGTTCTTATTCTTCATGCTTAGGTATGTGAGCAACACATAGAGAATTATGGTGGGAATTATAGAAGGCACAATTTCCACCCACATTAGCTGCAATTCGGCAAGCTAAGTCTATGTGCAGCGTATGACTTCATGTAAAAAATTTCGAAGTCATTGAAGATCAGTCCTTTCAACCCATTTCAACTCATGTCACAGGTCCATTAGGAACCATAGAACATGTTAATGGAAATTCTTATGGACATGTGGTTTTTCCTATAATTTCTCTGCACAACAGGGACAAAAACTTCATTTTTAGTACTCCCACACAGTTCCTTGTTATTAACAAGTTGAGTCTTTACTTCTTTAAATTACATTAAAAGAACATGTGCATATACATATCAATAGGACTTACGACGGAGGCAATCAAGGAAGGAGTTCGACGGAGTGATTCCATTGAAGAGAATCCATTGATCAAGCCTCAAGGGAGACAAGACTCTAACTGAATTATATACTATTAGACCCTGCAAAACAGGCAAGGCCCGGTTTGCATTTAACTACCACTAAGTTTTTACTTTGTATACAATACGTCGGTTAGGATGAATTGTGCATTAAGTCTAGATGTTTGATACTACTCTTGCATGACCAGAAAACCTATGGACTATTTGGGTAGGTGTCTTTCCACCGTGTAGAATATGCCATGCTTAAGTAGGACTCGGTAGAAGTCGAGTGGCTGGACGCTACTCGCGAGTATTGGAATTTGGGAGCACAGGGGATTGAGTCAAAAAGTTGTTAGTAAGTTGAAATGGGACCGGGCAGGGTGTAGGGGCAACAGGACATGGGGGCATGGGTGCTTAGACCTGTCCGTATCGGTTGAGGACCGATCCGTATGCGGCCCTGCTGAACAAGTATTGAATGTACCGAAGGCATATCGGATATATGGGCCCCGATAAACCGATGTAACCTAAACCTCCGGGCGTCGAGGCATAGCGCACCGATTTATAGGTGTAGGTTGAGGGCAGCAAGGTGGAAATCTGCTAACGGGCATAGAGAGATGCTCCGTGTAGGGAACCTCCTGTCCGTTTCGGTGCGACCGGTTCGACATTTGGGCTGTTGGGTGAAAGGTTGTCCCGTACGACATCGAGTGAGCGTGCTGTGCAGCTCCACGGGTGGGCGTACGTGACGTGCTCTTCGGGTATCCCTGCAGGTGTATAACGAGTCGATTCGCCGTCCCTCGCGGTTATTAGTACCGCTTGTTCACTGAGTCGTGACGTAGAGGTAACTTGCACTGAGATAAGAAATAATCACTATTGGTTTGAAGTAATACTAGTAATGTAATGTTATGTTTTGTGAATAGGCTAGTGCAAATTCGATTCAGTTTCACCATGAGCAAGTTACATCGGGAGAAAGCGTTTCTTGTTTGATTGTGGACTCCCGATGTGAGGTGCCCAAGGTTATCCTTAATTTGCTGCTAATAACACTTCAAAGTAAGGTCCATTTTTAGGCGAGTTCATATGCAGTGTAATATCCTATGTTAAGTTTTTACCATCATGTAGAGTTTCATACTTAGGGCCGACGGTTAAGTCTTGCTGAGCGTTATGCTCACAGATACTATACAAGTTGTTTTGCAGGTAATAGCACTACACTACTGACTACGGTTGGCCGATGAGACTCGGAACTCTCCGAGTGGTAAACTCATGGAAACCCTTGCCGCTGCTGTTGTCATCGTGATGCTAGTGAGAAAGGTCCACGGGCTGGATGTCTTCTCTGTTGCTTAGCATAGATATGAGACGTGAGTTGTATCAGTCTTCCGCTGTAGATTATTTGGAGAAGTATTTGAAAAAAATTAACTCTTTGTAAGCTTTCGCTTGTTTTATGTAATATGATGCTTTATTATGTGTGCTGTTGGGTGCCGCATCGCACGGCACCACCCAATGCGATTCCCGGGCGAGGTGCCCCGTCCCCGTGATCGGGACCGGGCCCCCACACCAACTCAAAGATCAGAGTGCATATTCAAAATTTTCAGGTTTGAATTACTGAGAATGCAAATTTTGAGAAAGTTTGGAGTTGCTTTGATATGAATATCGAAGGGGATTATGAATTTCCTTGAAATTTGAATTCAAATTTAAAGCTGAGGTAGAACTTGTCAAATTTCCATATGGCTTTCAAATTGCAGCTCTTCATGACTGAAATCTGCAATGTGCCAAATTGGAGATATTTTGGGGGAGAGAAAAGCAGTGGGACCCACCTGTCATTGAGAGGGGAAGACTTACAACTGAAGGAAATCTTCTCTGTCTCTGGGTTTCCACTCGAAATCGCCGTGCAACAGAGGAACGCCACCGAGCAGGTCACTGCCGCCACCTCCCAGCTGGTTGAGCAGCACTGGAGAGCTGCTCGTGGGTCTTTTGCACTCTCGGTGTGATCTTTTCTTCTCTGGACCGAGCTGCTCGTGTTTCGTTTCCTCCTCGCAACCGATCAGAGCTCGCCGCCGCCTCGGTTCCAACCGGGAAAGCGTGCACCCAAGCGCACATCACCCCTCCAAACCGCAAAAATGGCAAGGGTTGATCGTCCTTCACCTCCTCCGCGCGACAAACCAGCAACTCCCGGCGTTCTCCACCCTAGAACAGCTTTCCCGGGCAGCGACCTAAAACAACCAAGAACCGAGCTCACGTGGACAGCCTCACATGAGGGGATTCACGCTCAACCGAAGGCACTCAAGGACGCGCCAACTACCCGCGCTGCTCCTCGCCGAGTTTCATCTCAAGCCGAGGATCATCGAGCTCCAATTCGGAGTTTTTCTTCCGGTGCATGCTAACCCGACTTACGGTACGAAATTGTTGAATTCAACCTCCATTCTCGTTTTTAAGTCCCTAAAGCTGGCACACGAGAAATAGACTAGCTAGGCATCGTTTCCCCTATGCAACCCTAGCTTGAGAACACATGAAGACGACGAATTTCAAGGTTTCCCAAGAGCAAACGTCGCCGCACCTCGGTGGTGTAAAAGCCCAAGAAAAGGGACTTGCAAAAACTTTTCTTCACCTCACAACACCACAGTTTTTATTGTGGAAATCTTAGGAAATATTGTGGAGAGCATGTAACCTCCATCAAAAGAATGATTAGAGGGGAAAGCCTTCACTTTCACAAAGTAGGGTTTCTACACATGAACATGAGAGGTTGAGCTCACCCCTAGAATTTAAAAAGTCTTGGGAAGGTTCAGTCCAAAGCTCATGCAAATTCAACACTTTTTGAGGCACTCTTGGTTTATTTCAAAAAGAGGCCAATTTGAATGTAAATTCAAATTGCAGCAACTTTCATCACCCAAATTCAAAAGTTAGCTCCATATCTATACTCAGCACATTTTTCTGAGTAAACCCACCAATTTTCATCCCCATTGGAGCTTATCTTGTCAAGAGCTAAATTTGCAAGAATTCAAAACTGAATTTGAATTTCAGTTTAAATATGAAGCAAATTTAACCAAACAAAGTTTGAATTTGAGAATTCAAATTGAAACAAAGACTTGGGAGCTAAGTCTCACATTAAATTGTGAGTAGCTGGTGGGATAATTAACAAAAACAGAAAAGAAATATTAGGGAAAAAGGAGAAAGGGGGAGGCCCACAGGTCAGTGGCACACAGGAGGGGCAGTCGGTTGCTGCAGCCGACCCCGACTTCGCGCGCAAGCCAGGGAACGGCGGCGAGCCACCGAGGCAGCAATCGGCCACCTCACGGTGCCAAACCGCGGCTTAAAGGCCAGCGCACAGCCCACGCCGCCTTCCTCTTGCTTTCCAAACGAGAACCCCCCCTACCGAGCTCCTTCCTCGTTTCCGCGCGAGCACAGAAACGCCGCCCTCTCTGATCGCCGGTGTCCGGCCAGCACAGGCGCGCTCGTGCCCGACGAGCCACACAAGAAAGGACCGCCTTAAGGTGCTGATTCTTCTAGTCCCTACCGTTCTTCATTTCATGGGCTGTCGAGGGAGTATTTCGCCGGGAAAGCTTCGGGTGTCTTGAGACCGAGCTCCCACAAAATCCCAAAATTCGTGGGGGTTAGCTCATCACTGGGCAAACCGAGTCATGCACACGCTCTATACACGGCCACGACCACCTAGGATCGAAAACCAATAAAAAACCGTGGGCTAGGTTGACGGTTCTTTGAAGTTTTCTGAAGCACAGCCGATATCCGGCCTAGGTCGCCGGTGAGGTCGTAGTTACCACCGTTTTCACGGGGATCGGTGTCCATGTCCGTGACCAGCAGGTGTCAGCGGAGCTCCCCGAGCAAACCGCATCGAAAAAGGTGCGTGGGATGCCGAGTTGGACGTCGCCGGTGAGCTCCCGACCGATGTTGCCGTCGGGAGCACTGTTCCGGTGGTTGTCAAGTTCTGGGGAGGGCACCACCGTGTTCCTCAGGCCGAAATAGGCACTGGCGGCGAGATTCAGCAAGCTCTGAGGACCGGAACCCGTCTCCGGCGAGCTTGGCGGCGGGGTCGCGCGGGTGGCCGGAGGAGGACGAAGGGGTAGGCCCCACGCGTCAGCGGCTGGAAATAAAGGGGTGGGATTCTCTGTGGTCCGGGATCCAGTGCGGCCGCGCGGGAAGGAGTCTGTGGCCCCGTGTGGCTCGGATCCAGCGGTCGACACGTGTACGTGGACCCACCCGCAGGATTTAAACATTTCTGGAATTTCCAGTTTTAGTGCAAACTTTAGAACCCCATAACTTTTGCTAGGAAGCTCCAAATTTAGTGATTCAAATTGGGTTGGATTCATCTTGCCTAGCTCTGTCCAGATATACAACCCAATTTGTATGAAACCCATTAATTAATTCTGGAAAATTCTTTAAAGCTTTTCAGCAAAAGAATTTTAGAGGGAGTTTGGTTCATCCAAAAATCCCCAAATTTTGCCAGAATGTTTTTTAGGGCATTAGTAAACCCCTGTAAAAGTTTCATACCATTTGGAGTTGATTTGGTCAGAGGAATGCAAATTGGAAGGTGCTGTGTTCATTTGAATGCAGAAACATTTTCAGAGAATTTCCAAAACTTGGAAATTCAATTCTGGGCAAACCTTAACTCCAAAAATGCTAGGAAAATTCATGCAAACTCTAGGAGCTATAATTGAAATTGTAGTTTACTAAGTTGGGTATGAACAGAGGTCTGACCTCAGAATTAATTCCTCCTTGCTTATTTGCTAAGAAAATTATTCTGAGCAAACCACTCCATGAAAAGTGCTAATGTTTGGTCCAGGGAGTTTTCTTGTGACAAGGAACTCACACAAAAATTCTCAGCTCCATTGGAGCTCTAGATCACCCCTGTCCTGTTTAACCAATTAAGGGATTAATATGGAAAGGGGGGAAAAACCACTTAGCATTTAACCATGTGATTAAGTTCAAGCCAAACCACCAACACCAGTTCATCTTTAAATTCTTAAACAAAGTTCCAGGTGTTAGAGGCTGGTTTTTAGAACTAATAGTAGAAGTCTTGCTCTAAAACTCACATTTGCATCTAAATTAACATGTAGTATTTCATTAACGTGTAGCCGTTGAAGAAGAAACTCCGGAAGTGCTGGACTTCCTTCTTCCGGACGAGGAACTAACTACTGACCAGCAGCAACAAGGCAAGCCCCGGTTTGCATTAACCTTTTTATAAGTTTTACTTTGTTTACATGTGTCATATGAAGTATGTATGTGCATTAGGTATAGGATGAATGAAACCCCACTTGCATAACCAAAGGTTCCTAAAAGAGTGAGGGTAGTGTCAAGGACCTCGAGTAGACAGGCTATGCTTAATGAGTCATAGGACTTCGGTACAAGTCGAGTAGTTGGAATCTACTCGCGAGATAGGCTTGGGACACACGGGTTCGGTTGAGTGATGTGAGATCATTTTAGTAATGAAAATGAGACTAGGCAGGGGCTAGGGCGCAGCAAGAGGGAGTCTTGTGTGCGCAGCCCTGCCCGTGTCGATTGAGGACCGATCCGTGTGCGGCCCTGCTGAACAAGTATTGAACGTACCGAAGGCATATCGGATATATGGGCCCCGATAAACCGATGTAGCCTAAACCTCCGGGCGTCGAGGCATAGCACACCGATTTATAGGTGTAGGTTGAGGGCAGCAAGGTGGAAATCTGCCAACGGGCATAGAGAGATGCTCCGTGTGGGGAACCTCCTGCTCGTTTCGGTGCGACCGGTTCGACGTTTGGGCTGTTGGGTGAAAGGTTGTCCCGTACGACATCGAGTGAGCGTGCTGTGCAGCTCCACGGGTGGGCGTACGTGACGTGCTCTTTGGGTTTTCCCTGCAGGTGTATATCGAGTCGATTCGCCGTCCCTCGCGGTGACGAGTACCGCTTGTTCACTGCGTCATAACGTAGACTAATGGATGAAATATGTTGATTCAATGATGCTGATTGATATAATTGTATTGCTACATGTGTGCCACCAAATACTGCTCACTAAATTTCAGATTTCATGAACCGTTAACTTGTTGCTAAAAGATGAACTAAGGATGAACTTGTAGGCATGTCGTTTTGCTGAAATGTTACTAACCTATGCCTTGGTATACCTCATGTAGAGTTTCATGCTTAGGTGAGTCGGTTAAGCCTTGCTGAGCCTTCGTGCTCATGGTTGTTGCTTAAGTGTTTTTCAGGTGAGGAGCCACCCACGGACTCGGAGTACGAGTCCACCGGCGAGGGTTACCCTCCGTCGGGGACCACGGCTGAGTGGGAGCCGTACACGCCGCGCTGAGCTGAGGAGTGCAGCTAGTGTGGGTTGCCCTAGGGCTGGGCAACCAACTTTTGCTAGACAGGCGGGCGTGAGTTGTGTAGTGTAGACTTCCGCTGTGTAACATAAACAATAGTTGTAACTGAAGTTTGTACCTGTTTGTACAGTTTCAGTTGTTTCCCATGTAATATATTATGTTCTTATGACGTGTGCTGTCCGGTGTCGCATCGCGCGGCACCACCCTCTGCGATCTTGGATGAGCGGATTCCGGTCCGCCACAGGTGGCGCACGGTGACAACCTATGTAGAGGCCTTCCCGAGCTTTGTGGCATTCATGCCACTCTTCTCTAGGATCCATGGATGCTCTAGTGCCAAGTATCACCGTGTTGGGAAGGATAGAGAGGTCGGACCGCGGCGCCGAAGCTTCACTGAAACCTTTGCACGCCACCGACCTAGTTCCGGCCATAGATAGCTTGGGCCGACCCCAACAATGGCTTTCCCGACCTCAAAAACCCCCGAGCGGCGAGTGTCAGGCCAAGAGGAGGCCGGGAAGGCGAGTCCGACGAGGGCGCCGCCGCTGCCGACGAGGGGGAGGCGCGGGTGCGGGAAATCGACCGAGGAAGAAGAAGACCCCATCGGACCCACATGTCAGCGGCTGGAAATTTAAAATCCGGATCTGCTGTGGCGTGTGATCCAGTGTGGCTGCACGGGCAAACCCTGCAACCGGTGTGGCTCGCGTTCTATTGGCTGCCATTTAAACAGTGGGTCCGGGTAGGTTTTCTGTGGGAAATTAATTCCAGATTTCAAGCAAAGTTTAGAAATTCATAACTTGTGCTCGGAAACTCCAAATTGGGTGATTCAAATTCGGTTAGATTCATCTTGGCAAGATCTATCCAAATGAGCAACCCAATTTGTGTGAAAGTCATTATCTATTTCCGTAAAATCCTTTAAAGCTTTTAAGAAAAAGAATTTTAGAGGGAGTTTGATTCATCAAAAAATCCTCAAATTTTTCCAAAATATTCATTAGGATGTTAGTTAACTCCTGTAAAATTTCAGCTCTTTTGGAGTTGATTTGGTCAGGAAAATTCAGATTCTAAGTGGCTGTGTTCAAATGAATACTGAAACATTTTCAGAAAATTTCCAAAACTTGGAAATTCAGCTCTGCGAAATTCATAGTCCCAAAATTCCTAGGAAAATTCATGCATGATCCCTGAGCTATGTTTGAAATTTTAGTTCACTTGAATTGGCATGAAAGTGCAAATTTATTCAGAATTAATTCTTTTTCGCCTAAATGCTTAGGGCATTGTTCCGAGTGAACTACTCATTGAAAAATTCTGAATTTTTCTCCAGATGACTTTCTTGTGACAAGGAACTCACATGAAAATTTTCAGCTCCATTGGAGCCCTGGATCAGTACTGTTCTGTTCAACCTCATTAGGTGATCAACACACAAATGATGAAACACACTTATCACTTGATCATAGTACCTAAACCCAAACCCAAACCACTAGCACCAATGTCATTTTAAATTCTTAAACAGAGTTCCAGTTTTAAACTTGTCTTTAGAACTTGTTAGCAAAATCTTTACAATTAAACATATATGCATATTCATAACATGTAGTGATTAAACGTGGAAAAATGGAGGAGAAGTGAAGCTTGAATCAAGGAGCAAGAAGGGCAGTGATTAACCTTCAAGTCATCAGCAACTAACTTCATAATTATCTGACTTTAGTCACCTGCAAAACCAAGGCAAGCTCCGGTTTGCATTTAAGCTATTTTATAAAGTTTTTACTTTGTTGACCATTATGGGTTAAAGTTGTATGTGCATTAGGTCAAATATATTTTATACTCCACTTGCATAACTGAATGTAGCCTAGAGGGGGGTGAATAGGCTTTTCGACGCTTTTGAAACCTGAAACACTTAGTAGTCTATCAAATACAGGGAAATCGGACTAGTCCGGTAGAGTGCGGACTAGTCCGTTTTCTAAACAGAGAAAAATCGGACTAGTCCGGTACTTAGCGGACTAGTCCGGTATGCGTGGACTAGGGAGATCAAGATTGATCAATGTTCACTTTTAATACTCTATGCAGCGGAAATTAATCGTTAGTTTGGATATATTGCAATAGTGAGACAATGAATAACAGGAAAAAACTTTGATTTTAACAGTTGAATGTGAGTTTCTAAGAATAGATTAATCACTAGAATATGATGAACAATTAATGCACAAGAGTAGGAGAGAAGTGTTTATCCCGAGGTTCAATTTCACGAAGGCAATCTACGTCCCCGTTGAGGAGTCCACTAAAGACCGGGTCTTCTCCAACCCTACCCTCGTCGAATCACCACAAAGGTTGATTCTCTTCCACTAATCACAAAGGGCAATAAAATTGTTCAAGGGGCCTTCTCACAAGTTGAGGGCTCCCCAAAAATTACAACGAATGAATGAACACGACTCAACACACTCAACAGATGAACAATTAACAACAAAAAGTGTGCGAGAGATCAAACCCAAGAGCTCAAGAGGTGTAGAACTAGTATCTCCTTTGATCAATTGCCAATCCACAAGAATTGATCCTTCTTGGGTTAGAATGTATGGAGAGAGGTGAATTTTGGGCTCTTGGGAGGTATGACGGCGCAGGGGGGGGGGGGTCAAAAATTGTGTTGGTGTGGCCGTACACCTCTTTTTATAGTAGGGTTTCCAATGGGTACGTTAGGATTTGCGATGTCCGGACTAGTCCGTGGTTGACTCCGGACTAGTCCGGTGTGCGGTGTTTAGAAAACCCTAAGTGTCGTGATATATTGGACTAGTCCTGATATTGCGGACTAGTCCGTTTTCTTTCCAGAGACAAAATCGGACTTGTCCGGATATATCGGACTAGTCCATTTTCTGGTCAGAAAGAAAATCGGACTAGTCCGGCTGATATCGGACTAGTCCAGACGTGTTTAAATTGTCCAGTTACTTTGATTTCTTTCTCTTGAGCTCTTGGGGTGTGTTTCTCCAACACACTCTATACTAAGTAATCTATTTCTTTCAGTTCTTGAGCTCTTATCAATTTGGATCCTCCTTCTCCTTTCTTTTTTTGCACTTTCTTCTTAATTTCTTTGAGAACCTGTGCTCATTCTCAATAATTTTGTTAGGGTCTCATTTGTTTGTCATAAAGCAACCAAAACCCACAAGGGGTGCCTAGATGCACTTTCAATCCCCCCTTTTTTGTGATTGATGACAACCAATTGAGATCTCACAAATATGACAATAAGAATTCAGATTTTCATAAAGTGTGCACATATGAGTTTTGAACAAAATAGGCAATGAAGACATGAAACATATGTGCACTCTTTATGGTGGGGTGCAAAACTACATGTGTGAGCAATAATTTTGATGTAAATATCATAATGAGCATAATCATCAGGAGTCTCAATTCTTCATAGCAGTTTTAAACATACATTATTCATCAAAAGCATAACATAGTCATCTCACAAAAGCATAATGATAACATAAGTCTTACAAAACTCACCTTCTCAAGCTAGGATACAAAAAGAAAGACATATGACCTAGGACTCCCTCTCAATCTCTCCCCCTTTGGCATCAAGGCACCAAAAAGAAGGAGAGGAGGGATTTACTTGTCCTCGCCGGATCACTCTTCACTGTCGGTCCTTTCTTCATCTTCATCATCAGCCTGAGGAAGAGGAGAAGAGGAACCACTCGTCGTGCCAAAGTAGGCACGCTCTGAAGGAGAGAGAGGAGGAAGCTCTGTAAACTCAGATGCAGAGTCCTCTGAGATGATCGGGGATCCAACGGGCTCAATCTCTAGTTTTTGGCATATTTCCTTGAAATTGGCCTTCATGTATCTCATCTCTTCTTTTCTTGCCTCGTTCATTTTATGAATCTTCACCTCAGTATTGTGCTAAGAACTGAAAATAGCAGCCAAAAATCTTCATGATCCCACTGGAGGAACCTTTCTGTTGAGAGGCCCTAGTCTTGGATGCAAGCCTTGCATCTTCATGCGCTCTCTCTGGATGTTCTTCAGGTGATCCAGGTGAGGGAGCAGCTAGGAGGGAGGCCTGAGGAGGCTTCTGAGGCCTTAGAGCAGTATGCTCTACATCCTTCACAAACTCAATTCCTGTGATTGTGACCTTTCGGCGAACTCTAGGTGGGGTGAACGAGGGCTCGACAGCATGCTTGTCTCTTTTTGGAGCGAGACTCCGGTGGATGAGACATTATATCTTGATCCATCTCAGCCTCAAAGTCGGAGAGACTCTCATTTGATCTCGACATGATTTATTACAAGGAAGATAAAGTGGGTATGAATAATCAAGAATGACAAAGGATTGCATTGAGTTGATATAAGCTAGGATTCCCTAACAAGATCTCTGAATCAGGGCATATCGGACTAGTCCGGTGTTCAGGGTCGGACTAGTCTGGAGTACCGGACTTGTCCGCCCTAATAATGGACTAGTCCGTTATTTGGCTGCTCAAGCCCTAATTTGTTGAAATTTGAGATTTGAGAGGGCCCGACCTCGATCACGGGGTCATGCCGCCTCACCCGGGGATCGCATTGGGTGGTGCCGTGTTATGCGGCACCCAACAGCACACATATAAGGAACAATGTATTACAAAAATCAAAGCGGAAGCTTACAACTGTTCTTTGTAAATACTTTACATAAAATAGCTACAGCGGAAGTCTATAACATCTCACGTTGAATATCTAGGAAGCACTCGAGAAGAGATCCAGCCCGCGGACTCCTCTCGCTAGCAACACGAAGACATGGCAGCGGCTAGGTCCTCCATGTGTAACATGACTCGGACGTTTCTGAGTCTCACTGGACAACCTTCTTTATAGCGTTGAGGTTTACCTGCAAAACCACTTATATAGCAAGAGTGAGCACAAAGGCTCAGCAAGACTTAACTGTCTCTTCTAAAGACATGCAACTTTTCATGAGGGTAACCTAAGACCTAATCCTGTAATTTGCGAACAGACTCGCCTACGAGTTCATCCTTAACTTTCAGATTTTGGCCATATTAGTAGTGACCTTGCGCCCAGCAACATTGGAACTCCACAATCAAACAAGAAACGCTTCATTCCAATGTTACTTGTCCCAAGGTGGAAAATAACTTTAGTTTGCTCTATCTCTACTTCAAACAAGGTTTTCATGCAATTTACAATAATCATAGCAGCAATTAAACTTTGCAAACTGTTCCCACACAAGTTGATTACTACGTCACAACATGGGAGCAAGCGGTACTCAATAACCGCGAGGGACGGTGATTCGAATCAAACACTACCCGGATAACTCGACACATACACCCGCCTCTGAAGACCCAACTCTGGCGTCCTTCATTACGTCGTATGTGGCAACCTTTCTCAGGACACTAAACTGTAGAACCGGTCGCGCCGTCTCGGGCTCATAGGTCTAACGAGACGATGTGGTATGCCTCTACAATCCAGTGAACCTGGTACATCGGTTTCCTGGTTCCCATATATCAGTAAGCATCCGGTACACAACTCAATACTTGCTCCTGGACGCGGCACACGCATCGGTCCTTAACCGACACAGGCAGAGCTACTCGACCAAGACCTCGTCTTGTCGCTGCCTAACCCCTCTGCCCGGTCTCATCTTTAGAAATATAAACTTTAGTTTGCTTCCTTTCCCAACCACACTTATGATATTCTAAACCATAGCTCGCGAGTAGATTCCAACTACTCATCTTCTACCGGATGCCCTAGTCTATTTAGCATGGCCTTATTCTACAACGATGACACAATGCTACCCTTGACCTCAGGGTTCATGTTTGGTTATGCAAGTGGAGTATAAAACATCCTTGACCTAATGCACATACAAACTTTGACCAATAGTAGTGAACAAAAAGAAAACTTAAAAAAAAACTTAAATGCAAACCGGGGCTTGTCTTGGTTTTGCAGGTGACTAAAGTCAGATAATATGAAGTTAGTTGTTGATGACTTGAAGTTCAATCACCGCCTTCTTGCTCCTTGATCAAATCTTCACTTATCTACGTTTAATCACTACACGTTATGAATATGCATACATGTTTAATTATAAAACTTTTGCTAACAAGTGCTAAAGACAAGTTTAAAACTGGAACTCTGTTTAAGAATTCAAAATGACACTGGTGCTAGTGGTTTGGGTGTGTGTTTAAGTACTTTCATCAAGTGAGAAGTGAGGTTCATCACTTGGGTGGTGATCACCTAATTGGTTGAACAGAACACTACTGATCCAGGGCTCCAATGGAGCTGGAAATTTTCTTGTGTGTTCCTTGTCACAAGAAAGTCCTCTGGACCAAAATTCAGAATATTTCACTGATTAGATCACCCAGAACAATTCCCTAAGCATTTAGGCATAAAGGAATTAATTCTGATTAAACTTGCACTTTCATGCAATTCAAAGTGAACCATAATTTCATACCTAGCTCATGGAGCATGCATGAATTTTTCTAGGATTTTTGGAGCTAAGGAATGCCCAGAACTGAATTTCCAACTTTTGGAAATTCCCTGAAAATGTTTCTGTACTTATTTGAATACAGAAACTTGAAATCAGAATTACCCCAACTAAATCAACTCCAAATGAGCTGAAACTTTTACAGGAGTCTCCTAATATCCTACAGAATATTCTGGCAAAATTTGGGGATTTTTGGATGAACCAAACTCACTCAAAAATTCTTTTGCTGAAAAGTTTTAAAGAATTTCCCATTGGTTTTCATGCATATTGGGTGGTATATTTGGCTAGAGTTTTACCTCCAGAATTCAACCAATTTGAATCACTAATTTTAGAGCTTCCTAGCAAAAGTTATGCAGTTCTAAAGTTTGAACTAAATCTGGAATCTAAATTAAATCGAGAAACATTCAAACTCTGACTGTGGGTCCATCCTACATGTGTTAGCCGCTGGAATCGCGCCACACGGGGCCACAGTATCACTTCCCGCGCTGTCGCAAAGGATCCCGGGGCCATAGCCGATCAGCAGTTTAAACCCTCCGTTGCTGACAAGCGGGGCCCGCCGGACCTTCTTCCTCCTCGGGCCGTTTTCTTTCCCGCACCGCCCCCTCGCCGGAAACTCGTCGGAGCTTGCCGGAGTCGGCTTCCCGGCCGTCTCCCGGCTTGGTACTTGCCGCCTGGGGGTTTTCAGGGACGAGCAATCCACTGGTGCGGTGCTCTCGGGCCGACGGTGGCCGGAAGTGGGCCGGCGACGTGCGCACCCCTCGGTACAGCTTCGACGCAGTGGCCCGAGCACCCTAGCCCGCCAAAAGTTCGGCGGATTCGCTCTAAAGCGGAGGTCAAGCTAGCTCGGCAAGGCCTCAATATTGCTCGGAAACGGCGGCAAGTGGGGGTTCACCGTGTGCCCGATTGTCCCCGCCATGGCCGCCGATGGAAGAACTTGAAATTAGCTGCCCCTACTCACTGCTAAGCTAGGGTTGCGAAGGAAAAAGGTTCCCTATCCACTCTAGCTCCTGGGTGCGCAAAATGAGCAGCCCTAACCGAAAATTAAGATTCAATTTCAACAATTCTTACCCGCGGTGAAGTTTTTCCGACCGAAAGAAGAACTCAAAATTCTCGAGCTACGGTGCACGGATTGCCCTGAAATTTGGAGAGGAGCAGCACAGAGAGTTGGCGCGCCTTGGGGTGCGCTCGTTCGGTCGTGAAACTGCCCGGTGTGAGCTGCCCACGAGCGCCCGACGTTGGTTTCCACCGTCTGCACCTCGGCTTCGGCGCTGATTCTCAAAATACGGCCAAAAGCAGCCCCGAACGCCAGAGCTGAGCTGGGGAAACTCTTGTGCACATGCTGGCGCTCCTTTTTCGTGTTGATAGCTTGAGCAGTCGGGAGCGACGCCGGCTTAGGATCGCCGAGAGCAGACACGGCGCTGGCGGCTCGTTTTCTCGGGAGGAAGCAGAACAGGGCTCGGTGTGGAGGTTTTGTGGCCGACAGAGCACGGCGTAGGGGAGATAAGGGCGCGGTGAGATGTCGAGCTGGTCTCCCGTGCATGCTGGAAAACAGGAGGTGGCCTCCCCGTGTGGTCTCGGTGTCGGCCTGCCGTCGGCTGCTTCGGGCTCGGTCTGAACTGATGAACTGGTTTACTTCAGTGGTAAGTTTCCTCCCACTGACATGTGGGCCCCACAGTTCCTCTCCTCAAATATCTCCAAATTTTTGACATATTGTAAATTCAGCTGTGAGAGATCCAAATTCAAAAGCCATTTTGCCATTTGACAATTTGTGCCACAGTTTCAAGTTTAAATTCAAATTTGGATGAAATTTACAAGTTCCTTTGACATTCATATCAAAGCCCCTCCAAATTTGCTCAAAACATGGCTCCCTCATAATTTGGACCTGAGGAATTCAAATATGTCCTCTGATCTTTGAGTTGGCCATTGCAAATACAAATTTTCAAACAACAGTTTGAATTTCCTTTTTGGAAAGGGCCTTCTTTGCCTTGAAGTAGACCATTTAATTCAAACTGAAATTTAAGTCCTCTTTGGTGATGACCCATCTGAATTTGGGTGAAACACTTTGGTTTGCTCCTAGCCCATGCTTGATCAATCTTGGTCCCAAGCTGAACCGCACAAGTTCAGTTTGACCATGCCCCTCAAATTTGAATTTGAAGGTGATCTCAAACAATGCTTTGAACAAATGGTATATGAGCTTAAAATCCCTCCCATTTTGGAACTTAAGCTCTTCAATACCTGAGGACTGCAATGGTCATCTCTTATATATGCTTTTGGACCATCTGAACATGAATGCTTTGCAAGGGTTCAAAAATGGGGTTTAAACTTCCCTCCCCTCTACTCATAGAGAATGTGCATATGAGTTAGATTTTTGGGAGTGAAATCCTTTCCCGGGTTAACATGCGTTCAGCAGGAGTTAAATAAGATTTTAGCTCTTCCCACATGTCCATGTTTGAGTTTATCATTTTATGGTGACATAACTCAAGTCATTCCCTTGTCTTAACATGTTTGAATTCAGCATGAACTCAACACGATCATAGTCCATTCCCTTTTGGCTCACTCTCAAATCAGAAAGTTGCCACCATAATCTCCTCAATTTCAAATGTATGAGGCTCCATGTGCATTCAAAAGTTTGGCGGCAATTTGAGCTGAGCCTTTTAGTCTAAAGACCTTATTTTTGTTCTCTCTCATATACATGTATGATTACACCTGAGTTTAACTCCACCTTGGTCCAACACATTCAAATGAATGCTCGAACCCATGTTGTCGAACCTCACGTAGACCATCTCATGTAAGAAAGTTTTTTGTAAGTCCCATTTTTCATGAACCAGAAACACGATGACGTTCAATCACCCATTTCTTTGCATTCACGTTTTTGGGACTTTTACATTCCTCCCCCCTTAAAAAGAATCTTGTCCCGAGATTCCAAAGAAAAACAAGACGGGAGAGGTAATTTCAATCTGCATGATGATAAAAGTTCTGGATCTTTTTATCGATAGTCTGAACCGGTTGCTCGCTGTAGGCACGATCCGGCTTTCACTAGTCGATTCCTTCTGTGCGGATCGTGATGGTAGCGTTAAGACACTTCCGTAGCTGCGACACATGAAGTATGTCGTGAATATCAGCAAAGCTTGCCGGTAGTTCCAGCCGGTAAGTCACGATCCCAAACATCTCCTTGATAGCCTTCGAAATGCAACAGTCTATGCCTTTGACCATCATGACTTTTCTTTTGGGATTGAACAGCCTCCAAGTTCGCTTCTATTGTTCGAACTCGGTCATCAGCTTTGTTGACTAACCAACCCCGATCAGTACCCTTCTGCCGTACTCACACCACCTTAGTGGTGTGCGACATTTCCGGCAGTCTAGAGCTTCATATTGCGAGGTATCACTATGTGGTCTTTAAACCATAGAGTACACTCATTGTCCTTTATAGTGACGACATTGAGTGAACGACAATCAACACTTAATATTAGTGTCTCATCGTTCTTCTTAACGAACAGCGCAGAGCAACTCCAAGGTGATGAGCTTGGTCATATAAAACCTTTGCTCATAAGTTCACTTAGTTGCTCCTTCAACTCCGCTAGTTCATTGGGTGCCATCTTATACGGCCTTCGTGAAATCGGTGTTGTTTCCGGCGTCAGTTCAATCTTGAACTTGACGTCCCGTTAGCTGGCATTTCCCGGTAACTCATCAGAAACACATTGTATATTCACGTCCCACCGGACTATCCTCGAATCTAATCACTTTCATGGGATAGGCCTAGCCCGTTCTCATTGCTGTACAGAACGGACTCTTTTGTCCTAACCCAAATTGTGATCCGGTAAACAGCATTTTCATAACTCAAGTTCAATACAAAAGTTAGAGTTAACTTCAGTATCTTTTCAACGAGTATTTATATGCCTCTAGGTCATCTCTGGATTAAAAGTTATGATTGCTCAAAGTTGACAGAATTCCTGGATAAAATTTGCCAGCATCCCCTTTGTATGTGGCTATTTTTATCACAGTTGTATATGAAAATACAATAAGAATCTGCGCAAACTCTGAATTACAACAATGTTGCATATTTCATAACCTTTCCAACGGTGTATCATAGGATCCTTAAGGATTTTTCTACAGGAAGTTATGGCTTAAAAACAGAAAGGTCCAGAGAGGTTTTTGTACTGTCCTGGTTCTGAACAGTTCGCCTTCTACTGGACTTTTCACCCATGTAACGTGTGATTCTGCTCTGGAGGCCTACAAGGAAGTTGTAGAGCACTTGAAAATCGTTCCAGAACTGTATCATACACCTTATTTGGGTCAAGCTACTCAGAGTTATGCTCTGTTAAAGTCCAGAAAGAATTTCTGCCAGAAACAGAGCACTCTGTTTTTGAAAACTTTGATACCTAGTTATACTCTCATTTGAATCTTAGCTCAAAATAAGAGTTTAGTAGCTACTACTTGTTTCAAACTTCCATTTTTAGTTGAAAGTTAGTTCATGAATCATTTCTTCATAGGGAAGAGGTTATTAAGTTTAGTACGGTGTCGATGCACCGTAAGAAACATGTCGGTACTACGTAGCCTCTCCAAAAGAGAAATCCTAACCGGATTACACCGGCATATACGTATTATCAGTGGCACTAAGACGGTCTCTCGCACACGTGTACTACACGGGATACGTACGTGGTTAGTACCTGCAGAAGATCACTCAATAGTGGTGCACTCAAGGGTTGTTTCATCTCAGGCAGTTCCATATTTGAAAGTAAATACAAACGCCCGTATCATTGTCATACGGCCGTCCTTGAGTTAAGCCACGTCTCAAGGCACGTGATCGTGTTTCAACACCACACGACGGGGAACCCGAGTATATCATGAACGGGTCGTCACGGTTGGGAATGTTATCAACCCAACGGATACCACCTACTGCCCTGCAGGGCACGCCGATGGCAAGCGCTGCATATGTCCTCCTGGGCTATTTCCAGACGAATACACTATCGCGTTACTGACAACACGATGGAGTCTCCACTTACTTGCCTAATGCATGCTAGGGATCAGCGTTTCATATAAACTCAAGAACATGAAGAGTCCAAGAGTTTCATATTAACGTCTCACACCAAGCTGTGAGACATATCCCTGAACCACATTCCTCTTCAGGGGAGCTAACCAAAATTGAACCGCTTTCGGTGGTGTTCCTTACCATGCTTACCAGAGCATAGGTGCGTTGTTACATAATCAAAATTCAGAATTAAAACACATATGTTAGTCTTGCCACTTTAAGTAACTATACTACTACAGTTCTTATGTGGGCCTAATATCGTTTCCTCACCGTATCCTAAGTTTTTGTTGTAATACAATCCTTATTCCGTGCGCTATTACCAATGCGGCTCTGATACCACGCTGAGAGGGCCCGACCTCGATCACGGGGTCGTGCCGCCTCGCCCGGGGATCACATTGGGTGGTGTCGTGTTATGCGGCACCCAAAAGCACACATATAAGGAACAATGTATTACAAAAATCAAAGCGGAAGCTTACAACTGTTCTTTGTAAATACTTTACATAAAATAGCTACAGCGGAAGTCTATAACATCTCACGTTGAATATCTAGGAAGCACTCGAGAAGAGATCCAGCATGCGGACTCCTCTCGCTAGCAACACGAAGACATGGCAGCGGCTAGGTCCTCCATGTGTAACATGACTCAGACGTTTCCGAGTCTCACCGGAAAACCTTCTTTATAGCGTCGAGGTTTACCTGCAAAACCACTTATATAGCAAGAGTGAGCACAAAGGCTCGGCAAGACTTAACCGTCTCTCCTAAAGACATGCAACTCTTTATGAGGGTAACCTAAGACCTAATCCTGTAATTTGTGAACAGACTCGCCTACGAGTTCATCCTTAACTTTCAGATTTTAACCATATTAGTAGTGACCTTGCGCCCAGCAACATTGGAACTCCACAATCAAACAAGAAACGCTTCATTCCAATGTTACTTGTCCCAAGGTGGAAAATAACTTTAGTTTGCTCTATCTCTACTTCAAACAAGGTTTTCATGCAATTTAAATAATCATAGCAGCAATTAAACTTTGCAAATTGTTCCCACACAAGTTGATTACTACGTCACAACATGGGAGCAAGCGGTACTCAATAACCGCGAGGGACGGTGATTCGAATCAAACACTACCCGGATAACTCGACACATACACCCGCCTCTGAAGACCCAACTCTGGCGTCCTTCATTACGTCGTATGTGGCAACCTTTCTCAGGACACTAAACTGTAGAACCGGTCGCGCCGTCTCGGGCTCATAGGTCTAACGAGACGATGTGGTATGCCTCTACAATCCAGTGAACCTGGTACATCGGTTTCCTGGTTCCCATATATCAGTAAGCATCCGGTACACAACTCAATACTTGCTCCTGGACGCGACACACGCATCGGCCCTTAACCGACACAGGCAGAGCTACTCGACCAAGACCTCGTCTTGTCACTGCCTAACCCCTCTGCCCGGTCTCATCTTTAGAAATGTAAACTTTAGTTTGCTTCCTTTCCCAACCACACTTATGATATTCTAAACCATAGCTCGCGAGTAGATTCCAACTACTCGTCTTCTACCGGATGCCCTAGTCTATTTAGCATGGCCTTATTCTACAGCGATGACACAATGCTACCCTTGACCTCAGGGTTCATGTTTGGTTATGCAAGTGGAGTATAAAACATCCTTGACCTAATGCACATACAAACTTTGACCAATAGTAGTGAACAAAAAGAAAACTTAAAAAACAACTTAAATGCAAATCGGGACTTGTCTTGGTTTTGCAGGTGACTAAAGTCAGATAATATGAAGTTAGTTGTTGATGACTCGAAGTTCAATCACTGCCTTCTTGCTCCTTGATCAAATCTTCACTTATCTACGTTTAATCACTACACGTTATGAATATGCATACATGTTTAATTATAAAACTTTTGCTAACAAGTGCTAAAGACAAGTTTAAAACTGGAACTCTGTTTAAGAATTTAAAATGACACTGGTCTAGTGGTTTGGGTGTGTGTTTAAGTACTCTCATCAAGTGAGAAGTGAGGTTCATCACTTGGGTGGTGATCACATAATTGGTTGAACAGAACACTACTGATCCAGGGCTCCAATTGGAGCTGAAAATTTTCTTGTGTGTTCCATGTCACAAGAAAGTCCTCTGGACCAAAATTCAGTATATTTCACTGATTATATCACCCAGAACAATTCCCTAAGCATTTAGGCATAAAGGAATTAATTCTGATTAAAATTGCAGTTTCATGCAATTCCAAGTGAACCATAATTTCATACCTAGCTCATGGAGCATGCATGAATTGTTCTAGGATTTTTGGAGCTAAGGAATGCCCAGAACTGAATTTCCATGTTTTGGAAATTCCCTGAAAATGTTTCTGTACTTATTTGAATACAGAAACTTGTAATCAGAATTACTCCAACTAAATCAACTCCAAATGAGCTGAAACTTTTACAGGAGTCTCCTAATATCCTACAGAATATTCTGGCAAAATTTGGGGATTTTTGTATGAACCAAACTCCCTCAAAAATTCTCTTGCTGAAAAGATTTAAAGAATTTTCCAGAATTTCCCATTGGTTTTCATGCAAATTTGGTAGTATATTTGGCTAGAGTTTTACCTCCTGAATCCAACCCAATTTGAATCACTAATTTTGGAGCTTCCTAGCAAAAGTTATGAGTTCTAAAGTTTGAACTAAATCTGGAATCTAAATTAAATCGAGAAACATTCAAACTCTGACTGTGGGTCCATCCTACACGTGTCAGCCGCTGGAATCACGCCACACGGGGCCACAGTATCACTTTCCGCGCTGTCGCAAAGGATCCCGGGGCCATAGCCGATCAGCAGTTTAAACCCTCCGTCGCTGACACTCGGGGCCCGCCGGACCTTCTTCCTCCTCGGGCCGTTTTCTTTCCCGCGCCGCCCGCTCGCCGAAAACTCGTCGGAGCTCGCCGGAGTCGGCTTCCCGGCCGTCTCCCGGCTCGGTACTTGCCGCCTGGGGGTTTTCAGGGACGAGCAATCTACTGGTGCGGTGCTCTCGGGCCGACGGTGGCCGGAAGTGGGCCGGCGACGTGCGCACCCCTCGGTACAGCTTCGGCGCCGTGGCCCGAGCACCCTAGCCCGCCAAAAGTTTGAAGGATTCGCTCTAAAGCATCAGTGGAGATCAAGCTAGCTCAGCAAGGCCTCAATATTGCTCGGAAACGGCAGCAAGTGGGGGTTCACCGTGTGCCCGAGTGTCCCCGCCATGGCCGCCGATGGAAGAACTTGAAATTAGCTGCCCCTACTCACTGCTAAGCTAGGGTTGCGAAGGAAAAAGGTTCCCTATCCACTCTAGCTCCTGGGTGCACAAAATGAGCAGCTCTAATCGAAAATTGAGATTCAATTTCAACAATTCTTACCCACGGTGAAGTTTTTCCGGCCGAAAGAAGAACTCAAAATTCTCGAGCTACGGTGCACGGATTGCACTGAAATTTGGAGAGGAGCAGAACAGAGAGTTGGCGCGCCTTGGGGTGCGCTCGTTCGGTCGTGAAACTGCCCGGTGTGAGCTGCCCACGAGCGCCCGACGTCGGTTTCCACCGTCTTCACCTCGGCTTTGGCGCTGATTCTCAAAATACGGCCAAAAGCAGCCCCGAACGCCGGAGCTGAGCTGGGGAAACTCTTGTGCACACGCTGGCGCTCCTTTTTCGTGTTGATATCTTGAGTAGTCGGGGAGCGACGCCGGCTTAGGTTCGCCGAGAGCAGACACGGCGCCGGCGGCTCGTTTTCTCGGGAGGAAGCAGAACAGGGCTCGGTGTGGCGGTTTTGTGGCCGACAGAGCACGGCGTAGGGGAGATAAGGGCGCGGTGAGATGTCGAGCTGGTCTCCCGTGCGAGCTGGAAAACAGGAGGTGGCCTCCCCGAGTGGTCTCGGTGTCGGCCTGCCGTCGGCTGCTTCGGGCTCGGTCTGAACTGAAGAACTGGTTTACTTCAGTGGTAAGTTTCCTCCCACTGACATGTGGCCCCACAGTTCCTCTCCCCAAATATCTCCAAATTTTTGACACATTGTAAATTCAGCTGTGAGGGATCCAAATTCAAAATCCATTTTGCCATTTGACAATTTGTGCCACACTTTCAAGTTTAAATTCAAATTTGGATGAAATTTACAAGTTCCTTTGACATTCATATCAAAGCCCCTCCAAATTTGCTCAAAACTTGACTCCCTCATAATTTGGACCTGAGGAATTCAAATATGTCCTCTGATCTTTGAGTTGGCCATTGCAAATACAAATTTTCAAACAACAGTTTGAATTTCCTTTTTTGGAAAGGGCCTTCTTTGCCTTGAAGTAGACCATTTAATTCAAACTGAAATTTAAGTCCTCTTTGGTGATGACCCATCTGAATTTGGGTGAAACACTTTGGTTTGCTCCTAGCTCATGCTTGATCAATCTTGGTCCCAAGCTGAACCGCACAAGTTCAGTTTGACCATGCCCCTCAAATTTGAATTTGAAGGTGATCTCAAACAATGCTTTGAACAAATGGTATATGAGCTTAAAATCCCTCCCATTTTGGAACTTAAGCTCTTCAATACCTGAGGACTGCAATGGTCATCTCTTATATATGCTTTTGGACCATCTGAACATGAATGCTTTGCAAGGGTTCAAAAATGGGGTTTAAACTTCCCTCCCCTCTACTCATAGAGAATGTGCATATGAGTTAGATTTTCTGGAGTGAAATCCTTTCCCGGGTTAACATGTGTTCAGCAGGAGTTAAAGAAGATGTTAGCTCTTCCCACATGTCCATGTTTGAGTTTATCATTTTATGGTGACATAACTCAAGTCATTCCCTTGTCTTAACATGGTTGAATTCAGCATGAACTCAACACGATCATAGTCCATTCCCTTTTGGCTCACTCTCAAATCAGAAAGTTGCCACCATAATCTCCTCAATTTCAAATGTATGAGGCTCCATGTGCATTCAAAAGTTTGGCGGCAATTTGAGCTGAGCCTTTTAGTCTAAAGACCTTATTTTTGTTCTCTCTCATATACATGTATGATTACACCTGAGTTTAACTCCACCTTGGTCCAACACATTCAAATGAATGCTCGAACCCGTGTTGTCGAACCTCACGTAGACCATCTCATGTAAGAAAGTTTTTTGTAACTCCCATTTTTCATGAACCAGAAACACGATGACGTTTAATCACCCATTTCTTTGCATTCACGTTTTTGGGACTTTTACAAGATTATTCAATGCAAATGTGATCTAGGGTACATGGAATACATCAATAAAGCATGTATTGACTAGAGGAGCTGATGTTATTGAGCAAAAACAAGGAAGATTGAAGGTTCTAGGGTTTGGAGAGAAGTTTACCAAATCCTTTGATTCGAGGCGTTGAGGGAGTTTTTGATCCGGACTAGTCTGGGGTCTTTGATCCCTTTGCGGTGGAGAATGTTTCCCACGGAGATTTGGATGGTTTTGATGGAGAAGTCGCAAATCTGCCTTGGGAGCACTTTAGTGAGGAGAGAGAGAGTTAGGAGGATTATGAGGATGAAGAAGATTAGGTTTGAGCCGTCCTTAGGGTTATGGAGTCGAAATATCGGGCTAGTCCGGACCATATCGGACTAGTCCATTTTCTGTCCAGTGAGAAAATCGGACTAGTCCATGGTTGTCCGGACTAGTCCGGACGAACGGACTAAGTGCGGACTAGTCTGCTAATGCGGACTAGTTCGGGGTGACCACGGACTAGTCCGTGGTCCCTTGGTGTGTGTGTTTAAAAGTTTCTACTAGGGAATAAGGGACAAAGACACATAGATATTCTTGATGAATATGGCCAGTAATCATACAACAATCAAGCTATGACCATGATTCACCAAGATCAAGTAACTAACATAGTTTTTAAGAGAGAGAGAGAGAGATGATTTTTCAACATAATTAACATGATTTTGAGGATGGCATACAGATATGCAAGTTTTCAAGCCACGTTTCGAGCATCAAGGATATTTAGTTCATTTCAGAGCTCACAAAAGCGTTTTTCATTAAGTGGCTTGGTAAAGATATCGGCTAGTTGTTTTTCAGTGTTGACATGGGAAATGGCTATGTCTCCTTTCATTGAGTGATCTCTCAAAAAATAATGCCGGATATCTATATGTTTGGTTCTAGAGTGCTCAACAGGGTTATGGGCAATTTTGATAGCACTCTCATTGTCACAAAGGAGTGGAATACTGCTCATATTGTAACCGTAATCCCTTAGAGTTTGTCGCATCCAAAGGAGTTGTGCACAACAACTCCCGGCTGCAACATACTCCACTTCTGCTGTGGATAGAGCAATTGAATTTTGTTTCTTGGAGGTCCAAGAAACTAGTGATCTACCTAGGAATTGGCAGGTACCAGAAGTACTTTTTCTATCTACCTTGCATCTGGCATAATCTGCATCGAAGTATCCAATGATATTGAATTTTTGAACCTTTGGGATACCAAAGGCCTAGGTTGGGTGTATGAAATAAATATTCTCAAGACTCTTTTAACGGGTGTCAAATGACATTCTTTAGGATTGGCTTGAAACCTTGCACACAAACATACACTCAATATGATATCAGGCCTAGATGCACATAAATAGAGTAAGGAGCCAATCATAGAATGATATACCTTTTGATTGTAAGGGACTCAGTTTTTGACACCTATTTAAAGTGTTCATCACCACACCACACACCTCATTTGAGGAAAGATGATGAACACAAATGAAGAGCAAGTAACCACCATCAACATGCTCATTAGAGAACAAACTCACATATTGCAAAAGTGGTATTTTCCACTTGTGATATAGGTGGGCTGGACATATAAAAACTCCTACACATTGCTAAGGATGTCCATGCCAAGTTTCACCCAAATTCAAAACCTTTTTGAGGTCATTTCGGGTATAGTTGGAAAGAGGGCAGTTTGAAACCATATTCAAATTCAAACTGTTTTTATCCCATGAATTTAAAAGTGGGAGGCATATTCTTATTCAGCACATTTTTGTGAGCCCACACACCAATTTTCACTCCATTTGGAGTTGATCTTGACATGAGCTAAGTGGGGGAAATTCAAACTTTATTTGAATTTCAAAACTGAACTTGTGCTGAAATTCATTCAAACCAAACCCCATTTGAATTCTACTCAATTCAAATGGCTCATGGGTGAATAATATGAATCACCATGGGTATTTTGGGGCTCACTGTTTACAACAGTGATTAGGAGTGAATTTCAGAGGTTAAAACCCCGGGTGGGACCCACATGTCAGCAACTGAAGCAAAAGAAACCGACTGAAGACTCAGCTCGGTTAACCGCGCGCGGTGCAGCTGCCGCCACGGCGAAGAAACGGCGAAGCCTCCAGCTGTTTGCCGATCTCAGCCGCGGAACCGACTCCCTGGGTCTTTATCTACCCGCCCGAGCGGTCACCGGCGCCTTCCATCGCTGCCTCGTCGCACTTCCACCCAAAACGCCGAAACACCTCGCCGGCCGAGTGAAAATTCGGTTCCTCATCGCCCGACCGGTCCAGTGACCCTCCCGGTGATCTGAGACCAGCACCGGGTGCGCCAAGCCGTCTGCAACGCCCTCGCATCGGTTCCAGACCCTGCGCGGTCTTCCCCGAGCTCCACCGCGGTGATCTTGTCTCTGCCGGTTCGCTCGAGCCGCCGCTGCGGGAACAGACCTTCCGGCCACCACAGCCCACCGTTCACGGAGCTGTAAACAGCAAAGAGGTTCGCCTTCAACCCCTCTTTCCTTTCCGCAAGCTCCGGCGGCGTGACAAGCACTGCTCCGGCCGGAATTTCATATTTTCGCGACGGTGTGCAAAAGTGAGGTCGGTACTGATCCGAGAAATTCGTAAACCACACTGCATCACTCATCCTCTCATGGAGAGGATCACTTCTAGTAGCCCGTGTGGATCCATATGATCAAGAACCACGAAGAATCGTGGAGGGAAACCGCTGTTCTTCGAGTTTTAGTAGAAATCCCGATTTCCGGCCTAGGTCGCACGGTGACAGCCCAACACAGCCTTTCCCGAGCTCCATAGAGCTCATGTCGACCTTTCCTATGGTCCACTGATGCTCAACGACCCTTAGCTTGATCGGGGGAGGTGCTAGGGAGGGTGGACAACGCGACCGAAGTTCTCCCGAGGCTGCGGCTCGTCGCCGACCATGTGGCGGCCATTTTCATGGCGAGCTGGCCCAAGAATCCTGTTCCCCGAGAGAAAATAGGCAGAGGCGGCCAAAATCATGAAGTTTGGAGCTTTACAGAAGCCGGCGGCGAGCTCTCCGGCGAGGTTCCTCGGCGGCGGAGCGCGGGCGTCGCGAGGTTGAAGAAAGGGGTGGACCCCAGCTGTCAGCGGCCGATATTTTGAATCGGGATCCGGCTGCGGCCGGGATATGGTGTGCTGGAGTGCAAATACCCTGTGAGCCCCGGTGTACCGGACACCGCCACGCTCGACACGTGTCCTCGCGGGCCCCCGCGAGATTTAAACTTTTCCCCGATTTTCAGAATTCTTCCAAACTTCAAATTCTCATAACTTTGGCTAGAAAGCTCCAAATTGAGTGAACCAAATTTTGCTGGATTCATCTCTCTGAGTACTTTCCAGCAAATCAAGTTTCACTTCATGAAATTCCTTATTTCTCCAGCATTAATTCCTCAAAGTTTAAACTGTTTGGAATTTTAACTGGAGAATCCTTTGGAGGAAAATCCTGAAATTTTGCTAGGATGTTCACCAAAATATACCAGAACTACCATAAAAATTTCAGACCCATTGGAGCTCATTTAATCCACCTAATGGTGTGATTAGTGAAACTGTTCCAGAGAAAATAGAAAATGTCCAGAAACATTTTCAGAATTTTCTCTGAAATTGTTTAGCTCATATCTTTAGCTAGGAACCTTCAAATTAAGTGAGACCAAATCCATTAGAACCCTCTGAAAATCTAGTTTTCAGAAAGTCATAGTTTGTTTCATGAAAATCCTTAGAGCACCCTAAGAGTTCCAATTAAGGTCAAGGACATAATTAATTGTGGAGGGCTCAAATGAGCTTTGCTGCAACTAAAACTTGACCAAGTCTCTATTTAGGTGGTAACCAAGCCACAGTAAAAGTTTCACAGTCATAGAGTCTGTCTAGTGGGACTTATAAGCTTCACAAGTTTAAAACTTAATACAAACACATTTAAATTGATACATATGTTTCTTCTAACATGTAGTCGCTAAGGTCGAGGAGGAACCCGAAGTCCTAGACTTTGTTACTCTGGAGGAACAGCTAGTCTACGACCAAGAGCAGCAAGGCAAGCCCCGGTTTGCATTAACCGTTTTTACAAATTTTTATTGTTTTGAGCACTTACTTGAGTATTATTATTCTTTGTATTAGAGTCTTGTGTGGAAACCCAACTGCATAGCCAGGAAAACCATGGGTTGGGTTTAGGATTGCAAACCCCGTCAGCTACTGCATTGCTATGATAGAGTAGGATTCGGTACAAGTCGAGTAGTTGGAACTACTCGCGAGCATATGCTAGAGGCACTCGACTCGGGTAGTGATAGCACATGAAACACATGGCAAGAAAATGAGACCAAGCGGAGGGTAAGGGGAGCAGGACTTTGGGGCCTGTGTGTTGTAGCTCCGCTTGTGTCGATTGAGGACCGAGCCGTGTGCGGGCCTGTTGAACAAGCTAGAACAGTACCGAAGACCTACCGGCTATATGGGAACCGGGAAACTGATGTAACTCGGGTAGCTGGATATTGAGGCATTGTCCGTCGTTCAGAGGGTAGGTTGAGAGCTTGAGGTGTAAATCGGCTGGCGGCACTGAGATGCGTGTGCAGAGACCTCTTGCTCGGGATGATGGGACCGGTTCAATATTTGGCTGATGGGCGAAAGGTGGTTGCGTACGGCGTCCGTGATGGTTGTTGTAGGCAACATCGAGTACGGGCGTACGTGACGGGTTGTTCGGGTAACCCTGCAGGTGTAAATCGATTATAATCGCTGTCCCTCGCAGTCAGTGAGTACCACTTGTTCACTGTACCGTGACGTAGAAAGAACAGGCTAGTTACTTGTTAAAATGTTGCTGGTTGAAAGATGAACTTGATTGCTAATGACTTGCTGTAGTTTAGAGCTAACTAAAGTTCATTTCAACTTTGGACAAAGTACATGAGAGAAATGCGTTTCTTGTTTGATTGCGGCTCTCTCATGTGCCTTAGCGTAAGGTTCTCCACAACCTGCTGCTAAAACTTGAAAGTAAGGTTCTACTAATTAGGCGAGTCCTTGCAAATGATTTTTACCTCATGTAACCCACCACCCCTCATTTAGAAGTTCCATGTTTAGGTGAGATGGGTTAGACTTGCTGAGCCTTTGTGCTCACTGCTTGTGTTTGAAGCTTTTGCAGGGTTTTATGAGGAAGGGACTCCCGAGGAGGAGACGGAACCCCAGGAGGGGAACCCCGTCGAGTGGGAGTCGTGCACGCCGCAGAGTTAGTGTGTGTGTGTGCTAGCAAGGACACGTTCAAGGGCTGAACGTGGACTTGATGCGTAGTCTATGCCCGTGAGTGTAGACTGGACATATTTTGCTGTAAACATGTTCATAAACTTGTTTATGTAATAAAATTCCGCTTCCGCTTTGTACCTTTGATGTGTGTTATCCGGTGCTGTGCAACGCAGCACCCCTCAGCGTGATCTTGGATCGACAATACCGTGGGATCGTGTCAGCGTTGGTATCAGAGCTCGCTTGAGGTTTAACACAGTACAAAGGTCATTTTTTTCAAAAATCCAGTAAGGAACGAGTTAGTAGCCCATATAAGGATGTTATTAGCATATAGAAAGTGGCATATTAACTTATTTGATTATGTCAGAAAATCGTGCATCTCGGGACGTGTATGTCTTGGGGGGTGCACGTAAGCGCTGTCCACCAGTGTGCACAAGCTGAAGGGTGGAGCCCCACGGGTGGCAGGTAACCTGACCCGCTTTGATATCCTCTACGACTCTTCATGTCGTTTGGGGTATTCGAGCAACGTCTGTCCCTGGCGTGCATGGTGCAATTTGGGAGACCCCGTCACGTGGTCTGAAACATGAACACGTAGCTCAAGGCGTGGTTGGCTTGAGAACATCCGGGCGAGTGATGACGGCCGGTTGTACGAACTGTATGGATTCCAGGCTCGGTGTGCAGCCGAGTCTGATGATTGTTTGAGTTTCTGCAGGTAGCCTGACCATGAAACGGTAGACGTGTAGCATCCGTGTCCGAGTGACGTTTAGTGCCACTGAATTAACGAAGCCGGCAAAGTCCGGTATAGGTTTTTCTTTGTGAGGACGTAGTACCGACATAATCTGGTGACGCATCGACGTCACACCCAACTAAATGAACAACTTCATTTAAAACTTGAAGGTTTTGATCTAAAGTAGTAAAACTTGATGTAACTCCTTCCCTTGAATAGGATATTCAAAGTTAACAAGTTTTCAACTTATAGGTTGTTAAGGACAGGGTACTCTGGTTTCAGCTGAATTAGGGCTGAAGTTGATCAGAGGTTAGAGGTTGAGTTCTTTCGAGGTTGGGGTCATATGATGCATTTATGGAAATCTTTGGAAGAGTTTTACAACTTTTCTGTTGAGGTCCAGAGGTGTTTCATCCCTTAACCAATCGAAAAATGCAGTAGAGTTGAAACTGTCCAGAAAACAGGGCAGAGCAAACACTCTCTGTAAACTCTCTGTAAATTGAGTATAACGTCCTGCATAAAAATCCAAAAATAGAAAATGAGGTAGTTCTGGAAAGCTTATGAGATAGGTTACAACTTTGTAACCGAAAGTTTTGTCAGATTAGGAACAGAATTAACTGGGATTCTTGGATCGAGTCAGTATCTAAAGCAGGGAGGTGCTGTCCAATTTTCTCCAGAAATTCTGTTAACTTTGACATCTCATAACTCTTGAACCAAGACAGATCTTAGGACAAGCAAATACTTTCTGGGAAGCTATTGAAGTTAGCTCTAACTTTGATGTTGAGCTCCAAAACTGGTTTTGCCTTTAACATGGCCTAAATCAGGTTGAAATGGAAACTGGTCAGAGCTGTCATGGGAACAACAGATCAGCAGTCAAATTTGTCTAAAATTTGAACTATGTTTCCAAGTTTTATGGGTTCAATGATATGTCTTATGTTATAACTCAGTGGTTTACTGTTTAAATAAATATTTGACATTTCTGAAATATATTTTTACAGATGACAGCAGATAAGCAGTTGGAGAACGGGTGGGTGGTATCCCACTTGTAAGGGCCTCAGTTTTTGACACACATTTGCAGTGTTCATCACCACACCACACACATCATTTGAGGAAGAATGATGAACACAAATGAAGAGCAAGTAACAATTGTCAACATGCTCATTAGAGAACAAACTTACACATTGCAAAAGTGGTATTTCCCACATGTGATATAGATGGGCTGGACATATGAAAACTCCTACACTTTGCTAAGGATGTCCATGCCAAGTTTCACCCAAATTCAAAACCTTTTTGAGGTCATTTTGGGTATAGATAGGAAGAGGGCAGTTTGAAACCATATTCAAATTCAAACTGTTTTTATCCAATGAATTTAAAAATGGAAGGCATATTCTTACTCAGCACATTTTTGTGAGCTCACACACCAATTTTCACTCCATTTGGAGTTGATCTTGACATGAGCTAAGGGGGAGAAATTCAAACTTTATTTGAATTTCAAACTGAACTTGTGCTGAAATTCATTCAAACCAAACCTCATTTGAACTTTGATCAATTCAAATGGCTCATGGGTGAATAATTTGAATTGCCAAGGGTAGTATGGGGTTCACTGTTTACAACAGTGATTATGAGTAAATTTCAGAGGTTAAAACTGGAGGTGGGACCCACATGTCAGCCACTGCTCAGATCAAACCGACTGAGACTTTTTCACTCGGGTCGCCGAGCCGCAGCGGTGATCGCCACCGAGGCCAGCCGCCGCGCCACCAGCTGCTTGCCCACGCGCGGGCGTGAGGCGGTGCAGAGCCTTCTTAAGGCGCCTGCCCCCCCCCCTCCTCGGCCGAGGCACCGCCGTTCTTCCCCGCAAGAACTCAGCGCCGGCCGAAAACTTCCGAAGCTCGGACTTGATCGGAGAACGCCGATCGCAGCTCCCTCCGTCCACTCCAGAGCCCCAACAAGGTACTAGAGACCTTCCTCTGACCTCCCCGTTGCTAGAATTCGGTTGAAATCGATTGATATCGGCTGTGCCGAAAGATCAAATTCGGGACTTGGAACCGCCGCACCTCGGGCTCTCGTGGACAGCCCAACCAGGGCGTTGTCACGCCCAAGCCAAGGCACCCTTGGACGCGCGGGTAACCGGTGCTGCTCATCCCCGAGCCACAGCTCGAGTGGTTGCTCACCGGCGGCGAATTTCCACTTTTCCCCTTTCTGTGTGCAGAACGACCTTCGGGTACGATTCTGTTTAATTCATGCTCTAGAAAGGATTAGAGGGCCTCAGGCCGCTCTCACACGAGCTAGACACGGTAACGCACAAGTTGCCTTCACAACTCTGGGCCGGAGAACCTCTGTGCCTGGCGTAATTTGAGGTCTACTAATGGCGGAACGAACGGGCGGCATCGGGCGCACGGTGAGGACCTATTTCGGGCCTTCCCCGAGCTGCCTCGAGCTCATGTCGACCTTCTCTGAGGTCCACTGATGCTCCCCGACCGATTTCCCAAGTAGCTGAGGTGCTAGGGTAGTCAGCCGACATGGCCGAAGTCGTTCTGAGGTGGCGGCTCGTCGCCGACCATGCTCCGGCCGTTGTCATGAGCAGCTGACCCTAGAATCCTGTTCCCCGAGTAAAAGTAGGCAGGGGCGGCCAGAATCGAGAAGTTTGGAGCTGTACAGCAGCCGGCGGCGAGCTCTCCGGCGAGATCCCTCGGCGGCGGGGCGCGGATGTCGCGAGGTTGAAGAAGGGGGTGGACCCCAGCTGTCAGCGGGAGATATTTTGAATCGGGATCCGGCTGCGGCCGGGATCGGGTGTGCTGGCGCGCAAAATCCTTGTGGGCCGCGATGTGCCATCGCCTAGACGTGCGACGCGTGTCCCCTGAGCCCACGCGCGAGTTTAAACTTTTCCCCGATTTTCAGATTTCCTTCAAACTTCAGATCATCATAACTTTGGCTAGAAAGCTCCAAATTGAGTGAACCAAATTTTGCTGGATTCAGATCTCTGAGTACTTTCCAGAAAATCAAGTTTCACTTCATGAAATTCCTTATTTCTCCAGAATTAATTCCTCAAAGTTTAAACTGTTAGGAATTTTAACTGGAGAATCCTTTGGAGGAAAATACTGAAATTTTGCTGATATGTTCACCAAAGTATCCTTGAACTACCATAAAAATTTCAGATCCATTTGAGCTCATTTAATCCATCTAATGGTGTGTTTAGTGAAACTGTTCCAGAGAAAATAGAAAATGTTCAGAAACATTTTCGGAATTTTCTCTGAAATTGTTTAGCTCATATATTTAGTTAGAGACTTCCAAATTAAGTGAGACCAACTCCATTAGAACCCTCTGAAAATCTAGTTTTCAGAAAGTCATAGTTTGTTTCATGAAAATCCTTGAACACCCTAAGAGTTCCAATTAAGGTCAAGGACATAATTAATTGTGGAGGGCTCAAATGAGCTTTGCTGCAACTAAAACTTGACCAAGTCTCTGTTTAGGTTGTAACCAAGCCACAGTAAAAGTTTCACAGTCATGAGTTCTGTCTAGCAAAAGTTATAGACTTCACAACTTCAAACCTAATACAAATGCATTAAATTAATACATGTATTGTTTCTATCATGTAGGCGCTAAGGTCGAGGAGGAACCCGAAGTCCTAGACTTCGTTACTCCGGAGGAACAGCTAGCCTACGACCAAGAGCAGCAAGGCAAGCTCCGGTTTGCATTAACCTTTTTACAAATTTTTATTGTTTTGAGCACATACTTGTTTCCTTTATTCTGTGCATTAGAGTCTTGTTTGGAAGCCCCACTGCATAGCCAAGAGAACCATGGGTTGGGTTTAGGATTGCAAACCCCGTTAGCTACTGCATTGCTAGGATAGAGTAGGATTCGGTACAAGTCGAGTAGTTGGAACTACTCGCGAGAATAGGCTAGAGGCATATTGCTCGGGTAGAGATAGCACATGATACACATGGCAAGAAAATGAGACCGAGCGGAGAGTAAGGGCAGCAGGACTTTGGGGCCTGTGTGCTGTAGCTCCGCTTGTGTCGATTGAGGACCGAGCCGTGTGCGGGCCTGTTGGACAAGCTAGAACAGTACCGAAGACCTACCGGCTATATGGGAACCGGGAAACTGATGTAACTCGGGTAGCTGGGTATTGAGGCATTGCCCGTCGTTCAGAGGGTAGGTTGAGAGCTTGAGGTGTAAATCGGCTGGCGGCACGGAGATGCGCGTGCAGAGACCTCTTGCTCGGGACGATGGGACCGGTTCAATATTTGGCTAACGGGTGAAAGGTAGTCGCGTACGGCGTCCGTGATGGTTGTTGTAGGCAACATCGAGTACGGGCGTACATGACGGGTTGTTCGGGTAACCCTGCAGGTGTAAATCGATTATAATCGCCGTCCCTCGCGGTCAGTGAGTACCACTTGTTCACTGTACCGTGATGTAGAAAGAACAGGCTAGTCACATGTTAAAATGTTGCTGATTGAAAGCTGGACATTGATTGTTAATGATATGCTGTAGCTTAGAGCTAACTAAAGTTCTTTTCAACTTTGGGCAAAGTACATGAGAGAAATGTGTTTCTTGTTTGATTGCGGCTCTCTCATGTGCCTTAGCGTAAGGTTCTCCACAACCTGCTGCTAAAACTTGAAAGTAAGGTTCTACTAATTAGGCGAGTCCTTGCAAATGATTTTTACCTCATGTAACCCATTACCCTCATGTAGAAGTTCCATGTTTAGGTGAGACGGGTCAGACTTGCTGAGCCTTCGTGCTCACTGCTTGTGTTTGAAGCCTTTGCAGGGTTTTATGAGGAAGGGACTCCCGAAGAGGAGACGAAACCCCAGGAGGGAACCCCGTCGAGTGGGAGTCGTGCACGCCGCAGAGTTAGTGTGTGTGTGTGCTAGCAAGGACACGTTCGAGGGCTGAACGTGCACTTGATGCTTAGTCTACGCCCGCGAGTGTAGACTGAACTTATTTTGATGTAAACATGTTCATAACTTGTTTATGTAATAAAATTTCGCTTCCGCTTTGTACCTTTGACGTGTGTTATACGGTGCTGTGCAACGCAGCACCCCTCAGCGTGATCCTGGCTCGACAAGACCAATGGGGTCGTGTCAGCGTTGGTATCAGAGCTCGCTTGAGGTTTAACACAGTACAAAGGTCTTCTTTTTCAAAAATCCAGTGAGGAACGAGTTAGTAGCCCGTATAAGGATGTTATTAGTATATAGAAAGTGGCTTATTATCCTATTTGTTATGTCGGTTAATTGTGCATCTCGGGATGTTCATGTCTTGGGGGGTGCACGTAAGCGCTGTCCACCAGTGCGCACAAGCTGAAGGGTGGAGCCCCACGGGTGGCAGGTAACCCGACCCGCTTTAGTATCCTCTACGACTCTTCATGTCGTTTGGGGTATTCGAGCAACGTCTGTCCCTAGCGTGCGTGGTGCAACATGGGAGACCCCGTCACGTGATCTGAGACGTGAACATGTAACTCAAGGCGTGTTTGGCTTGAGAACATCCGGGCGAGTGATGACGGCCGGGTGTACGAACTGTATGGATTCCGGGCTCGGTGTGCAGCCGAGTCTGACGATTGATTGAGTTTCTGCAGGTAGCCTGACAACGAAACGGTAGACGTGTAGCATCCGTGTGCGAGTGACGAGTAGTGCCACTGAAGTAACGAAGCCGGCTAAGTCCGGTATAGGTTTTTCCTTTGTGAGGACGTAGTACCGACATAATCTGGTGACGCATCGACGTCACACCCGACTAAATGAACAACTTCATTTAAAAACTTGAAGGTTTTGATCCAAAGTAGTAAAACTTGATGTAACTCCTTCCCTTGAACAGGATATTCAAAGTTAATAAGTTTTCAACTTATAGGATGTTAAGGACAGAGCACTCTGTTTTCAGCTGAATCAAGGCTGAAGTTAATCAGAGGTTAGAGGTTGAGTTCTTTCGAGGTTGGGGTTGTATGATACATTTCTGAAAAGCGTTGGAAGAGCTTTACAACTATTCTGTTGAGGTCCAGAGGTGTTTCATCCCTTAACCACTCGAAAAATGCAGTAGAGTTGAAACTGTCCAGAAAACAGGACAGAGCAAACACTCTCTGTAAACTCTCTGTAAAATAAGCATAACTTCCTGCATAAAAATCCAAAAATAGAAAATGAGGTAGTTCCGGAAAGCTTATGAGATGGGTTACGACTTTGTAACAGAAAGTTTTGTCAGATTGGGAACAGAATTAACTGGGATTCTTGGATCAATTCAGTACCTAAAGCAGGGAGGTGCTGTCCAATTGATTCCAGAAATTCTGTTAACTTTGACATCTCATAACTTTTGAACCAGGACAGATCTTAGGCCAAGCAAATACTGGCTGGAAAGCTATTGAAGTTAGCTTCAACTTTGATGTTGAGCTCCAGGACTGGTTTTGCTTTTAACCTGGCCTAAATCAGGTTGAAATGGAAACTGGTCAAGGCTGTCATGGGAACAGCAGATCAGCAGTCAAATTTGTTTAAAAATTTGAACTATGTTTCCAAGTGTTATGGGTTCAATGACATATCTTATGTTATAACTCAATGGTTTACTGTTTAAATAAATATTTGACAATTCTCAAATATATTTTTACAGATGGCAGCAGATAAACAGTTGGAGAACGGGTGGGTAGTTTCCCACTGTTCTGACCGTAGCGGCTACCCGGAAGCATTGTGGCAAATGCTCCAATATTTCGGGTATAGTCAGATGCCGCAATACTTCGCCAAGGAAGAAGGCGAAGAGGGGAACAACACGTGGACGATCCATGTCGAGGTTCCCGCAGGACCTACGCCACCCGGTTGGGTGCCATTCACCGTCACGGTGAGAGGAAGACAACCGGAAGGGGTGTGGCAAGTGGCAGCCCGTGACACTATGTCACGTTTCTGCCAACTACACGTGCAGGCTATGGGGGGCACTCCATACGCACTCGTTCTGGTGGAGGGACGAGCTCAGCATGTGTGGGAAGAGAGGTACCTGGAGGCAACAGACCCGAGTTGCCCAAGGTACAACCCCGCGGAGGCAAATCTCAGCCTCCAAATGAGGGCGGGAAACACTGTGATGGACAGCCAAGCTGTTCATACGGAGCATCTCGCCACCAAGCTCAAGGCGAGCACAAGCCGTGGAGATCATTTCGAGAGTGCTCACAGCGCACTCCGCAATGTGCTCCTTCCTACGATCAAGCGACTGAATGAACAACACAATCAGTTGCGTCGTCTGAAGAAGGCAAAGAAGAAGACCCGGGTCGACATCGCGGCGTTACAAGAACTGGTGCAGACCCTAACCTAGCAGAATGAGGACCTTGCTCAAGAGCGGGACGACGCTATTGGGGAAGGACAAGGCTGGGAAGAGGACTACAACCAGGCTATGGACGAGGTGCATGCATTGCAGGACCTCGTGCCCCCGGTGTTAGGCATACCGGTGGTCTTGGGTCTTCCAGCAATGGGAGAACCCGGAATGGGAGAAGAGGTGGTAGATCCAGAGCCACCAGCAGAAGTACCGAAGGAGGACGACCCACAGGAGGTCGAGTTCTACTCCGAGTAGGGGGTTACGGTTGCCAAGTAGGGCAGCTAGGGTAGCGTAACCCAACTTTTGCAATCGGTGACATGTCGTGTAGACAGTAGCGTATGTATAGGTAGTGACGACATGAGCACGACTTCTCGGAGACCCGAGAATAATGTATCTTGTATAAAGTTTATGCTTTATCAATATATGTGAATGTTGTGCAAATTAATCATGTGTCACTTCAATACCTACTGTTGCTTATGGAATTTTAAGTAAGACATGTGCTAATCGCTGCTGTTTCGAACTTCAGAATGACGCGTACTCGTGCCAACCCTGACGTTGGGGATACCAGTCAAGGGGGAGAGACCTCGCAACCACCTCCCGAGGACTCCTCGGGACAGCAGCAGCAACAGCAACAGCAAACACCGCCACCGCCACTGCCAACGGTTACATTGGCCGACATTGTCGCGGCAATGGCGGGCTCACATCAGCAGCACACAGAGTTGCTGCAGACTCTCATCGCCAATACGTCTCGCCCAGAGAGACGTCAAGATCGTGAGGAGCGCCAACAGAGCTCCTACTCTGACTTCCTGGCGACTCATCCCCCTGTATTCTCAAGGGCGGATGAACCACTTGACGCGGACAACTGGCTCCGCGCCATAGAGATGAAGTTCGGGCTGCTCCAGATCAGCGAGCAGCGCAAGACTCAGTTCGCGGTCCAGCAGCTCCAAGGATCCACGAGCGCGTGGTGGGCCAACTTCTGTGCTTCACAGCCCACCGACCGAGTGATGACCTGGGCGGAGTTCCGGACGGCCTTCAGGGCCTATCATATACCGCCAGGTCTGATGAAGAGGAAGACGCAGGAGTTCCTACACCTGCAACAAGGGAGCCGGAACGCGCTGGAATACTCCAGGGCGTTTAACGATCTCGCGCTATATGCGTCGTATCATGTTGATACAGACGAGAAGCGGCGAGACCATTTTTACCAGTGGCTTAACCCGCTTCTGAAGGACAAGTTGGCGATGTTCAATCGCGGCAGCCTCAACGACATCATTGATGCTGCGATTGTTCAGGAGGAATCCGGCAAGGAGTTGGCGGCGGCAGAGCGAAAGCGAAGCGCGCAGCAGAGCAGCGGAGAAGGAGGCGGTCCTTCTCAGAAGTTTCGGATGGTGAATCGCCCACCATCAGGTCCACGCTGGCAGCCACCACAGCGGTCGATGCCGTTCCGCAGTCGGCCGTATTCTTCGCCGGCATTCCGGACGGCACTGCCAGTACCACCGCAACAACAACAGCAGCAGCGGGCGATGCCGCGTGCGTTTGCACCTCCGCAACGCATGCCGGGCTTTCGTCCACCGAGTACTCAACCAGCAGCGGCCACATGTTACAAGTGTGGTCGTCCAGGACACTTCGCGAGCAGTTGCCCGGAGAGGCAAGGCGGCGGAGTGGCACCACAGTTTCCGGGGAGGAATCAACCCCGGAACCCTACTAATGCGCGGCGGGCAAACCCTAGGCCCGGCACCGTCCACCAGCTTGCCATTGAGGACGTGCCGGAGGGCGAGCCAATCCTTGCGGGTATGTTCCAACTCCACCAGCATCCCGCTATAGTACTGTTTGATTCA
This sequence comes from Neostapfia colusana, assembly GCA_030760725.1. Classification (NCBI taxonomy): domain Eukaryota; kingdom Viridiplantae; phylum Streptophyta; class Magnoliopsida; order Poales; family Poaceae; genus Neostapfia; species Neostapfia colusana. The sequence goes on from JASWHV010000013.1 coordinate 78,480,228, forward strand.
GGCGCCACGCATAATTTTATTAGCCAAGCTTTCATTGCTAAACACAGTTTGCCAATACTACCCACCGATAGTCTATATTTAATTTGTTCATCGGGGGGGAAGATTTCAGCAAGCGTAATGGTCTCCAAAGCACCATTATGCTTAGCGGGTAGAGTGTACCCCACGTCTCTCATTGTCTTGGAGGGACAGAAGGTCGATGTCATCCTAGGGATGTCGTGGTTAACCCGCCACGGCGCTGTTTTAGACACCGTCCTTCGAGTCGTGCACTTAAACTCAGAAGTGCACGGTTCTCACTCATTATTTCTGGACAGTCCAGAAATAAAACTTCCAAGTGTCTATCAAGCCACAACCATCAGATTGGAAGACATTCCAGTGGTCCGAGAGTTCTCTGATGTATTCCCGGACGATTTGCCAGGGATGCCACCTGATAGAGAGGTGGAGTTCAAGATTGAACTTGCACCGGGAACCATGCCAATATCCCGAAGGCCGTACAAGATGGCACCCAAGGAGTTGGCTGAACTGAAGACTCAGCTCACGGACCTTCTGGAGAAGGGTTTTATTAGGCCGAGCTCCTCACCATGGGGCTGTTCGGCATTATTTGTCAAGAAGAAGGATGAGACGTTGCGGCTTTGCGTGGACTATCGTCCATTAAATGCCGTAACCATCAAGAACAAGTACCCGTTGCCACGGATCGACATGTTGTTTGATCAGTTGGTCGAAGCAAAAATCTTTTCCAAGATGGATTTAAGATCCGGGTACCATCAGATTAAGATAAGGGCTGAGGACATTCCGAAGACGGCTTTCTCGACGAGGTACGGACTCTATGAGTACCTGGTCATGTCCTTCGGCCTCACCAATGCTCCAGCTCACTTCATGTACTTAATGAACTCGGTATTCATGCCGGAGCTGGACAAGTTTGTCGTGGTCTTCATCGACGACATCCTGGTATATTCCAAGTCGGAGGAAGATCACAAGAAACATCTGCGTATAGTCTTGCAACGGCTGCGGGATCACAAGTTATACGCAAAATTCAGCAAATGCGAGTTTTGGATATCGCAAGTGCCTTTCCTCGGGCATATCATATCAGCGGAAGGTATCGCTGTGGACCCGAGAACTGTTCACGAGGTACGGAGTTTCCTCGGACTCGCGGGATATTATCGGAGGTTCATTCCGAACTTCTCGAAGATTGCCAAGCCAATGACATAGCTGCTGAAGAAGGCTACCAAATATGTTTGGAGCCCAGCATGTGAAGCAGCATTCAAGGCTTTAGTCAAGCACCTGACATCAGCACCGGTTTTGGCGCAGCCAGACACAACAAAACCGTTCGATGTGTACTACGATGCATCCGGCATTGGGCTCGGGTGTGTGCTGATGCAAGACCGAAGAGTGGTCGCGTATGGATCACGGCAGCTTAGGAACCATGAGCAAAATTATCCAACTCACGACTTGGAGCTCGCTGCCGTGGTACTTGCACTAAAAATGTGGAGGCACTACCTACTCGGTAACCTCGTACATTTATATACCGACCACAAAAGCCTCAAGTACATATTCACTCAGAAGGAGCTGAACATGAGGCAACAAAGATGGTTAGAATTGATAAAGGATTACGAGATAGAGATCCATTATCATCCGGGCAAGGCAAACGTAGTGGCAGATGCGCTGAGCCGCAAGTCACACGTCAATAATCTGACCATCACACCGTTGGAAGAGAGCGAACCACCACTACATGTGATTCCACACGGAGCTCTCTACAACCTAGCTTTAATCCCCACCATCCGTGAAGAGATAGCGACAGCCCAGAAGAATGACAAGGGCATGTCACATTTGCGGAGACGTGTAGACAGTGGGGAGTTGAAATGTTTCCGGAAGGACGGAGATGGCGTCCTATGGTTCAAGGACCGGATCGTCGTACCCCGAAACCCGGAATTACGGAAGAAAATCTTTGATGAGGCTCACTTATCAAAGTTTTCTATTCACCCCGGCAGCAACAAGATGTATCAAGAACTCAGAAGAAAGTTTTGGTGGACACGGATGAAGCGCGAGGTTGCAAAATACGTGTCCGAGTGTGATACATGTCGAAGGATGAAGGCATATCATATGCGGAAACGGGGACTGCTGCAACCACTGGGCATTCCTGCCTGGAAGTGGGAGGACGTGAGCATGGATTTCATCGTCGGTTTACTCACCACCTTACAGAAACATGATTCCGTGTGGGTGATCGTCGATCGGCTCACCAAAGTTGCCCATTTCATCCCGGTCAACACCAACTACAACGCCAAGAAGTACGCTGAACTGTACATCTCACGGATCCTATGCTTATACGGCGTACCCCGTACTATCATATCGGATCGGGGCACTTTATTTGTGTCCCGTTTTTGGGAGCAGCTACACGCTGCCTTGGGGACGAAGCTGATCCGTAGTTCAGCCTACCACCCGCAGACGGATGGGCAAACGGAGCGGGTAAATCAAATCTTAGAAGACATGCTACGAGTTTGCGCTATCGACCACGGCAAGAATTGGGATGATCACTTGCCGTTAGCCGAGTTCTCGTACAACAATGGGTACCAAGCCAGCATCAAGATGGCGCCCTACGAGGCGCTATACGTAAGAAAATGCCGCACACCATTGAACTGGTGTGAGTCTGGCAAAAGGGTTACCTTCGGGATTGACCTTGTCAACAACGCGGAAGAAAAGGTTCGACTGATTCAAGCGAACCTAAAAGTCGCTCAATACCGACAGAAACAGTATGCGGACCGGAGAAGGCGCCCATTACAATTCGAAGTTGGAGAGCACGTATATCTACGGGTATCTCCAATGAAGGGCGTAAACAGATTTGGTGTGAGAGGAAAGTTGGCACCCCAATTCATCGGTCCATTCCAGATTACCGAAAGATGTGGATCAGTGGCATACCGGTTGAAATTACCAGAAGCACTTTCCGGTGTGCATGACGTCTTTCACATTTCCCAGCTGAGGAAGTGTCTCAAGCTATCAACTACCGTTCAGCTGGAAGACATTGAAGAACTGCAACCGGATCTCACCTATCGGGAGGAACCGGTGCAGATTATTGATGAAAAGGCCCAAACCACACGCAACCGTACGTTGTGGTTCTACAAGATTCTATGGAGCAATCACTCCATGGACGAAGCGACATGGGAGAGCGAAGAATTCCTTCGCACTAACTACCCTGAATTTTTCACGTCGCATATCCGGTAATTTTCCACCGTCCTCTCTCTCATTTTCACCTTATAATCTCGGGACGAGATTCTTTTAAGGGGGGAGGAATGTAAGGGCCTCAGTTTTTGACACACATTTGCAGTGTTCATCACCACACCACACACATAATTTGAGGAAGAATGATGAACACAAATGAAGAGCAAGTAACAATTGTCAACATGCTCATTAGAGAACAAACTTACACATTGCAAAAGTGGTATTTCCCACATGTGATATAGATGGGATGGACATATGAAAACTCCTACACTTTGCTAAGGATGTCCATGCCAAGTTTCACCCAAATTCAAAACCTTTTTGAGGTCATTTTGGGTATAGATAGGAAGAGGGCAGTTTGAAACCATATTCAAATTCAAACTGTTTTTATCCCATGAATTTAAAAATGGAAGGCATATTCTTACTCAGCACATTTTTGTGAGCTCACACACCAATTTTCACTCCATTTGGAGTTGATCTTGACATGAGCTAAGGGGGAGAAATTCAAACTTTATTTGAATTTCAAACTGAACTTGTGCTGAAATTCATTCAAACCAAACCTCATTTGAACTTTGATCAATTCAAATGGCTCATGGGTGAATAATTTGAATTGCCAAGGGTAGTATGGGGTTCACTGTTTACAACAGTGATTAGGAGTAAATTTCAGAGGTTAAAACAGGAGGTGGGACCCACATGTCAGCCACTGCTCAGATCAAACCGACTGAGACTTTTTCACTCGGGTCGCCGAGCCGCAGCGGTGATCGCCACCGAGGCCAGCCGCCGCGCCACCAGCTGCTTGCCCACGCGCGGGCGTGAGGCGGTGCAGAGCCTTCTTAAGGCGCCTGCCCCCCCTCCTCGGCCGAGGCACCGCCGTTCTTCCCCGCAAGAACTCAGCGCCGGCCGAAAACTTCCGCAGCTCGGACTTGATCGGAGAACGCCGATCGCAGCTCCCTCCGTCTACTCTAGAGCCCCAGCAAGGTGCTAGAGACCTTCCTCCGTCCTCCCCGTTGCTAGAATTCGGTTGAAACCGATTGATATCGGCTGTGCCGAAAGATCAAATTCGGGACTTGGAACCGCCGCACCTTGGGCTCTCGTGGACAGCCCAACAAGGGCGTTGTCATGCCCGAGCCAAGGGTGAGCGGTGCTGCTCATCCCCGAGCCACAGCTCCAGTGGTTGCTCACCGGCGGCGAATTTCCACTTTTCCCCTTTCTGTGTGCAGAACGACCTTCGGGTACGATTCTGTTTAATTCGTGCTCTAGAAAGGATTAGAGGGCCTCAGGCCGCTCTCACACGAGCTAGACACGGTAACGCACAAGTTGCCTTCACAACTCTGGGCCGGAGAACCTCTGTGCCCGGCGTAATTTGAGGTCTACTAATGGCGGAACGAACGGGCGGCATCGGGCGCACGGTGAGGACCTATTTTGGGCCTTCCCCGAGCTGCCTCGAGCTCATGTCGACCTTCTCTGAGGTCCACTGATGCTCCCCGACCGATTTCCCAAGTAGCTGAGGTGCTAGGGTAGTCAGCCGACATGGCCAAAGTCGTTCTGAGGTGGCGGCTCGTCGCCGACCATGATCCGGCCGTTGTCATGAGCAGCTGACCCTAGAATCCTGTTCCCCGAGTAAAAGTAGGCAGGGGCGGCCAGAATCGAGAAGTTTGGAGCTGTACAGCAGCCGGCGGCGAGCTCTCCGGCGAGATCCCTCGGCGGCGGGGCGCGGGTGTCGCGAGGTTGAAGAAGGGGGTGGACCCCAGCTGTCAGCGGGAGATATTTTGAATCGGGATCCGGCTGCGGCCGGGATCGGGTGTGCTGGTACGCAAAATCCTTGTGGGCCGCGATGTGCCATCGCCTAGACGTGCGACGCGTGTCCCCTGGGCCCACGCGCGAGTTTAAACTTTTCCCCGATTTTCAGATTTCCTTCAAACTTCAGATCATCATAACTTTGGCTAGAAAGCTCCAAATTGAGTGAACCAAATTTTGCTGGATTCAGCTCTCTGAGTACTTTCCAGAAAATCAAGTTTCACTTCATGAAATTCCTTATTTCTCCAGAATTAATTCCTCAAAATTTAAACTGTTAGGAATTTTAACTGGAGAATCCTTTGGAGGAAAATCCTGAAATTTTGCTGAGATGTTCACCAAAATATCCTTGAACTACCATAAAAATTTCAGATCCATTTGAGCTCATTTAATCCACCTAATGGTGTGATTAGTGAAACTGTTCCAGAGAAAATAGAAAATGTTCAGAAAACATTTTCAGAATTTTCTCTGAAATTGTTTAGCTCATATCTTTAGTTAGAGACTTCCAAATTAAGTGAGACCAACTCCATTAGAACCCTCTGAAAATCTAGTTTTCAGAAAGTCATAGTTTGTTTCATGAAAATTCCTAGAACACCCTAAGAGTTCCAATTAAGGTCAAGGACATAATTAATTGTGGAGGGCACAAATGAGCTTTGCTGCAACTAAAACTTGACCAAGTCTCTGTTTAGGTTGTAACCAAGCCACAGTAAAAGTTTCACAGTCATTAGGTCTGTCTAGCAAAAGTTATAGACTTCACAACTTCAAACCTAATACAAATGCATTAAATTAATACATGTATTGTTTCTATCATGTAGTCGCTAAGGTCGAGGAGGAACCCAAAGTCCTAGACTTCGTTACTCCGGAGGAACAGCTAGCCTACGACCAAGAGCAGCAAGGCAAGCTCCGGTTTGCATTAACCTTTTTACAAATTTTTATTGTTTTGAGCACATACTTGTTTCCTTTATTCTGTGCATTAGAGTCTTGTTTGGAAGCCCCACTGCATAGCCAAGAGAACCATGGGTTGGGTTTAGGATTGCAAACCCCGTTAGCTACTGCATTGCTAGGATAGAGTAGGATTCGGTACAAGTCGAGTAGTTGGAACTACTCGCGAGAATAGGCTAGAGGCACATTGCTCGGGTAGAGATAGCACATGATACACATGGCAAGAAAATGAGACCGAGCGGAGAGTAAGGGCAGCAGGACTTTGGGGCCTGTGTGCTGTAGCTCCGCTTGTGTCGATTGAGGACCGAGCCGTGTGCGGGCCTGTTGGACAAGCTAGAACAGTACCGAAGACCTACCGGCTATATGGGAACCGGGAAACTGATGTAACTCGGGTAGCTGGGTATTGAGGCGTTGCCCGTCGTTCAGAGGGTAGGTTGAGAGCTTGAGGTGTAAATCGGCTGGCGGCACGGAGATGCGCGTGCAGAGACCTCTTGCTCGGGACGATGGGACCGGTTCAATATTTGGCTAACGGGTAAAAGGTAGTCGCGTACGGCGTCCGTGATGGTTGTTGTAGGCAACATCGAGTACGGGCGTACGTGACGGGTTGTTCGGGTAACCCTGCAGGTGTAAATCGATTATAATCGCCGTCCCTCGCGGTCAGTGAGTACCACTTGTTCACTGTACCATGACGTAGAAAGAACAGGCTAGTCACATGTTAAAATGTTGCTGATTGAAAGCTGGACATTGATTGTTAATGATATGCTGTAGCTTAGAGCTAACTAAAGTTCTTTTCAACTTTGGGCAAAGTACATGAGAGAAATGCGTTTCTTGTTTGATTGCGGCTCTCTCATGTGACTTAGCGTAAGGTTCTCGACAACCTGCTGCTAAAACTTGAAAGTAAGGTTCTACTAATTAGGCGAGTCCTTGCAAATGATTTTTACCTCATGTAACCCATTACCCTCATGTAGAAGTTCCATGTTTAGGTGAGACGGGTCAGACTTGCTGAGCCTTCGTGCTCACTGCTTGTGTTTGAAGCTTTTGCAGGGTTTTATGAGGAAGGGACTCCCGAAGAGGTGACGGAACCCCAGGAGGGGAACCCCATCGAGTGGGAGTCGTGCACGCCGCAGAGTTAGTGTGTGTGTGCTAGCAAGGACACGTTCGAGGACTGAACGTGCACTTGATGCTTAGTCTACGCCCGCGAGTGTAGACTGAACTTATTTTGATGTAAACATGTTCATAACTTGTTTATGTAATAAAATTTCGCTTCCGCTTTGTACCTTTGACGTGTGTTATACGGTGTTGTGCAACGCAGCACCCCTCAGCGTGATCCTGGCTCGACAAGACCAATGGGGTCGTGTCACCACTGTTCTCACCGTAGCGGCTATCCAGAAGCATTGAGGCGTATGCTTCAATATTTCGGGCACGCCAGATGCCGCAGTACTTCGCCAAGGAAGAAGGCGAAGAGGGGAACAAGACGTGGATGATCCATGTCGAAGTCTCTGCAGGACCTACGCCACCCGGTTGGGTGCCATTCACCGTCACTGTGAGAGGAAGACAACCGGAAGGGATGTGGCAAGTGGCAGCCCGTGACACTATGTCACGTTTCTGCCAACTACATGTGCAGGCTATGGAGGGCACTCCATACGGGCTCGTTCCGGTGGAGGGACGGGCTCAACATGTGTGGGAAGAGAGGTACCTGGAGGCAACGGACTCGAGTTGCCCAAAGTACAACCCCGCGGAGGCAAATCTCAGCCTCCAGATGAGGGCGGGAAACGCCGTGATGGACAGCCAAGCTGTTCATACGGAGCATCTCGCTATGAACCTCAAGGAGAGCACGAGCCGTGGAGACCATTTCGAGAGTGCTCACAGCGCACTCCGCAATGTGCTCCTTCCGACGATCAAGCAACTGAATGAACAACACAATCAGTTGCATCGTCTGAAGAAGGCGAAGAAGAAAAGCCGTGTTGACATCGCGCCGTTGCAAGAGCTGGTGCAGACCCTACAGCAGAATGAGGACCTTGCTCAAGAGCGGGACGACGCTATTGAGGAAGGACAAGGCTGGGAAGAGGACTACAACCAGGCTATGGATGAGGTGCATGCTTTGCAGGACCTCGTGCCTCCGGTATTGGGCATACCGGTGGTCTTGGGTCTTCGAGCAATGGGAGAACCCGGGATGGGAGAAGAGGTGGTAGATCCAGAGCCACCAGCAGAGGTACCAGAGGAGGACGACTCACAGGAGGTCGAGTTCTACTCCGAGTAGGGGGTTACAGTTGCCATGTAGGGCAGCTAGGGTAGTGTAGCCCAAATTTTGTAATAGGTGACATGTCGTGTAGACAGTAGCATATGTATGGGTAGTGACGACATGAGCACGACTTCTCGGAGACCCAAGAATAATGTATCTTGTATAAAGTTTATGCTTTATCAATATATGTGAATGTTGTGCAAATTATTCATGTGTCACTTCAATACCTACTGTTACGTGTGGAATTTTAAGTAAGACATGTGCTAATCGCTGCTGTTTTGAATTTCAGAATGACGCGTACTCGTGCCAACCCTGATGTTGGGGGTACTAGCCAAGGGGGAGAGACCTCCCAACAGCCTCCCGAGGACTCCTCGGGACAACAGCAGCAGCAACAGCAACAGCAAACACCGCCACCGCCACTGCCAACGGTTACATTGGCCGACATTGTCGCGGCAATGGCGGGTTCACATCAGCAGCACACGGAGTTGCTGCAAACGCTTATCGCCAATATGTCTCGCCCGGAGAGACGTCAAGACCGGGAGGAGCGTCAACAGAGCTCCTACTCCGACTTCCTGGCGACTCATCCCCTGGTATTCTCAAGGGCGGATGAACCCCTTGACGCGGACAACTGGCTCCGCGCCATAGAGATGAAGTTCGGGCTGCTCCAGATAAGTGAGCAGCGCAAGACTCAGTTCGCGGTCCAGCAGCTCCAAGGATCCGCGAGCGCGTGGTGGGCCAACTTCTGTGCTTCACAGCCCACCGACCGAGTGATTACCTGGACAGAGTTTCGGACGGCCTTCAGGGCCTATCATATACCGCCAGGTTTGATGAAGAGGAAGACGCAGGAATTCCTACACCTGCAACAAGGGAGCAGGAACGCGCTGGAATACTCCAGGGCGTTCAACGATCTCGCGCTCTACGCGTCGTATCACGCCGATACGGACGAGAAGCGGCGGGACCACTTTTACCAGGGGCTTAACCTGCTCCTGAAGGACAAGTTGGCGATGTTCAATCGCGGCAGCCTCAACGACATCATTGATGCTGCGATTGTCCAGGAGGACTCCGGCAAGGAGTTGGCGGCGGCAGAGCGAAAGCGAAGCGCGCCGCAAAGCAGCGGAGAAGGAAGCGGTCCTTCTCAGAAGTTTCGGATGGTGAATCACCCACCATCAGGTCCACGCTGGCAGCCACCACAGCGGTCGATGCCATTCCACAGTCAGCCGTACTCTTCACCGGCATTCCGGCCGGCACTGCCAGTACCACCTCCACAACAACAACAGAAGCAGCGGGCGATGCCGCGTGCGTATGCACCTCAGCAGCGCATGCCGGGCTTTCGTCCCCCGAGCACTACACCAGCAGCGGCCACATGTTACAAGTGTGGTCGTCCAGGACACTTCGCGAGCAGTTGCCCGGAGAGGCAAGGCGGCGGAGTGGCACCGCAGTTTCCGGGGAGGAATCAACCCCGGAACCCTACTAATGCGCGGCGGGCAAACCCTAGGCCCGGCACCGTCCACCAGCTTGCCATTGAGGACGTGCCGGAGGGCGAGCCAATCCTTGCGGGTATGTTCCAACTCCACCAGCATCCCGCTATAGTACTATTTGATTCAGGCGCCATGCATAGCTTCATTAGCCAAGCTTTCATTGATAAATATAGCTTGCAAATACTACCCACCGATAGTCCTTATGTGATCTGTTCGCCGGGTGGGAAAATTTCAGCAAGCATGATGGTCCCAAAAGCGCCATTGTGCTTAGAGGGTAGAGTTTACCCTACGTCTCTCATAATTTTAGAGGGACAAAAGGTCGATGTCATCTTAGGGATGTCGTGGTTAACCCGCCACGGTGCAGTTTTAGACACCGTCCTTCGAGTCGTGCACTTGGACTCAAAAGTGCACGAGTCTCACTCATTATTTCTGGACAGTCCAGAAATAAAACTTCCAAGTGTCTATCAAGCCACAACCATCAGATTGGAAGATATTCCAGTGGTCCGAGAGTTCCCTAACGTATTCCCGGAGGATTTGCCGGGGATGCCGCCCGATAGAGAGGTGGAGTTCAAGATTGAACTTGCACCGGGAACCATGCCAATATCCCGAAGGCCGTACAAGATGGCGCCCAAGGAGTTGGCTGAACTGAAGACTCAGCTCACGGACCTTCTGGAGAAGGGTTTTATTAGGCCGAGCTCCTCGCCATGGGGCTGTTCGGCATTATTTGTCAAGAAGAAAGATGAGACGCTACGGCTTTGCATGGACTATCATCCATTAAATGCCGTAACCATCAAGAACAAGTACCCGTTGCCACGGATCGACATGTTGTTTGATCAGTTGGTCGAAGAAAAGTTCTTTTCCAAGATGGACTTAAGATCCGGGTACCATCAGATTAAGATAAGGGCGGAGGACATTCCAAAGACAGCTTTCTCGACGAGGTACGGACTTTATGAGTACCTGGTCATGTCCTTCGGCCTCACCAATGCTCCAGCTCACTTCATGTACTTAATGAACTCGGTATTCATGCCGGAGCTGGACAAGTTTGTCGTGGTCTTCATCGACGACATCCTGTTATATTCCAAGTCGGAGGAAGATCACGAGAAGCATCTGCGTATAGTCTTGCAACGGCTGCGGGATCACAATTTATACGCGAAATTCAGCAAATGTGAGTTTTGGATATCTCAAGTGCCTTTCCTCGGGCATATAATCTCAGCGGAGGGTATCGCTGTGGACCCGAGCAAGATCACTCAAGTGCTGAATTGGAAATCCCTGAGAACAGTTCACGAGGTACGGAGTTTCCTCGGACCCGCGGGATACTATCTGAGGTTCATTCCGAACTTCTCGAAGATTGCCAAGCCAATGACAGAGCTGCTGAAGAAGGCTACCAAATATGTTTGGAGTCCAGCGTGTGAAGCAGCATTCAAGGCTTTAGTCAAGCACCTGACATCAGCACCGGTTTTGGCGCAGCCAGACACAACAAAACCGTTCGATGTGTACTGCGATGCATCCGGCATTGGGCTCGGATGTGTGCTGATGCAAGACCGAAGGGTGGTCGCGTATGGATCACGGCAGCTTAGAAACCATGAGCATAATTATCCAACCCACGACTTGGAGCTCGCTGCCGTGGTACTCGCACTCAAAATGTGGAGGCACTACCTACTCGGTAACCTCGTACATTTATATACCGACCACAAAAGCCTCAAGTACATATTCACTCAGAAAGAGCTGAACATGAGGCAACGAAGATGGTTAGAACTGATAAAGGATTACGAAATAGAGATCCATTATCATCCGGGCAAGGCAAACGTAGTGGCAGATGCGCTGAGCCGCAAGTCACACGTCAACAATCTGACCATCACACCGTTGGAAGAGAGCGAACCCCCACTACATGTGATTCCACACGGAGCTCTCTACAACCTAGCTTTGATCCCCACCATCCGTGAAGAGATAGCGGCAGCCCAGAAGAATGACAAGGGCATGTCACATTTGCGGAGACGTGTAGACAGTGGGGAGCTGAAATGTTTCCGGAAGGACAGAGACGGCGTCCTATGGTTCAAGGACCGGATCGTCGTACCCCGTAACCCGGAATTACGGAAGAAAATCTTTGATGAGGATCACTTGTCAAAGTTTTCTATTCACCCCGGCAGCAACAAAATGTATCAAGAACTCAGAAGCAAGTTTTGGTGGACACGGATGAAGCGTGAGACTGCAAAATACGTGTCCGAGTGCGATACATGTCGAAGGGTGAAGGCAGACCATATGCGGAAACCGGGACTGCTGCAACCACTGGGCATTCCTGCCTGGAAATGGGAGGATGTGAGCATGGACTTCATCGTCGGTTTACCCACCACCTTGCAGAAACATGATTCTGTGTGGGTGATCGTCGATCGGCTCACCAAAGTTGCCCATTTCATCCCGGTCAACACCAACTACAACGCCAAGAAGTACGCTGAACTGTACATCTCACGGATCCTATGCTTGTACGGCGTACCCCGTACTATCATATCGGATCGGGGCACTTTATTTGTGTCCCGTTTTTGGGAGCAGCTGCACGCTGCCTTGGGGATGAAGCTGATCCGTAGTTCAGCATACCACCCGCAGACGGACGGGCAAACGGAGCGGGTAAATCAGATTCTAGAAGACATGCTACGAGCTTGCGCTATCAACCACGACAAGAATTGGGATGATCAGTTGCCGTTAGCCGAGTTCTCGTACAACAATGGGTACCAAGCCAGCATCAAGATGGCGCCTTATGAGGCGCTATACGGAAGAAAATGCCGCACACCATTGAACTGGTGTGAGTCTGGCGAAAGGGTTACCTTCGGGATTGACCTCGTCAACAACGCAGAAGAAAAGGTTCGACTGATTCAAACGAACCTAAAAGCCGCTCAATCCCGTTAGAAACAGTATGCGGACCGGAGAAGGCGCCCATTACAATTCGAAGTTGGGGATCACGTATACCTACGGGTGTCTCCAATGAAGGACGTAAACAGATTTGGGGTGAGAGGAAAGTTGGCACCCCAATTCATCGGTCCATTCCAGATTACCGAAAGATGTGGATCAGTGGCATACCGGCTGAAATTACCAAAAGCACTTTCCGGTGTGCACGACGTCTTTCACATTGCCCAGCTGAGGAAGTGTCTTAAGCTATCAACTACCGTTCAGCTGGAGGATATTGAAGAACTGCAACCGGATCTCACCTATCGGGAGGAACCGGTGCAGATTATTGATGAAAAGGCCCGAACCACACGCAACCGTACGTTGTGGTTCTACAAGGTTCTATGGAGTAATCACTCCATGGACGAAGCGACATGGGAGAGCGAAGAATTTCTTCGTGCTAATTACCCCGACTTTTTCACGTCGCATATCCGGTAATTTTCCACCGTCCTCTCTCTCATTTCCACCTTATAATCTCGGGACGAGATTCTTTTAAGGGGGGAGGAATGTAAGGGCCTCAGTTTTTGACACCTATTTAAAGTGTTCATCACCACACCACACACCTCATTTGAGGAAAGATGATGAACACAAATGAAGAGCAAGTAACCACCATCAACATGCTCATTAGAGAACAAACTCACATATTGCAAAAGTGGTATTTTCCACTTGTGATATAGGTGGGATGGACATATAAAAACTCCTACACATTGCTAAAGATGTCCATGCCAAGTTTCACCCAAATTCAAAACCTTTTTGAGGTCATTTTAGGTATAGTTGGAAAGAGGGCAGTTTGAAACCATATTCAAATTCAAACTGTTTTATCCCATGAATTTAAAAGTGGGAGGCATATTCTTATTCAGCACATTTTTGTGAGCCCACACACCAATTTTCACTCCATTTGGAGTTGATCTTGACATGAGCTAAGTGGGGGAAATTCAAACTTTATTTGAATTTCAAAACTGAACTTGTGCTGAAATTCATTCAAACCAAACCCCATTTGAATTCTACTCAATTCAAATGGCTCATGGGTGAATAATTTGAATCACCATGGGTATTTTGGGGCTCACTGTTTACAACAGTGATTAGGAGTGAATTTCAGAGGTTAAAACCCCAGGTGGGACCCACATGTTGGCCACTGAAGCAAAAGAAACCGACTGAAGACTCAGCTCGGTTAACCGCGCGCGCTGCAGCTGCCACCACGGCGAAGAAACGGCGAATCCACCAGCTGCTTGCCTATCTCAGCCGCGGAACCGACTCCCTGGGTCTTTATCTACCCGCCCGAGCGGTCACCGGCGCCTTCCATCGCTGCCTCATCGCACTTCCACCCAAAACACCGAAACACCTCGCCGGCCGAGTGAAAATTCGGTTCCTCATCGCCCGGCCGGTCCAGTGACCCTCCCAGCGATCTGAGACCAGCACCGGGTGCGCCAAGCCGTCTCCAACGCCCTCGCATCGGTTCCAGACCCTGCGCGGTCTTCCCCGAGCTCCACCATGGCGATCTTGTCTCTGCCGGTTCAGCTCGAGCCGCCGCTGCGGGAACAGCCCTTCCGGCCACCACAGCCCACCGTTCACTGAGCTGTAAACAGCAAAGAGGTTCGCCTTCAACCCCTCTTTCTTTCCGCAAGCTCCGGCGGCGTGACAAGCACTGCTCCGGCTGGAATTTCATATTTTCGCGACGGTGTGCAAAAGTGAGGTCGGTACTGATCCGATAAATTCGTAAACCACACTGCATCACTCATCCTCTCATGGAGAGGATCACTTCTAGTAGCCCGTGCGGATCCATAGGATCAAGAACCACGAAGAATCGTGGAGGGAAACCGTTGTTCTTCGAGTTTTAGTAGAAATCCCGATTTCCGGCCTAGGTCGCACGGTGACAGCCCAACACAGCCTTTCCCGAGCTCCATAGAGCTCATGTCGACCTTTCCTATGGTCCACTGATGCTCGACGACCCTTAGCTTGATCGGGGGAGGTGCTAGGGAGGGTGGACAACGCGACCGAAGTTCTCCCGAGGCTGCGGCTCGTCGCCGACCATGTGGCGGCCATTTTCATGGCGAGCTGGCCCAAGAATCCTGTTCCCCGAGAGAAAATAGGCAGAGGCGGCCAAAATCATGAAGTTTGGAGCTTTACAGAAGCCGGCGGCGAGCTCTCCGGCGAGGTTCCTCGGCGGCGGAGCGCGGGCGTCGCGAGGTTGAAGAAAGGGGTGGACCCCAGCTGTCAGCGGCCGATATTTTGAATCGGGATCCGGCTGCGGCCGGGATCTGGTGTGCTGGCGAGCAAATACCCTGTGAGCCCCGGTGTGCCGGACACCGCCGCGCTCGACACGTGTCCTCGCGGGCCCCCGCGAGATTTAAACTTTTCCCCGATTTTCAGAATTCTTCCAAACTTCAAATCCTCATAACTTTGGCTAGAAAGCTCCAAATTGAGTGAATCAAATTTTGCTGGATTCAGCTCTCTGAGTACTTTCCAGCAAATCAAGTTTCACTTCATGAAATTCCTTATTTCTCCAGCATTAATTCCTCAAATTTTAAACTGTTTGGAATTTTAACTGGAGAATCCTTTGGAGGAAAATCCTGAAATTTTGCTAGGATGTTCACCAAAATATCCCTGAACTACCATAAAAATTTCAGACCGATTGGATCTCATTTAATCCACCTAATGGTGTGATTAGTGAAACTGTTCCAGAGAAAATAGAAAATGTTCGGAAACATTTTCAGAATTTTCTCTGAAATTGTTTAGCTCATATCTTTAGCTAGAAACCTCCAAATTAAGTGAGACCAACTCCATTAGAACCCTCTGAAAATCTAGTTTTCATAAAGTCATAGTTTGTTTCATGAAAATCCTTAGAGCACCCTAAGAGTTCCAATTAAAGTCAAGGACATAATTAATTGTGGAGGGCTCAAATGAGCTTTGCTGCAACTAAAACTTGACCAAGTCTCTATTTAGGTGGTAACCAAGCCACAGTAAAAGTTTCACAGTCATAGTCTTTCTAGTAGGACTTATAAGCTTCACAAGTTTAAAACTTAATACAAACACATTGAAATTGATACATATGTTTCTTCTAACATGTAGTCGCTAAGGTCGAGGAGGAACCCGAAGTCCTAGACTTTGTTACTTCGGAGGAACAGCTATCCTATGACCAAGAGCAGCAAGGCAAGCCCCGGTTTGCATTAACCGTTTTTTACAAATTTTTATTGTTTTGAGCACTTATTTGAGTATTATTATTCTTTGCATTAGAGCCTTTTGTGGAAACCCAACTGCATAGCCAAGAAAACCATGGGTTGGGTTTAGGATTGCAAACCCCGTTAGCTACTGCATTGCTATGATACAGTAGGATTCGGTACAAGTCGAGTAGTTGGAACTACTCGCGAGCATAGGCTAGAGGCACTCGACTCGGGTAGTGATAGCACATGAAACACATGGCAAGAAAATGAGACCAAGCGGAGGGTAAGGGCAGCAGGACTTTGGGGCCTGTGCGTTGTAGCTCCGCTTGTGTCAATTGAGGACCAAGCCGTGTGCGGGCCTGTTGAACGAGCTAGAACAGTACCGAAGACCTACCGGCTATATGGGAACCGGGAAACTGATGTAAATCGGGTAGCTGGGTATTGAGGCATTGCCCATCGTTCAGAGGGTAGGTTGAGGGCTTGAGGTGTAAATCGGCTGGCGGCACTGAGATGCGCGTGCAGAGACCTCTTGCTCGGGACGATGGGACCGGTTCAATATTTAGCTGACGGGCGAAAGGTGGTTGCATACGGCGTCCGTGATGGTTGTTGTAGGCAATATCGAGTACGGGCGTACGTGACGGGTTATTCGGGTAACCCTGCAGGTGTAAATCGATTATGATCGCCGTCCCTCGCGGTCAGTGAGTACCACTTGTTCACTGTACCGTGACGTAGAAAGAAAAGGCTAGTTACTTGTTAAAATGTTGCTGGTTGAAAGATGAACTTGATTGCTAATGACTTGCTGTAGTTTAGAGCTAACTAAAGTTCATTTCAACTTTGGGCAAAGTACGTGAGAGAAATGCGTTTCTTGTTTGATTGCGGCTATCTCATGTGCCTTAGCGTAAGGTTCTCCACAACCTGCTGCTAAAACTTGAAAGTAAGGTTCTACTAATTAGGCGAGTCCTTGCAAATGATTTTTACCTCATGTAACCCACCACCCCTCATTTAGAAGTTCCATGTTTAGGTGAGACGGGTCAAACTTGCTGAGCCTTCATGCTCACTGCTTGTGTTTGAAGCTTTTGCAGGGTTTTATGTGGAAGGGACTCCCGAGGAGGAGACGGAACCCCAGGAGGGGAACCCCATCGAGTGGGAGTCGTGCATGCCGCAGAGTTAGTGTGCGTGTGTGCTAGCAAGGACACGTTCAAGGGCTGAACGTGGACTTGATGCGTAGTCTATGCCCGTGAGTGTAGACTGGACATATTTTGCTATAAACATGTTTATAAACTTGTTTATGTAATAAAATTTCGCTTCCACTTTGTACCTTTGATGTGTGTTATCCGGTGCTGTGCAACGCAGCACCCCTCAGCGTGATCCTGGCTCAACAAGACCGTGGGGTCGTGTCATTGATCCACATTAGGTCCGTCTTCATTTAGATCCAAGTATCCATTTGTCGCCATGGGAGTCTTTATGGGCTTTGCTTTGTCCATTCCAAACTTCTTGAGAATGTCTTGAGTATACTTTGTTTGGCTTATGAACGTCCCGTCCTTTTGTTGCTTCATCTGGAATCTCAAGAAGTACCTCAGCTCTCCCATCATGGACATCTCAAATATATCTGTCATAATCTTGCTAAATTCTTGACAAAAGGATTTTTTAGTTGAACCAAATATAATATCATCAACATAGATTTGGCAAATGAAAAGATCATCATCAAAGTGTGTAGTAAACAAGGTGTAATCAGCTTTTCTGATCTTGAAATCATTTTCAATTAAAAAATCTCTAAGGCACTCATACCAAGCTCTAGGAGCTTGTTTGAGGCCATAGAGAGCCTTACGCAGTTTGAACAATAGTCGGGGTGCTCTTGATCTTCAAAATCGGGCGGTTGCTCCACGTACACCTCCTCCTTGATCGGTCCGTTGAGAAAGGCGCTTTTCACGTCCATTTGATAAAGCTTGAAATCATGGTGAGTAGCATATGCAAGTAATATACTAATCGATTCAAGCCTAGCTATGGGAGCAAAAGTCTCATCGAAATCCAAACCTTCGACTTGTGAGTACCCTTTTGCCACAAGTCGTGCCTTGCCCCTTGTTACAACTCCATGTTCATCTTGCTTGTTGCGGAAGACCCATTTAGTGCCGACGACATTGGACTTGGGTCTCTCAACAAGCTCCCACACTTCGTTCCTTTTGAAGTTGTTCAATTCTTCTTGCATCGCCATCACCCAGTCCGGATCTTTTAATGCATCCTCAACCCTGTATGGTTCCAAAGAAGATACAAAAGAATAGTGTTCACAAAAATTAGCTATGTGAGATCGAGTCACTACTCCCTTTCGGATGTCACCGATTATGTTGTCAACAGGATGATCTCTTTGGATGCTCTGGTGTACTCTTGGATGTGGCACTTGTGGTCTTGAATCTTCATTATCATTTTCTTCTCCCCCTGGATAGTTTCCCTCATTGATGTTTTGGCCTTCTTGATTCTCTTGAGGTTGATCTTGTATGGAAGCTCCCCCTTGTTCATTTTCCTCCATCTGTGGTTCATTTTCTTCATTCGCATTTAAAGGTGGCACTTGTGGTCAAACATCGCCCAAAGCCATTCTTCTCAATGCTTGACATGGAGATTCTTCTTGATCTAGCACACACTGATCAACTTGCTCTTCTTGAGAGCTGTTAGTTTTATCGAACACTACGTCACGTGCTACTTCAACAAGTCCAGAGTTTTTGTTGAAGACACGATAAGCTTAGGAGTTCGAATCATAGCCAAGTAAGAAACCTTCATCGGACTTCGAAGCAAACTTCGAGGCCCTTGGCTTCTTATTTAAAGTATAACATTTTGAACCAAAATCTCGAAAGTATGAAATATTTGGCTTGTTACCCGTGAGTAGTTCATAAGAGGTTTTCTTGAGCAGCCGATGAAGATATAGTCGGTTTATGGCGTGACAAGCGGTGTTAACCGCTTCAGCCCAAAACCTGTCCGAAGTCTTGTATTCATTGAGCATTGTCCTCGACATCTCAATGAGAGTTATATTCTTCCTTTCGGCTAGTCCGTTTTGTTAAGGAGTATATGGTGCTGAAAATTCGTGCTTTATTCCTTCTCCATCTAGATACTCTTCAACCTGAGTGTTCTTGAATTCTGTACCATTGTCACTTCGTATGTTCTTGATCTTCAATGAGAATTCATTTTGGGCACGCTTGATGAACTTCTTGAGGGTTCCTTGAGTTTCTATCTTATCATGCAAAAAAACCCACGTGAAGCGTGAAAAATCATCAACAATGACTAGATCGCCTTCATCGTGTGCCCGAGATGAAAATGGCGGTGCGCTGTCAGAAAACCTCGGAATACACTGGCTACACGTGATTCCATGCTAGGGTTCAAAAGAGAAATGGTTGCTAAGCAAGTCTAGCTCATGTGTGCTAAGTTTGGTGCATCAAAACCGAAAATTGATGACGAATTTAACCAATTCTTACCTACGGGTCGTTTTGCGCCGGCCGGACGAGGAATCAGAAATTCGTCGGCGGTGATCCACCAATCGAACCATGCTTTGGGGGTGAGCAGCGTGAGACCTTAGCGCGTCCAATGGTGGGATTACTCGGCCGTGATAAGCTGTGGTTGAGGCTGTCCACGAGAGCGCCGATCTTCGGTTGTGGTTCGGCCACCGCGGAAAAACTTGTTTCTCGACATGGGGAGGCCTAGCACACTCGGTGGCGCGTCTAGGAGGACGAAGGTGATGGCCTGGTGCTGTTTGGCTGCTTTTCCGAGGCTTGCGCGCGAGCTTCTGGGTGCCCGGGCGATCGACGGGGTGGCGGCGATGGCTTGGTGCTCGCGTGCAGGGGAGAAGGAAGCAGAGAGGGTCCTTGGTTCTGTGAGCGAAAAGGAGCATGGCAAGAGTCTAAAGATCTCAGCAGAGGCGGTTAACGGTGGCTGTGAGCGACCGAGCCGGAAAAACGCTGGCGTCGGCTACACCGCTGTCGAACACTGAACAGAGGCAAAACAGAGACTGTCTCTGAAACTTCAGTTGCAAGTCTTTGACAGCCCCAATGACAGGTGGGTCCCACAAGTCAGCCCCTCTTATCTTCTAAAAAGATCTCAATTCTTGGTAAATGACTAGTTCAATTGTAAGAAGTTTGAATCCGGACTGAATTTGAATAATTGGACATGTTTCATCCAAATTCTCCTTTGAAATTTGAATTCAAATATCCTCTTATGTTCTATTGCAAAAGCTTAACCAAAACACTTTCAAATGTGGTAAAAATTTATATTCCCACAAATTTGGGGCTGGGGATTTTAAATATGGAATAAACTTTTACATTTGCTTGCTGCAAAC
Source organism: Neostapfia colusana (assembly GCA_030760725.1). Classification (NCBI taxonomy): domain Eukaryota; kingdom Viridiplantae; phylum Streptophyta; class Magnoliopsida; order Poales; family Poaceae; genus Neostapfia; species Neostapfia colusana. The sequence goes on from JASWHV010000013.1 coordinate 78,500,307, forward strand.
ATAAACTTTGAACCAACAGTTTGAAAGCCTCTTTTGGGATGACCCATTTGAATTTGGGTGAAAAACTTCGGTTTGCTCCTAGCCCATCCTTGATCACTCTTGGTCCTAATCTGAACCTCACAAGTTCGGTTTGAATTTGCCCCTCAAATTTGAATTCAGCACCAATTCAAACATAAGCATAATCCACTCCTTTTTAGCTCACCCTAAAAGCAGAAGATTTTCCACCATAAACCTCCTCACTTTCAAATGTATGAGGTTCCATGTGTATTCAAAAGTTTGGCGGCTATTTGAGGTGAGCATTTGAGTCTAAGGATCTGCTTTTTATTACTTCTCAAACCCATGTATGATTTACACATGAGTTTAACTCCACCTTGGTCCCACACATTCAAATGAATGCTTGAACCCGTGTGCCCATGTAAGAAAGTTTTTGTAAGTCCCATTTTCCATGAACCCGAAACACAATGACATTCAAAGTTTCTTTACATTCACGTTTTTGGGACTTTTACATTCCTCCCCCCTTAAAAAGAATCTTGTCCCGAGATCCCAAAAGAAGAACGAGACGGAAGAGGTAATTCCAAACTGTTCGACGATAAAAGTTCCGGATAGTTCATGCAGAGGTAATATTTACTTTCCATATTGTTTCCTCCGTGCTATGATTACTCCACAGTACCTTGTACAATCCTAATGTCCGGTTCCAGGTGTTCCGGATACTTTCATCAATAGTCTAACCCGGTCACTCTACGTACGTAAGATCCGGTCTCCACTCGTCGATTTCTTCGGTGCGGATAGAAATGGTAATTTTTGAGGCACTCCTGTAGCTGTGACACATGAAATATGTCGTGAACACTAGCAAGGCTTGCCGGTAGTTTCAGCCGGTAGGCTACGGGTCCGCACTTCTTCGTGATAGCAAATGGATCTAAAGCTGGGGAAACACAATATCCCCTTTACATCGGACTGGTGAATTCCTTTCATCAGAGACACGCGAAGACAAACATGTTCTCCACCGTCGAAATGCAACGGTCTACGCCTTTGATCATCGTAGCTTTTCTGTCGGGATTGTACAGCCTTCAAGTTCGCTTCTATTGTCCGAACTCGGTCATCAGCTTTGTTGACTAATCAACCCCAAACAGTACTCTTTCACCGTACTCACACCACTTCAGCAGTGTGCGACATTTCCGGCCGTAGAGCTTCATCTTATGAGGTATAAATATATGGTCTTTAAACCATAGAGTACCCTCATTGTCCTTCCTAAACCACCTCATCTCTCTGTTGTCTATTCTTCTCCGTATGTGAGTCATACCCTTGTCTCTCCTTTGAGTCTCAACAATCTCCTCTCGGATTGTTGGAATGAGAGCAATGTTACAAAGTACTCCATACGGAATGACACAGAGACTTGGTTCCTCTTCTTCTAACTCAGCAATCGCCCAGTTGTGAACGTGGGCTTTCCGACTAAATGTGTCGGCAACCGCGTTCACTTTTCCCAGATGGTAGTGGATCTCAAGTTCATAATCTTTTCAAAGATCCAACCATCTTCAAGAATACCCTTGCACCAACTAGTTGATCGAATAAACTATTGATGCGGGGCAGGATACTTGCTTTTTATGATGACGGCATCGAGCGAACGATAATCAACACTTAATCTCACTGTCTCGTCATTCTTCTTAACAAACAGTGCATAGTAACCCCAAGGTGATGAGCTTAGTCGCTCATGAGTTCCCTTAGTTGCTCCTTCAACTCCGCTAGTTCATTGGGTGCCATTTTGTATGGCCTTTGTGAAATTGGTGTTGTTTCTGGCGCCAGTTCAACCTTGAACTCGACGTCCCATTAGCCAGCCTGTCCGGTAAATCATCGGAAACATATCCTATATTCACGTCCCACCGGAATATCCTCGAGTTTAATTACTTCCGTGGGGTAGGCCAAATCCGTTCTCTTTGCTGTATAGAACGGGCTCTTCTGTCATCACCCAGATTTTGATCCATTTAACAGCATTTTCATAACTCAAGTTGAATGCAAAAGTTAAAGTTACTTCAGTATCTTTCCAACGAGTACTCATATGCTCTCAGATCATCTCTGGATCAAAAGTTATGATTGCTCAAAGTTGACAGAATTCCTGGATAAAATTTGCCAGCATCTCCTTTGTATGTGGCTAAATTTATCACAGTTGTATATGCAAATACAATAAAAATATTGTCACACCCGGTTTTTCCGAAGAACAACCAAGTGAATATCACATGTATGCCAGGATCATTTTCTCATACATGTGATGACAAATAGTGAAGCATCATTTATTACAAGCCAGGTGTCGAATATAAATAAGTCTTACATAGTAAATGTCTCGATGGACAATAATAAGTTCATCACAAGTAAATAAACTAGCAGCGGAATATTATTCTCTAGGGCTCCATCACAGACGTTGCCCGGGGGTCTTCATGAACCTAAAAACCTTCTTCGGGTCCAAAATCTTGGTCATTATACACCACCTCATTATCTTGACCTGAGCAGCAATATAAACCAACAAATATGCAAGGTTGAGTACCAGTGGTACTCAGCAAGTGTGGGAAAATTATATCATGCATGGCTAGAACAAGGAGAGGTTGAACTCATGGTTAAAGCACTACGCAATTAATACCTATCACCTTATCTTATTAAGCACCTACATTACTACACAGGTGAAATGGTCCCAATCTCCCAACCCATTATCATAATCCAATAACCATAACATCATTTCCAATGTTAAGCTCCCCGCTTAACTTCCAAAACCATCAATCCCCTAATCATGAATAAGTCCAGGCCGCTCTTGACCGTGAGCACGGCTGTCAAGACAGTTTTGACTCTGCAGAGTTTGTACCACTGTACCCACATGTAGTGATTTCATCCCCCGTTGCCGGGTGGACTAAAAGAACCTCCATTATGCCAGTGGCTACGATCCACATTCACACTTCCCAGGTGTGCAGCCAGGAGATCACTACGAAGCCTTTACAAAGGGATTCCCGACGAGCGTGGGCCCACTGAGGTTTCACCCCTAACAGCATACAAGAGGCTCCAACCCCACTGCAGTGGCCCCCTCTTGAGCCTTGCGGTTCATATGGTAGTCCAGCTGACACCTACTCCCCGCACCATCCAACACACCCATACTACGCCGGGGATACACCTAATTAATTGGCCAAGCTGCCCCATCTCAGCATGTGGTTGGCACTGTAAAGCCGGGTTACATGCTCCATGAACCGGTCCTTAGGATCCAGGCAAGTACTAAACACAAACCCGAGTCTCGTGCACTCAGCACACAACCAAAACATCCAACTTGCCTTGATCCCTACCTCTACATAACTCCCAATATCTCATTCAAGAGTATGGTAAAATAAACTGATGATCTCATATCTCAATTATCCCATTCTAAGCATGGCTAAGCATATGCATAATAATAAATGACATGTTAAAATAAATCCCAACCCAAGCTACAAGGAAACAAGGTAATGCAATTCTAGGGAAACTTCCTATCATGGGTTTCATATTTAAATTGACAATGCAAATAACTCTAGCTACACATCCTAGCATAGGATCAAAGTGGTCAAGGACACTTGCCTCCTTCTTGCTGCTCTTGAAATGGGTAGTCCTGATCTTGGAAAGGGATAACTTGCTCTTGAACAGGTTCTACTTCATACCATCACACATAGTAAAAGAAAAACAACAATCATAAGACATAGTTCACACTTCTTACTTCATACAAACCACACATTCATATTTATGAAATTCATTCACCATTATATGTGTTGTGGTTACTCTGTGTGTGTTGATCTGTGGCTTGCATACACTTTTATTTATATGTATATGATTCCTACTTTGGTGTCCATATTTATACTTACTTACTTACTTACTATATATATATATATATATATATACATGTGTGTTTCAGTTTTAAATAAATTCCTTATATTAAACTACTACACCTTTTCACTACCAAGTATGTATGAAAAGTATTTTTCTTCTCCATATGTGCCTTCAGAATTTCTACCAACCCTAAACTGAATTCTTTGGATTTTAGAAACTCCATTTATCTTTTACTAGTTGCTATATTTTCAGATTTATATTCCTATGCATAATTGTGTATTTTATTATGAAATTAGTAATACACATCATCTAAACAGTATAGGTTCTGGTCCTAAATAATTTAATAACATATTTTGACCTTGGCTTCTGATGTAGACTATTTCATAATTATTTTCCCTATTTTTCTATAACTATTCTTTACTTAAAAATGTGTCCCTATACTAATAAATGTGAATAATAAATGAAACAGATTCATTTCAGCCCAAAAATATATTTTTATCTCACTCCAAAGTTTTCTAAGTACTGAGAAAGTTTTTAATTAATTTTTACAATTATGTTTGTCCCCCTTTTTAATTTTTAAACACTAGTTACATATTCAATGTTTTAAATTAAATACTAAACAGGGCTAAAATAATGAACTCACCCCATTACAGGGTCTATAATATTATTTTCATAATTTCCAGGGGTCTAGCTACACTTATCAGAGGTGTTTTTCCTAATTTTTATTAAGTCCAGGGGCTAAAACTGATTTTTAAATGAATTTACATGATTTTCTGGAGTTCCAGGGGCTAGATCTGAAGTTTCCGGGGCTAGCTCTTATTTCCAGAGAACCCCAGGGGGTAGCACGTAAGAATTCCAGTCTTTATAACGCGGGGCTGACGTGGACCGTCCGATTTTAAACCGACGGCTGAGATTATAACATCGAACCGGTACGCGGGGTTTTAAAGTCTACCGTGCGATTTAAAATAAACGGCGCACAAGCGGCCACGTCGCTCTGATCGAGCGCGGGCGGCGCTGCCGGCGGCGCACGGCGGCGGGAAGCGGCGATCTCGCCGGAAAGTTTCGGATCCTCGAGAATTCTGCCTAAAAATGTGATCTTATGGCATAGATCGGTAGAGGGGAGGTCAGGGATCTCACCTCGGGGGTTTTCTTGAGTTCGGGGTTCCTGGAAAGTGATCGGCGGCGAGGTCCGAGGCAAAACCACGGCGAAGCTCGTCGGCGTTGTGTTTACACCGTAATTCTCCGAGTTTTCTGCACCTGCAAAGCTCCCCGGAGGCGGTGGATCAAGACCAGCGAGTTAGATCAGAGTTTCCGAGCTTAGATCGGCCAGAATTCACCGGCGAAGTCTCGGTGCTCACCGGAGTAAAAATCGGCGATCGTGTGGGAAAAACCGATCGGGGCTGGGGTTTTTATAGCCGGGGAAGGGCGGTGGGTCAGTTGTGATCGAGTTTGATTCTTCTGGGACCGGAATTCGGGCTGAGGGACGCGGTTTTTCAATCGGTTAAGATCGCGCGCGCGCGGGAGAGTCCGGGGTCGCGGGGTTAGGGATGACAGGTGGGTCCCACCTGTCTGTGAGGGGTAGCGCGGGTGCGCGGCTGCGGGCTGGCACGGGGGAAATTGGGCCGGCTGGCGGGTTTCGGCCCACTGGCCGGTTTTTTCCCGTTTTCTCTTTTTCTTTTTCCATTTCTTTTCTGTTTTGAGTCTAATTTGAATTCCAGTTTGAATTTGAATTTTTGCAAAACATGCAACACGTCCAAAAATTTTTAAATTCCCCTCTGAACATGGTTTAGGGTTTTGAATCAAAATTTGGGGTGTTACAGCTCTACCCCCCTTAAAAGAAATCTCGTCCTCGAGATTGGTGTTTCTAAGAAAACAATTCCGGAAATTGTGCCTTGAGCTCATCTTCCTGTTCCCAGGTGGCTTCCTCTTCTGAGTGATGCTTCCACTGCACCTTGCACATCCGGATTCTCTTGTTTCTGGTGAGGCGTTCCATCGTCTCCAAAATCTTGTATGGTTGCTCGGCATAAGACAAATCCTCAGCTACATCCACTTCATTCATGGGTAACACCTCTTCAGGCGTCCTCAGACATTTCTTGAGTTGTGACACATGGAATACATCGTGTACATCCGATAGATGAACCGGTAACTCTAGTTGGTACGCCACTTCGCCTTTTCTTTCCAAAACTTGAAAGGGTCCGATGTATCGAGGTGACAACTTCCCTTTTACCTTGAACCGACGAAGTCCTCTGATAGGGGACACCTTGAGATAAACATAGTCTCCCACGTTGAAAACGAGCTCTCTTCTTCGTATATCGGCATAGCTCTTCTGGCGTGTTTGTGCTATCCTCAAGTTGTTGCGAATCTCCCTCACCTTTGCCTCGGCTTCTTGTAGCACTTCTGGACCAAACACTTTACTTTCTCCTGTTTGGTTCCAAAATAGGGGAGTTCTGCACTTCCTTCCGTACAAAGCTTCAAACGGTGACATCTTCATACTAGCTTGATAACTGTTGTTATAGGAAAACTCCGCATACGGTAAGTTCTTGTCCCAACTCCTATTGTTTTTGAGTGCACATGCCCTTAACATATCTTCAAGGATCTGATTGGTTCTCTCCGTCTGCCCGTCAGTTTGGGGATGATAGGCAGAGCTGAAGTTCAGATGGGTTCCCATGGTTTCATGCAACTTCTGCCAAAACCTCGAGGTGAACTGTGTCCCTCGGTCCGACACTATCTCTTTGGCACTCCATGGTAACACACAATCCTTGACATGTACAATTCTGCCAATTTGGATCCACTGTAGCTTTCTTTCACAGGAATGAAATGAGCTACCTTGGTTAGCCGATCAATAATGACCCATATTGAATCATACCCGGATTGGGTCCTAGGCAATCCCACGACAAAATCCATGCTGATTTCTTCCCATTTCCATTCAGGCACTTTGAGTGGTTGCAGCAATCCCGCGGGTCGTTGATGTTCTGCTTTCACCAACTGACATGTGTCACATAGGGCAACATGTTCCGCGACATCTCGCTTCATGCCATACCACCAATACCTGCTCTTGAGGTCCTGGTACATCTTCGTACTCCCAGGATGAATGGAATAGTCGGAATCATGAGCCTCCTTCAAAATTAATTCACGGATCTCTTTTACTTCTGGCACACAGATCCTTTTCCCGTGCCACACCGTTCCTTGTTCATCCTCTCTAAAACCAGGAGCTTTATTTTCCTTGATGAGCTGTCTGATCTCTTGTATCTTCTCATCATTCTTTTGGCCCTCGCGTATGTCTTGCTCGAGTGTGGATTCCACTTCCATGGCGATGGCTTCACCACTATTTACTAGACATAGATTGAGTCTTATAACCTCGTCCTTCAATTCTGCAGGCATGTCCTTCAAGCTCAACTTATTGACCTGCACTTTCCGACTCAAAGCATCGGCCACGACGTTTGCTTTCCCGGGATGATAGTTGATGCCTATATCAAAGTAATTGATTAGCTCTAACCATCTCCTTTGTCTGAGGTTGAGATCTGGCTGTGTGAATATGTACTTCAAACTCTTATGATCCGTATATATCTCTGTCCTCTTCCCCATCAGATAGTGCCGCCAAATTTTCAACGCGTGTACCACTGCAGCTAGTTCTAGGTCATGTGTAGGATAGTTCTTCTCGTGCTTCCGAAGCTGCCGGGACGCATAAGCCACGACATGTCCTTCTTGCATGAGAACACATCCCAACCCATTTCCAGAGGCATCGCAGTACACTGTGAAATTCTTCTGCACATCTGGCATAACCAACACTGGGGCTGTTGTCAATCTCTTCTTTAGCCCCTGAAAGCTCGTCTCGCACTGTGGCGTCCAGGTGAATGTGATTCCCTTCTCCAACAGTTTGGTGAGAGGTCTCGAGATCTTGGAGAATCCCTCAATAAACCGTCGATAGTATCCAGCCAATCCCAAAAAGCTTCGAACTTCCCCGACATTTTAAGGGGTCTTCCACTTCTGTATATCCTCGATTTTGGCGGGATCTACGGAGATTCCTCCCTCCGAGATTATATGTCCTAAAAAGGGAACTCTCTTCAGCCAAAACTCACACTTGCTCAACTTGGCATATAGTTGGTGTTCTCTCAGCCTCTGTAACACCAACCTTAGATGTTTCTCATGTTCTTCTTCATCTTTGGAGAAGACGAGAATATCATCTATGAAAACCACCACAAATTTGTCCAGATATTCCATGAATACCTTGTTCATGTGGTACATGAAATATGCCGGGGCATTGGTTAGCCCGAAAGGCATGACAGTGTATTCATATAGTCCGTACCGAGATACGAAAGCTGTCTTGGGAATATCAGATTGCCTTATCTTGAGTTGGTGGTACCCCGACCTGAGATCAATTTTCGAGAACACACAAGCTCCCCTCAACTGATCAAACAAGTCTTCAATGCGGGGTAATGGGTACTTGTTCTTGATGGTTACCTCATTCAAGGCACGGTAATCCACGCATAACCTTTGGGTTCCCTCTTTCTTGGGCACAAATATCACCGGAGCTCCCCATGGTGAGGAACTAGGGCGAATATACCCCTTCTCCGTCAGTTCTCTCAAATGATCCTTGAGCTCTTCTAGCTGCTTGGAGTCCATTCGATAAGGTCTCTTGTATATCGGGGCTGTTCCCGGTACTAGCTCAATTGCGAATTCCATGTCACGGTCGGGAGGCATACCTGGCAATTCCTCCGGAAAAACATCTGGATATTCCCTGATAGTCCTGATTTGTCACACCCGGTTTTTCCGAAGAACAACCAAGTGAATATCACATGTATGCCAGGATCATTTTCTCATACATGTGATGACAAATAGTGAAGCATCATTTATTACAAGCCAGGTGTCGAATATAAGTAAGTCTTACAAAATAAATGTCTCGATGGACAATAATAAGTTCATCACAAGTAAATAAACTAGCAGCGGAATATTATTCATTAGGGCTCCATCACAGGCGTTGCCCGGGGGTCTTCATGAACCTAAAAACCTTCCTCGGGTCCAAAGTCTTGGTCATTATACACCACCTCATTATCTTGACCTGAGCAGCAATATAAACCAACAAATATGCAAGGTTGAGTACCAATGGTACTCAGCAAGTGTGGGAAAATTATATCATGCATGGCTAAAACAAGGAGAGGTTGAACTCATGGTTAAAGCACTACGCAATTAATACCTATCACCTTAGCTTATTAAGCACCTACATTACTACACAGGTGAAATGGTCCCAATCTCCCAACCCATTATCATAATCCAATAACCATAACATCATTTCCAATGTTAAGCTCCCCGCTTAACTTCCAAAACCATCAATCCCCTAATCATGAATAAGTCCAGGCCGCTCTTAACCGTGAGCACGGCTGTCAAGACAGTTTTGACTCTGCAGAGTTTGTACCACTGTACCCACATGTAGTGATTTCATCCCCCGTTGTCGGGTGGACTAAAAGAACCTCCATTATGCCAGTGGCTACGATCCACATTCACACTTCCCAGGTGTGCAGCCAGGAGATCACTACGAAGCCTTTACAAAGGGATTCCCGATGAGCGTGGGCCCACTGAGGTTTCACCCCTAACAGCATACAAGAGGCTCCAACCCCGCTGCAGTGGCCCCCTCTTGAGCCTTGCGGTTCATATGGTAGTCCAGCTGACACCTACTCCCCGCACCATCCAACACACCCATACTACGCCGGGGATACACCTAATTAATTGGTCAAGCTGCCCCATCTCAGCATGTGGTTGGCACTGTAAAGCCGGGTTACATGCTCCATGAACCGGTCCTTAGGATCCAGGCAAGTACTAAACACAAACCCAAGTCTCGTGCACCCAGCACACAACCAAAACATCCAACTTGCCTTGATCCCTACCTCTACATAACTCACAATGTCTCATTCAAGAGTATGGTAATATAAATTGATGATCTCATGTCCCAAATATCCCATTCTAAGCATGGCTAAGCATATGCATGTAAATAAATGACATGACAAAATGAATCCCAACCCAAGCTACAAGGAAACAAGATAATGCAATTCTAGGGAAACTTTCCTAGCATGGGTTTCATATTTCAATTGACAATGCAAATAATTCTATCTACACATCCTAGCATAGGATCAAAGTGGTCAAGGACACTTGCCTCCTTCTTGCTGCTCTTGAAATTGGTAGTCCTGATCTTGGAAAGGAATAACTTGTTCTTGAACAGGTTCTACTTCGTACCATCACACATAGCAAAAGAAAAACAACAATCATAAGACATAGTTCACACTTCTACTTTATACAAACCACACATTCATATTTATGAAATTCATTCACCATTATATGTGTTGTGGTTACTTTGTGTGTTGATCTGTGGCTTGCACACACTTTTATTTATATGTGTATGATTCCTACTTTGGTGTTCATATTTATACTTACATACTATATTTATATATATATATATATATATATATATATATATGTGTTTCATTTTTAAATAAATTCCTTATATTAAACTACCAAGTATATAAGAAAAGTATTTTTCTTCTCCATATGTGCCTTCATAATTTCTACCAACCCTAAACTGAATTCTTTGGATTTTAGGAACTCCATTTATCTTTTACTAGTTGCTATATTTTCAGATTTATATTCCTATGCATAATTGTGTATTTTATTATGAAATTAGTAATACACATCATCTAAACAGTATAGGTTCTGGTCCTAAATAATTTAATAACATGTTTTGACCTTGGCCTCTGATGTAAACTATTTCGTAATTATTTTCCCTATTTTTCTATAACTATTCTTTACTTAAAAATGTATCCCTATACTAATAAATGTGAATAATAGATGAAACAGATTCATTTCAGCCCAAAAATATATTTTTATCTCACTCCAAAGTTTTCTAAGTACTGAGAAAGTTTTTAATTAATTTTGACAATTATGTTTGTCCCCCTTTTTAATTTTTAAACACTAGTTACATATTCAATGTTTTAAATTAAATACTAAACAGGGATAAAATAATGAATTCACCCCATTACAGGGTCTATAATATTATTTCCATAATTTCCAGGGGTCTAGCTACACTTAGCAGAGGTGTTTTTCCTAATTTTCATTAAGTCCAGGGGCTAAAACTGATTTTTAAATGAATTTACATGATTTTCTGGAGTTCCAGGGGCTAGATCTGAAGTTTCCAGGGCTAGCTCTCAATTCCAGAGAACCCCAGGGGGTAGCACGTAAGAATTCCAGTCTTTATAACGCGGGGATGACGTGGACCGTCCGATTTTAAACCGACGGCTGAGATTATAACATCGAACCGGTACGCGGGGTTTTAAAGTCTACCGTGCGATTTAAAATAAACGGCGCACAAGCGGCCACGTCGCTCTGATCGAGCGAGGGCGGCGCTGCCGGCGGCGCACGGCGGCAGGAAGTGGCGATCTCGCCGGAAAGTTTCGGATCCACGAGAATTCTGCCTAGAACTGTGATCTTATGGCATAGATCGGTAGAGGGGAGGTCAGGGATCTCACCTCGGGGGTTTTCTTGAGCTCGGGGGTCCTGGAAAGTGATCGGCGGCGAGGTCCGAGGCAAAACCACGGCGAAGCTCGTCGGCGCTGTGTTTACACCGTAATTCTCCGAGTTTTCTGCACCTGCAAAGCTCCCCGGAGGCGGTGGATCAAGACCAGCGAGTTAGATCAGAGTTTCCGAGCTTAGATCGGTCAGAATTCACCGGCGAAGTCTCGGTGCTCACCGGAGTAAAAATCGGCGATCGCGTGGGAAAAACCGATCGGGGCTGGGGTTTTTATAGCCGGGGGAGGGCGGTGGGTCAGTTGTGATCGAGTTGGATTCTTTTGGGACCGGAATTCGGCTGAGGGAAGCGGTTTTCAATCGGTTAAGATTGCGCGCGCTCGGGGGGAAAAGTCCGGGGTCGGCGCGAGCGAGGTTGGGGATGACATGTGGGTCCCACCTGTCTGTGAGAGACAGCGCGGCGCGCGCGGGGGCGGGCTGGCGCGGGGAAACTGGGCCGGCTGGCGCGTTTCGGCCCACTGGCCGGTTTTTTTTCCCTTTCTCTTTTTCTTTTTCCATTTCTTTTCTGTTTTGAGTATAATTTGAATTCCAGTTTGAATTTGAATTTTTGCAAAACATGCAACACGTCCAAAAATTTTTAAATTCCCCTCTGAACATGGTTTAGGGTTTTGAATCAAAATTTGGGGTGTTACAGCTCTACCCCCCTTAAAAGAAATCTCGTCCTCGAGATTGGTGTTTCTAAGAAAACAATTCCGGAAATTGTGCCTTGAGCTCATCTTCCCGTTCCCAGGTGGCTTCCTCTTCTGAGTGATGCTTCCACTGCACCTTGCACATCCGGATTCTCTTGTTTCTGGTGAGGCGTTCCATCGTCTCCAAAATCTTGTATGGTTGCTCGGCATAAGACAAATCCTCAGCTACATCCACTTCATTCATTGGTAACACCTCTTCAGGCGTCCTCAGACATTTCTTGAGTTGTGACACATGGAATACATCGTGTACATCCGATAGATGAACCGGTAACTCTAGTTGGTACGCCACTTCGCCTTTTCTTTCTAAAACTTGAAAGGGTCCGATGTATCGAGGTGACAACTTCCCTTTCACCTTGAACCGACGAAGCCCTCTGATAGGGGACACCTTGAGATAAACATAGTCTCCCACGTTGAAAACGAGCTCTCTTCTTCGTACATCGGCATAGCTCTTTTGGCGTGTTTGTGCTATCCTCAAATTGTTGCGAATATCCCTCACCTTTGCTTCGGCTTCTTGTAACACTTCTGGACCAAACACTTTACTTTCTCCTGTTTGGTTCCAAAATAGGGGAGTTCTGCACTTCCTTCCATACAAAGCTTCAAACGGTGACATCTTCATACTAGCTTGATAGCTGTTGTTATAGGAAAACTCCGCATACGGTAAGTTCTTGTCCCAACTCCTATTGTTTTTGAGTGCACATGCCCTTAACATATCTTCAAGGATCTGATTGGCTCTCTCCGTCTGCCCGTCAGTTTGGGGATGATAGGCAGAGCTGAAGTTCAGATGGGTTCCCATGGTTTCATGCAACTTTTGCCAAAACCTCGAGGTGAACTGTGTCCCTCGGTCCGACACTATCTTCTTTGGCACTCCATGGTAACACACAATCCTTGACATGTACAATTCTGCCAACTTGGATCCACTGTAGCTTTCTTTCACAGGATGAAATGAGCTACCTTAGTTAGCCTATCAATAATGACCCATATTGAATCATACCTGGATTGGGTCCTAGGCAATCCCACGACAAAATCCATGCTGATTTCTTCCCACTTCCATTCAGGTACTTTGAGTGGTTGCAATAATCCCGCGGGTCGTTGATGTTCAGCTTTCACCAACTGACATGTGTCACATAGGGCAACATGTTCCGCGACATCTCGCTTCATGCCATACCACCAATACCTGCTCTTGAGGTCCTGGTACATCTTCGTACTCCCAGGATGAATGGAATAGTCGGAATCGTGAGCCTCCTTCAAAATTAATTCACGGATCTCCTTTACTTCTGGCACACAGATCCTCTTCCCGTGCCACACCGTTCCCTGTTCATCCTCTCTAAAACCAGGAGCTTTATTTTCCTTAATGAGCTGTCTGATCTCTTGTATCTTCTCATCATTCTTTTGGCCCTCGCGTATGTCTCGCTCGAGTGTGGAGTCCACTTCCATGGCGATGGCTTCACCACTATTTACTAGACATAGATTGAGCCTTATAACCTCGTCCTTCAATTCTGCAGGCATGTCCTTCAAACTCAACTTATTGACCTGCACTTTCCGACTCAAAGCATCGGCCACGACGTTTGCTTTCCCGGGATGATAGTTGATGCCCACATCAAAGTCATTGATTAGCTCTAACCATCTCCTTTGTCTGAGGTTGAGATCTAGCTGTGTGAATATGTACTTCAAACTCTTATGATCCGTATATATCTCTGTCCTCTTCCCCATCAAATAGTGCCGCCAAATTTTCAATGCGTGTACCACTGCAGCTAGTTCTAGGTCATGTGTAGGATAGTTCTTCTCGTGCTTCCGAAGCTGCCGGGACGCATAAGCCACGACATGTCCTTCTTGCATGAGAACACATCCCAACCCATTTCCAGAGGCATCACAGTACGCTGTGAAATTCTTCTGCATATCTGGCATAACCAACACTGGGGTTGTTGTCAATCTTTTCTTTAGCTCCTGAAAGCTCGTATCGCACTGTGGCGTCCAGGTGAATGTGATTCCCTTTTCCAACAGTTTGGTGAGAGGTCTCGAGATCTTGGAGAATCCCGCAATAAACCGTCGATAGTATCCAGCTAATCCCAAAAAGCTTTGAACTTCCCCGACATTTTCAGGGGTTTTCCACTTCTGGATATCTTCGATTTTGGCGGGATCTACGGAGATTCCTCCCTCCGAGATTATATGTCCTAAAAAGGGAACTCTCTTCAACCAAAACTCACACTTGCTCAACTTGGCATATAGTTGGTGTTCTCTCAGCCTCTGTAACACCAACCTTAGATGTTTCTCAGGTTCTTCTTCATCTTTGGAGAAGACGAGAATATCATCTATGAAAACCACCACAAATTTGTCCAGATATTCCATGAATACCTTGTTCATGAGGTACATGAAATATGCCGGGGCATTGGTTAGCCCGAAAGGCATGACAGTGTATTCATACAGTCCGTACCGAGATACGAAAGCTGTCTTGGGAATATCAGATTGCCTTATCTTGAGTTGGTGGTATCCTGACCTGAGATCAATTTTTGAGAACACACAAGCTCCCCTCAACTGATCAAACAAGTCTTCAATGCGAGGCAATGGGTACTTGTTCTTGATGGTTACCTCATTCAAAGCACGGTAATCTACGCATAACCTTTGGGTTCCGTCTTTCTTGGGCACAAATATCACTGGAGCTCCCCATGGTGAGGAACTAGGGCGAATATACCCCTTCTCCGTCAATTCTCTCAAATGATCCTTGAGCTCTTCTAGCTGCTTGGAGTCCATTCGATAAGGTCTCTTGTATATCGGGGTTGTTCCCGGTACTAGCTCAATTGCGAATTCCACGTCACGGTCGGGAGGCATGCCTGGCAATTCCTCCGGAAAAACATCTGGATATTCCCTGATAGTCCTGATTTCCTCAACTTTCACCTCCACTTTATTTAATTTAATGTCCCCCCTAGGCTCGTGTATCGTTATGAACTTTACTCTTGTGCCACTGGGGTGAGTTAGTTCCACCGTTCTGGTCGAACAATGGATGATTCCTTTATGTTTGGTCAACCAATCCATACCCAAAATAATATCTATCCCTTGCGAATCTATCACTATGAGGTTAGCAGTAAATACTACCCCATTAATGTCTAGGCTCACTTTGGGACACACTTGTCTTGTCCTTATTTCTCCACCTGGAGAGTTTACGGCTAGCATATGGTTCATTTGCGTGGTTGCTAGGTCATACTTCTTAACAAACCCTTGAGCAATGAACGAGTGGGTAGCACCAGAATCAAACAGCAGAGTTGCAAGGTGTAAATTGGCAGGAAACTTACCAACTACCACGTCGGGTGCCTCTTTTGCTTCCTCCATAGTGACATGGTTCACCCGTCCTCTTAATACATTCTGCTGTTGTGGCGGCGCAGGCTTCTTCTTTGGGCATTTATGGGCGTAGTGCCCCACTTCGCCACAGCTGAAACATTGCACCCCAATCTTAGACGCCTGGCCTTTGTTGTCCTGGGGTTGGTTTGGGGGTCCTTGCACTGCTGGTCGAGGTGGATATGCGGGGCGAGGCTGCTGCACAAACTGACGTGGCGGTTGTGCTGGTGCTGCGGGAGGCCTGTAGTTTGGGTTGTACCCTCTTGGTGCTGAATAGGGTACCGCAGCACGGCTCGTCTGCCCCGTAGGTTGCTGCATCATACGTGGGCGGGTGTTGCTCCCTGAGGCCTGATGTGACCACCCCGCCTTACTCTTATTCTCATTTTTGTCACACCCGGTTTTTCCGAAGAAACAACCAAGTGAATATCACATGTATGCCAGGATCATTTTCTCATACATGTGATGACAAATAGTGAAGCATCATTTATTACAAGCCAGGTGTCGAATATAAATAAGTCTTACATCGCAAATGTCTCAATGGACACTAATGCTTCATCACAAGTAAATAAACTAGCAGCGGAATATTATTCTTTTAGGGCTCCATCACAGGCGTTGCCCGGGGGTCTTCATGAACCTAAAAACCTTCCTCGGGTCCAAAATCTTGGTCATTATACACCACCTCATTATCTTGACCTGAGCAGCAATATAAACCAACAAATATGCAAGGTTGAGTACCAATGGTACTCAGCAAGTGTGGGAAAATTATATCATGCATGGCTAAAACAAGGAGAGGTTGAACTCATGGTTAAAGCACTACGCAATTAATACCTATCACCTTAGCTTATTAAGCACCTACATTACTACACAGGTGAAATGGTCCCAATCTCCCAACCCATTATCATAATCCAATAACCATAACATCATTTCCAATGTTAAGCTCCCCGCTTAACTTCCAAAACCATCAATCCCCTAATCATGAATAAGTCCAGGCCGCTCTTAACCGTGAGCACGGCTGTCAAGACAGTTTTGACTCTGCAGAGTTTGTACCACTGTACCCACATGTAGTGATTTCATCCCCCGTTGCCGGGTAGACTAAAAGAACCTCCATTATGCCAGTGGCTACGATCCACATTCACACTTCCCAGGTGTGCAGCCAGGAGATCACTACGAAGCCTTTACAAAGGGATTCCCGACGAGCGTGGGCCCACTGAGGTTTCACCCCTAACAGCATACAAGAGGCTCCAACCCCGCTGCAGTGGCCCCCTCTTGAGCCTTGCGGTTCATATGGTAGTCCAGCTGACACCTACTCCCCGCACCATCCAACACACCCATACTACGCCGGGGATACACCTAATTAATTGGCCAAGCTGCCCCATCTCAGCATGTGGTTGGCACTGTAAAGCCGGGTTACATGCTCCATGAACCGGTCCTTAGGATCCAGGCAAGTACTAAACACAAACCCAAGTCTCGTGCACCCAGCACACAACCAAAACATCCAACTTGCCTTGATCCCTACCTCTACATAACTCACAATGTCTCATTCAAGAGTATGGTAATATAAACTGATGATCTCATGTCCCAAATATCCCATTCTAAGCATGGCTAAGCATATGCATGTAAATAAATGACATGACAAAATGAATCCCAACCCAAGCTACAAGGAAACAAGGTAATGCAATTCTAGGGAAACTTTCCTAGCATGGGTTTCATATTTCAATTGACAATGCAAATAAATCTATCTACACATCCTAGCATAGGATCAAAGTGGTCAAGGACACTTGTCTCCTTCTTGCTGCTCTTGAAATGGGTAGTCCTGATCTTGGAAAGGAATAACTTGCTCTTGAGCAGGTTCTACTTCATACCATCACACATAGCAAAAGAAAAACAACAATCATAAGACATAGTTCACACTTCTTACTTCATACAAACCACACATTCATATTTATGAAATTCATTCACCCTTATATGTGTGTGTTTCAGTTTTAAATAAATTTCTTATATTAAACTACTACACCTTTTCACTACCAAGTATGTATGAAAAGTATTTTTCTTCTCCATATGTGCCTTCATAATTTCTACCAACCCTAAACTGAATTCTTTGTATTTTAGAAACTCCATTTATCATTTACTAGTTGCTATATTTTCAGATTTATATTCCTATGCATAATTGTGTATTTTATTATGAAATCAGTAATACACATCATCTAAACAGTATAGGTTCTGGTCCTAAATAATTTAATAACATGTTTTGACCTTGGCTTCTGATGTAGACTATTTCATAATTATTTTCCCTATTTTTTTTCTATAACTATTCTTTACTTAAAAATGTATCCCTATACTAATAAATGTGAATAATAGATGAAACAGATTCATTTCAGCCCAAAAATATATTTTTATCTCACTCCAAAGTTTTCTAAGTACTGAGAAAGTTTTTAATTAATTTTGACAATTATGTTTGTCCCACTTTTTAATTTTTAAACACTAGTTACATATTCAATATTTTAAATTAAATACTAAACAGGGCTAAAATAATGAATTCACCCCATTACAGGGTCTATAATACTATTTCCATAATTTCCAGGGGTCTAGCTACACTTAGCAGAGGTGTTTTTCCTAATTTTCATTAAGTCCAGGGGCTAAAACTGATTTTTAAATGAATTTACATGATTTTCTGGAGTTCCAGGGGCTAGATCTGAAGTTTCCGGGGCTAGCTCTCAATTCCAGAGAACCCCAGGGGGTAGCACGTAAGAATTCCAGTCTTTATAATGCGGGGATGACGTGGACCGTCCGATTTTAAACCGACGGCTGAGATTATAACATCGAACCGGTACGCGGGGATTTAAAGTCTACCGTGCGATTTAAAATAAACGGCGCACAAGCGGCCACGTCGCTCTGATCGAGCGCGGGTGGCGCTGCCGGCGGCGCACGGCGGCGGGAAGCGGCGATCTCGCCGGAAAGTTTCGGATCCTCGAGAATTCTGTCTAAAACTGATCTTATGGCCTAGATCGGTAGAGGGGAGGTCAGGGATCTCACCTCGGGTGTTTTCTCGAGCTCGGGGGTCCTGGAAAGTGATCGGCGGCGAGGTCCGAGGCAAAACCACGGCGAAGCTCGTCGACGCTGTGTTTACACCGTAACTCTCCGAGTTTTCTGCACCTGCAAAGCTCCCCGGAGGCAGTGGATCAAAACCAGCGAGTTAGATCAGAGTTTCCGAGCTTAGATCGGCCAGAATTCACCGGCGAAGTCTCGGTGCTCACCGGAGTAAAAATCGGCGATCGCGTGAGAAAAACCGATCGGGGCTAGGGTTTTTATAGCCGGGGGAGGGCGGTGGGTCAGTTGTGATCGAGTTGGATTCTTCTGGGACCGGAATTCGGCTGAGGGACGCGGTTTTCAATCGGTTAAGATCGCGCGCGCTCGGGGGGAAAAGTCCGGGGTCGGCGCGAGCGAGGTTGGGGATGACATGTGGGTCCCACCTGTCTGTGAGAGACAGCGCGGCGCGCGCGGGGGCGGGCTGGCGCGGGGAAACTGGGCCGGCTGGCGGGTTTCGGCCCACTGGCCGGTTTTTTCCCGTTTTCTCTTTTTCTTTTTCCATTTCTTTTCTGTTTTGAGTTTAATTTGAATTCCAGTTTGAATTTGAATTTTTGCAAAACATGCAACACGTCCAAAAAATTTTAAATTCCCCTCTGAACATGGTTTAGAGTTTTGAATCAAAATTTGGGGTGTTATAGCTCTACCCCCCTTAAAAGAAATCTCGTCCTCGAGATTGGTGTTTCTAAGAAAACAATTCCGGAAATTGTGCCTTGAGCTCATCTTCCCGTTCCCAGGTGGCTTCCTCTTCTGAGTGATGCTTCCACTGCACCTTGCATATCCGGATTCTTTTATTTCTGGTGAGGCGTTCCATTGTCTCCAAAATCTTGTATGGTTGTTCAGCATAAGACAAATCTTCCGCTACATCCACTTCATTCATGGGTAAAACCTCCTCAGAAGTCCTCAGGCATTTCTTGAGTTGTGACACATGGAATACATTGTGTACATCCGATAGATGAACCGGCAACTCTAGTTGGTACGCCACTTCGCCTTTTCTTTCCAAAACTTGAAAGGGTCCGATGTATCGAGGTGACAACTTCCCTTTTACCTTGAACCGACGAAGTCCTCTGATAGGGGATACCTTGAGATAAACATAGTCTCCCACGTTGAAAACGAGCTCTCTCCTTCGTACATCAGCATAACTCTTCTGGCGTGTTTGTGCTATCCTCAAGTTGTTGCGAATCTCCCTCACCTTCGCTTCGGCTTCTTGTAGCACTTCTGGACCAAACACTTTACTTTCTCCTGTTTGGTTCCAAAATAGGGGAGTTCTGCACTTCCTTCCATACAAAGCTTCAAACGGTGACATCTTCATACTAGCTTGATAGCTGTTGTTATAGGAAAACTCCGCATACGGTAAGTTCTTGTCCCAACTCCTATTGTTTTTGAGTGCACATGCCCTTAACATATCTTCAAGGATCTGATTGGTTCTCTCCGTCTGCCCGTCAGTTTGGGGATGATAGGCAGAGCTGAAGTTCAGATGGGTTCCCATGGTTTCATGCAACTTTTGCCAAAACCTCGAGGTGAACTGTGTCCCTCGGTCCGACACTATCTTCTTTGGCACTCCATGGTAACACACAATCCTTGACATGTACAATTCTGCCAATTTGGATCTGTTGTAGCTTTCTTTCACAGGGATGAAATGAGCTACCTTGGTTAGCCTATCAATAATGACCCATATTGAATCATACCCGGATTGGGTCCTAGGCAATCCCACGACAAAATCCATGCTGATTTCTTCCCACTTCCATTCAGGTACTTTGAGTGGTTGCAATAATCCCGCGGGTCGTTGATGTTCAGCTTTCACCAACTGACATGTGTCACATAGGGCAACATGTTCCACGACATCTCGCTTCATGCCATACCACCAATACCTGCTTTTGAGGTCCTGGTACATCTTCGTACTCCCAGGATGAATGGAATAGTCAGAATCGTGAGCCTCCTTCAAAATTAATTCACGGATCTCTATTACTTCTGGCACACAGATCCTTTTCCCGTGCCACACCGTTCCTTGTTCATCCTCTCTAAAACCAGGAGCTTTATTTTCCTTAATGAGCTGTCTGATCTCTTGTATCTTCTCATCATTCTTTTGGCCCTCGTGTATGTCTCGCTCGAGTGTGGAGTCCACTTCCATGGCGATGGCTTCACCACTATTTACTAGACATAGATTGAGTCTTATAACCTCGTCCTTCAATTCTGCAGGCATGTCCTTCAAACTCAACTTATTGACCTGCACTTTCCGACTCAAAGCATCGGCCACGACGTTTGCTTTCCCGAGATGATAGTTGATGCCCACATCAAAGTCATTGATTAGCTCTAACCATCTCCTTTGTCTGAGATTGAGATCTGGCTGTGTGAATATGTACTTCAAACTCTTATGATCCGTATATATCTCTGTCCTCTTCCCCATCAAATAGTGCCGCCAAATTTTCAACGCGTGTACCACTGCAGCTAGTTCTAGGTCATGTGTAGGATAGTTCTTCTCGTGCTTCCGAAGCTGCCGGGATGCATATGCCACGACATGTCCTTCTTGCATGAGAACACATCCCACCCCATTTCCAGAGGCATCGCAGTACACTGTGAAATTCTTCTGCATATCTGGCATAACCAACACTGGGGCTGTTGTCAATCTTTTCTTTAGCTCCTGAAAGCTCGTATCGCACTGTGGCGTCCAGGTGAATGTGATTCCCTTTTCCAACAGTTTGGTGAGAGGTCTCGAGATCTTGGAGAATCCCTCAACAAACCGTCGATAGTATCCAGCCAATCCCAAAAAGCTTTGAACTTCCCCGACATTTTCAGGGGTTTTCCACTTCTGGATATCTTCGATTTTGGCGGGATCTAAGGAGATTCCTCCCTCCGAGATTATATGTCCTAAAAAGGGAACTCTCTTCAACCAAAACTCACACTTGCTCAACTTGGCATATAGTTGGTGTTCTCTCAGCCTCGGCAACACCAACCTTAGATGTTTCTCATGTTCTTCTTCATCTTTGGAGAAGACGAGAATATCATCTATGAAAACCACCACAAATTAATCCAGATATTCCATGAATACCTTGTTCATGAGGTACATGAAATATGCCGGGGCATTGGTTAGCCCGAAAGGCATGATAGTGTATTCATACAGTCCGTACCGAGATACGAAAGCTGTCTTGGGAATATCAGATTGCCTTATCTTGAGTTGGTGGTATCCTGACCTGAGATCAATTTTTGAGAACACACAAGCTCCCGTCAACTGATCAAACAAGTCTTCAATGCGAGGCAATGGGTACTTGTTCTTGATGGTTACCTCATTCAAAGCACGGTAATCCACGCATAACCTTTGGGTTCCGTCTTTCTTGGGCACAAATATCACCGGAGCTCCCCATGGTGAGGAACTAGGGCGAATATACCCCTTCTCCGTCAATTCTCTCAAATGATCCTTGAGCTCTTCTAGCTGCTTGGAGTCCATTCGATAAGGTCTCTTGTATATCGGGGCTGTTCCCGGTACTAGCTCAATTGCGAATTCCACGTCACGGTCGGGAGGCATGCCTGGCAATTCCTCCGGAAAAACATCTGGATATTCCCTGATAGTCCTGATTTCCTCAACTTTCACCTCCACTTGATTTAATTTAATGTCCCCCCTAGGCTCGTGTATCGTTATGAACTTTACTCTTGTGCCACTGGGGTGAGTTAGTTCCACCATTCTGGTCGAACAATGGATGATTCCTTTATGTTTGGTCAACCAATCCATACCCAAAATAATATCTATCCCTTGCGAATCTATCACTATGAGGTTAGCAGTAAATACTACCCCATTAATGTCTAGGCTCACTTTGGGACACACTTGTCTTGTCCTTATTTCTCCACCTGGAGAGTTTACGGCTAGCATATGGTTCATTTGCGTGGTTGCTAGGTCATACTTCTTAACAAACCCTTGAGCAATGAACGAGTGGGTAGCACCAGAATCAAACAGCAGAGTTGCAAGGTGTAAATTGGCAGGAAACTTACCAACTACCACGTCGGGTGCCTCTTGTGCTTCCTCCATAGTGACATGGTTCACCCGTCCTCTCAATACATTCTGCTGTTGTGGCGGCGCAGGCTTCTTCTTTGGGCATTTATGGGCGTAGTGCCCCACTTCGCCACAGCTGAAACATTGCACCCCAATCTTAGACGCTTGGCCTTTGTTGTCCTGGGGTTGGTTTGGGGGTCCTTGCACTGCTGATCGAGGTGGATATGCGGGGCGAGGCTGCTGCACAAACTGACGTGGCAGCTGTGCTGGTGCTGCGGGAGGCCTGTAGTTTGGGTTGTACCCTCTTGGTGCTGAATAGGGTACCGCAGCACGGCTCGTCTGCCCCGTAGGTTGCTGCATCATACGTGGGCAGGTGTTGCTCCCTGAGGCCTGATGTGACCACCCCGTCTTCCTCTTATTCTCATTTTCCAGGGCCTTTAGCTTCCTTTCCACCACAAACGCTCGGTCCACCATCTTTTGAAAGCTTTCATACTCATTGGAGGACATTGCACACTGCATCTCTGCGGTAAGTCCTTCCACGAAACAATCTTGTTTCTGCTCATCAGTCTCTATGTCCCGTGGGGCATAACGGGATAGTTGAGTGAATTTAGTGAGGTATTCCCTCACCGTCATGTTTCCCTGCTGCAGTCCCAAAAACTCCTTCCTCTTGTTTTTGAGTTCACCTCTTGGGATGTAATGGTTGCGGAAGCTACGCTTGAACTCTTCCCAAGTGATGCTCTCAGGGTCATGATGGGCGGCCACGTAGGCGGTCCACCAATCAGCAGCAGGTCCATGCAATTGATGAGAGGCAAACAGCACCCTCTCATACCCTTGGCATTGTATTATCCTCATCTTACTTTCAATGGTCTTCAGCCAATCATCTGCCTCCAGAGGTTCAGCAGCACTTGCAAACTTTGGAGGTTGAGTTCCTAGAAACTCACTCAACCTTGGTTGGCGTGGTGCCGCTTGTGGAGGTGGAACTTGATGCAAGTTGGCCACCACTTGAGTCAAGTTCTGGATGAGCTGATTTTGATTCTCCAGCATTTGGTGGAGAGGGTCAACTTCTTCACGGCGACCACCCCCGTCGTGGCCTCCAGAAAGATGAGGGTTGCATGCCTCATCATTGTTGTTGGCGGGGTTGGCAGCACGTCCTTTTCCTCTTCCGGCCATCTGGCAGAATCAACAAATGTTAATTTGATACCATTTAGTATCATATTACTACTTTCATTTGTTGGTACTTTGAGGTGTTAAGGCTTTGTTAAAATTTTACGAGGGTTTATATCTCACACCAAATAAATGCACTATTATTTCCTGTGGGTTCACACACCAAAGCAAAACAATCTGAAGACGAGGCTGTGGACAATTGCTCATGGCTTCCACAACTCACGTCACACACCAAGCATCATCACACCATTAACTACGTAACAACTCGACTACTCGACCTCTTGCTAGCTAGGGGAAAGACTCTACACTACTCGTCCTCTTGAGTTGGCTCCTCGGGATCTTCCTCCTCATTTCGGCTACCTTCTGACTCTGCTTTGGGTGGGGAGGCTGCTGGTGGAGAAGTGCGACGACGCCTGATCGCTCGGCGATCCGGGGAGTCAGGAGTCCATGTATCACTCACGGTGACACACAGTTCATTCCCATCTCCTCTTTCTCTCGCCTTTAAGCAGACTCGCAGCAACGCCTCCGTTTCCTTCAGGGTGTCTCGGACATCCTGAAGTTCTTGTTGACACTCCTGCAGTCGAGTGCTGAGCATAGCAGCATCCTCCAAGCACAAGTCCATGTGCTCATGGGAAGTCCCTTGCTGCACCGGTGGGTACTTGTACTCCGTGGTACCACTCTCACGTTGGAGGATATACATGTACTCAGTTTTGTCCAAGTGGCGACGATGGATGTGACTCTGGCAGGTGATGGCCTCCCAGGTGACATCTTTCTCCGCATCAACTTGTGTTGCTCGACAAGCTGGAGAGTGGTGAATCTTAAACAGCTGATTCTCGTATATAATCCTCATCTCCGAACTCCATTCTTCCCTCTTCTCACGGATGGTCCTGGTGGAGTTATAGTGGATGATTAGCTTGCCCGTATTGCCGGCGGCTTCGAGCATACGTCGAAGACGGCACAACAAATCTCCTACTGCCAATCCGTAGGAAAGGTACGTTACTGGACGACTCTCCTCTCTTTCGGCAAGGGCAACTACGGGAACTCTCCCTCCTGTGGACTTACGAGCGGTGCGAATCATGCGAACCATCTAAAACAAAAGAATTTAAAATTAGGTTAGATAAATTCTCAAACAAAAATCCTATTTTGAATGAAAGTTGGGGTAAGATGAAGAAAATGACTCCTTTAATAACACTTTTCCACCCACACCTTGGAAAATAGTTTTTAAGAAAATAGGGCCCTTAAATACGTCCATTTCTACCTAGGTCCACGTTCCTACGGGCAACCTTGGCTCTGATACCACCTCCGTCACACCCGGTTTTTCCGAAGAAACAACCAAGTGAATATCACATGTATGCCAGGATCATTTTCTCATACATGTGATGACAAATAGTGAAGCATCATTTATTACAAGCCAGGTGTCGAATATAAATAAGTCTTACATCGCAAATGTCTCAATGGACACTAATGCTTCATCACAAGTAAATAAACTAGCAGCGGAATATTATTCTTTTAGGGCTCCATCACAGGCGTTGCCCGGGGGTCTTCATGGGGTCCAGATATTCCATGAATACCTTGTTCATGAGGTACATGAAATATGCCGGGGCATTGGTTAGCCCGAAAGGCATGACAGTGTATTCATACAGTCCGTACCGAGATACGAAAGCTGTCTTGGGAATATCAGATTGCCTTATCTTGAGTTGGTGGTATCCTGACCTGAGATCAATTTTTGAGAACACACAAGCTCCCCTCAACTGATCAAACAAGTCTTCAATGCGAGGCAATGGGTACTTGTTCTTGATGGTTACCTCATTCAAAGCACGGTAATCTACGCATAACCTTTGGGTTCCGTCTTTCTTGGGCACAAATATCACTGGAGCTCCCCATGGTGAGGAACTAGGGCGAATATACCCCTTCTCCGTCAATTCTCTCAAATGATCCTTGAGCTCTTCTAGCTGCTTGGAGTCCATTCGATAAGGTCTCTTGTATATCGGGGTTGTTCCCGGTACTAGCTCAATTGCGAATTCCACGTCACGGTCGGGAGGCATGCCTGGCAATTCCTCCGGAAAAACATCTGGATATTCCCTGATAGTCCTGATTTCCTCAACTTTCACCTCCACTTTATTTAATTTAATGTCCCCCCTAGGCTCGTGTATCGTTATGAACTTTACTCTTGTGCCACTAGGGTGAGTTAGTTCCACCGTTCTGGTCGAACAATGGATGATTCCTTTATGTTTGGTCAACCAATCCATACCCAAAATAATATCTATCCCTTGCGAATCTATCACTATGAGGTTAGCAGTAAATACTACCCCATTAATGTCTAGGCTCACTTTGGGACACACTTGTCTTGTCCTTATTTCTCCACCTGGAGAGTTTACGGCTAGCATATGGTTCATTTGCGTGGTTGCTAGGTCATACTTCTTAACAAACCCTTGAGCAATGAACGAGTGGGTAGCACCAGAATCAAACAGCAGAGTTGCAAGGTGTAAATTGGCAGGAAACTTACCAACTACCACGTCGGGTGCCTCTTTTGCTTCCTCCATAGTGACATGGTTCACCCGTCCTCTTAATACATTCTGCTGTTGTGGCGGCGCAGGCTTCTTCTTTGGGCATTTATGGGCGTAGTGCCCCACTTCGCCACAGCTGAAACATTGCACCCCAATCTTAGACGCCTGGCCTTTGTTGTCCTGGGGTTGGTTTGGGGGTCCTTGCACTGCTGGTCGAGGTGGATATGCGGGGCGAGGCTGCTGCACAAACTGACGTGGCGGTTGTGCTGGTGCTGCGGGAGGCCTGTAGTTTGGGTTGTACCCTCTTGGTGTTGAATAGGGTACCGCAGCACGGCTCGTCTGCCCTGTAGGTTGCTGCATCATACGTGGGCGGGTGTTGCTCCCTGAGGCCTGATGTGACCACCCCGCCTTCCTCTTATTCTCATTTTTGTCACACCCGGTTTTTCCGAAGAAACAACCAAGTGAATATCACATGTATGCCAGGATCATTTTCTCATACATGTGATGACAAATAGTGAAGCATCATTTATTACAAGCCAGGTGTCGAATATAAGTAAGTCTTACATAGTAAATGTCTCGATGGACAATAATAAGTTTATCACAAGTAAATAAACTAGCAGCGGAATATTATTCTTTAGGGCTCCATCACAGGCGTTGCCCGGGGGTCTTCATGAACCTAAAATCCTTCCTCGGGTCCAAAATCTTGGTCATTATACACCACCTCATTATCTTGACCTGAGCAGCAATATAAACCAACAAATATGCAAGGTTGAGTACCAATGGTACTCAGCAAGTGTGGGAAAATTATATCATGCATGGCTAGAACAAGGAGAGGTTGAACTCATGGTTAAAGCACTACGCAATTAATACCTATCACCTTAGCTTATTAAGCACTTACATTACTACACAGGTGAAATGGTCCCAATCTCCCATCCCATCATCATAATCCAATAACCATAACATCATTTCCAATGTTAAGCTCCCCGCTTAACATCCACAACTCCCAAAAACCTTCACTCCTCTAATCATGAATAAGTCCAGGCCGCTCTTAACTGTGAGCACGGCTGTCAAGACAGTTTTGACTCTGCAGAGTTTGTACCACTGTACCCACAAGTAGTGATTTCATCCCCCGTTGCCGGGTGGACTAAAATAACCTCCATTATGCCAGTGGCTACGATCCACATTCACACTTCCCAGGTGTGCAGCCAGGAGATCACTACGAAGCCTTTACAAAGGGATTCCCGACGAGCGTGGGCCCACTGAGGTTTCACCCCTAACAGCATACAAGAGGCTCCAACCCCGCTGCAGTGGCCCCCTCTTGAGCCTTGCGGTTCATATGGTAGTCCAGCTGACACCTACTCCCCGCACCATCCAACACACCCATACTACGCCGGGGATACACCTAATTAATTGGCCAAGCTGCCCCATCTCAGCATGTGGTTGGCACTGTAAAGCCGGGTTACATGCTCCATGAACCGGTCCTTAGGATCCAGACAAGTACTAAACACAAACCCAAGTCTCGTGCACCCAGCACACAACCAAAACGTCCAACTTGCCTTGATCCCTACCTCTACATAACTCACAATAACTCATTCAAGAGTATGGTAATATAAACTGATGATCTCATGTCCCAAATATCCCATTCTAGGCATGGCTAAGCATATGCATGTAAATAAATGACATGGTAAAATAAATCCCAACCCAAGCTACAAGGAAACAAGGTAATGCAATTCTAGGGAAACTTTCCTAGCATGGGTTTCATATTTCATTTGACAATGCAAATAATTCTATCTACACATCCTAGCATAGGATCAAAGTGGTCAAGGACACTTGCCTCCTTCTTGCTGCTCTTGAAATGGGTAGTCCTGATCTTGGAAATGAATAACTTGTTCTTGAACAGGTTCTACTTCATACCATCACACATAGCAAAAGAAAAACAACAATCATAAGACATAGTTCACACCTCTACTTCATACAAACCACACATTCATATTTATGAAATTCATTCACCATTATATTGTTGTGTTTCAGTTTTAAATAAATTCCTTACATTAAACTACCAAGCATGTATGGAAAGTATTTTTCTTCTCCATATGTGCCTTCACAACTTCTACCAACTCTAAACTAAATTCTTTGTATTTTAGAAACTCCATTTATCATTTACTAGTTGCTATATTTTCAGATTTATATTCCTATGCATAATTGTGTATTTCATTATGAAATTAGTAATATACATCACCTAAACAGTATAGGTTCTGGTCCTAAATAATTTAATAACATATTTTGACCTTGGCTTCTGATGTAGACTATTTCATAATTATTTTCCCTATTTTTCTATAACTATTATTTACTTAAAAATGTGTCCTTATACTAAATAATGTGAATAATTAAATGAAACAGATTCATTTCAGTCCAAAAATATATTTTTACCTCACTCCAAAGTTTTCTAAGTACTGAGAAAGTCTTTAATTAATTTTGACAATTATGTTTGTCCCACTTTTTAATTTTTAAACACTAGTTACATATTCAATTTTCTACATTAAATACTAAACAGGGCTAAAATAATGAACTCACCCCATTACAGGGTCTATAATATTATTTTCATAATTTCCAGGGGTCTAGCTACACTTATCAGAGGTGTTTTTCCTAATTTCTATTAAGTCCAGGGGCTAAAACTGACTTTTAAATGAATTTACATGATTTTCTAGAGTTCCAGGGGCTACATCTGAAGTTTCCGGGGCTAGCTCTCAATTCCAGAGAACCCCAGAGGGTAGCACGTAAGAATTCCAGCCTTTATAACGCGAGGCTGACGTGGACCGTCCGATTTTAAACCGACGGCTGAGATTATAACATCGAACCGGTACGCGGGGATTTAAAGTCTACCGTGCGATTTAAAATAAACGGCGCACAAGCAGCCACGTCGCTCTGATCGAGCGCGGGCGGCGCTGCCGGCGGCGCACGGCGGCGGGAAGCGGCGATCTCGCCGGAAAGTTTCGGATCCTCGAGAATTCTGCCTAAAACTGTGATCTTATGGCATAGATCGGTAGAGGGGAGGTCAGGGATCTCACCTCGGGTGTTTTCTCGAGCTCGGGGGTCCTGGAAAGTGATCGGCGGCGAGGTCCGAGGCAAAACCACGGCGAAGCTCGTCGGCGCTGCGTTTACACCGTAACTCTCCGAGTTTTCTGCACCTGCAAAGTTCCCCGGAGGCGGTGGATCAAGACCAGCGAGTTAGATCAGAGTTTCCGAGCTTACATCGGCCAGAATTCACCGGCGAAGTCTCGATGCTCACCGGAGTGAAAATCGGCGATCGCGTGAGAAAAACTGATCGGATCGGGGGTTTTTATAGCCGGGGGAGGGCGGTGGGTCTGTTGTGATCGAGTTGGAGTCCTCTGGGACCAGAATTCGGGCGACAGGACGCGGTTTCCGGTCGGTTGCGATTGCGCGCGCTCGGGGGGAAAAGTCCGGGGTCGCGGGGGCTCAGGGTTAGGGATGACATGTGGGTCCCACCCGTCGGTGAGAGGCAGCGCGGCGCGCGCGGGGGCGGGCTGCGCGGGGAAAGCTGGGCCGGCTGGCGGGTTTCGGCCCACTGGCCGGTTTTTTCCTGTTTTTCTTTTTCTTTTTCCATTTCTTTTCTGTTTTGAGTCTAATTTGAATTCCAGTTTGAATTTGAATTTTTGCAAAACATGCAACACGTCCAAAAATTTTTAAATTCCCCTCTGAGCATGGTTTAGAGTTTTGAATCAAAATTTGGGGTGTTACAGCTCTACCCCCCTTAAAAGAAATCTCGTCCTCGAGATTGGTGTTTCTAAGAAAACAATTCCGGAAATTGTGCCTTGAGCTCATCTTCCCGTTCCCAGGTGGCTTCCTCTTCTGAGTGATGCTTCCACTGCACCTTGCACATCCGGATTCTCTTATTTCTGGTGAGGCGTTCCATTGTCTCCAAAATCTTGTATGGTTGCTCGGGATAAGACAAATCTTCAGCTACATCCACTTCATTCATGGGTAACACCTCCTCAGGCGTCCTCAGGCATTTCTTGAGTTGTGACACATGGAATACATCGTGTACATCCGATAGATGAACCGGTAACTCTAGTTGGTACGCCACTTCGCCTTTTCTTTCCAAAACTTGAAAGGGTCCGATGTATCGAGGTGACAACTTCCCTTTTACCTTGAACCGACGAAGTCCTCTGATAGGGGACACCTTGAGATAAACATAGTCTCCCACGTTGAAAACGAGTTGTCTTCTTCGTACATCAGCATAACTCTTCTGGCGTGTTTGTGCTATCCTCAAGTTGTTGTGAATCTCCCTCACCTTCGCCTCGGCTTCTTGTAGCACTTCTGGACCAAACACTTTACTTTCTCTTGTTTGGTTCCAAAATAGAGGAGTTCTGCACTTGCTTCCATACAAAGCTTCAAACGGTGACATCTTCATACTAGCTTGATAACTGTTGTTATAGGAAAACTCCGCATACGGTAAGTTCTTGTCCCAACTCCTATTGTTTTTGAGTGGACATGCCCTTAACATATCTTCAAGGATCTGATTGGTTCTCTCCGTCTGCCCGTCGGTTTGGGGATGATAGGCAGAGCTGAAATTCAGATGGGTTCCCATTGTTTCATGCAGCTTTTGCCAAAACCTCGAGGTGAACTGTGTCCCTCGGTCCGACACTATCTTCTTTGGCACTCCATGGTAACACACGATCCTTGACATGTACAATTCTGCCAATTTGGATCCACTGTAGCTTTCTTTCACAGGGATGAAATGAGCTACCTTGGTTAGCCTATCAATAATGACCCATATTGAATCATACCCGGATTGGGTCCTAGGCAACCCCACGACAAAATCCATGCTGATTTCTTCCCACTTCCATTCAGGTACTTTGAGTGGTTGCAGCAATCCCGCGGGTCGTTGATGTTCTGCTTTCACCAACTGACATGTGTCACATAGGGCAACATGTTCCGCGACATCTCGCTTCATGCCATACCACCAATACCTGCTCTTGAGGTCCTGGTACATCTTCGTACTCCCAGGATGAATGGAATAGTCGGAATCGTGAGCCTCCTTTAAAATCAATTCACGGATCTCCTTTACTTCTGGCACACAGATCCTTTTCCCGTGCCACACCGTTCCCTGTTCATCCTCTCTAAAACCAGGAGCTTTATTTTCCTTAATGAGCTGTCTGATCTCTTGTATCTTCTCATCATTCTTTTGGCCCTCGCGTATGTCTTGCTCGAGTGTGGAGTCCACTTCCATGGCGATGGCTTCACCACTATTTACTAGACATAGATTGAGTCTTATAACCTCGTCCTTCAATTCTGCAGGCATGTCCTTCAAACTCAACTTATTGACCTGCACTTTCCGACTCAAAGCATCGGCCACGACGTTTGCTTTCCCAGGATGATAGTTGATGCCCACATCAAAGTCATTGATTAGCTCTAACCATCTCCTTTGTCTGAGGTTGAGATCTGGCTGTGTGAATATGTACTTCAAACTCTTATGATCCGTATATATCTCTGTCCTCTTCCCCATCAAATAGTGCCGCCAAATTTTCAACGCGTGTACCACTGCAGCTAGTTCTAGATCATGTGTAGGATAGTTCTTCTCGTGCTTCCGAAGCTGCCGGGATGCATATGCCACGACATGTCCTTCTTGCATGAGAACACATCCCACCCCATTTCCAGAGGCATCGCAGTACACTGTGAAATTCTTCTGCATATCTGGCATAACCAGCACTGGGGCTGTTGTCAATCTTTTCTTTAGCTCCTGAAAGCTCGTCTCGCACTGGGGTGTCCAGGTGAATGTGATTCCCTTCTCCAACAGTTTAGTGAGAGGTCTCGAGATCTTGGAGAATCCCTCAATAAACCGTCGATAGTATCCAGCCAAGCCCAAAAAGCTTCGAACTTCCCCGACATTTTCAGGGGTCTTCCACTTCTGGGTATCCTCGACTTTGGCGGGATCTACGGAGATTCCTCCCTCCGAGATTATATGTCCTAAAAAGGGAACTCTCTTCAGCCAAAACTCACACTTGCTCAACTTGGCATATAGTTGGTGTTCTCTCAACCTCTGCAACACCAACCTTAGATGTTTCTCATGTTCTTCTTCATCTTTGGAGAAGACGAGAATATCATCTATGAAAACCACCAAAAATTTGTCCAGATATTCCATGAATACCTTGTTCATGAGATACATGAAATATGCCGGGGCATTGGTTAGCCCGAAAGGCATGACAGTGTATTCATACAGTCCGTACCGAGATACGAAAGCTGTCTTGGGAATATCAGATTGCCTTATCTTGAGTTGGTGGTATCCCGACCTGAGATCAATTTTCGAGAACACACAAGCTCCCCTCAACTGATCAAACAAGTCTTCAATGCGAGGCAATGGGTACTTGTTCTTGATGGTTACCTCATTTAAGGCACGGTAATCCACGCATAACCTTTGAGTTCCATCTTTCTTAGGCACAAATATCACCGGAGCTCCCCATGGTGAGGAACTAGGGCGAACATACCCCTTCTCCGTCAATTCTCTCAAATGATCCTTGAGCTCTTCTAGCTGCTTGGAGTCCATTCGATAAGGTCTCTTGTATATCGGGGCTGTTCCCGGTACTAGCTCAATTGCGAACTCCACGTCACGGTCGGGAGGCATGCCTGGCAATTCCTCCAGAAAAACATCTGGATATTCCCTGATAGTCCTGATTTCCTCAACTTTCACCTCCACTTGATTTAATTTAATGTCCCTCCTAGGCTCGTGTATCGTTATGAACTTTACTCTGGTGCCACTGGGGTGAGTTAATTCCACCGTTCTGGTCGAACAATGGATGATTCCTTTATGTTTGGTCAACCAATCCATACCTAAAATAATATCTATCCCTTGTGAATCTATCACTATGAGGTTAGCAGTAAATACTACCCCATTAATGTCTAGGCTCACTTTGGGACACACTTGTCTTGTCCTTATTTCTCCACCTGGAGAGTTTACGGCTAGCATATGGTTCATTTGTGTGGTTGCTAGGTCATACTTCTTAACAAACCCTTGAGCAATGAACGAGTGGGTAGCACCAGAATCAAACAGCAGAGTTGCAAGGTGTAAATTGGCAGGAAACTTACCAACTACCACGTCGGGTGCCTCTTGTGCTTCCTCCATAGTGACATGGTTCACCCGTCCTCTCACTACATTCTGCTGTTGTGGCGGCGCAGGCTTCTTCTTTGGGCATTTATGGGCGTAGTGCCCCACTTCTCCGCAGCTAAAACATTGCACCCCAACCTTAGGTGCCTGGCCTTTGCTGTCTTGGGGTTGGTTTGGGGGTCCTTGTACTGCTGGTCGAGGTGGATATGCGGGGCGAGGCTGCTGCACAAACTGACGTGGCGGCTGTGCTGGTGCTGCGGGTGGCCTGTAGTTTGGGTTGTACCCTCTTGGTGCTGGATAGGGTACCGCAGCACGGCTCGTCTGCCCCGTAGGTTGCTGCATCATACGTGGGCGGGTGTTTCTCCCTGAGGCTTGATGTGACCATCCCGCCTTCCTCTTATTCTCATTTTCCAGGGCCTTTAGCTTCCTTTCCACCACAAACGCTCTGTCCACCATCTTTTGAAAACTTTCATACTCATTGGAGGACATGGCACACTGCATCTCTGCGGTAAGTCCTTCCACGAAACAATCTTGTTTCTGCTCATCGGTCTCTATGTCTCGTGGAGCATAACGGGATAGTTGAGTAAATTTAGTGAGGTATTCCCTCACCGTCATGTTTCCCTGCTGCAGTCCCAAAAACTCTTTCCTCTTGTTTTTGAGCTCACCTCTTGGGATATAGTGGTTGCGGAAGCTACGCTTGAACTCTTCCCAAGTGATGTTCTCAGGGTCATGATGGGCGGCCACATAGGCGGTCCACCAATCAGCAGCAGGTCCCTGCAATTGATGAGAGGCAAACAGCACCCTCTCATACCCTTGGCATTGTATTATCCTCATCTTACTTTCAATAGTCTTCAGCCAATCATCTGCCTCCAGAGGTTCAGCAGCACTTGCAAACTTTGGAGGTTGAGTTCCTAGAAACTCACTCAATCTTGGTTGGCGTGGTGCCGCTTGTGGAGGTGGAACTTGATGCAAGTTGGCCACCACTTGAGTCAAGTTCTGGATGAGCTGATTTTGATTCTCCAGCATTTGGTGGAGAGGATCAACTTCTTCACGGCGACCACCCCGGTCCTGTCCTTCAGAAAGATGAGGGTTGCATGCCTCATCGTTGTTGTTGGCGGGGTTGGCAGCACGTCCTTTTCCTCTTCCGGCCATCTGGCAGAATCAACAAATGTTAATTTGATACCATTTAGTATCATCCTACTACTTTCATTTGTTGGTACTTTGAGGTGTCGAGGCTTTGTTAAAATTTTACGAGGGTTTATATCTCACACCAAATAAATGCACTATTATTTCCTGTGGGTTCACACACCAAAGCAAAACAATCTGAAGACGAGGCTGTGGACAATTGCTCCTGGCTTCCACAACTCACGTCACACACCAAGCATCATCACACCATTAACTACGTAACGACTCGACTACTCGACCTCTTGCTAGCTAGGGGAAAGACTCTACACTACTCGTCCTCTTGAGCTGGCTCCTCGGGATCTTCCTCCTCATTTCGGCTACCTTCTGACTCTTCTTTGGGTGGGGAGGCTGCTGGTGGAGAAGTGCGACGACGCCTGATCGCTCGGCGATCCGGGGAGTCAGGAGTCCATGGATCACTCACAGTGACACACAGTTCATTCCCATCTACTCTTTCTCTCGCCTTTAAGCAAGCTCGCAGCAACGCCTCCGTTTCCTTCAGGGTGTCTCGGACATCCTGAAGCTCTTGTTGACACTCCTGCAGTCGAGTGCTGAGCATAGCAGCATCCTCTAAGCACAAGTCCATGTGCTCATGGGAAGTCCCTTGCTGCACCGGTGGGTACTTGTACTCCGTGGTACCACTCTCACGTTGGAGGACATACATGTACTCAGTTTTGTCCAAGTGGCGACGATAGATGTGACTCTGGCAGGTGATGGCCTCCCAGGTGACATCTTTCTCCGCGTCAACTTGTGTTGCTCGACAAGCTGGAGAGTGGTGAATCTTAAGCAGCTGATTCTCGTGTATAATCCTCATCTCCGAACTCCATTCTTCCCTCTTCTCACGGATGGTCCTGGTGGAGTTATAGTGGATGATTAGCTTGCCCGTATTGCCGGCGGCTTCGAGCATACGTCGAAGACGGCGCAACAAATCTCCTACTGCCAATCCGTAGGAAAGGTACGTCACTGGACGACTCTCCTCTCTTTCGGCAAGGGCAACTACGGGAACTCTCCCTCCTGTGGACTTACGAGCGGTGCGAATCATGCGAACCATCTAAAACAAAAGAATTTAAAATTAGGTTAGATAAAATCTCAAACAAAAATCCTATTTTGAATGAAAGTTGGGGTAAGATGAAGAAAATGACTCCTTTAATAACACTTTTCCACCCACACCTTGGAAAATAGTTTTTAAAAAATAGGGCCCTTAAATACGTCCATTTCTACCTAGGTCCACGTTCCTACGGGCAACCTTGGCTCTGATACCACCTCTGTCACACCCGGTTTTTCCGAAAAAACAACCAAGTGAATATCACATGTATGCCAGGATCATTTTCTCATACATGTGATGACAAATAGTGAAGCATCATTTATTACAAGCCAGGTGTCGAATATAAGTAAGTCTTACATAGTAAATGTCTCGATGGACAATAATAAGTTCATCACAAGTAAATAAACTAGCAGCGGAATATTATTCTTTAGGGCTCCATCACAGGCGTTGCCCGGGGGTCTTCATGAACCTAAAATCCTTCCTCGGGTCCAAAATCTTGGTTATTATACACCACCTCATTATCTTGACATGAGCAGCAATATAAACCAACAAATATGCAAGGTTGAGTACCAATGGTACTCAGCAAGTGTGGGAAAATTATATCATGCATGGCTAGAACAAGGAGAGGTTGAACTCATGGTTAAAGCACTACGCAATTAATACCTATCACCTTAGCTTATTAAGCACTTACATTACTACACAGGTGAAATGGTCCCAATCTCCCATCCCATCATCATAATCCAATAACCATAACATCATTTCCAATGTTAAGCTCCCCGCTTAACATCCACAACTCCCAAAAACCTTCACTCCTCTAATCATGAATAAGTCCAGGCCGCTCTTAACCGTGAGCACGGCTGTCAAGACAGTTTTGACTCTGCAGAGTTTGTACCACTGTACCCACAAGTAGTGATTTCATCCCCCGTTGCCGGGTGGACTAAAAGAACCTCCATTATGCCAGTGGCTACGATCCACATTCACACTTCCCAGGTGTGCAGCCAGGAGATCACTACGAAGCCTTTACAAAGGGATTCCCGACGAGCGTGGGCCCACTGAGGTTTCACCCCTAACAGCATACAAGAGGCTCCAACCCCGCTGCAGTGGCCCCCTCTTGAGCCTTGCGGTTCATATGGTAGTCCAGCTGACACCTACTCCCCGCACCATCCAACACACCCATACTACGCCGGGGATACACCTAATTAATTGGCCAAGCTGCCCCATCTCAGCATGTGGTTGGCACTGTAAAGCCGGGTTACATGCTCCATGAACCGGTCCTTAGGATCCAGGCAAGTACTAAACACAAACCCAAGTCTCGTGCACCCAGCACACAACCAAAACGTCCAACTTGCCTTGATCCCTACCTCTACATAACTCACAATAACTCATTCAAGAGTATGGTAATATAAACTGATGATCTCATGTCCCAAATATCCTATTCTAAGCATGGCTAAGCATATGCATGTAAATAAATGACATGGTAAAATAAATCCCAACCCAAGCTACAAGGAAACAAGGTAATGCAATTCTAGGGAAACTTTCCTAGCATGGGTTTCATATTTCATTTGACAATGCAAATAATTCTATCTACACATTCTAGCATAGGATTAAAGTGGTCAAGGACACTTGCCTCCTTCTTGCTGCTCTTGAAATGGGTAGTCCTGATCTTGGAAATGAATAACTTGTTCTTGAACATGTTCTACTTCATACCATCACACATAGCAAAAGAAAAACAACAATCATAAGACATAGTTCACACCTCTACTTCATACAAACCACACATTCATATTTATGAAATTCATTCACCATTATATGTGTTGTGTTTCAGTTTTAAATAAATTCCTTACATTAAACTACCAAGCATGTATGGAAAGTATTTTTCTTCTCCATATGTGCCTTCACAACTTCTACCAACTCTAAACTAAATTCTTTGTATTTTAGAAACTCCATTTATCATTTACTAGTTGCTATATTTTCAGATTTATATTCCTATGCATAATTGTGTATTTCATTATGAAATTAGTAATATACATCACCTAAACAGTATAGGTTCTGGTCCTAAATAATTTAATAACATATTTTGACCTTGGCTTCTGATGTAGACTATTTCATAATTATTTTCCCTATTTTTCTATAACTATTATTTACTTAAAAATGTGTCCTTATACTAAATAATGTGAATAATTAAATGAAACAGATTCATTTCAGTCCAAAAATATATTTTTACCTCACTCCAAAGTTTTCTAAGTACTGAGAAAGTCTTTAATTAATTTTGACAATTATGTTTGTCCCACTTTTTAATTTTTAAACACTAGTTACATATTCAATTTTCTACATTAAATACTAAACAGGGCTAAAATAATGAACTCACCCCATTACAGGGTCTATAATATTATTTTCATAATTTCCAGGGGTCTAGCTACACTTATCAGAGGTGTTTTTCCTAATTTCTATTAAGTCCAGGGGCTAAAACTGACTTTTAAATGAATTTACATGATTTTCTGGAGTTCCAGGGGCTACATCTGAAGTTTCCGGGGCTAGCTCTCAATTCCAGAGAACCCCAGGGGGTAGCACGTAAGAATTCCAGCCTTTATAACGCGAGGCTGACGTGGACCGTCCGATTTTAAACCGACGGCTGAGATTATAACATCGAACCGGTACGCGGGGATTTAAAGTCTACCATGCGATTTAAAATAAACGGCGCACAAGCAGCCACGTCGCTCTGAGCGAGCGCGGGCGGCGCTGCCGGCGGCGCACGGCGGCGGGAAGCGGCGATCTCGCCGGAAAGTTTCGGATCCTCGAGAATTCTGCCTAAAACTGTGATCTTATGGCATAGATCGGTAGAGGGGAGGTCAGGGATCTCACCTCGGGTGTTTTCTCGAGCTCGGGGGTCCTGGAAAGTGATCGGCGGCGAGGTCCGAGGCAAAACCACGGCGAAGCTCGTCGGCGCTGCGTTTACACCGTAACTCTCCGAGTTTTCTGCACCTGCAAAGTTCCCCGGAGGCGGTGGATCAAGACCAGCGAGTTAGATCAGAGTTTCCGAGCTTAGATCGGCCAGAATTCACCGGCGAAGTCTCGGTGCTCACCGGAGTGAAAATCGGCGATCGCGTGAGAAAAACTGATCGGATCGGGGGTTTTTATAGCCGGGGGAGGGCGGTGGGTCTGTTGTGATCGAGTTGGAGTCCTCTGGGACCAGAATTCGAGCGACGGGACGCAATTTCCGGTCGGTTGCGATTGCGCGCGCTCGGGTGGAAAAGTCCGGGGTCGCGGGGGCTCAGGGTTAGGGATGACATGTGGGTCCCACCCGTCGGTGAGAGGCAGCGCGGCGCGCGCGGGGGCGGGCTGCGCGGGGAAAGCTGGGCCGGCTGGCGGGTTTCGGCCCACTGGCCGGTTTTTTTCCCGTTTTTCTTTTTCTTTTTCCATTTCTTTTCTGTTTTGAGTCTAATTTGAATTCCAGTTTGAATTTGAATTTTTGCAAAACATGCAACACGTCCAAAAAATTTTAAATTCCCCTCTGAGCATGGTTTAGAGTTTTGAATCAAAATTTGGGGTGTTACAGCTCTACCCCCCTTAAAAGAAATCTCGTCCTCGAGATTGGTGTTTCTAAGAAAACAATTCCGGAAATTGTGCCTTGAGCTCATCTTCCCGTTCCCAGGTGGCTTCCTCTTCTGAGTGATGCTTCCACTGCACCTTGCACATCCGGATTCTCTTATTTCTGGTGAGGCGTTCCATTGTCTCCAAAATCTTGTATGGTTGCTCGGCATAAGACAAATCTTCAGCTACATCCACTTCATTCATGGGTAACACCTCCTCAGGCGTCCTCAGGCATTTCTTGAGTTGTGACACATGGAATACATCGTGTACATCCGATAGATGAACCGGTAACTCTAGTTGGTACGCCACTTCGCCTTTTCTTTCCAAAACTTGAAAGGGTCCGATGTATCGAGGTGACAACTTCCCTTTTACCTTGAACCGACGAAGTCCTCTGATAGGGGACACCATGAGATAAACATAGTCTCCCACGTTGAAAACGAGTTGTCTTCTTCGTACATCAGCATAACTCTTCTGGCGTGTTTGTGCTATCCTCAAGTTGTTGTGAATCTCCCTCACCTTCGCCTCGGCTTCTTGTAGCACTTCTGGACCAAACACTTTACTTTCTCCTGTTTGGTTCCAAAATAGAGGAGTTCTGCACTTCCTTCCATACAAAGCTTCAAACGGTGACATCTTCATACTAGCTTGATAACTGTTGTTATAGGAAAACTCCGCATACGGTAAGTTCTTGTCCCAACTCCTATTGTTTTTGAGTGCACATGCCCTTAACATATCTTCAAGGATCTGATTGGTTCTCTCCGTCTGCCCGTCGGTTTGGGGATGATAGGCAGAGCTGAAATTCAGATGGGTTCCCATTGTTTCATGCAGCTTTTGCCAAAACCTCGAGGTGAACTGTGTCCCTCGGTCCGACACTATCTTCTTTGGCACTCCATGGTAACACACGATCCTTGACATGTACAATTCTGCCAATTTGGATCCACTGTAGCTTTCTTTCACAGGGATGAAATGAGCTACCTTGGTTAGCCTATCAATAATGACCCATATTGAATCATACCCGGATTGGGTCCTAGGCAATCCCACGACAAAATCCATGCTGATTTCTTCCCACTTCCATTCAGGTACTTTGAGTGGTTGCAGCAATCCCGCGGGTCGTTGATGTTCTGCTTTCACCAACTGACATGTGTCACATAGGGCAACATGTTCCGCGACATCTCGCTTCATGCCATACCACAATTACCTGCTCTTGAGGTCCTGGTACATCTTCGTACTCCCAGGATGAATGGAATAGTCGGAATCGTGAGCCTCCTTTAAAATCAATTCACGGATCTCCTTTACTTCTGGCACACAGATCCTTTTCCCGTGCCACACCGTTCCCTGTTCTTCCTCTCTAAAACCAGGAGCTTTATTTTCCTTAATGAGCTATCTGATCTTTTGTATCTTCTCATCATTCTTTTGGCCCTCGCGTATGTCTTGCTCGAGTGTGGAGTCCACTTCCATGGCGATGGCTTCACCACTATTTACTAGACATAGATTGAGTCTTATAACCTCGTCCTTCAATTCTGCAGGCATGTCCTTCAAACTCAACTTATTGACCTGCACTTTCCGACTCAAAGCATCGGCCACGACGTTTGCTTTCCCAGGATGATAGTTGATGCCCACATCAAAGTCATTGATTAGCTCTAACCATCTCCTTTGTCTGAGGTTGAGATCTGGCTGTGTGAATATGTACTTCAAACTCTTATGATCCGTATATATCTCTGTCCTCTTCCCCATCAAATAGTACCGCCAAATTTTCAACGCGTGTACCACTGCAGCTAGTTCTAGATCATGTGTAGGATAGTTCTTCTCGTGCTTCCGAAGCTGCCGGGATGCATATGCCACGACATGTCCTTCTTGCATGAGAACACATCCCAACCCATTCCCAGAGGCATCGCAGTACACTGTGAAATTCTTCTGCATATCTGGCATAACCAGCACTGGGGCTGTTGTCAATCTTTTCTTTAGCTCCTGAAAGCTCGTCTCGCACTGGGGTGTCCAGGTGAATGTGATTCCCTTCTCCAACAGTTTAGTGAGAGGTCTCGAGATCTTGGAGAATCCCTCAATAAACCGTCGATAGTATCCAGCGAAGCCCAAAAAGCTTCGATCTTCCCCGACATTTTCAGGGGTCTTCCACTTCTTGGTATCCTCGATTTTGGCGGGATCTACGGAGATTCCTCCCTCCGAGATTATATGTCCTAAAAAGGGAACTCTCTTCAGCCAAAACTCACACTTGCTCAACTTGGCATATAGTTGGTGTTCTCTCAACCTCTGCAACACCAACCTTAGATGTTTCTCATGTTCTTCTTCATCTTTGGAGAAGACGAGAATATCATCTATGAAAACCACCAAAAATTTGTCCAGATATTCCATGAATACCTTGTTCATGAGATACATGAAATATGCCGGGGCATTGGTTAGCCCGAAAGGCATGACAGTGTATTCATACAGTCCGTACCGAGATACGAAAGCTGTCTTGGGAATATCAGATTGCCTTATCTTGAGTTGGTGGTATCCCGACCTGAGATCAATTTTCGAGAACACACAAGCTCCCCTCAACTGATCAAACAAGTCTTCAATGCGAGGCAATGGGTACTTGTTCTTGATGGTTACCTCATTTAAGGCACGGTAATCCACGCATAACCTTTGAGTTCCATCTTTCTTAGGCACAAATATCACCGGAGCTCCCCATGGTGAGGAACTAGGGCGAACATACCCCTTCTCCGTCAATTCTCTCAAATGATCCTTGAGCTCTTCTAGCTGCTTGGAGTCCATTCGATAAGGTCTCTTGTATATCGGGGCT
This sequence comes from Neostapfia colusana, assembly GCA_030760725.1. NCBI lineage: Eukaryota > Viridiplantae > Streptophyta > Magnoliopsida > Poales > Poaceae > Neostapfia > Neostapfia colusana. Next base: position 78,542,204 of record JASWHV010000013.1, read on the forward strand.
GTTCCCGGTACTAGCTCAATTGCGAACTCCACGTCACGGTCGGGAGGCATGCCTGGCAATTCCTCCAGAAAAACATCTGGATATTCCCTGATAGTCCTGATTTCCTCAACTTTCACCTCCACTTGATTTAATTTAATGTCCCTCCTAGGCTCGTGTATCGTTATGAACTTTACTCTGGTGCCACTGGGGTGAGTTAATTCCACCGTTCTGGTCGAACAATGGATGATTCCTTTATGTTTGGTCAACCAATCCATACCTAAAATAATATCTATCCCTTGTGAATCTATCACTATGAGGTTAGCAGTAAATACTACCCCATTAATGTCTAGGCTCACTTTGGGACACACTTGTCTTGTCCTTATTTCTCCACCTGGAGAGTTTACGGCTAGCATATGGTTCATTTGTGTGGTTGCTAGGTCATACTTCTTAACAAACCCTTGAGCAATGAACGAGTGGGTAGCACCAGAATCAAACAGCAGAGTTGCAAGGTGTAAATTGGCAGGAAACTTACCAACTACCACGTCGGGTGCCTCTTGTGCTTCCTCCATAGTGACATGGTTCACCCGTCCTCTCACTACATTCTGCTGTTGTGGCGGCGCAGGCTTCTTCTTTGGGCATTTATGGGCGTAGTGCCCCACTTCTCCGCAGCTAAAACATTGCACCCCAACCTTAGGTGCCTGGCCTTTGCTGTCTTGGGGTTGGTTTGGGGGTCCTTGTACTGCTGGTCGAGGTGGATATGCGGGGCGAGGCTGCTGCACAAACTGACGTGGCGGCTGTGCTGGTGCTGCGGGTGGCCTGTAGTTTGGGTTGTACCCTCTTGGTGCTGGATAGGGTACCGCAGCACGGCTCGTCTGCCCCGTAGGTTGCTGCATCATACGTGGGCGGGTGTTTCTCCCTGAGGCTTGATGTGACCATCCCGCCTTCCTCTTATTCTCATTTTCCAGGGCCTTTAGCTTCCTTTCCACCACAAACGCTCTGTCCACCATCTTTTGAAAACTTTCATACTCATTGGAGGACATGGCACACTGCATCTCTGCGGTAAGTCCTTCCACGAAACAATCTTGTTTCTGCTCATCGGTCTCTATGTCTCGTGGAGCATAACGGGATAGTTGAGTAAATTTAGTGAGGTATTCCCTCACCGTCATGTTTCCCTGCTGCAGTCCCAAAAACTCTTTCCTCTTGTTTTTGAGCTCACCTCTTGGGATATAGTGGTTGCGGAAGCTACGCTTGAACTCTTCCCAAGTGATGTTCTCAGGGTCATGATGGGCGGCCACATAGGCGGTCCACCAATCAGCAGCAGGTCCCTGCAATTGATGAGAGGCAAACAGCACCCTCTCATACCCTTGGCATTGTATTATCCTCATCTTACTTTCAATAGTCTTCAGCCAATCATCTGCCTCCAGAGGTTCAGCAGCACTTGCAAACTTTGGAGGTTGAGTTCCTAGAAACTCACTCAATCTTGGTTGGCGTGGTGCCGCTTGTGGAGGTGGAACTTGATGCAAGTTGGCCACCACTTGAGTCAAGTTCTGGATGAGCTGATTTTGATTCTCCAGCATTTGGTGGAGAGGATCAACTTCTTCACGGCGACCACCCCGGTCCTGTCCTTCAGAAAGATGAGGGTTGCATGCCTCATCGTTGTTGTTGGCGGGGTTGGCAGCACGTCCTTTTCCTCTTCCGGCCATCTGGCAGAATCAACAAATGTTAATTTGATACCATTTAGTATCATCCTACTACTTTCATTTGTTGGTACTTTGAGGTGTCGAGGCTTTGTTAAAATTTTACGAGGGTTTATATCTCACACCAAATAAATGCACTATTATTTCCTGTGGGTTCACACACCAAAGCAAAACAATCTGAAGACGAGGCTGTGGACAATTGCTCATGGCTTCCACAACTCACGTCACACACCAAGCATCATCACACCATTAACTACGTAACGACTCGACTACTCGACCTCTTGCTAGCTAGGGGAAAGACTCTACACTACTCGTCCTCTTGAGCTGGCTCCTCGGGATCTTCCTCCTCATTTCGGCTACCTTCTGACTCTTCTTTGGGTGGGGAGGCTGCTGGTGGAGAAGTGCGACGACGCCTGATCGCTCGGCGATCCGGGGAGTCAGGAGTCCATGGATCACTCACAGTGACACACAGTTCATTCCCATCTACTCTTTCTCTCGCCTTTAAGCAAGCTCGCAGCAACGCCTCCGTTTCCTTCAGGGTGTCTCGGACATCCTGAAGCTCTTGTTGACACTCCTGCAGTCGAGTGCTGAGCATAGCAGCATCCTCTAAGCACAAGTCCATGTGCTCATGGGAAGTCCCTTGCTGCACCGGTGGGTACTTGTACTCCGTGGTACCACTCTCACGTTGGAGGACATACATGTACTCAGTTTTGTCCAAGTGGCGACGATAGATGTGACTCTGGCAGGTGATGGCCTCCCAGGTGACATCTTTCTCCGCGTCAACTTGTGTTGCTCGACAAGCTGGAGAGTGGTGAATCTTAAGCAGCTGATTCTCGTGTATAATCCTCATCTCCGAACTCCATTCTTCCCTCTTCTCACGGATGGTCCTGGTGGAGTTATAGTGGATGATTAGCTTGCCCGTATTGCCGGCGGCTTCGAGCATACGTCGAAGACGGCGCAACAAATCTCCTACTGCCAATCCGTAGGAAAGGTACGTCACTGGACGACTCTCCTCTCTTTCGGCAAGGGCAACTACGGGAACTCTCCCTCCTGTGGACTTACGAGCGGTGCGAATCATGCGAACCATCTAAAACAAAAGAATTTAAAATTAGGTTAGATAAAATCTCAAACAAAAATCCTATTTTGAATGAAAGTTGGGGTAAGATGAAGAAAATGACTCCTTTAATAACACTTTTCCACCCACACCTTGGAAAATAGTTTTTAAAAAATAGGGCCCTTAAATACGTCCATTTCTACCTAGGTCCACGTTCCTACGGGCAACCTTGGCTCTGATACCACCTCTGTCACACCCGGTTTTTCCGAAAAAACAACCAAGTGAATATCACATGTATGCCAGGATCATTTTCTCATACATGTGATGACAAATAGTGAAGCATCATTTATTACAAGCCAGGTGTCGAATATAAGTAAGTCTTACATAGTAAATGTCTCGATGGACAATAATAAGTTCATCACAAGTAAATAAACTAGCAGCGGAATATTATTCTTTAGGGCTCCATCACAGGCGTTGCCCGGGGGTCTTCATGAACCTAAAATCCTTCCTCGGGTCCAAAATCTTGGTCATTATACACCACCTCATTATCTTGACATGAGCAGCAATATAAACCAACAAATATGCAAGGTTGAGTACCAATGGTACTCAGCAAGTGTGGGAAAATTATATCATGCATGGCTAGAACAAGGAGAGGTTGAACTCATGGTTAAAGCACTACGCAATTAATACCTATCACCTTAGCTTATTAAGCACTTACATTACTACACAGGTGAAATGGTCCCAATCTCCCATCCCATCATCATAATCCAATAACCATAACATCATTTCCAATGTTAAGCTCCCCGCTTAACATCCACAACTCCCAAAAACCTTCACTCCTCTAATCATGAATAAGTCCAGGCCGCTCTTAACCGTGAGCACGGCTGTCAAGACAGTTTTGACTCTGCAGAGTTTGTACCACTGTACCCACAAGTAGTGATTTCATCCCCCGTTGCCGGGTGGACTAAAATAACCTCCATTATGCCAGTGGCTACGATCCACATTCACACTTCCCAGGTGTGCAGCCAGGAGATCACTACGAAGCCTTTACAAAGGGATTCCCGACGAGCGTGGGCCCACTGAGGTTTCACCCCTAACAGCATACAAGAGGCTCCAACCCCGCTGCAGTGGCCCCCTCTTGAGCCTTGCGGTTCATATGGTAGTCCAGCTGACACCTACTCCCCGCACCATCCAACACACCCATACTACGCCGGGGATACACCTAATTAATTGGCCAAGCTGCCCCATCTCAGCATGTGGTTGGCACTGTAAAGCCGGGTTACATGCTCCATGAACCGGTCCTTAGGATCCAGGCAAGTACTAAACACAAACCCAAGTCTCGTGCACCCAGCACACAACCAAAACGTCCAACTTGCCTTGATCCCTACCTCTACATAACTCACAATAACTCATTCAAGAGTATGGTAATATAAACTGATGATCTCATGTCCCAAATATCCTATTCTAAGCATGGCTAAGCATATGCATGTAAATAAATGACATGGTAAAATAAATCCCAACCCAAGCTACAAGGAAACAAGGTAATGCAATTCTAGGGAAACTTTCCTAGCATGGGTTTCATATTTCATTTGACAATGCAAATAATTCTATCTACACATTCTAGCATAGGATTAAAGTGGTCAAGGACACTTGCCTCCTTCTTGCTGCTCTTGAAATGGGTAGTCCTGATCTTGGAAATGAATAACTTGTTCTTGAACATGTTCTACTTCATACCATCACACATAGCAAAAGAAAAACAACAATCATAAGACATAGTTCACACCTCTACTTCATACAAACCACACATTCATATTTATGAAATTCATTCACCATTATATGTGTTGTGTTTCAGTTTTAAATAAATTCCTTACATTAAACTACCAAGCATGTATGGAAAGTATTTTTCTTCTCCATATGTGCCTTCACAACTTCTACCAACTCTAAACTAAATTCTTTGTATTTTAGAAACTCCATTTATCATTTACTAGTTGCTATATTTTCAGATTTATATTCCTATGCATAATTGTGTATTTCATTATGAAATTAGTAATATACATCACCTAAACAGTATAGGTTCTGGTCCTAAATAATTTAATAACATATTTTGACCTTGGCTTCTGATGTAGACTATTTCATAATTATTTTCCCTATTTTTCTATAACTATTATTTACTTAAAAATGTGTCCTTATACTAAATAATGTGAATAATTAAATGAAACAGATTCATTTCAGTCCAAAAATATATTTTTACCTCACTCCAAAGTTTTCTAAGTACTGAGAAAGTCTTTAATTAATTTTGACAATTATGTTTGTCCCACTTTTTAATTTTTAAACACTAGTTACATATTCAATTTTCTACATTAAATACTAAACAGGGCTAAAATAATGAACTCACCCCATTACAGGGTCTATAATATTATTTTCATAATTTCCAGGGGTCTAGCTACACTTATCAGAGGTGTTTTTCCTAATTTCTATTAAGTCCAGGGGCTAAAACTGACTTTTAAATGAATTTACATGATTTTCTGGAGTTCCAGGGGCTACATCTGAAGTTTCCGGGGCTAGCTCTCAATTCCAGAGAACCCCAGGGGGTAGCACGTAAGAATTCCAGCCTTTATAACGCGAGGATGACGTGGACCGTCCGATTTTAAACCGACGGCTGAGATTATAACATCGAACCGGTACGCGGGGATTTAAAGTCTACCGTGCGATTTAAAATAAACGGCGCACAAGCAGCCACGTCGCTCTGATCGAGCGCGGGCGGCGCTGCCGGCGGCGCACGGCGGCGGGAAGCGGCGATCTCGCCGGAAAGTTTCGGATCCTCGAGAATTCTGCCTAAAACTGTGATCTTATGGCATAGATCGGTAGAGGGGAGGTCAGGGATCTCACCTCGGGTGTTTTCTCGAGCTCGGGGGTCCTGGAAAGTGATCGGCGGCGAGGTCCGAGGCAAAACCACGGCGAAGCTCGTCGGCGCTGCGTTTACACCGTAACTCTCCGAGTTTTCTGCACCTGCAAAGTTCCCCGGAGGCGGTGGATCAAGACCAGCGAGTTAGATCAGAGTTTCCGAGCTTAGATCGGCCAGAATTCACCGGCGAAGTCTCGGTGCTCACCGGAGTGAAAATCGGCGATCGCGTGAGAAAAACTGATCGGATCGGGGGTTTTTATAGCCGGGGGAGGGCGGTGGGTCTGTTGTGATCGAGTTGGAGTCCTCTGGGACCAGAATTCGAGCGACGGGACGCAATTTCCGGTCGGTTGCGATTGCGCGCGCTCGGGTGGAAAAGTCCGGGGTCGCGGGGGCTCAGGGTTAGGGATGACATGTGGGTCCCACCCGTCGGTGAGAGGCAGCGCGGCGCGCGCGGGGGCGGGCTGCGCGGGGAAAGCTGGGCCGGCTGGCGGGTTTCGGCCCACTGGCCGGTTTTTTTCCCGTTTTTCTTTTTCTTTTTCCATTTCTTTTCTGTTTTGAGTCTAATTTGAATTCCAGTTTGAATTTGAATTTTTGCAAAACATGCAACACGTCCAAAAAATTTTAAATTCCCCTCTGAGCATGGTTTAGAGTTTTGAATCAAAATTTGGGGTGTTACAGCTCTACCCCCCTTAAAAGAAATCTCGTCCTCGAGATAGGTGTTTCTAAGAAAACAATTCCGGAAATTGTGCCTTGAGCTCATCTTCCCGTTCCCAGGTGGCTTCCTCTTCTGAGTGATGCTTCCACTGCACCTTGCACATCCGGATTCTCTTATTTCTGGTGAGGCGTTCCATTGTCTCCAAAATCTTGTATGGTTGCTCGGCATAAGACAAATCTTCAGCTACATCCACTTCATTCATGGGTAACACCTCCTCAGGCGTCCTCAGGCATTTCTTGAGTTGTGACACATGGAATACATCGTGTACATCCGATAGATGAACCGGTAACTCTAGTTGGTACGCCACTTCGCCTTTTCTTTCCAAAACTTGGAAGGGTCTGATGTATCGAGGTGACAACTTCCCTTTTACCTTGAACCGACGAAGTCCTCTGATAGGGGACACCTTGAGATAAACATAGTCTCCCACGTTGAAAACGAGTTGTCTTCTTCGTACATCAGCATAACTCTTCTGGCGTGTTTGTGCTATCCTCAAGTTGTTGCGAATCTCCCTCACCTTCGCCTCGGCTTCTTGTAGCACTTCTGGACCAAACACTTTACTTTCTCCTGTTTGGTTCCAAAATAGAGGAGTTCTGCACTTCCTTCCATACAAAGCTTCAAACGGTGACATCTTCATACTAGCTTGATAACTGTTGTTATAGGAAAACTCCGCATACGGTAAGTTCTTGTCCCAACTCCTATTGTTTTTGAGTGCACATGCCCTTAACATATCTTCAAGGATCTGATTGGTTCTCTCCGTCTGCCCGTCGGTTTGGGGATGATAGGCAGAGCTGAAATTCAGATGGGTTCCCATTGTTTCATGCAGCTTTTGCCAAAACCTCGAGGTGAACTGTGTCCCTCGGTCCGACACTATCTTCTTTGGCACTCCATGGTAACACACGATCCTTGACATGTACAATTCTGCCAATTTGGATCCACTGTAGCTTTCTTTCACAGGGATGAAATGAGCTACCTTGGTTAGCCTATCAATAATGACCCATATTGAATCATACCCGGATTGGGTCCTAGGCAATCCCACGACAAAATCCATGCTGATTTCTTCCCACTTCCATTCAGGTACTTTGAGTGGTTGCAGCAATCCCGCGGGTCGTTGATGTTCTGCTTTCACCAACTGACATGTGTCACATAGGGCAACATGTTCCGCGACATCTCGCTTCATGCCATACCACCAATACCTGCTCTTGAGGTCCTGGTACATCTTCGTACTCCCAGGATGAATGGAATAGTCGGAATTGTGAGCCTCCTTTAAAATCAATTCACGGATCTCCTTTACTTCTGGCACACAGATCCTTTTCCCGTGCCACACCATTCCCTGTTCATCCTCTCTAAAACCAGGAGCTTTATTTTCCTTAATGAGCTGTCTGATCTCTTGTATCTTCTCATCATTCTTTTGGCCCTCGCGTATGTCTTGCTCGAGTGTGGAGTCCACTTCCATGGCGATGGCTTCACCACTATTTACTAGACATAGATTGAGTCTTATAACCTCGTCCTTCAATTCTGCAGGCATGTCCTTCAAACTCAACTTATTGACCTGCACTTTCCGACTCAAAGCATCGGCCACGACGTTTGCTTTCCCAGGATGATAGTTGATGCCCACATCAAAGTCATTGATTAGCTCTAACCATCTCCTTTGTCTGAGGTTGAGATCTGGCTGTGTGAATATGTACTTCAAACTCTTATGATCCGTATATATCTCTGTCCTCTTCCCCATCAAATAGTGCCGCCAAATTTTCAACGCGTGTACCACTGCAGCTAGTTCTAGATCATGTGTAGGATAGTTCTTCTCGTGCTTCCGAAGCTGCCGGGATGCATATGCCACGACATGTCCTTCTTGCATGAGAACACATCCCAACCCATTCCCAGAGGCATCGCAGTACACTGTGAAATTCTTCTGCATATCTGGCATAACCAGCACTGGGGCTGTTGTCAATCTTTTCTTTAGCTCCTGAAAGCTCGTCTCGCACTGGGGTGTCCAGGTGAATGTGATTCCCTTCTCCAACAGTTTAGTGAGAGGTCTCGAGATCTTGGAGAATCCCTCAATAAACCGTCGATAGTATCCAGCCAAGCCCAAAAAGCTTCGAACTTCCCCGACATTTTCAGGGGTCTTCCACTTCTGGGTATCCTCAATTTTGGCGGGATCTACGGAGATTCCTCCCTCCGAGATTATATGTCCTAAAAAGGGAACTCTCTTCAGCCAAAACTCACACTTGCTCAACTTGGCATATAGTTGGTGTTCTCTCAACCTCTGCAACACCAACCTTAGATGTTTCTCATGTTCTTCTTCATCTTTGGAGAAGACGAGAATATCATCTATGAAAACCACCACAAATTTGTCCAGATATTCCATGAATACCTTGTTCATGAGATACATGAAATATGCCGGGGCATTGGTTAGCCCGAAAGGCATGACAGTGTATTCATACAGTCCGTACCGAGATACGAAAGCTGTCTTGGGAATATCAGATTGCCTTATCTTGAGTTGGTGGTATCCCGACCTGAGATCAATTTTCGAGAACACACAAGCTCCCCTCAACTGATCAAACAAGTCTTCAATGCGAGGCAATGGGTACTTGTTCTTGATGGTTACCTCATTTAAGGCACGGTAATCCACGCATAACCTTTGAGTTCCATCTTTCTTAGGCACAAATATCACCGGAGCTCCCCATGGTGAGGAACTAGGGCGAACATACCCCTTCTCCGTCAATTCTCTCAAATGATCCTTGAGCTCTTCTAGCTGCTTGGAGTCCATTCGATAAGGTCTCTTGTATATCGGGGCTGTTCCCGGTACTAGCTCAATTGCGAACTCCACGTCACGGTCGGGAGGCATGCCTGGCAATTCCTCCGGAAAAACATCTGGATATTCCCTGATAGTCCTGATTTCCTCAACTTTCACCTCCACTTGATTTAATTTAATGTCCCTCCTAGGCTCGTGTATCGTTATGAACTTTACTCTGGTGCCACTGGGGTGAGTTAATTCCACCGTTCTGGTCGAACAATGGATGATTCCTTTATGTTTGGTCAACCAATCCATACCTAAAATAATATCTATCCCTTGTGAATCTATCACTATGAGGTTAGCAGTAAATACTACCCCATTAATGTCTAGGCTCACTTTGGGACACACTTGTCTTGTCCTTATTTCTCCACCTGGAGAGTTTACGGCTAGCATATGGTTCATTTGTGTGGTTGCTAGGTCATACTTCTTAACAAACCCTTGAGCAATGAACGAGTGGGTAGCACCAGAATCAAACAGCAGAGTTGCAAGGTGTAAATTGGCAGGAAACTTACCAACTACCACGTCGGGTGCCTCTTGTGCTTCCTCCATAGTGACATGGTTCACCCGTCCTCTCACTACATTCTGCTGTTGTGGCGGCGCAGGCTTCTTCTTTGGGCATTTATGGGCGTAGTGCCCCACTTCTCCGCAGCTAAAACATTGCACCCCAACCTTAGGTGCCTGGCCTTTGCTGTCTTGGGGTTGGTTTGGGGGTCCTTGTACTGCTGGTCGAGGTGGATATGCGGGGCGAGGCTGCTGCACAAACTGACGTGGCGGCTGTGCTGGTGCTGCGGGTGGCCTGTAGTTTGGGTTGTACCCTCTTGGTGCTGGATAGGGTACCGCAGCACGGCTCGTCTGCCCCGTAGGTTGCTGCATCATACGTGGGCGGGTGTTGCTCCCTGAGGCTTGATGTGACCATCCCGCCTTCCTCTTATTCTCATTTTCCAGGGCCTTTAGCTTCCTTTCCACCACAAACGCTCTGTCCACCATCTTTTGAAAACTTTCATACTCATTGGAGGACATGGCACACTGCATCTCTGCGGTAAGTCCTTCCACGAAACAATCTTGTTTCTGCTCATCGGTCTCTATGTCTCGTGGAGCATAACGGGATAGTTGAGTAAATTTAGTGAGGTATTCCCTCACCGTCATGTTTCCCTGCTGCAGTCCCAAAAACTCTTTCCTCTTGTTTTTGAGCTCACCTCTTGGGATATAGTGGTTGCGGAAGCTACGCTTGAACTCTTCCCAAGTGATGTTCTCAGGGTCATGATGGGCGGCCACATAGGCTGTGCACCAATCAGCAGCAGGTCCCTGCAATTGATGAGAGGCAAACAGCACCCTCTCATACCCTTGGCATTGTATTATCCTCATCTTACTTTCAATAGTCTTCAGCCAATCATCTGCCTCCATAGGTTCAGCAGCACTTGCAAACTTTGGAGGTTGAGTTCCTAGAAACTCAATCTTGGTTGGCGTGGTGCCGCTTGTGGAGGTGGAACTTGATGCAAGTTGGCCACCACTTGAGTCAAGTTCTGGATGAGCTGATTTTGATTCTCCAGCATTTGGTGGAGAGGATCAACTTCTTCACGGCGACCACCCCGGTCCTGGCCTTCAGAAAGATGAGGGTTGCATGCCTCATCGTTGTTGTTGGCGGGGTTGGCAGCACGTCCTTTTCCTCTTCCGGCCATCTGGCAGAATCAACAAATGTTAATTTGATACCATTTAGTATCATCCTACTACTTTCATTTGTTGGTACTTTGAGGTGTCGAGGCTTTGTTAAAATTTTACGAGGGTTTATATCTCACACCAAATAAATGCACTATTATTTCCTGTTGGTTCACACACCAAAGCAAAACAATCTGAAGACGAGGCTGTGGACAATTGCTCATGGCTTCCACAACTCACGTCACACACCAAGCATCATCACACCATTAACTACGTAACGACTCGACTACTCGACCTCTTGCTAGCTAGGGGAAAGACTCTACACTACTCGTCCTCTTGAGCTGGCTCCTCGGGATCTTCCTCCTCATTTCGGCTACCTTCTGACTCTTCTTTGGGTGGGGAGGCTGCTGGTGGAGAAGTGCGACGACGCCTGATCGCTCGGCGATCCGGGGAGTCAGGAGTCCATGGATCACTCACAGTGACACACAGTTCATTCCCATCTCCTCTTTCTCTCGCCTTTAAACAAGCTCGCAGCAACGCCTCCGTTTCCTTCAGGGTGTCTCGGACATCCTGAAGCTCTTGTTGACACTCCTGCGGTCGAGTGCTGAGCATAGCAGCATCCTCTAAGCACAAGTCCATGTGCTCATGGGAAGTCCCTTGCTGCACCGGTGGGTACTTGTACTCCGTGGTACCACTCTCACGTTGGAGGACATACATGTACTCAGTTTTGTCCAAGTGGCGACGATAGATGTGACTCTGGCAGGTGATGGCCTCCCAGGTGATATCTTTCTCCGCGTCAACTTGTGTTGCTCGACAAGCTGGAGAGTGGTGAATCTTAAGCAGCTGATTCTCGTGTATAATCCTCATCTCCGAACTCCATACTTCCCTCTTCTCACGGATGGTCCTGGTGGAGTTATAGTGGATGATTAGCTTGCCCGTATTGCCGGCGGCTTCGAGCATACGTCGAAGACGGCGCAACAAATCTCCTACTGCCAATCCGTAGGAAAGGTACGTCACTGGACGACTCTCCTCTCTTTCGGCAAGGGCAACTACGGGAACTCTCCCTCCTGTGGACTTACGAGCGGTGCGAATCATGCGAACCATCTAAAACAAAAGAATTTAAAATTAGGTTAGATAAAATCTCAAACAAAAATCCTATTTTGAATGAAAGTTGGGGTAAGATGAAGAAAATGACTCCTTTAATAACACTTTTCCACCCACACCTTGGAAAATAGTTTTTAAAAAATAGGGCCCTTAAATACGTCCATTTCTACCTAGGTCCACGTTCCTACGGGCAACCTTGGCTCTGATACCACCTCTGTCGCACCCGGTTTTTCCGAAGAAACAACCAAGTGAATATCACATGTATGCCAGGATCATTTTCTCATACATGTGATGACAAATAGTGAAGCATCATTTATTACAAGCCAGGTGTCGAATATAAGTAAGTCTTACATAGTAAATGTCTCGATGGACAATAATAAGTTCATCACAAGTAAATAAACTAGCAGCGGAATATTATTCTTTAGGGCTCCATCACAGGCGTTGCCCGGGGGTCTTCATGAACCTAAAATCCTTTCTCGGGTCCAAAATCTTGGTCATTATACACCACCTCATTATCTTGACCTGAGCAGCAATATAAACCAACAAATATGCAAGGTTGAGTACCAATGGTACTCAGCAAGTGTGGGAAAATTATATCATGCATGGCTAGAACAAGGAGAGGTTGAACTCATGGTTAAAGCACTACGCAATTAATACCTATCACCTTAGCTTATTAAGCACTTACATTACTACACAGGTGAAATGGTCCCAATCTCCCATCCCATCATCATAATCCAATAACCATAACATCATTTCCAATGTTAAGCTCCCCGCTTAACATCCACAACTCCCAAAAACCTTCACTCCTCTAATCATGAATAAGTCCAGGCCGCTCTTAACCGTGAGCACGGCTGTCAAGACAGTTTTGACTCTGCAGAGTTTGTACCACTGTACCCACAAGTAGTGATTTCATCCCCCGTTGCCGGGTGGACTAAAAGAACCTCCATTATGCCAGTGGCTACGATCCACATTCACACTTCCCAGGTGTGCAGCCAGGAGATCACTACGAAGCCTTTACAAAGGGATTCCCGACGAGCGTGGGCCCACTGAGGTTTCACCCCTAACAGCATACAAGAGGCTCCAACCCCGCTGCAGTGGCCCCCTCTTGAGCCTTGCGGTTCATATGGTAGTCCAGCTGACACCTACTCCCCGCACCATCCAACACACCCATACTACGCCGGGGATACACCTAATTAATTGGCCAAGCTGCCCCATCTCAGCATGTGGTTGGCACTGTAAAGCCGGGTTACATGCTCCATGAACCGGTCCTTAGGATCCAGGCAAGTACTAAACACAAACCCAAGTCTCGTGCACCCAGCACACAACCAAAACGTCCAACTTGCCTTGATCCCTACCTCTACATAACTCACAATAACTCATTCAAGAGTATGGTAATATAAACTGATGATCTCATGTCCCAAATATCCCATTCTAAGCATGGCTAAGCATATGCATGTAAATAAATGACATGGTAAAATAAATCCCAACCCAAGCTACAAGGAAACAAGGTAATGCAATTCTAGGGAAACTTTCCTAGCATGGGTTTCATATTTCATTTGACAATGCAAATAATTCTATCTACACATCCTAGCATAGGATTAAAGTGGTCAAGGACACTTGCCTCCTTCTTGCTGCTCTTGAAATGGGTAGTCCTGATCTTGGAAATGAATAACTTGTTCTTGAACAGGTTCTACTTCATACCATCACACATAGCAAAAGAAAAACAACAATCATAAGACATAGTTCACACCTCTACTTCATACAAACCACACATTCATATTTATGAAATTCATTCACCATTATATGTGTTGTGTTTCAGTTTTAAATAAATTCCTTACATTAAACTACCAAGCATGTATGGAAAGTATTTTTCTTCTCCATATGTGCCTTCACAACTTCTACCAACTCTAAACTAAATTCTTTGTATTTTAGAAACTCCATTTATCATTTACTAGTTGCTATATTTTCAGATTTATATTCCTATGTATAATTGTGTATTTCATTATGAAATTAGTAATATACATCACCTAAACAGTATAGGTTCTGGTCCTAAATAATTTAATAACATATTTTGACCTTGTCTTCTGATGTAGACTATTTCATAATTATTTTCCCTATTTTTCTATAACTATTATTTACTTAAAAATGTGTCCTTATACTAAATAATGTGAATAATTAAATGAAACAGATTCATTTCAGTCCAAAAATATATTTTTACCTCACTCCAAAGTTTTCTAAGTACTGAGAAAGTCTTTAATTAATTTTGACAATTATGTTTGTCCCACTTTTTAATTTTTAAACACTAGTTACATATTCAATTTTCTACATTAAATACTAAACAGGGCTAAAATAATGAACTCACCCCATTACAGGGTCTATAATATTATTTTCATAATTTCCAGGGGTCTAGCTACACTTATCAGAGGTGTTTTTCCTAATTTCTATTAAGTCCAGGGGCTAAAACTGACTTTTAAATGAATTTACATGATTTTCTAGAGTTCCAGGGGCTAGATCTGAAGTTTCCGGGGCTAGCTCTCAATTCCAGAGAACCCCAGGGGGTAGCACGTAAGAATTCCAGCCTTTATAACGCGAGGCTGACGTGGACCGTCCGATTTTAAACCGACGGCTGAGATTATAACATCGAACCGGTACGCGGGGATTTAAAGTCTACCGTGCGATTTAAAATAAACGGCGCACAAGCAGCCACGTCGCTCTGATCGAGCGCGGGCGGCGCTGCCGGCGGCGCACGGCGGCGGGAAGCGGCGATCTCGCCGGAAAGTTTCGGATCCTCGAGAATTCTGCCTAAAACTGTGATCTTATGGCATAGATCGGTAGAGGGGAGGTCAGGGATCTCACCTCGGGTGTTTTCTCGAGCTCGGGGGTCCTGGAAAGTGATCGGCGGCGAGGTCCGAGGCAAAACCACGGCGAAGCTCGTCGGCGCTGCGTTTACACCGTAACTCTCCGAGTTTTCTGCACCTGCAAAGTTCCCCGGAGGCGGTGGATCAAGACCAGCGAGTTAGATCAGAGTTTCCGAGCTTAGATCGGCCAGAATTCACCGGCGAAGTCTCGGTGCTCACCGGAGTGAAAATCGGCGATCGCGTGAGAAAAACTGATCGGATCGGGGGTTTTTATAGCCGGGGGAGGGCGGTGGGTCTGTTGTGATCGAGTTGGAGTCCTCTGGGACCAGAATTCGGGCGACGGGACGCGGTTTCCGGTCGGTTGCGATTGCGCGCGCTCGGGGGGAAAAGTCCGGGGTCGCGGGGGCTCAGGGTTAGGGATGACATGTGGGTCCCACCCATCGGTGAGAGGCAGCGCGGCGCGCGCGGGGGCGGGCTGCGCGGGGAAAGCTGGGCCGGCTGGCGGGTTTCGGCCCACTGGCCGGTTTTTTTCCCGTTTTTCTTTTTCTTTTTCCATTTCTTTTCTGTTTTGAGTCTAATTTGAATTCCAGTTTGAATTTGAATTTTTGCAAAACATGCAACACGTCCAAAAATTTTTAAATTCCCCTCTGAGCATGGTTTAGAGTTTTGAATCATAATTTGGGATGTTACAAAAGCCTCTTTTGGGATGACCCATTTGAATTTGGGTGAAAAACTTTGGTTTGCTCCTAGCCCATCCTTGATCACTCTTGGTCCTAATATGAACCTCACAAGTTCGGTTTGAATTTGCCCCTCAAATTTGAATTCAGCACAAATTCAATATAAGCATAATCCACTCCTTTTTAGCTCACCCTAAAAGCAGAAGATTTTCCACCATAAATCTCCTCACTTTCAAATGTATGAGGTTCCATGTGTATTCAAAAGTTTGGCGGCAATTTGAGGTGAGCATTTGAGTCTAAGGATCTGCTTTTTATTCTTTCTCAAACCCTGTATGATCTACACATGAGTTTAACTCCACCTTGGTCCCACACATTCAAATGAATGCTTGAACCCGTGTTGTTGAACCCCATGTATACCAGCCCATGTAAGAAAGTTTTTGTAAGTCCCATTTTCCATGAACCCAAAACACAATGACGTTCAAGCATCTGTTTCTTTACATTCACGTTTTTGGGACTTTTACATTAGCTATGTATATACACCATCGTGAGAGCATGTGTAAAATATGTTATTTACGACGGCTCTAGACCGGGTTGCCGCGTCACCCTCTCCGTTGCGGCGGCGGCGGCAGCCGGAAGGCCCCGAAACTCCAAGCTTCGATCAACCAAGGACGTGGAGAGGCGCTCGAGGAGAGCCGTCAGTTCGGGCTCGACGCACCGACGGAACTCCCTCCAACGCTCGATCGCTCATCTGCCATGACCCGTCGTAGAAGGGTAAGAACCCCCCAAGGACCCGTGTCTGGTGCCCGAGCCCCCGAAAGACCGGCGGGCTTTGGCTTCGTCCTTCTCCCATTGTTCTTGAGACCCCGGACATGCTGAAAAATTAGGTCGCATGGACGCAGACCGCCTCTCTCTCTCTCTCTCTATCTCGTTCTTTCCTCGCTCTCTCTCTCTCCGTCGTAAATGACTCAAAATGAATGAGTAAATTAAACCTTTAGAATATGCATCACCTGTTTCGAACCGGCCCTTCTCACATGCGTTACGCATGTGAGTCGAGTAATTTCAGAATTGTCCCTTTTTGGACAGCCTGAGAGTTATCGAGGGGGCGTGTCGATGACGAGACGCGGGTCTGAATCCGGATGAGATTTTGACAGCGTAACCCTGATGTTCTACGCTTCACCATTATCGGGCATGCAGTTGGACAACAGCGGGGTTACGCTGCCAAAATTTTGTCTGGATTCGGACCCGGCGTCTCGTCAGAAGCACGTTCCTCTCTATCACTCTTGGGTGGGTTTAGGACCTATCCGTCCCAATAGAAGTACGGTCATGACATGTAGTAGAGTATAAATTAACGATATTTTCCCTGTCTTTAATCTGTAGCCTCAAACATGGGTGAAGACCGTAGTTGGATGTTTACTGGTTAAAACAAGAAAAGTGGTCACTCAGATGAATGGTTCACCAAGACAGATGCTTTTGTAGATCGAGCTTTTTCGTTGTCAACGATCGATAAGGTGCGGTGCCCATGTACGAAATGCTGAAACACAAAGTGGTTTGATAAAATGATCGTTTTGATACACTTGTGTCGAAACAGTTACATGTTACATTATGAGTGTGGATTTTTCACGATGAGACAACTTCTCAAGCTGTACAAGAAGTGCAAGAGAATGATGACAATACGGGGGTTGATTGGATGGATGAGATGTTACAAGCTATTGAACCACAGTCTATGGAGGATCCTCGAACAATGGAGGTAGAAGCGTTCTTCAAGCTTCTCAAAGCTTTAGAAGAGCAGCTTCACGAACACACAGATTTGACTCTCCTTACGTTCATCACCAGACTTATGGCAATTAAGTCTAAGTACTTCTTCTCCAACAACTGTTACAACGACCAAATCAAATTGATTAGTGAGATCCTTCCACAACCCCACAAAGTGCCTAAATATATGTATCAGTCAAAGAAATTGTTGTCTGGTCTCGGTATGAAATATGAGAAGATTGATGTGTGTCCACACAACTGTATGCTTCTTTGGAAAGAGCATGCGAAAGAGAACAAATGCATAAAATGTGGTAAATAGAGGTTTGTCGAAGTTGTTAACGACGGTGGTGATAATATGATGACAGAAGTCGCACATAAGCAGATTCATTACTACCTCTGGCACCCCAATTGAAGCGGTTGTTTATTTCGAAAAGAACAGCCAGACACATGAGATGGCACAAAGAAGGTGTACATCAGAACAATGGAGTCATGATGCACCCAATCCGATGATGAGGCATGGAAGGCGCTGGACCGCTTTGATCTAGACTTTGCCACTGATGCGAGAAATGTTTGCATCGGATTGGCGACAGATGGCTTCTCGCCGTTTAGTACAAATGTCACACCGTACTTGTGTTGGCCCATTTTTGTTATTCCATACAACCTACCACCATCTCTTCGTATGAAGTATGAATTCATGCTTCTTTGCCTCATCGTACCTGGACCGGATCATCCTGGCCACGTCTAAACGTGATACTGAAACCGTTGATTGAAGAACTGAAAATGTTGTGGACAGCAGTCGAAGCGTACGACTGTTATAAGCAGCAGAAATTCAACCTGCGGGCTGCTTACTTATGGTCCACCCATGATCTTCTAGCATACGGTATGTTTTCTGTATGGAGCACTCACGGTCGTTTGACGTGTCCGATATGTGCTTCGGACACGGATTGCTTTCAACTTACTCATGGAGGCAAGATATGTTACTTCGATTGTCATAGACGTTGGTTGCCTCGAAATCACTGTGGAAAGCACCCTGTGGTTCACCCATTCCGGGATCACAGAGGGTGGTGTCGTGCGATGCGGCACCCAACAGCACACAGGAAAGGAATATGAACAACATACAAACTTTTATTTGACATAAAACAGCGGAAGTCTTTTTACAAAACTTAATTATATAACGGAAGTATTATACATAGCTAGTCTCTAATCCTATCTACGCAAAAGTGCAGCCATCCAGCTCAGGGACGCTACACACTAGCAGCATAGAACCGGAGATCACGGCGGAGTGCAGGTCTCCAGCTCGGCCGTGTACCCCGACGGGGGCACCGCCTCGTCCTCGGACCCCTCCTCATAGCTCTCACCTGCACACAGCTCAAATATTACAACCGTGAGCATGATGGCTCAGCAAGGCTTAATCGACAACCCTAGTCATGGAACTCTACATGCAGGGATGTGTAATATAGGAAAAAGACTTTGCGATAAAGACACGCCTACAAGTTGATCCTTACTTTCAGTTTTATAGCAACGGTTTTCATGTGCCTTAGTTAGCCCTCACATCGGAAGTCCACAATCAAACAAGAAACGCTTTCCTCCGATGTGGTGATGCCCAAAGTGGAAAATAAACTTAATTTGCTCTACATCTATAGCAGACATGGTTTCCAAATAGTAATAGTTCATCACAGAATAATATCATTCATCTGGCTTATTTCACTTCTTACTACGTCATAGAATAACCGCGAGGGACGGTGATTGTAATCAGGAGACACCCGGACAACACGTCACATACACCCACTTTCAGAAGTGTGATGCCGCACACCTTCCTACTCTGTTGTATGCAACCACATTTCAAAGGAAACCCAAATGCCGAACCGGTCCATCCGTAACAGGCAGGAGGTCCCCGTGTGGAGCATGACTGTGCCCACCGGCAGATTTACACCTTGCTACACTCAACCCACTCCTATAAAACGGTTGGGTAAGCCTCGGCACTCAGGTTAACCAATTACATCGGTTTCTTGCTTATGTCAGTATGCCATACGGTACTGCTCGATACTTGTTCATCAGGCCCGCACACGACTCGGTCCTCAATCGAAACCAACAGGGCTACGCACGTGAGGCCTCCGCTCACTGCATCCTATCCCCCCTGCTGGGTCTCAGTTTCACAACTCTTAAGCAATTTTCTACTCTTTCCATACCGTGTGACAAAACCTTACCTCGCGAGTAGATTCCAACTACTCGACTTCTACCGAGGTCCTAAGACAATTAGCATGTCATTTTCGACTCGTCGAGTCCGTAAACTACCCAACCCTTCATAGGATTTAAAGTCATGCAATTGGGGTTTTAAACACCTTAACTCTAATGCAAACATTTCAACCTAGACATAAGTGATACAAATGGAAAACTTTGTAAAAGGTACTTAAATGCAAACTGGGGCTTGCCTGGTTGCGAGTCAAAGGAGAAGTTAGCATCGGTTGGGAGGACGTCCAACGGTTCCGATGTATCTTCAACTTCGGTCACTATATGAAATGAAACAAAATATATGCATAAGTACTAAGGAATTATAAGAAGTAACTTCTATTCATAGCTAGTGCTATTTAGGATCCTTAATTGGCTTTGTTATTTTTCCAATGGATACTTGACTCTCTAAGGATGATCTGAGCAAAATTTGGATAAATTTCATTGCACCTTGTGGACTCCAAAATTCCCACAGGTACAAGGCTTCTCTGAAAATTTGAGCCCAAATCTGGAGTTTTAACATGTCTAACAGTGGAATATCTAATTAGGGTAAGTCTCCATGGTTCCAACAAAATTTGTTTCACCATTTTTGGAGCCACCAACAGAGAGATATGAATTTTTGAAGTTGGGTAGGAGTTCTGAAAAGTTTCTGTTTAGAATTTGAATTTTCAAATAAAGGCTGAATTTGGAAGGCCATTTAGCCTAGCAAATAAAGTCAAATAAAGCTCAAATTTTTACTGGAGATTTGTAACTATGAAAAAGATTAGCTGCTCAAATTTGGGAATATTTCATAAAGAATTGCTCCTAAAATAAATCTCTAAATGATTTAATAAAAACAATTCTACAGAAATTGCTGGGCATTTTCATAGCAATCAATTTGTTCCTCTGTGCAGTACTCCTTATGAGGATTCCGAAAAAATTGGTCTCACCCTTTTTGGAGTTTTCTACACAAAGTTATGGATTTTTCAAATTTGAATAACTCTCTATTTGAAGTCTACACAGAGAACTCAATTGTGGGGCCCATGAGTCAGTTGTCTTCAACCTCTCGACAGACCCCACATGCGCACGCCGGAACCGATGATGGTGCGCCTCGTTCTTGCTCATTTCTCAACCATTCTCCATGCGGTTTCGTGCTACACCACCCTAGGACCACGGCCTAGCAGCCGGGCAAGGACTTGAGGCATGGAAACGACGGAAAAACCATCGGCACCGGCGAGGCGGCTCGGCGGTGCGGCGCCGGCGAGGAACAGCACGTCCCAAGCTTCAACTGGCGAGCTAAGGGGCCGTACACCATCCCTACAGTACGTAGAACAAGATGCTACCCCTGGCCCGAGCCAAAAATGCCCGAAAATGGGAGCTCGACGGTGAACCGAGCCGTTTTGGCCGGCGGTGACGGATTCTCGTCGCCCGGAGTGTAGAAAGGAAGATTTGCTTCGTGCTTCGGCGTGGGGGGCGCTAGGAGCTCTAGTAGCTGTGTCTAGGACCGGAGAACCGATGATCAAGCGTGTGGGGAGAATTCCCCGAAGTTGTTTTGATCGATTCTTCACGTGTCCCGGCGGTAAAGTCCGAATTACGGGTAGCCGACGACGGGGAAAAGCAAACGGACCATGTGAGGAGGATCAGGACCCTTTGGCACACCTCTGTGGGCTTTTGAGCACGTCGAGGAGGCTTGGAGACGGCCGGCGACGTGGAACCGAGAGGCGGCGGCGTGCCCTGTTTTTCCAGAGAAGAACAGCTCGGCACCGGGTGTGGACGGCCGGTCACGAGCTGAGGATCGGTGGGAAACACCGAGGGGGCTCCGGCGGAGCTGGTGGGTGGCTCAGCTAGGCGTTGATGTCTCCGGAATATGATCGGCGATGGGGGAGCCGAGAGCAGCGGCATAACTCGGGGTTTCGGCCGTGCGCTCGAGCAGAGAGGCTGAGGAGCTGCGGTGTAACGTGGAGAAGAGAAGAAAAGCAATTGTGCTGCCGCTTTGATCATCCACACGCTCGGGCTGGCTTCGGGAGCACGTGAGGAAGCAGCTCGGTGGAGCGGCCGTCGCTCGGTGGCGCGCGGTGAACACCCGAGGGAAAAACAGAGTCGGTTAAAAGACTTGTGTGGATGATCAAATTTTTCATAGATCTTTTTACCACAGATACTCAAACTTGAATGCTTTACTTCACCTCAAGGTCAAGGTTTGAAAATTTGAATTCCAACTGATTTGAATTCTAGTGTGGAATTTGAATTGAGTTTTGGTTATTTGAATTTAAAATGGAATTTGAAATACTCATTTGCATTGTTCCAAAAGCATAGCAAACCAACTCCAATAATTCTGAATTTTGGCATGGCTGCTAATTCAAGTGGAGAACACATTTGTGGAACGAATTTGCAAATTGAGGACTTTGGGATTTGAAACTGAAATTTAAATTCAGGCTATAGGGTTTCCTCTTTCAATCCCAAACAAATATTAAAATCCCTCCAAATGAGCTGAAATTTGGAAGGTTGAATATTTGAAATATTAAGACCCAAGTTATGAATTTAGATCTCAAGGTTGGAAGGTTTTGGGAGGTTTGAATCATCACTTTGAACTCACACCGTTATAATTCAAAGTTTTAATTCCCCTCATTTTTCCTAAGTGTACATGTGTTGAAATTCTTGCTACCATTTCTTGGGGATTTTATAATCACGTGTTTCGACAATGGAAGAATGTCTTTAGAAAGGAAACGGTTGTAACAAAATGACCACAGAAACATCAAATGGGTAAGAAATTTCTGATATGTTGGACAAACGGGTGGCAGATGAAAGTCGTCCTGGATATTTTATAGGTTATGGAGAGGAACACAATTGGACTCATATATGTGGAATATGGGAGCACCCGTATGTGAAGTCCTTGATTTTAATGCACAACATTGATGTTATGCATCAGGAGCGCAACATGGGCGAATGTATAATAAGCACATGTCTGGATTTGACAAGCAAAATGAAAGATAATATAAAGGCTCGAAAGGATCGGGCAGAGCTTTGTAATCCTCCAACTCTTGATCTCTCTAAAAGTGGTGGTAAGTCACGTGCTTCTTTGTGTCTTCGATCTAAAGAAAAGAAAGAAGTTATGAAATAGTTGAAAAGTTTGAAATTCCCAGATGGTTACGCGGCTAGTCTGAAACGAGCTGTGAATGTGAAGACAGGAAAGCTCACTGAGTTGAAAAGTCATGATTATCACATAATCATGGAAAGACTATTACCTGTTATGTTTCGCGTCTATTTTGATGAAATGGTGTGGAAGGTGTTAGTCGAACTTAGCCTGTGCTAAAGAAATCACGGTAGAGATGATGAATAAGTTGAAGAAAGAGATATTGGTACTATTATGTAAGATGGAAAAAATTCCTACAGGTTTCTTCAATCCAATGCAACATCTCCTTATCCATCTTCCATTTGAGGCTAAAGTGGGTGGTCCTGTGCAATATAGATGGATGTATCACATTGGAAGAGCACATAGATATCTGAAGCCAATGGTTGGCAATCGAGCCAGGATGGAAGGGTGCATCGCTGAAGCATTTACCCTTAAGGAA
The DNA here is from genome assembly GCA_030760725.1 of Neostapfia colusana. Taxonomy (NCBI): domain Eukaryota; kingdom Viridiplantae; phylum Streptophyta; class Magnoliopsida; order Poales; family Poaceae; genus Neostapfia; species Neostapfia colusana. The sequence goes on from JASWHV010000013.1 coordinate 78,565,172, forward strand.
GTGGGATACTTTTCAAGTGTTTTCTTTGTAGAGGAACACAATGTAAATACTTCAGCAATGCGATACAATATAGATGAATATCCACCTTACAGCGATCTCTCTATTTTTGCAACGAGGGGCACTACTGTTGGTGGTAGCCGGAGCTATAATTGTACCACAGATGAAAGAACAGCTGCTTTCCTCTAAATGTATACGAATAGAGATGGGATGGACAAATCTTTCGAGTAAGTTTTTATCCTAACATTGATGCTTATCAGCATATTATGCAACACTTATATTCATGAAAGTTTTTTTGTCCAGTGAGTTTCACAAGCAAAATTGGACACATATGCATCAGCCTACGAGCAAACAAGTAGAAACGATATGACGGGACAGAATAAATGGACGACCTAATTATCTTTCCTGGCTCCGAGAATATGTAACATTTTCTCGTTAAGTTATGAGTATTTATAAAGTATTATTATAACTTATAAGTATTATGAAGTATTCTTATAACTTCATAATTTAGACAGTGTGTGAAAGAGTCCGACGTCCATGAAGACTAGCGACAACTATCCTATGGATTGGTTACAGTTAGAAGCTATGGCCGACATAACGTCAACGGGTGTCGATTTCGTACAACTCAATTTGAAGCTCTTCGTCCTCTTGCGGCAACATGTAATACCGAAGTTGTGACAAGGGCAATCGACTCTCAAGGTCGTGAAACTAATTACTATGGGATCGTTAACAAAATCTTTGAATTTACTTTTTCCGGAAATAAGGAACTTCAAGTCGTCTTCTTTGACTGTGATTGGTTTGACAACAATCATGGAACACGACAAAATGAATTTGGCATGATGGAAGTCAAACACAATGTACGACTACGAGGCTACGATAAATTTGTTCTTTCACACCAAGTGGATAAAGTGTGTTACTTACCTTATCCATGTCAAAAGCTTAATGCTAGGTGGGTGATACATAAGATGAATCCTCGTGAGCGGTTATATACTCCAAGAGATGATGGTTACCATGATACGAATGACGTTGATGAGGTTTATCAAGAACAAGAGTTGTCATACTCGTTTTTCGTCGATGCTGGTGTCGTTGGTTGGAGACGTCGACGATGTAGAGACTTCTGATATGCGCAAACAAAAACAGAAACAAATTACGAAACAAGATCGATGGTCTGGTTTAAGGAGTAGGGTTCGTGATATTGATGAATTCTGAAACTGACTCCAAGTAACTTTTTGTTTATTAAATTATAATAACGTTGTATATTTTCGTAGCATATTTATCAATTACTCCTTACAACAAGATGGCGTCAGAGAAAGGAGAAGGGGGATAGGGGCTTCCTTAGGCAGGCACAGGACACCCTTTTTAGGGGTAGTTCGTCAGGTGAGAGCAGACGCTCTCAGCTGATAAGACACGTCTCAGACCTAGCGAGCAGACCTGTGGCCTCACAGCGCACGGAGGTAGATTTTTATTAGGAATTAGGTTATCTTATATATCACTTACCAATTAACTATTCTTATCAATCCTTCGACCAGAGGTTAGGGCGCCGCCACAGCCTTCGGGGTCGCCTATGGCTGCCGCGGAGGTGCCTAGCGTGGAGCCTTCGGGCTCTAGTGGTGACCAGCCTTCCGGGTCGCCAGACGTGGTCCCAGAGTAGAGGCGGCTGACGAGGAGGACACACTTTGTGTCTCCTTCTCCAGTTCCTACAGAGCGGGTCACTATTCACCCGATCGGAGACACGTAAGCAAACTATCACAAAATATTCAACTTTTAGATTCTTTTATTTGTGGGTACACTAATGAGTTAAATAAATTCTTGCAACTCCTGGTACGACTGCTCGTTCACGGGTCAGGGGCACCACAGACAGGTGTCTGGTTGCATCGGGTCTTTAGTGCGTCTGCACTATCCCGCTGTAATCGACGGGGTCCCTGCGATGTTGTGGGATGACTATGCTCGTGTATCTCATGAGGCGCATAGCAGCCTTCAGGGGGCTGTGTGGGCGGATTTTATGGTAAGTATACTTAATATTTTTTTGTAAATTAGCATTCCACAACTTGATTAAATTGTTAATGCATATCTCTTCAATATTTTCTTTCTTATAGCTGAGGTACCACTTAGAGGACACGAGTCAGAGCATGTTGGACCATGCTAGAGTCATGTTCAACAGGAACGCGAGGAAGCTTGTAACGCAATCGTTGTCGTGCGCTCGCATTCAAGCCGTGAACGAGTACCTCAAGCGGCACCAGGAGCACTAGTTGGGGCCGTTTAGGAGGGCCTCGGACATGTACTTGACGGAGGAGCCGTACGCGGAGGTAAGTTATTTGTGTTCAGTTATTTCAATACTTAGCTATGTAAATGGTATGTCAATGACATAATAAATATGTGCAGGTCAGTATTTCTTAGCTAGAGGGTCGGCCCGAAGCATACAGAGCTCTCTGCCATATGTGGGCTAGCGATGCTTTCATCTCTAAGTCCAGGAGGGCTCGTGGATGCAGAGGTTCCGACGGGAAGCACTCCTATGGCCCCGATGGCTATGTGTGTTTCGCTAAATGCATGGTAAGAATAATAACCCTTCTTTGTAGGTATTCATAATATAATTAGCATACTAACTCATATCTACAGGAGTGCGAGACGGTTAGGTACCGACCGCCACTCAAGTCTGGAAGCGGGGTCATAAGAACCCATCCCAGCCTGGGGAGTGCAGTCAGGTCGCGGCCAATCTACTGGTAAGCTATCAAAACTTATCAAATTCAATTGTTACTAATACTATTGTTGTTACTATTATGCAATTTTATTGCTTTTACGAAAAGTTTGGGAAGGAGGTCGTGAGGATACACGAGGAAGAGTATGATTGGAAAAACGCGCCAATTGACCCTCAAGCCATGTACGCTAGCGGAGGTGGGAAGGCACATGGACGGTTAGTTGGTCATTTTCTTTGTTTCTTAAAATCTTGCTTGTTTTGATTATTACTCTTTTATCTTTTGTAGGTTTGCTATATTCGATGGAGTTATCGACTCGAGGGTAGCACGACCTTCGATCGTCACTCGTCGACCAAGGGTTCCTCCGTCAGCCAGACAAGTTGTCGTCTCTCCCAGAGCGGGATAGAGGATCTCCATAGGGAGAGAGACGAGATCCAGAGAGAGAGAGCGTCTCCAGAGGCAGAGGCAGAGGCAGAGGGAGGAGCTCTAGAGGCAGAGGGAGAGAGAGAGGAGCTCCAGAGGGAGAGGGATCTAGCCAGGGCCGCACAGGAGCAACAGGCCACCTACATGGCAAACTACATGGATCAGATGTTGGCAGAGGTGGAGGTAAGTAATTCAATGTAATTTAATTAAATTCATATCATTGCATTAGTATCTTTGTTTTAATATTTTGCAAGTACAGGCCTTAGCTCGACAGAGTGGGCAGCAGATCCCGATCCCTACGTGGCAACCATCAGAGTTGGCCTCGCCACAGGTGCCCCACCACATGGACTTTCAGATATCCGGGTAATGTGTTTTTATTTGCTATTTCCTAATCTAAGAAAAAGTTAGTGTGGTAGATGGGAGAGAGTGACAGTGAGGGGGGGAGAGGGGGAGTGAGAGTGAGAGATAGTGGTAGATAGAGGGAGAGGGAGAGAGAGTGAGAGTGAAAAGGGAAAGAGGGGGGAGAGAGACGCAGAGTGGTAGAGAGAGGGGCTGAGAGAGAGGGGGAGTGGTAGAGAGAGGGGCAGGGAGAAAGTGAGAGTGGTGGGGAGGGAGAGGGAGAGAGAGTGAAAGTAAGGGGGAGAGGGAGGGAGAGTGAGACAGAGTGGTAGAGAGAGGGGGTGAGGGAGAGGGAGTGGTAGAGAGAGGGCGACTGGGAGGGGATAAAGAAAACAGTGAGATGGAAATTCAAACTCACGTTACCTATTTATTTGCACTGCAGGGATCGGCGACGGAGGCTCAAACTCCACCGCCACAACAAGGATGGTGTCTGGAAAAGCAAAGGTGGTGGCATTGGTTATAGCAATAGACCTCGAAGTCGATGGATCATAGGGTGTTATGAAAGTGATGTTCGACACAATAGTGGATCTTGCTCTTATGAATCACCTTCACATGCAGGTGAACAATGGTGGATATGATGATATAGATCTGGTTGTCATCGAAACAAGTTGGCTCAACGCCGGTGGTGGCTACAGTTCTGGTGGAAGATCCTCCATTAGGTTGGCCTAGATCTGGCGGTAGATGGGTGGAAGGGTAGTGCAGCATGGGAGCTAAATTAGTTAGGTAGTCCTCCTTTGTCAGTGACTAGAGGTTCTCAAAATGCACTATAGTGGCAATCTTAATGAAATTCATTGAAAGGGGGGAATTGACTCTACTCTAGCTAGCTGCTAGAGTGTAACACCCCAAAACCTGTTAAGAGGGGAATTTAAAAAAATTTGGACGTATTGCATGTGGTGCAGAAATTCAAATTCGAATTGGAATTCAAATTCAAATCAAAACAGAAAAGAAAAAGAAAAAAACAAAACCCCCGGCCAGTGGGCCGAAACCCACAAGCCGGCCCACCCGCCCCAGCGCCAGCCCGCAGCCACGCGCTCCCCTCTCTTTCTCACTGACACGCGGGGCCCGCGGTCATCGTCTTCCTCGCGCGATCGCGCAAACCGCCGGGACTCCTCCGCGCGCCGAATCCAAACCACCCCGGAAACCCGCATTTCCCCAGCCGAATTCTGGTCCCGGACGACTCAAACTCGATCACAACCGACACGCCGCCCTCCCCCGTCTATATAAACGCCGGCGTCGCCCCGTTTTCCCCACCCGATCAGTTGTTTTTCCTCCCGGTGAGAACAGAAGCTCTGATCACCGTTTTCTCTCGATCTTTACTCGGGTTTTCTGATCTAACACGCTGATCATGTTCCACCGCCTCCGGGGAATCATGCAGGTGCAGAAAACTCGGTAGATTTCGCCCTAGACACAGCGCCGACGAGCATCGCCGCGATTCCATCTCAGACCTCGTCGCCGACCGCCTTCCAGGGCCTCCGAGCTCAAGAAAAACCCCGAGGTGAGATCCCCGACCTCCCCTGTACCGATCTATGCCATGAAACCCTAGTTTTAGGAGGTATAGATGAAGATCCGAAGTTTTCCGGCGAGATCGCCGCCTCCCGCCGTCGCGCGTCACCGGGCAGAGCGGGCTGGCTCCGGCCAGGGCGACGTGGTCGCTTATGTGTCGTCTATTTTAAATCGCACGGTAGACATAAAACCCTCGCGTACCGGTTCGGCGATCTAATCTCAGCCGTCTATTTTAAATCGGACGGTCCACATCAGCCCCGCGTTATAAAGGCTGGTATTCTTATATGCTACCCCCTGGGGATCTCGGAAAACACGAGCTAGCCCCGGAAATTTCTGATCTAGCCCCTCGAACTTTAAAAATTCATGTAAATTCATTTAAAAATCAGTTTTAGCCCCTGGACTAATAAAAAATAAGAAAAACCCCTCTGTTATGTGTAGCTAGACCCCTGGAAATTTATAAAATAATATAATAGACCCTGTAGTGGGGTGAGTTTACCTTTTTAACCCTATATGACATTAAATTTAGAAATTTGGATATGTAATTAAGATTTAAATTTAAAAGGGTGAGACAAACACATGGTAAATTCAAATTTAAACTCTCCTAGCACTTGGAAAACTTTAGGATGAGTTCAAAAGTAGATTTTAAGCTGAAATGGATCTGTCTAATTGATTGTACACATTTATTAGTTATGGGAACACATTTTTAGGTTAGGAAATAATTCTGAAAATGGGTAAAATAAATTTAAATTAGTTCACATCAGAGGAGAAGTTCAAAAACATATTATTTAATATTTTAGACCAGAACCTATTCTGTTTAGATGATATGTCTTACTATTTTTATAATAAAGTTCACATTTAGGCATAGAAAATAAATCTGAAAATATAGGAAAATAGGGTATGCATAACTAGAAAATGATAAATGAAGTTTCCAAATCCAAAGATTTCAGTTTAGGACTTGGTAGAAGATCTGAAAACCCATTTGGAGTAGGAAATTACCTTCCATGCAAACTTGGTAGTTAAGAAGTATATTAATTAAATATAAAGAATTTGTTCAAATTGAAAATTCATATATAGTGTGCAAACAGAAATCTGAATACAAAAGTTAGAAATCATATACATATGTTTAAAAGTGCATGTAGGCTAAAAATCAACACATCTAGAGTAACCACAACACTTAGAAATGTGAATGACTATCATATGTATGTATGTGTGGAGTGAAAGTGTGAACTATGTCTTATGGATTGTTGTTTTCTTTTGCTATGTGTGTTGGCATGAGTAAAACCTGCCCCAGAGCAAGTTCTTCCCTTCCAAGATCAGGACTATCCATTCCCAGAGCAGCAGGAAGAAGGGAAGCGTCCTTGATCACTTTGATCCTATACTAGGATGTGTAGATAGAATTATTTGCATTGTCAATTGAAATATGAAACCCATGCTAGGAAGTTTCCCTAGAATTGCATTACCTTGTTTCCTTGTAGCTTGGGTTGGGATTTATTTTATCATGTCATTTATTTATATGCTTATGCTTAGCCATGCTTAGAATGGGATAATTGGGATATGAGATCATCAATTTATTTACCTTACTCTTGAATGAGATATTATAAGTTATGTAGAGGTAGGGATCGAGGCTAGTTGGATGATTTGGTTGGTGCTGGGTGCACGAGACTCGGGTTTGTGTTTAGTAATTGCCTGGATCCTAAGGACCGGTTCATGGAGCATGTAACCTGGCTTTACCGTGCCAACCACATGCTGAGATGGGGCAGCTTGGCCAATTAATTAGGTGTATCCCCGGCGTAGTATGGGTGTGTTGGATGGTGCGGGGAATAGGTGTCAGCTGGACTACCATATGAACCTCAAGGCTCAAGAGGGGGCCACTGCAGCGGGGTTGGAGCCTCTTGTTTGCTGTTAGGGGTGAAACCTCAGTGGGACCACGCTCGTCGGGAATCCCTTTGTAAAGGCTTCGGAGTGATCTCCTGGCTACACACCTGGGAAGTGTGAATGTGGTTCGTAGCCACTGGCATAATGGAGGTTCTTTTAGTCCACCCAGCAACGGGGGATGAAATCACTACATGTGGATACAGTGGTGCAAACTCTGCAGAGTCAAAACTATCATGACAGTCGTGCTCACGGTCAAGAGCGGTTTGGACTTATTCATGATTAGAGGATGATGACTTTGGAAGTTGTGAATGTTAAGCAGGGAGCTTAACATTGGAAATGATGTTATGGTTATTTGATTATGATGATGGGATGGGAGATTGGGACCATTTCACCTGTGTAGTAATGTAGGTGCTTAATAAGCTAAGGTGGTAGGCAATAATTGCGTAGTGCGTTAACCATAAGTTCAACCTCTCCTTGTTCTAGCCATGCATGACATAACTTTCCCACCACTTGTTGAGTACCAACGGTACTCAACCTTGCATATTTGTTGGTTTAAATTGCTGCTCAGGTCAAGGGGATGATGTGGTGTTCAATGACCAAGACTTCGGACCAGAAGAAGGATTCTAGGTTCATGGAGTCCCCCGGGCAACGCCTGTGACGGAGCCCACAAGAATAATATTCCGCTGCTATTTTATTTACATGTTATGAACTTATTATCGTCCATCGAGACATATGCTATGTAAGACTTATTTATATTCGACACCTGGCTTGTAATAAATGATGCTTCACTATTTGTCATCACATGTATGAGAAAATGATCCTGGCATACCTGTGATATTCACTCGGTTGTTCTTTGGAGAAACCGGGTGTGACAGAAGTGGTATCAGAGCCAAGGTTGCCCGTAGGAACGTGGACCTAGGTAGAAATGGACGTATTTAAGGACCCTATTTTCTTAAAAACTATTTTTACAAGGTGTGGGTTGAAAAGTGTTATTTAATGGAGTCACTTTCTTCATCTTACCCCAACTTTTATTCAAAATAGGATTTTTGTTTAAAATTTGATCTAACTTAATTTTAAATGCTTTATGTTTTAGATGGTTCGCATGATCCGCACCGCTCGCAAGTCCACCAGAGGGAGAGTTCCCGTAGTTGCCCTTGCCCTGAGAGAGGAGAACCGTCCAGTGATGTACCTCTCCTACGGATTGGCAGTAGGAGGCTTGTTGCACGGTCTTCAACGTATGCTCCAAGCTGCCGGCAATACGGGCAAGTTAATCATACACTATAGTCACCCGGACCATCCGTGAGAAGCGGGAAGAATGGAGTTCAGAAATGAGGATTATCCATGAAAATCAGCTGCTTAAGATCCACCGCTCTCCAGTTTGTCGAGCGACACAGGTCGATGCGGAGAAGGATGTCACCTGGGAGGCCATCACCTGCCAGAGTCACATCTATCGTCGCCACCTGGACAGGACTGAGTACATGTATGTCCTCCAGCGTGAGAGTGGTACAACAGAGTACAAGTACCCGCCAGTGCAGCAGGGGACTTCCCATGAGCACATGGACTTGTGCTTGGAGGATGCTGCTATGCTCAGCACTCAACTGCAGGAATGTCAACAGGAGCTTCAGGATGTACGTGACACTCTGAAGGAGACTGAGGCGTTGCTTCGAGCCAGCTTGAGGGCGAGAGAAAGAGGAGATGGGAATGAATTGTGTGTCACCGTGAATGACACATGGACTCCTGACTCCCCAGATCGCCGGGCGAGCAGGCGTCGCCGCACTTCTCCACCAGCAGCTTCCCCACCCAAAGCGGAGTCAGAGGGCAGCCGCAATAATGAGGAAGATCCCGAGGAGCCAGCTCAGTGATACGAGTCGTGTAGAGTCCTTTCCCTTAGTTTAGCAGATGTCGAGTAGTCGAGTCGTTACCTTAGTTAATGGTGTGTGCTTGGTGTGTGACGTGAGTTGTGGAAGCCATGGGCGTTTGTCCACAACCTCGTCTTCAGGTTGCTTTGCCTTGGTGTGTGAACCCATATGAATTAAGAGTGCATTTATGTTCGCGCAAGGCATGAAACTCTCAGAAAATATAAATGAAATAAGGTCTCAAAATTTTAAAGCTTAAACAAGCAAATTGGGAATTTAATATGAAATGCTTTAAATTAACATTTGGTTGATCATGATAGATGGCCGGAAGAGGAAAGGGTCGTGGTGCCAACCCCGCCAACAACAACGATGAGGCCGGCAACCCTCATCTGTTTGGAGGACAAGACAGGGGTGGTCGTCGGGAAGGAGTTGATCCCATCCACCAAATGCTTGAAAATCAGAATCAGCTCATCCAGAGCCTGACTCAAGTGGTGGCCAACTTGCACCAAGCTCCACCTCCACAAGTTGCACCATGCCAACCAAGGTTGAGTGAGTTTCTAGGGACTCAACCTCCAAAGTTTGCAAGTGTTGCTGAACCTATGGAGGCAGATGATTGGCTAAAGACCATTGAGAGCAAGATGAGGATCATACAATGCCAAGGATATGAGAGAGTGTTGTTTGCCTCTCACCAATTGCATGGACCTGCTGCTGATTGGTGGACCGCTTACGTGGCCGCCCATCATGACCCTGAGAACATCACTTGGGAAGAGTTCAAGCGTAGCTTCCGCAACCATTACATACCCAGGGGTGAACTCAAAAACAAGAGAAAGGAGTTCTTGGGGTTGCAGCAAGGAAACATGACTGTGAAGGAATACCTCACTAAATTCACCCAACTATCCCGTTATGCCCCACGGGACATAGAGACTGATGAGCAGAAACAGGATTGCTTCGTGGAAGGACTTACAGCAGAAATGCGGTGTGCAATGTCCTCCAGCGACTATGAAAGCTTCCAAAAGATGGTGGACAGAGCATTTGTTGTAGAAAGGAATCTGAAGGCCTTGGAAAATGAAAACAAGAGGAAGGCGGGATGGTCACACCAAGCCTCGGGTAGCAACACCCGCCCACGTCTGATGCAGCAACCCGTAGGGCAGACGAGCCGTGCTGCGGTACCCTACTCCGCGTCGAGAGGGTACAACTCGAATTTCAGGCCTCCGTCAGCACCAACACAGCCACAACGTCAGTTTGTACAGCAGCCTCGCCCCGCATATCCACCTCGACCAGCAGTACAAGGACCCCCAAACCAACCCCAAGACAACAAACGCCAGGCACCTAAGGTTGGGGTGCAATGCTTCAACTGTGGTGAAGTGGGGCACTACGCCCATAAGTGCCCAAAGAAGAAGCCCGTGCAACCGCAACAGCAGAATGTGATGCGAGGACAGGTGAACCACGTGACCATGGAGGAGGCGCAAGAGGCACCCGACGTGGTAGTTGGTAAGTTTCCTACCAATTTACACATTGCAACCCTGTTGTTCGATTCTGGTGCTACCCACTCGTTCATTGCCCAAGGGTTTTTTAAGAAGCATGATCTAGCAACAACACAAATTAACCATATGCTAGCAGTAAACTCTCCAGGTGGAGAAATAAGGACTAGACAAGTGTGTCCCAAGGTGAATCTAGACATTAATGGGGTAGTATTTACTGCCAACCTCATAGTGATAGATTCACAAGGGATAGATATTATTTTGAGCATGGATTGGTTGACCAAACATAAGGGAATCATCCATTGTTCGACCAGAACGGTGGAACTAACTCACCCTAGTGGCACAAGAGTAAAGTTTATAACAATACAAGAGCCTAGGAGGAACATTAAATTAAATCAAGTTGAGGTGAAAGTGGAGGAGATCAGGATTATCAGGGAATATCCAGATGTTTTTCCGGAGGAGTTGCCAGGTATGGCTCCCGATCGTGAAGTGGAATTCACGATTGATCTAGTGCCTGGAACAGCTCCGATATACAAGAGACCTTATCGGATGGACTCCAAACAGCTGGAAGAACTCAAGGAACATTTAAGGGAATTGACAGAAAAGGGGTATATTCGCCCTAGTTCCTCACCATGGGGAGCTCCAGTGATATTTGTGCCCAAGAAGGACGGAACCCAAAGGTTGTGCGTAGACTACCGTGCGTTGAATGAAGTAACCATCAAGAACAAGTACCCATTACCCCGCATTGAAGACTTGTTTGATCAGTTGAAGGGAGCTTGTGTGTTCTCAAAAATTGATCTCAGGTCGGGATACCACCAACTTAAGATAAGGCAAACTGATATTCCATAGACAGCTTTCATATCTCGGTACGGACTGTATGAATACACCGTCATGCCTTTCGGGCTAACTAATGCCCTGGCATACTTCATGTATCTCATGAACAAGGTATTCATGGAATATCTGGACAAATTTGTGGTGGTTTTCATAGATGACATTTTTGTCTTCTCCAAAGATGAAGAAGAACATGAGAAACATCTAAGGTTGGTGTTGCAAAAGCTGAGAGAACACCAGCTATATGCCAAGTGAGCAAGTGTGAGTTTTGGCTGAAGAGAGTTCCCTTCTTAGGACATATAATCTCGGAGGGAGGAATCTCCGTAGATCCCGCCAAGATCAAGGATGTACAGAAGTGGAAGACCCCTGAGAATGTCGGGGAAGTTCGAAGCTTCTTGGGATTGGCTGGGTATTATCGACGGTTTATTGAGGGATTCTCCAAGATCTCGAGACCCCTCACCAAACTGTTGGAGAAAGGAATCACATTCACATGGACGCCGCAGTGCGAGACGAGTTTTCAAGAGCTAAAGAAAAGATTGACAACAGCCCCAGTGCTAGTTATGCCAGATATGTAGAAGAACTTTTCGGTGTACTACGATGCCTCTGGAAACGGGTTGGGATGTGTTCTCATGCAAGGGGGGCATGTCGTGGCTTATGCGTCCCGGCAGCTCCGGAAACACGAGAAGAACTATCCTACACATGACCTAGAACTAGCCGCAGTGGTACACGCGTTGAAGATTTGGCGGCACTACTTGATGGGGAAGAGGACAGAGATATATACGGATCATTAAAGCTCAAAGTACATTTTCACACAGACAGATCTCAACCTCAGACAAAGGAGATGGTTAGAGCTAATCAACGACTTTGATGTGGGCATCAACTATCATCCTGGGAAAGCAAACGTCGTGGCGGATGCTCTAAGCCGGAAAGTGCAGGTCAATAGGTTGAGCTTGAAGGACATGCCTACAGAATTGAATGAAGAGGTTATAAAACTCAATCTATGGCTGGTGAATAGTGGTGAGGCCATCGCCATGGAAGTGGACTCCACATTAGAGAAAGACATCCGAAATGGTCAGGAGAAGGACGAGAAGATACAAGAGATTAGAGAACTCATCAAGGAAAATAAAGCCCCTGGTTTCAGAGAGGATGAACAAGGTACGGCGCGGCAAGGGAAAAGAATTTGTGTGCCTGAAGTGAAGCAGATCCGTGAATTGATTTTGAAGGAGGCTCATGATTCCGACTATTTCATTCATCCTGGGAGTATGAAGATGTACCATGACCTCAAGAGCAGGTATTGGTGGTATGGCATGAAGCGAGATGTCGCAGAACATGTTTCCCTATGTGACACATGTCAGTTGGTGAAAGCAGAACATCAACGGCCCGCGGGATGATTGCAACCACTCAAAGTGCCTGAATGGAAATGGGAAGAAATCGGTATGGATTTCATAGTGGAACTACCTAGGACCCAATCAGGATATGATTCGATATGGGTCATCATCGACAGGCTAACCAAGGTAGCTCATTTCATCTCCGTGAAAGAAAGCTACAGCGGATCTAAATTGGCAGAATTGTACATGTCAAGGATCGTGTGTTTCCATGGAGTGCCAAAGAAGATAGTGTCAGATCGAGGGACGCAGTTCACCTCAAGATTCTGGCAGAAGTTACATGAAACCATGGGAACTCATTTAAATTTTAGTTATGCCTATCATCCCCAAACTGACGGGTAGACAGAAAGAACCAATCAGATCCTTGAGGATATGCTGAGAGCGTGTGCACTCAAAAACAATTGGAGTTGGGATAAGAACTTACCGTATGCGGAGTTCTCCTATAACAACAGCTATCAGGCTAGTATGAAGATGTCACCATTTGAGGCTTTGTATGGGAGGAAGTGCAGAACTCCACTATTTTGGAACAAAACAGGGGAAAGTAAAGTGTTTGGGCCCGAGGTACTACAAGAAGCCGAGGCGAAAGTGAGGGAAATCCGCAACAACTTGAGGATAGCACAAACACGACAAAAGAGCTATGCCGATGTACGGAGAAGAGAGCTCGTTTTCAACGTGGGAGACTATGTTTATCTCAAGGTGTCCTCTATCTGAGGAATTCGTCAGTTCAAGGTCAAAGGGAAGTTATCACCTCGATACATCGGACCCTTTCAAGTTCTGGAGAGGAAAGGCGAAGTAGCATATCAACTAGAACTGTCGGCTCGCCTATCAGATGTGCATGACGTATTCCATGTGTCACAGCTCAAGAAATGTCTGAGGACGCCTGAAGAGATGTTACCCATGAATGAGGTTGACATAGATGAGGATCTGTCTTATGCCGAGCAACCATTCAAGATTTTGCAGACAATGGAACGCCTCACAAGAAATAAAAGAATTCGGATGTGCAAGGTGCAGTGGAAGCATCACTCAGAAGAGGAAGCCCCATGGGAGCGAGAAGACGAGCTTAAGGCACAGTTTCCGGAATTGTTTTCCTAGAACCACAAATCTCGAGGACGAGATTTTTTTTAGGGGGGGGGGGTAGAGCTGTAACACCCCAAAACCTGTTAAGAGGGGAATTTAAAAAATTTTGGACGTATTGCATGTGGTGCAGAAATTCAAATTCAAATTGGAATTCAAATTAAAATCAAAACAGAAAAGAAAAAGAAAAAAAACCCGTCCAGTGGTCTGAAACCCACCAGCCGGCCCACCCGCCCCCGCGCCAGCCCGCAGCCACGCGCTCCCCTCTCTTTCTCACTGACACGCGGGGCCCGCGGTCATCGTCTTCCTCGCGCGATCGCGCAAACCGCCGGGAATCCTCCGCGCGCCGAATCCAAACCACCCTGGAAACCCGCGTTTCCCCAGCAGAATTCTGATCCCGGACGACTCAAACTCCATCACAACCGACACGCCGCCCTCCCCCGTCTATATAAACGCCGGCGTCGCCCCGTTTTCCCCACCCGATCAGCTGTTTTTTCTCCCGGTGAGAACCGAAGCTCTGATCACCGTTTTCTCTCGATCTTTATTCGGGTTTTCTGATCTAACACGCCGATCCTGTTCCACCGCCTCCGGGGAATCACACAGGTGCAGAAAACTCGGTACATTTCGCCCTAGACACAGCGCCGACGAGCATCGCCGCGATTCCATCTCGGACCTCGTCGCCGACCGCCTTCCAGGGCCTCCGAGCTCAAGAAAAACCCCGAGGTGAGATCCCCGACCTCCCCTCTACCGATCTATGCCATGAAACCCCAGTTTTAGGAGGTATAGACGAAGATCCGAAGTTCTCCGGTGAGATCGCCGCCTCCCGCCGCCGCGCGCCGCCGGGTAGAGCGGGCTGGCTCCGGCCAGGGCGACGTGGCCGCTTGTGCGCCGTCTATTTTAAATCGCACGGTAGACATAAAACCCCGCATACCGGTTCGGCGATCTAATCTCAGCCGTCTATTTTAAATCGGACGGTCCACATCAGCCCCGCGTTATAAAGGCCAGTATTCTTACGCGCTACCCCCTGGGGATCTCGGAAAACATGAGCTAGCACCAGAAATTTCTGATCTAGCCCCTGGAACTACAGAAATTCATGTAAATTCATTTAAAAATCAGTTTTAGCCCCTGGACTTAATAAAAATTAGGAAAAACCCCTCTGTTATGTGTAGCTAGACCCCTGGAAATTTATGAAATAATATAATAGACCCTGTAGTGGGGTAAGTTTACCTTTTTAACCCTATATGACATTAAATTTAGAAATTTGGATATGTAATTAAGATTTAAATTTAAAAGGGTGAGACAAACACATGGTAAATTCAAATTTAAACTCTCCTAGCACTTGGAAAACTTTAGGATGAGTTCAAAAGTAGATTTTAAGCTGAAATGAATCTGTCTAATTGATTGTTCACATTTATTAGTTATGGGAACACATTTTTAGGTTAGGAAATAATTCTAAAATGGGTAAAATAAATTTAAATTAGTTCACATCAGAGGAGAAGTTCAAAAACATATTATTTAATATTTTAGACCAGAACCTATTCTGTTTAGATGATATGTCTTACTATTTTTATAATAAAGTTCACATTTAGGCATAGAAAATAAATCTGAAAATATAGGAAAATAGGGTATGCATAACTAGAAAATGATAAATGAAGTTTCCAAATCCAAAGATTTCAGTTTAGGACTTGGTAGAAGATCTGCAAACCCATTTGGAGTAGGAAATTACCTTCCATGTAAACTTGGTAGTTAAGAAGTATATTAATTAAATATAAAGAATTTGTTCAAATTGAAAATTCATATATAGTGTGCAAACAGAAATCTGAATACAAAAGTTAGAAATCATATACATATGTTTAAAAGTGCATGTAGGCCAAAAATCAACACATCTAGTGTAACCACAACACTTAGAAATGTGAATGACTATCATATGTATGTATGTGTGGAGTGAAAGTGTGAACTATGTCTTATGGATTGTTGTTTTCTTTTGCTATGTGTGTTGGCATGAGTAGAACCTGCCCCAGAGCAAGTTCTTCCCTTCCAAGATCGGGACTATCCATTCCCAGAGCAGCAGGAAGAAGGCAAGTGTCCTTGACCACTTTGATCCTATACTAGGATGTGTAGATAGAATTATTTGCATTGTCAATTGAAATACGAAACCCATGCTAGGAAGTTTCCCTAGAATTGCATTACCTTGTTTCCTTGTAGCTTGGGTTGGGATTTATTTTATCATGTCATTTATTTATATGCTTATGCTTAGCCATGCTTAGAATGGGATAATTGGGATATGAGATCATCAATTTATTTACCTTACTCTTGAATGAGATATTATGAGTTATGTAGAGGTAGGGATCGAGGCAAGTTGGATGATTTGGTTGGTGCTGGGTGCACGAGACTCGGGTTTGTGTTTAGTAATTGTCTGGATCCTAAGGACCGGTTCATGGAGCATGTAACCTGGCTTTACCGTGCCAACCACATGCTGAGATGGGGCAGCTTGGCCAATTAATTAGGTGTATCCCCGGCGTAGTATGGGTGTGTTGGATGGTGCGGGGAATAGGTGTCAGCTGGACTACCATATGAACCTCAAGGCTCAAGAGGGGGCCACTGCAGCGGGGTTGGAGCCTCTTGTATGCTGTTAGGGGTGAAACCTCAGTGGGCCCACGCTCGTCGGGAATCCCTTTGTAAAGGCTTCGGAGTGATCTCTTGGCTACACACCTGGGAAGTGTGAATGTGGTTCGTAGCCACTGGCATAATGGAGGTTCTTTTAGTCCACCCGGCAACGGGGGATGAAATCACTACATGTGGGTACAGTGGTGCAAACTCTGCAGAGTCAAAACTGTCATGACAGCCGTGCTCACGGTCAAGAGCGGCTTGGACTTATTCATGATTAGAGGATGATGACTTTGGAAGTTGTGAATGTTAAGCGGGGAGCTTAACATTGGAAATGATGTTATGGTTATTTGATTATGATGATGGGATGGGAGATTGAGACCATTTCACCTGTGTAGTAATGTAGGTGCTTAATAAGCTAAGGTGGTAGGCAATAATTGCGTAGTGCGTTAACCATAAGTTCAACCTCTCCTTGTTCTAGCCATGCATGACATAACTTTCCCATCACTTGCTGAGTACCAACGGTACTCAACCTTGCATATTTGTTGGTTTAAATTGCTGCTCAGGTCAAGGGGATGATGTGGTGTTCAATGACCAAGACTTCGGACCCGAAGAAGGATTCTAGGTTCATGGAGTCCCCCGGGCAACGCCTGTGACGGAGCCCACAAGAATAATATTCCGCTGCTATTTTATTTACATGTTATGAACTTATTATCGTCCATCGAGACATATGCTATGTAAGACTTATTTATATTCGACACCTGGCTTGTAATAAATGATGCTTCACTATTTGTCATCACATATATGAGAAAATGATCCTGGCATACATGTGATATTCACTCGGTTGTTCTTCGGAGAAACCGGGTGTGACATAGAGGGGTGGCTACACTCCACTCATCAGTTAAAGGCCACCGGAGGCCGAGAGGGAGGGGGTCTGGTGTGGATCTAGCAAAGAAAAGTTGTTACATAACATGCTCGTGACACCACTTGGAGTGTGGAACATGCTCTAGGGGCATAACCTTCAAGTGACGAGAGGGGTCTGGTCTCTGTTGGGAGTGACCCAACTAGGGGTAGAAAAAACATTATACTTCCAAAACTTAGAGAAAGGTATGATGAGTTATTCTCTTTCTCTGCTTTACTACTTGCACTTATGTTTATTGCACTTACTATTAACTGTAGTAATAGCATGCTTTCTAGTTTTAATTATAAGTACATATCCTATTAACTACTATGTGTATTCTTGTTGCTGATCACTAGCATGTTTGGGTTTGATTAAGTATATCTTTCTATCCCATCCATCATTTTGCTCACTAGGTTTGCTCTTTAGGTTCATCAGTACCTACTGAGATTTGATCCAAGATCCAGTATGTGGCGACCGGAATCCGCTTATCCAGGATCACAGAGGGTGGTGCCACACGATGCCACACCCGACAGCACACATCATAAGAACGATATTGTATTACATAGAAAACCAACTGAAATGTACAAAGTAGTACAATACTTCAGTTACAAACTAGTGTTTATATTACAACAGCGAAAGCTAAGTTTGTACAACTCACGCCCATCTACCTAGCAAAAGTCGGTTGCCCAGCCCTAGGGCAACCCACACTAGCTGCACTCCTCCAGCTCAGCGCGGCGTGTACGATTCCGACTCAACCGTGGTCCCCGACGGAGGGCAGCCCTCGTCGGTAGACTCGTAGCCCGAGTCTGTGGGATACTCCTCACCTGAAAAACACTTAAGCAATAACCATGAGCACGATGGCTCAACAAGACTTAACCGACTCACCTAGGCATGAAACTCTACATGCAGTTTACACGAACCTGGGAGGGTAAATTTCAGCAAACGGACACGCCTACAAGTTCATCCTTAGTTCATATTTTAGCCACAAGTTAACAGTTCATGAATATGAAATTTAGTGAGCAATATTGTGGCGGACCGGAATCCGCTCATCCAGGATCGCAGAGGGTGATGCCGCGCGATGCGACACCTGACAGCACACGTCATAAGAACACATTATATTACATGGGAAAACAAACTGAATGTACAAAATAGTACACTTCTCAGTTACAAACTAGGGTCTTTTATTACACAGCGGAAGTTTCTTTCATACAACTCACGCCCGCCTATCTAGCAAAAGTGGTTGCCCAGCCCTAGGGCAACCCACACTAGCTGCACTCCTCAGCTCAGCGCGGCGTGTACGGCTCCCACTCAGCCGTGGTCCCCGACGGAGGGTAACCCTCACCGGTGGACTCGTACTCCGAGTCCGTGGGTGGCTCCTCACCTGTAAAACACTTAAGCAGCAACCATGAGCACGAAGGCTCAGCAAGGCTTAACCGACTCACCTAAGGAAACTCTACATGAGGTATACCAAGACATAGGATAGCAATGTTGCAGCAAACGGACACGCCTACACGTTCATCCTTAGTTCATCTTTTAGCAACAAGTTAACGGTTCATAAAGCTGAAATTTAGTGAGCAATATTTGGTGGCACACATGTAACAATACATTTATATCATAACAGCAATATTGAATCATAACATTTCATTCATTAATCTACGTTACGATGCAGTGAACAAGTGGTACTCGTCACCGCGAGGGACGGCGAATCGACTCGATATACACCTGCAGGGAAACCCAAAGAGCACGTCACGTACGCCAACCCGTGGAGCTGCACAGCACGCTCACTCGATGTCGTACGGGACAACCTTTCACCCAACAGCCCAAATGTCGAACCGGTCGCACCGAAACGAGCAGGAGGTTCCCCACACGGAGCATCTCTCTATGCCCGTTGGCAGATTTCCACCTTGCTGCCCTCAACCTACACCTATAAATCGGTGCGTTATGCCTCGACGCCCAGAGGTTTAGGCTACATCGGTTTATCGGGGCCCATATATCCGATATGCCTTCGGTACGTTCAATACCTGTTCAGCAGGGCCGCACACGGATCAGTCCTCAATCGACACGGGCAGGGCCGCGCACACCAGACTTCCCCTTGCTGCGCCCTAGCCCCTGCCTAGTCTCATTTTCATTACTAAAGTGATCTCACATCACTCAACCGAACCCGTGTGTCCCAAGCCTATCTCGCGAGTAGATTCCAACTACTCGACTTGTACCGAAGTCCTATGAATCATTAAGCATAGCCTGTCTACTCGAGGTCTTAGACACTACCCTCACTCTTAGGGGAAATTCTGGTTATGCAAGTGGGGTTCCATCCATCCTATACCTAATGCACATACATACTTCATATGACACATGTAAACAAAGTAAAAACTTATAAAAAGGTTAATGCAAACCGGGGCTTGCCTTGTTGCTGCTGATCAGTAGTTAGTTCTTCATCCGGAAGAAGGAAGTCCAGCACTTCCGGAGTCTCTTCTTCAATGGCTACACGTTGAATGTAATACTACATGTAAATTTAAATGCAATGTGTAAACTTGAATACTTATTTACTACTAACTCTAGCTAGCCCTCCCCTTTGGTTCTGAAATTTTTATTGTGGCTTGGTAGGGTCCTAACCAGAGTCTTGACCAAGTTTCATTTGAAACAAAGTTCATTTGCACCTTGTACAAATAAAAGCCCACTTGGTCAATATTTGAGCCTCTGAATAATTCCAGGGGTTTTCATGGCTCCAACCATGACTTTCTGGAAACTAGAATTTAGGATGGTTCTAATGGAGTTGGTTTCATGTCATTTGAAGAATTCTACAGAAAGTTATGTCCTAATCAAGATTGGAGAAAATCTGAAAAATGTTTCTGTACATTTTTTCTATTTTCTCTGGGCAGTTCCCTTAATCACCCAATTAGGGTAACTAAATGAACTTGGATGGGTCTGAAAACTTTACTGGGATTCAGGGATTTTCCAATGAACCTTTCAACCAAATTTCAGAATTTTTCATAAAGTAGTTCTCCAGATAAAATTCCCGACAGTTTAAACTCTAGGGATTTAATTATGGAAGACTATTCATTTTCATGAGCTGAATTTGGTATTGCTGGAAAGTTCTCAGAGAGCTAAATCCAACAAAATTTGGTTCACCCGATTTAGAGCTTTCTAGCCAAAGTTATGAGGATTTGAAGTTTGGAAGAATCCTGAAAATCGGGGAAAAAGTTTAAACTCTCGGGCCCGCGGGGACACGTGTCGAGCGCGGAGGTGTCCGGCACACCGGAGATACCACACGTGTCGAGCGCGGAGGTTTCCGTCACACCGGAGCTCACATGGTATTTTGCGCGCCAGCACAGCCGATCCCCGGCCACACCCGATCCCGGTTTAAACTCTTCAGCCACTGACACATGGGCCAGCCGGCTTCGTCTTCCTCCCGCTGTTCTCTCACGCCCGCGCCGCCGACCTTTCCAGAGCAGGCTCGGGGCTCGCCGGCTCGCCGCTGCCGGACCTCCCAGGGGCTGAAACTCGCCGCCAGGGGGTTGTCGATGTCGAGGAACACGTCGGTGGTGTCAGGTCGGGCTGGGGGTGACCGGAAATAGCTCGGCGACGTGCCGCTGCCTCGGTTGAGGTTCGACACCGTCGACCGTGGTTTCTAAACCCGCCAACACCTCGAACAAACGGCCCTACAGCATCAGTGTACCTCTAGGAAGCTCGACAAGGTGTCAAAAGGGTTCAGGGATGGCGGCAAGTCGGTCGACACCGTGTGACCGATCGTGCCCACCATGACCGCCCTCGATCGAGCTTGAAATTTGTCACTCCTAGACAGTTTCATGCTACGGATGCAGAAAAGAACTTGATCGCCGGCTAGTCCAGCTTCTACGTGCAAGATTTGATGACCTCCGAAAGATCATAGAGCGAGAATTTAAGGAAACCGTACGGAAGCTTGGTTTACGGTCGCCGGAGCAAAAACTAGAAATTCTCTACGGATTCTTCACGGTTGGCTTCCAAACTTGGAGGAGAGCAGCACGGTGGTCGCGTGCTCCTGTTGCCTCTCTCGCTGGACCGTGAAAACGCCTGTGGAACGCTGCCCACGGGCACCTGACTCTCGGCTGAGGCTAGGTCGCCACGGTGGCGATCGTCTTCGGGCAATGGAGGTCGGAGCTCGGGGTTTCTGGCGTTGGGGAGGTGGAGTGCGAGCTCAGGTGGCTGTCTAGCAGCTCAGGGACGAAGGAGGAGATGGTTTTGCTGGTTTTCCCGATTGAGCAGAGAGCTGCGGCGAGAAACAATGCCGCTGCTCGGGTTTGCCCGCGAGAAGATAAAGCCGGCCGACTCCTGCTCGGCTGAGGCGGTGCCGGTCGTGTCGGGGCACGAGCCAGCCGCCCTGGGCGCCAGCGCCCGGAGGGGGAAGCAGCTGGTGGCGCCGGTAGCTGCTCGGTGGCACAGACGACAGCTGCTCGGTGGAATTTCACACCGAGACTCTGACTTTGGTTGCAAGTTTCTCCTTCTTCCCTCTATGACATGTGGGTCCCACCCGGGGTTTTAACCTCTGAAATTTACTCCTAATCACTGTAGTGAACAGTGAACCCCATAATACCCCTGGTGATTCAGATTATTCACCCTTGTGCCACTCGAATTGAATAGGATTCGAATTGGGTTTGGTTTGAGTGAATTTCAGCACAAGTTCAGTTTTGAATTCAAATAAAGTTTGAATTCGTCCCACTTAGCTCATGTCAAGATCAACTCCGAATGGAGTGAAAATTGGTGTGGTGTGGTGATGCACACTTCAAATGTGTGCCAAAACTGAGGCCCTTACATTCCTCCCCCCTTAAAAGAATCTCGTCCCGAGATTACAAAAGAAGAGGTAGCGATGTAGTAGGGACTTACTCGTGTTGAGAAGCCATGAACTCCGGGTAATTTAAACGAAGGAATTCCTCGCGCTCCCACGTCGCTTCTTCCACAGTGTGGTTACTCCAGAGGATCTTGTAGAACCACAACGTTCTGCTACGCGTGGTTCGGGCTTTCTCATCAAGGATTTCCACCGGATACTCATCATATGTTAAATCCGGTTTCAACTCGCCGATGTCTTCGGTAGGAATAGCAGCTGTATGCTTCAAACATTTTCGCAGTTGCGAAACATGGAAAACATCATGGACACCAGCAAGAGATGTCGGTAGCTCCAATCTATATGCTGCTGGTCCACACTTCTCGGTGATAGCATAGGGTCCAATGAAACGGGAAGCGAGCTTCCCTTTCACACCGAACCGGTGCACGCCTTCATTGGAGACACGTGTAGGTACACGTGTTCCCCAACGTCAAAGTGCAACGGCCTACGCCTCTTATCAGCGTAGCTCTTCTGTCGGGATTGAGCGGCTTTTAAATTGGCTTGAATTGTCCGAATGCGCTCTTCAGCGTCGTTCACCACATCAACCCCGAATATGACCCTTTCACCGGACTCGCACCAATTTAATGGGGTGCGGCATTTGCGACCGTAGAGAGCTTCGTAGGGTGCCATCTTGATACTCGCCTAATAGCCGTTGTTGTACGAGAATTCCGCCAATGGTAGGTGATCATCCCAGTTCCTACCATGGTGGATGGCACACGCTCTCAACATGTCTTCCAGAACTTGATTCACCCTCTCTGTCTGGCCATCTGTCTGAGGGTGATAGGCGGAGCTCCTGATCAACTTGGTACCCAATGCAGCGTGTAGCTGCTCCCAAAAGCGAGATACAAATAATGCACCTCGATCTGAGACGATGGTCTTGGGTACCCCGTATAGGCATAGAATCTTCGCTATGTATAGCTCCGCATATTTGCCGGCATTGTAACGTGTATTCACCGGAATGAAGTGAGCCGTCTTGGTTAACTGATCAACAATTACCCATATGGAATCATGCTTGTTGGATGTTAGGGGTAATCCCATAATGAAATCCATGCTCACATCTTCCCATTTCCATGCCGGGATCTTCAGGGGTTGCGACAGCCCTGATTTCTTCATGTGATCAGCTTTCACTCGTCTACACGTATCGCACTTAGATACGTACTTAGCTACCTCCCGCTTCATCCGTGTCCACCAAAATTTCTTTTTCAAATCTTGGTACATTTTGTTGCTACCCGGATGAATGGAGTACTTGGACAAGTGAGCTTCATCGAGGATTTTCTTCCTCAACTCCATATCTCGGGGTACGACTATGCGGTCATTAAACCACAGCGTCCCCTCATCATCTTTCCGGAAACACTTGATCTCTCCATTGTCTATCCATCTCCGGAGATGTGCCATGCCTTTATCCGTCTTCTGAGCTGCAATGATGTCCTCCCTAATAGTAGGGATGAGGGCAAGGTTGTACAGCGATCCATAAGGAACCAAGTATAAACTTGGCTCTTCCTCCTCCACCGGTGTAATGGTGAGGTGATGAACATCTGATTTCCGACTCAGCGCGTCGGCAACCACATTCGCCTTGCCAGGGTGGTAATGGATCTCAATCTCATAATCTTTGATCAGCTCTAACCACCTCCTTTGCCTCATATTCAGCTCCTTCTGGGTGAAAATGTATTTCAAGCTCTTGTGGTCGGTGTAGAGATGCACTAGATTCCCCAGGAGATAGTGCCTCCACATTTTTAGCGCCAAAACCACTGCAGCAAGCTCAAGATCATGAGTGGGATAATGTTGCTCATGGTTCCGAAGTTGGCGTGAGCCATATGCGACCACACGTCCTTCCTGCATCAACACGCAGCAGATCCCAATACCAGACACGTCACAATACACGTCGAAGGGCTTTGTTGTATCCGGCTGAGCTAATACCGGGGCTGTGGTGAGATGCTTCACCAATGCTTGGAACGCTCCTTCACACGCCGTGTTCCAAACATACTTCGTCCCTTTCTTCAGTAAATCTGTCATCGGCTTAGCGAGCTTGGAGAAACTTGGAATAAATCTCCGATAGTATCCCGCTAACCCAAGGAAGCTTCTGACTTCATGAACTGAAGTGGGAGCTTTCCATTTCGGCACTTGCTCTATTTTGCTTGGGTCAACCGCAATGCCTTCTGCGGAGATGATATGCCCCAAGAATGGCACTTGGCTGATCCAAAACTCGCATTTGCTGAACTTGGCGTAGAGCTTGTGGTCTCGCAATCGTTGAAGAACGATCCGCAAGTGTTCGCCATGTTCGGCTTCTGTCTTGGAGTAAACCAAGATATCGTCGATGAACACTACCACGAACTTGTCCAGCTCCGGCATGAACACCGAGTTCATGAGATACATGAAATGGGCTGGAACATTTGTGAGACCAAACGACATGACGAGATATTCATATAATCCATATCTCGTTGAGAAGGCCGTCTTCGGGATATCCTCCACCCGGATCTTTATCTGGTGATATCCAGAGCGAAGGTCCATCTTGGAGAACACACTTGCACCCACAAGTTGATCAAACAATATGTCGATGCGGGGCAGTGAGTACTTATTCTTGATGGTGACGGCGTTGAGCGGCCGGTAATCCACACACAGCCTCAGGGTTTCATCCTTCTTTTTCACGAACAGCGCCGAGCATCCCCAAGGCGAGGAACTCGGCCTAATGAAACCCTTGCTCAACAGATCATTTAGCTGTTCTTTCAGTTCCGCCAGCTCATTTGGAGCCATCTTGTATGGTCTCCGTGATATGGGTGTAGTCCCGGGTGCGAGCTCGATCTTGAACTCGACATCCCGCTCAGGTGGCATGCCCGGTAGATCATCCGGGAACACGTCGGGATACTCCCGGACTACGGGGATGTCTTCTAACTTGAGAGCCTCAGCACTATTGATCGCTGAAACCTCCCTGACTGGATTATCTAATAGGAGGGACTGCGGACGGTGTAATGGGGAGTTGAGGTGAACCGTCCGTGATAATGTTTCCAGGACAGCTCCATGGTAGCTTAGCCATGACATTCCCAAGATTGCATCAATCTTCTGCCCCCCTAGGATAATCATAGTGGTGGGATATATCTTCCCACCTAAGCACAGTGGTGCTTTTGGAACCATCATCATTGCTGAAATCTTTCCTCCCGGTGAGCAGATCATATACGAACACTCGGTTGGAAAGGCTTCCAGCTGATGCTTAACCACGTAGGATGCACTTATAAAGTTGTGGGTTGCACCAGAATCAAAAAGTATGACGATGGCTTGATGGTTGAGAGTAAACGTACCCGCCAGCACGTTGTCTCCCTCTGGGGCGTCCTCATTGTCGAGGTTGCGGACGCCTCCAGTCCGCTGACCAACCTTCTTCACCGGAGGTCGGCCTCGAGCACCGCCCTGGAGCTGGGCTTGCCCGCTGCTCTGCTGCCCCTGGGGACAGTCTTTCGCGAAGTGGCCCGCCTGGCCACACGTGAAGCAGGTGAAACGGGGCGGTCCCCCGCTGATCGGTGGACGGAATCCCGGGGCGCGCTGTGGCGGTGGAAATACCCGGGGTGCCGTCTGCTGCTGCTGCTGCTGTCTTGGAGGTGGCATCGGCGGACGGAATGGGGGTGCTTGGAACGAACGTCCCCCGAACTGTTGAGGTCGCGCCGGTGGACGCCACTGCTGCCCGGATGGTGTCCGATACACCATACGGTACTTCTGGGGAGCGCCACTCCCACTGCTGGGTGGAGCGCTGCGCTTCCGCTGCTCGGCTGCCAACTCCTGCTGAGCATCCTCTTGCATGATCGCGGCATTGACTAAGTCGTTGAATGTGCTGCGATTCCACTGAACGAGATGGGTCTTCATTTCGGGGTGTAACCCCCGATAGAAGTGTTCCCGCTTTTTCTCCTCGGTGGAGATGTAGTCTGATGCATATTGCGCCAGATGGTTGAAGGCACGGGAGTAGTCGTGGGCACTCCTCCCGCCCTGCTTCAGCTCCAAGAATTCTTGGAACTTCCTCTTCATTATTCCGGGAGGAATGTGGTAGGCGCGGAACGCCTCCCGAAACTCTTGCCATTCCACGGCATGGCCAGCCGGACGTGAGGCGACATAGTTCGCCCACCACGCACCAGCGGCACCGTGGAGCTGCTGTGCTGCGAACAGGGTCTTCTG
Organism: Neostapfia colusana; assembly: GCA_030760725.1. Lineage (NCBI taxonomy): Eukaryota > Viridiplantae > Streptophyta > Magnoliopsida > Poales > Poaceae > Neostapfia > Neostapfia colusana. The sequence continues at coordinate 78,591,210 of JASWHV010000013.1, forward strand.
CCGCTCCGTACATTGGAGCAGCCCGAACTTGGACTCGATAGTCCGCAGCCAGTTGTCCGCCTCCAGTGGTTCCTCAGCTTCGGTGAACACTGGAGGGTGCGTACCCATGAAATCCGAGTACGACACTTCGCGGGGCTCACGAGGCCCTCGCTCTTGACGTCCCCCCGCCTGGGACGTATTCTGCACGATCGTGCGGAGCAGGTCGGTCTGCTCCTCACGACCTCCCACCAGTGCCGCTATCACATCCGCTAGAGTAAGTGGAGGCGGCGGTGGTGGCTGCTGCTGCGGGGTACTGTCGTAGGCCGGTGGCTGGGAGTCATCGCCTCCCCCTTGGCTAGAGCCACCAACCTCGTGCTTGGTCCTAGTGCGAACCATCTGCAACCATATGACAAGAACATCAGTCCCGCAAGAGAGTGCATGCAGTCCAATTGAAATAGGTGTAAAACATAATGACAATAAAAACATGCGATACATCTCGTAAGTAGATAGTGTAATAGCTTTGCACAAGCTACACCATTACCAGACCAAACACAAGCTAGTTTAATCCACTTGATGAACCTCCGCTTTGGAAGCTCACCATAACTAGGTTTGGCCACCACGAGACATTACTATCGCGTTGTCATCACATATACCACCCTTAGGGTACAACACCCTCTCCAATGAGTTCAACTGTTATTCTTCTGTCAGAATGACCAGTTTCTACCTATTCCAAGTTTTGATCTGGTTCTGGGCATTTTCATGACTCAAGTTGAATACCAAAGTTAAAGTTAACTTCAGTATCTTTCCAACTAGTACTCATTTGCCCCCAGATCAGCTTTGGTTAAAAAGTTATGATAATTCAAAGTCAGCAGAATTTCTGGAAGAATTTTAACAGCACCTCCCTTGGAAGTAGCTGTTTTCAACCCTGATTCCCACTAAATTCTGTGCTGAACTTTCAGGAACTTTGAATTGCAAAGATGTCACACATCTTCTACCCTTTTTAAGGATGTATTATATGACAATTTTAGATTTTTCTACTGGGAGTTATGTTTGAAAAACAGATCAGTTCAGAGGATGTTTTACTCTGCCCTGGTTCTGGACAGTTTACATTCCTCTGGGATTTCAGCCATCTTAAGGCGAGTTTCAGCTCTGGAAGTCTACAACAAAGTTGTAGAGTACTCGAATACCTTTCCAGAACTATATAGAACACCTCCCTGGGCTAAAAGACCTATAAGTTATGCCCTGTTGAAGATCAGCAAACTTGCTGTCCAGAACAGAGCACTCTGTTTTTCAGTCTTTTTGGAATTACACTTACCACTATCCCATTCTTATGCCTAAACAGGGTCCTAAATGTTGAACCTATAGATTTTAATTCCTTGTTATCATTATTTTCATGCATATGCCTACAATATCTCGGTACTACGTTCCTCACAAAAGAAAATCCTAACCGGATCATACCGGCATATACGTCTCAAGTGTGGCACTAAATGGTCTCTCGCACACGTTTACTACACGGATACATACGTGGTTAGTACCTGCAGAAAAAACCACACAATAATGGTGCACTCAAAGGTTGTTCATTCCAGGCAGTTCCATATTTTGAAATTAAATACAAACGCCCGTATCATTGTCATACGGCCGTCCTTGAGCTAAGTCACGTCTCAAGGCACGTGATCATGTTTCAACACCACACGACGGGAAACCCGAGTATGTCATGAACGGGTCGTCATGGTTGGGAATGTTATCAACCCAACAGATACCACCTACTGCCTGCAGGGCACGCCGATGGCAAGCGCTGCGTATGCCCTCCTGGGCTATTTCCAGACGAACACACTCTCGCGTTACTGACCACGCGATGGGGTCTCCACTTACTTGCCTAATGCACGCTAGGGATCAGCGTTTCATATGAACTCAGGAACATGAAGAGTCCAAGAGTTTCATATTGACGTCTCACACCAAGCTGTGAGACAAATCCCTGAACCACGTTCCTCGTCAGGGGGAGCTAACCGAAATTGAACCGCTTTCGGTGGCGTTCCTTACCATACTTACCAGAGCGTAGGTGCGTCGTTACATAATTGAAATTCAGAATTATAACACATAAGTTAGTCTTTGCCACTTTAAGTAACTATGCTAATATAGTCCTTACTTGGGCAACTACCGAATCCTCACCGTATACCTAAGTTTTTCCCATAATGCAGTCCTTTAGTACTGTGCTATCCCCACTGCAGCTCTGATACCAGGCTGTGGCGGACCGGAATCCGCTCATCCAGGATCGCAGAGGGTGATGCCGCGCGATGCGACACCCGACAGCACACGTCATAAGAACACATTATATTACATGGGAAAACAAACTGAATGTACAAAATAGTACACTTCTCAGTTACAAACTAGGGTCTTTTATTACACAGCGGAAGTTTCTTTCATACAACTCACGCCCGCCTATCTAACAAAAGTGGTTGCCCAGCCCTAGGGCAACCCACACTAGCTGCACTCCTCAGCTCAGCGCGGCGTGTACGGCTCCCACTCAGCCGTGGTCCCCGACGGAGGGTAACCCTCGCCGGTGGACTCGTACTCCGAGTCCGTGGGTGGCTCCTCACCTGTAAAACACTTAAGCAGCAACCATGAGCACGAAGGCTCAGCAAGGCTTAACCGACTCACCTAAGCATGAAACTCTATATGAGGTATACCAAGACATAGGATAGCAATGTTGCAGCAAACGGACACGCCTACACGTTCATCCTTAGTTCATCTTTTAGCAACAAGTTAACGGTTCATAAAGCTGAAATTTAGTGAGCAATATTTGTGTGGCACACATGTAACAATGCATTTATATCATAACAGCAATATTGAATCATAACATTTCATTCATTAATCTACGTTACGACGCAGTGAACAAGCGGTACTCGTCACCGTGAGGGACGGCGAATTGACTCGATATACACCTGCAGGGAAACCCAAAGAGCACGTCACGTACGCCCACCCGTGGAGCTGCACAGCACGCTCACTCGATGTCGTACGGGACAACCTTTCACCCAACAGCCCAAACGTCGAACCGGTCGCACCGAAACGAGCAGGAGGTTCCCCACACGGAGCATCTCTCTATGCCCGTTGGAAGATTTCCACCTTGCTGCCCTCAGCCTACACCTATAAATCGGTGCGTTATGCCTCGACGCCCAGAGGTTTAGGCTACATCGGTTTATCGGGGCCCATATATCCGATATGCCTTCGGTACATTCAATACTTGTTCAGCAGGGCCACAAACGGATCGGTCCTCAATCAACACGGGCAGGGCCGCGCACACAAGACTTCCCCTTGCTGCGCCCTAGCCCCTGCCTAGTCTCATTTTCATTACTAAAGTGATCTTACATCACTCAACCGAACCCGTGTGTCCCAAGCCTATCTCGCGAGTAGATTCCAACTACTCGACTTGTACCGAAGTCCTATGAATCATTAAGCATAGCCTGTCTACTCGAGGTCTTAGACACTACCCTCACTCTTAGGGAAAATTCTGGTTATGCAAGTGGGGTTCCATCCATCCTATACCTAATGCACATACATACTTCATATGACACATGTAAACAAAGTAAAAACTTATAAAAAGGTTAATGCAAACCGGGGCTTGCCTTGTTGCTGCTGGTCAGTAGTTAGTTCTTCGTCTGGAAGAAGGAAGTCCAGCACTTCCGGAGTCTCTTCTTCAATGGCTACACGTTGAATGTAATACTACATGTAAATTTAAATGCAATGTGTAAACTTGAATACTTATTTACTACTAACTCTAGCTAGCCCTCCCCTTTGGTTCTGAAATTTTTATTGTGGCTTGGTAGGGTCCTAACCAGAGTCTTGACCAAGTTTCATTTGAAACAAAGTTCATTTGCACCTTGTACAAATAAAAGCCCACTTGGTCAATATTTGAGCCTCTGAATAATTCCAGGGGTTTTCATGGCTCCAACCATGACTTTCTGGAAACTAGAATTTAGGATGGTTCTAATGGAGTTGGTTTCATGTCATTTGAAGAATTCTACAGAAAGTTATGTCCTAATCAAGATTGGAGAAAATCTGAAAAATGTTTCTGTACATTTTTTCTATTTTCTCTGGGCAGTTCCCTTAATCACCCAATTAGGATAAATAAATGAACTTGGATGGGTCTGAAAACTTTACTGGGATTCAGTGATTTTCCAATGAACCTTTCAACCAAATTTCAGAATTTTTCATAAAGTAGTTCTCCAGATAAAATTCCCGACAGTTTAAACTCTAGGGATTTAATTCTGGAAGACTATTCATTTTCATGACCTGAATTTGGTATTGCTGGAAAGTGCTCAGAGAGCTAAATCCAACAAAATTTGGTTCACCCGATTTAGAGCTTTCTAGCCAAAGTTATGAGGATTTGAAGTTTGGAAGAATCCTGAAAATCGGGGGAAAAGTTTAAACTCTCGGGCCCGCGGGGACACGTGTCGAGCGCGGAGGTGGCCGGCACACCGGAGATACCACACGTGTCGAGCGCGGAGGTGTCCGGCACACCGGAGCTCACATGGTATTTTGCGCGCCAGCACAGCCGATCCCCGGCCACACCCGATCCCGGTTTAAACTCTTCAGCCGCTGACACGTGGGCTAGCCGGCTTCATCTTCCTCCCGCCGTTCTCTCACGCCCGCGCCGCCGACCTTGCCGGAGCAGGCTCGGGGCTCGCCGGCTCGCCGCTGCCGGACCTCCTAGGGGCTGAAACTCGCCGCCAGGGGGTTGTCGATGTCGAGGAACACGTCGGTGGTGTCAGGTCGGGCTGGGGGTGACCGGAAATAGCTCGGCGACGTGCCGCTGCCTCGGTTGAGGTTCGACACCGTCGACCGTGGTTTCTAAACCCGCCAACACCTCGAACAAACGGCCCTACAGCATCAGTGTACCTCTAGGAAGCTCGACAAGGTGTCAAAAGGGTTCAGGGATGGCGGCAAGTCGGTCGGCACCGTGTGACCGATCGTGCCCACCATGACCGCCCTCGATCGAGCTCGAAATTCGTCACTCCTAGACAGTTTCACGCTACGGATGCAGAAAAGAACTTGATCGCCGGCTAGTCCAGCGTCTACGTTCAAGATTTGATGACCTCCGAAAGATCATTGAGCGAGAATTTAAGGAAACCGTACCGGAAGCTTGGTTTACGGTCGCCGGAGCAAAAACTAGAAATTCTCTGCGGATTCTTCACGGTTGGCTTCCAAACTTGGAGGAGAGCAGCACGGTGGTCGCGTGCTCCTGTTGCCTCTCTCGCTGGACCATGAAAACGTATGTGGAACGCTGCCCACGGGCACCTGACTCTCGGCTGAGGCTAGGTCGCTGCGGTGGCGATCGTCTTCGGGCAAAGGAGGTCGGAGCTCGGGGTTTCTGGCGTTGGGGAGGTGGAGTGCGAGCTCAGGTGGCTGTCTAGCAGCTCAGGGACGAAGGAGGAGATGGTTTTGCTGGTTTTCCTGATTGAGCAGAGAGCTGCGGCGAGAAACAATGCCGCTGCTCGGGTTTGCCCGCGAGAAGATAAAGCCGGCCGACTCCTGCTCGGCTGAGGCGGTGCCGGTCGCGTGGGGGCACGAGCCAGCCGCCCTGGGCGCCAGCGCACGGAGAGGGAAGCAGCTGGTGGCGCCGGTAGCTGCTCGGTTGCACAGCCGACAGCTGCTCGGTGGAATTTCCCACCGAGACTCTGACTTTGGTTGCAAGTTTCTCCTTCTTCCCTCTATGACATGTGGGTCCCACCCAGGGTTTTAACCTCTGAAATTTACTCCTAATCACTGTAGTGAACAGTGAACCCCATAATACCCCTGGTGATTCAGATTATTCACCCTTGAGCCATTCGAATTGAATAGGATTTGAATTGGGTTTGGTTTGAGTGAATTTCAGCACAAGTTCAGTTTTGAATTCAAATAAAGTTTGAATTCGTCCCACTTAGCTCATGTCATGGAGTGAAAATTGGTGTGGTGTGGTGATGCACACTTCAAATGTGTGCCAAAACTGAGGCCCTTACAAATATTTGGTGGCACACATGTAGCAATACAATTATACATATCAGCGGAATTAAATCATAACATTCCATAATTTATCTATGTTACGACGCAGTGAACAAGCGGTACTCATCACCGCGAGGGACGGCGAATCGACTCGATATACACCTGCAGGAATACTCAAAGAGCACGTCATGTACGCCCACCTGTGGAGCTGCACAGCACGCTCACTCGATGTCGTACGGGACAACCTTTCACCCAACAGCCCAAACGTCGAACCGGTCACACCGAAACGAGCAGGAGGTTCCCTACACGGAGCATCTCTCTTGCCCGTTAGCAGATTTCCACCTTTATGCCCTCAGCCTACACCTATAAATCGGTGCGTTATGCCTCGACGCCCGGAGGTATAAGTTACATCGGTTTATCGGGGCCCATATATCTGATATGCCTTTGGTACGTTCAATACTTGTTCAGCAGGGCCGCACACGGATCGGTCCTCAATCGACACGGACAGGGCTGCACACACAAGACTTCCTTTTGCTGCGCCCTAGCCCCTGCCTAGTCTCATTTTCATTACTAAAGTGATCTCACATCACTCGAACCAATCCCGTGTATCCCGAAGCCTAACTCGCGAGTAGATTCCAACTACTCGACTTGTACCGAAGTTCTATGAAAATTAAGCACAGCGTATGCTACTCGAGGACTTAGACACTACCCTCACTCTTATTGGAAAAATCTGGTTATGCATTTGGGGTTTCATCCATCCTACACCTAATGCATATATATATATATATATATATATATATATATATATATATATATATATATATATATATACCTCATACTAAGTGTGTAACAAAGTAAAACTTTGTAAAATGGTTCAATGTAAACCGGGGCTTGCCTTGTTGCTGCTGGTCAGTTGTTAGGGCTTCATCCAGAAGAGGAAAGTCGAGTACTTCCTGGGTCTCCTCACCTTCAGCGACTACACGTAAATGATATACTATATGTCAATTTACATGCAATGTTTAGAACTGAATAAGTAATTACCATAACTCTAGCTAGCCCTCCCTTTTGGCTCTGAAATTTTTATGGTGGCTTGGTAGGGTCCTAACCAGAGACTTTACCAAGTTTCATTTGAAACAAAGTTCATTTGGGCTTTGTACAAATAAAAGCCTATTTGGTCAATATTAGAGCCTCTAAGGAATTCCAGGGGTTTTCATGGATCCAACCATTACTTTATGGAAACTAGAATTTGAGATGGTCCTAATGGAATTGGTTTCATATCATTTGAATAATTCTAGAGGAAGTTATGCCCTAAACAAGATTTGAGAAAATCTGAAAATGTTTTTGTACATTTTCTATTTTCTCAGGGCAGTTCACCTAATCACACCATTAGGGGGACTAAATGAGCTTGGATGGGTCTCAAAACTTTACTGTTACTCAAGGATTTTCCAATGAACCTCCCAGCCAAATTTCAGAATTTTTCATAAAGTAATTCTCCAGATAAAATCCCCAACAGTTTAAACTTTAGGGAATTAATTCTGAAAAGCTATTAAGTTTCATGAGCTGAAATTTGTGTTGCTGGAAAATGCTCAAAAAGCTGAGTCCATAAAAATTAGGTTCACTGAATTTCGACACTTCTAACCCAAGTTATGAATTTCTAAAGTTTGGGCTGATCCCTGAATTATTTTCCTAAAGAAAATTGCCTCACGCGCTTAACCCGCGACTGACAGCAGGACCCGCCCGTTTAATTTAAACTAACCGCGCTCTCACGTGCGCTTAACTCAGCGGCTGACACGTGGGACCCGCGCCTTCATCTTCTTCCCGACGCTGCCGCCCCAAGCTATCGGAGCTCTGGCGAGGTCGGCGTTCCCGGCGATCTAGCTCGCCGGCGACGGTGAGACTTGCCGCCCCCACGTAATGTCGGACGTTGAGCACGCTGGACACCATTCCGCCGCCAGCTAACCGCCGTAGCTCACCGGCGACGAGCGCTATGTCTCTGTGCAACGTCGGCAACGTGTTCCCGTCCTCCTACCCACCCCCTTCGCGCGCTAATCGCGTCACCACGTTCAGGGAAGCCTCGGGAAGCTCGGCATGACCTCGGTTGGAGCCGAAACAGCCGGTGAACCGGACCTCATCGGTGACCCCCTCTTCCGTCGAGTTGTTCCTCGGTGAACCTATGGTTCCGGCGGTGGTTTCTTTCCGGTTTTTTATCAAGGAGGGGCGCAAGAACCTCTAGATGCTATTTCTCAGCTGTGTTTGCCCTCCCACACGACGATCCTTCCGAATTTCTCCTAAACCTTATCGGGCCCCGAAATGAGCTCCCAATCCTAAACTGGGAAATTCTCTACGCACAAAGGTTGAACCTTGGAACGGTTTGCGCGGTGAGCTTGAGGACAGGCTAGCGCTCCGCTTTTCTATGGACGTCGAGGGCAGAGGACGATCGCAGCTCAGTTGGCATGGGATCGGAACTCGGGCAGCTAGGCGGCTGTTTACTGAAGTGCGCAAAAGAGGAGCTCGCCGGCCGATTTCATGCCTTTTATAGCCAACTGAAGGCAGTGGAGGGCGCAACACCTGTTGAACCACCTCCCACACCGAAGCAGGAGCTGGCTGGCGCCACTCGGTGGCCTTCGGCGTGAATTCACCGCGCCCCCCTTCTCACTGCGCGCGTGGGAACCGAGTAGACTGAGTTCAGTCGGTTGCACTCCAGTGTGGCTGACAAGAGGGCCCCACAGGCTCCAAAATTGTCCTCCAAAATTAACTTCCTACTGCTCTTAATTTGTGTGACCCCCTTGTCCCTGGTAATTTGATCAAACAACATGTCTGGACTCTGAATTTGAATAATTCAAATTGACATTGGATTTGAAGGAATTTGAGTATATGTGAGGCTGAAATTCAAATTCAGTTTGAATTTGCTCAAATTAGCTCCTGCCAAGCTGAACTCAAATGAGGATGAAAATTGGTGGAACAACTCAGAAAAATGTGCTGAGTTTGAATATGAAGCCAACTTTTGAATTCAAGTGATTAAAGTTGCTGCAATTTGAATTTGCATTCAAATTGGCCCCCTTTTTGAATTGTCTCCAAAAGTGCCTCAAAAAGTATTGGATTTGCATGAAATTTGGCCTGAGCCTTCCCAAGAATATATAAGGTCTAGGGGTGAGCTCAATCTTTCATGTTTATGTGTAGAAATCCTACTTTTTGGAAGTTAGTGCTTTTCCCCTCTAATCACCCTTTTAATGGTGGTTACTTGCTCTTCACAAGTGTTCATGAGACATCCATCACAAGAGCTGTGGTGTTGTGAGGTGATGAACAATTTTTGCAAGTCCCTTTCTTGGGCTTTTACACAGTACTAGTTATCAGATTGAACACACTCGTCATACTCTAAAGGAAAATAATCTTAGCCATTTACAACATCTTATAAAATATTATGTACACCATATTACATTTCCTCACTCTCGTTGTCCTGTAAATTCGTACTATATATCAATTGTCTCCTATTTTATATTATATTATGTAACTACGTTCATTTAAATAATATTATATGCACTTTTAAAACTCCAATTTCCTTCTATCCTTTTTCCTCTTTTTTTTCCTCTCTTTTTCCTTTTTCTTTCCTTTTTTCCTCCTTTTTTCCTTTTCTCTTCTTTATCTTCTCACAAGGACGAGTGTTTCTCGTGAATCGCCTCTGTCATGTTGCACTCACTCCCATGCAACCCACACCACCTGCCCTCTCTTCCCCTCCCTACTCTCTCATCCCTTCTTTCACTTCCCATCACATTGCTCATCCTTTGCAGCCCCCCCCCCTCTCTCAGCAGCCACCAGGAGCCAGTCAGTCGCGCCTCCAAGTGCCACCACCATTTCTGACGGGTACAAGCCTCAGCAGCTCACCACGGTCGACACACCGTTTGTCAGGTGTCTCTCCACCGTGCTCTTCTTCTTTGATTCGATGTAGATTGTACTGTGCAGTTTTACTCTTCTTTGATTCACTTCAATTATCTCTCCACTTGATTTGATCCTTGTTTGATTTGTTTCATTTCTATTCAATTCCTATCATTTCGATCTGTTTCCATTTCATTTTGAGGACAGCTGGATCGCCTCGTTCGAACTCCACAACAACACTTCGCAATCCCTCATGATTTCTCCTGCCCTACAACAGTGGGGCATTGTAGCATCTAGCTTCACAATCATTAAAGTCTAGCATCCTGTTGTAGCACCGTACCCGGTGCACTACGTCATATTTGGCGTAGCACATTGGTTTACAGCGCCCGCTAGGACTGGTATTAGACATGGGCTCCCAATTCATGCCCACTAGACTTGTGGCCCAAAATGCAAATGCAACCTGGCCCCTGCTTCAAATTTCAAACCCAAAGAGTTGACTCCCGATGCAGTCAAGGAATAACACGCACCACGCATGTTAGCTCCTCCTTGTCTGCTACCTCTGTTCGTGGAGAGAGCGAGAGCAAACCTCCAGGGAGCTGTCGGATTCCTATGGGACCACACAAACGCCTAAAATATTTATGCTTCTTCACCTGTTTCACGGTCCATTTAAAATTACTAGCCCTAAAATTTTCCATGTATTACTGTGGAATTCATTTCACAATTTATTCTCACATTTTCGTGTGGGTTTGGAATGCTTCTAAAACTTCCTGCCTCCAATTTCAGGTTCAAATGTTTTAGAAATTCACTAGTCTTCCTCCTTCGGTTTAGTGATGGAGCCCCACCGCCTCAGCGTCACCCACTGTAGCGGCAACAACAGCAGTGGAATTGGAGGCCGTTCGGTGGGGAACACCTCGTCGCGGTGTCGCAGACGCTTGTCGGACACGCCTTCGGCAAGCCACCTCATGCCCCTGTTCAACGCTGCTGCTAGTTCGTTGTCCACGGGAGGGCTCGAGGTTGCGCTCGATGAGTGGCGCCTCCGCAACATCAGGTACCGCCCTCTCCCCGAAGCCCAGCCCATGCCGCATCAAGTCGCGCGCCTCCTCGTCCTCGGCTCTGCCATGAGGTCACCAGCGACTAACGATGACGTGCTTACATTGGATGATGTACTCCTCGGCAACAGTGGCGGCTCCTATGGCCAGGTAATTGGTTTGCTCAACGTTGATGCTCTCATTTCAGTGACGTGTACATTGACAAGGGTTGTTTTGAGGTTAAATCTAGGATGTGTTTGTAATGCTATATGCTGAGATAGTAGCTATTTTTAGATATAATGAACATGCTTTGAGTTATTGTTACTTTGTGTTAATCTTTACTAACATGATATCATATTAAATATTTTCCTTTCATGCAGGTGTTATCGCAAAATAGAGATCAATCTAACATCAGACCCCCAAACATGCAGGAGAGCCCCCCAAACATCTTCCCTTTGCCGCTGTCAGGGCTGGCCTTTTCGACTGCCGCACCCCGAGCAATCAGCTCCTACAGTGATGTGGTGGTCACTATTAGGCCACCAACGTCTTACTTCAGACCCTCTAGAGCCACCGTCTCGATGGCCAGGCCAAGTCAGCCAAGCCCTCAACAGCCCGAGACCAACCTGGTGCAGTCGTCGACCCCAGCAGTGACATCATTTGCTTGGCCACCGACTCTAGGAGAGGATGCGGTCATCACCCAACAGTTGTACGGCCTCACCACCGGCACCTGCAGTAGGCTGCCTGTGTTCGAGGCCATCTGCCCCGCCGAGGAAGAGTGAACAATAGAGCAAGCCCCTCTTTCTCTCGTCACATGGACCCCACCCTCCTCTGTAAATTCGTGCCTATCTGTTATGTCAATAAGTCTGCAAACGTGCCCATTTGTAGAGGAACAAGAACACCTGAGCATGTATTTATGTACTGGTGGTATGTGTGTACTTTGTTGTTGAAACTTGTCCTAATAAGGATTTGGAGTCTACACCGTTTTTATGGGCTGTGATGTTTGGAGCCCCTTTACTACATATTTACTAGCTTATTAGGTTGCTGATAATGCTACAACTTATTGTTAGCTTAGGTTGCTGATAGCGCTGAATGGACTGCATCCATTTACATTGTCTGCATGTTGCTTAGCTGGACAGACATCGGCGTGTTGTGGATTCTGGCTTGCTTCCCGAGCCTTGGAGCAGGATCTCTGCGCAACAAGTCCGCGCTCAAAGTGCAGAGCTTTGTGATCAAGACTACGAGCATGGTTCGACAGTTCAGCCTTTTGACGGTCATTTGCTTGAGAACACAATGCTCCAGACGACATAGACTATCTGTATTACCTTTCCAACGCAGTTGGAACAGAAAAAATAAAGACGAAGAACCTCAGAACTGAAACAGCATCAATAGTATCATTTCTGTTTTTATTAGTGCAAAGATCAAGATCTAAAACTGCATTACATCATAATCTATGGGCCTCAAAATAGGAAGAAACAAGTACTGATCAGGACATCATCTGAACTGGATGATACAAGCACAATAACGCAATCACTCAATAGAGGCCAAGTTTTAATTGGTCCGGATTTTCCCAAAAGAGCATCATCAAGGTTTCAATGCTAGCTACATGACTTAGAAATCTGCTACTCCAAACTGCCTTTCCACAGTATACGAAAAGACTCCTGAGTCGGACATGTTTGTCACGAACCACCCATCATGTCCAGGATCGCCGACGACTTAAATCATTCGTCCACCATCGTTTTGACTGCCTGATCATCTTCACCGTGGCACTGCTTCAGCATCATTTTGCACCCAAGCTTGTCACGCCTCCTTGTTGAATGTTCAAAGATTATGACTGGTGTGTAGTGGAATCCCATAATCCTCACAAAATAGAATTGAGCAGCTTGTTAGAATACAGAAAGTGTTGCCTTCGCCACAGTCTGTGGCTAACAAAATTCAAAACACAGTCATGCACCATCACGAAGATCAAGCATAGTACTTGTAGTACCTGCCAAAAAAGTACTATTCCCATCCTAGAAGCAAGTAGCAATAAGAACTCATGATCTTCAGAATAGAGCAGACAAAACTCCTATAAAATTGAGTGCACTACGATAACCATGAATCACACTAAATGTGATGCTTGACAACCAAACAACCGAAGTAAAATCATAGCTATTCAGAGAATCACAGAGTAGTTAAAGCAATGGATAAGATGTAGAAACGAAGGAATAATGCCTGTGAAGTAATCTCAAACTACTCAGATCAACAACAAAGCAAGTAAACACGCAAGAAGAAGAACGATGTAAACTAGTAGTAGACAACATTGAGATATAAGTAGCCAAGGTAAGAGTTATCGATCTCCCTCTGCACCGCCGTTTTTTCTGCGGGGGCACCAGAAGTCGAGGACTCTTTGCTACGGTGGTTGTGCTCGTCTGCCGCAGCGGCGGCGGCGGCTGCGCCAACGACCCAGCCGCAGCCTCGGCGAAAGGAGGGAGCGGCGCCTCGTGTCATGAATGTGGGTGTGTGGGCCGGGTACGGGTCGAGTGCGTGGGTCCGGCCCATGTACCAGTTAATACAGAACAGAATCGAGCTCACGCTCGTCCTCTTTCTCGCGAAGTCGCCGATCTGCTCCGGCAGCCTCCACCGTCCATGCTCACGTCGTCGGTCCGGCGAGCCGGCGGCCATAGTTCGTGACACTCGCCGGCGGCGTAGAGCGAGGCGGCGCTCCAGGACGGCGCCGAGGACTACCCACAGGCGTCGCTCTCCTCGCGCAAGGGCCGGTCACCATCACGGGCCCTCTTGGCGACGAGGTAGCGCTGGCGCGTGATCTCGACTGCAGGGTTGGCCTCGAGGATGATGACGGCGCCGTCGAGGTCCGTAACGAAAGCACTATCGGGCAGGAGAGGCGTCGCCATTGTCGTCGGCGGCGGCGGCGAGGGGTCGAAAGCGAGGAAAGCTGAGTCGCCGAGATAGCAATTGTAGAGAGATGGAGCGCGAGAAATTCGGGAGGGTTTCGACTGGGGGAGAAGGATTAACGGAGCTAAATCTAATGACCTAAATATTACTCCCTCCGGTGCATAAAAAATTGTCGTTTTGAACATGTTCTCGCATATCAAGGAAGTATTAAATAAGATTTCTTTTCATTACTATCGTAGTCCATTTAATAGCTTGATTGGTCTACTTCACTAGTTCCCAGTCCTCTCATGCAATTTCAATTCCTAACCACATACATTACCACGCGTTTATTATGTTTTTTCATGAGATAAACTTCTCGGTTCTGCTTCAACGTCAATTTTTTGTGCACTCATTGTTTCTGTGTAGAACGATAATTTTTTATGCTGGGTAATTCGAGTCCGAGTCGAATTCTACGGTCGACAGCTGGCAGGTAGAGGTAGCTGTTGTCAGGGTGGCGGAATTCTGTTCCACGTAGCCTGGTTTAACAATTTTCGATTCCACCAAAATCCCTATTATTTTTGTTTTATAAAACCTCAGCAGGATCAAAAAATAACCCAATGCGAATTAGAAAATTTGGTAAAATAATTTATGCAGGAGGAAGCTTGAAGAGATGATACTGAACATAGCTCCGTCAGATAATGCAAGATCTTTGGTGCAAAAAAATGGTAATGTGAAAGATCACGATTAACGCCTCACACATGGAGGGTAATTTCTGAGTAATCTATGGTCCTTCCTTTTCCACGCTCGCATTCTAGAGAGAGAAGAATAGAGCTTTTCTAAAGAAGAAAAAAGAGAATGACTAGAATGCAAACAGTCATTTGGTGCAATCGTACAAAAATTCCTTCTAAACCACACGATCTACATCCTACGGTGAATGTATTTTTACACTTAAACCCTCCCACCTGGCAAGGTGGGCTTGCCAGGTGGGAGGGTTTAAGTGTAAAAATATATTCACCGCAGGATGTAGATCGTGTGGTTTAGAAGAGATTTTTGCACGATTACACTAAATGACTGTTTACATTCTAGATGTTCCCAAGAAAAAATACAGCAATTGTCAAGCCATATCTACGTGCCTTGCTACATTGGCTCAACCTGACAGCCTTCAGCCTCACCTAGGTAGAACAGTTTAGATTGTAATTTCCCATTCTGTCTCTCTAGCAAGACCTTAATTCCATACAAAAACTAAAGATGGGTTTTCTACTTCCGTTCATTGTTTACTGTTGTTACTTCTGTTTAGAGAAATACAAAAATTTATTGCTAAAGAACCATGTATAAGTATAACCCAAACGGAAGTCAATTTAGGATGGATGATGAGCTCGCTACCCAGCAATTGCTCCTCCGGAGTGTCTTCATAGACTTCATTGTTGATCGTCTCCATTCTTTCTTATTTTTTTGATATTTTGCACTAGGATCATAAAATGTTAGAGAAGACTTGCTATGCGTAAATCAAAATCCGTCTCAAGATCTTCTCAATATAGTGAGATTGTGGTAAAGTAATTCTACTCTAATTTTTATCAAGCTTGTTGTTTAGAATACCGTATGCCAATTTCTCACAGATCTTACATATCAAAGCATTTTGATATACAAAACTTCACATCATTGATCATATTATATTTATATAAAAATAAAGTATATCATTCACATATAAGCATAATATAACACCTTCATCTCTTTTATAGCGATGGCAAAAGCACCTATCGCTCTCATTAAGAACAAAGGCCGGAGAAGTCAGTTGAGTTGATCTTCTCGTGCCATTACTTATATGCTTGTTTTCGACTATATAAACATTTTAACAACATACAGGCTTTCTTATCTTCACCTTTTACCACAAACAAATTAGTACATTATGTATAGATTTCCTCCTCCAACATTCTAGTAAAGAAAGTTGCTCTCACATCTATTTAATGCATGATAAGACCGTAAAAACAATCAGAAAAAATAACACTCAAATGGTGGTCAGTCTAGCGATATGTGAATAGGTCTAAAAATAGTCTTCGTCTTCCCTTTGAGTCTAGCCTTTAGCTACTACTCATGTCTTATTCTTTTTAGTCGTACTATCAATCTTAAAGTTGTTTTTGAACATACACTTACATCCCACTACTTTACAACCATAGCAATATTTGGATAATTCTAAAGTTTCATTAGAAAGAATTGGATCCATGTCTGTATGAACAACTTCTTTTCAATCATCTGCATTTGTAGATCCATATGTCTCTACAATGCATTTGGAGGTATCGTTCACAAGGTAAACAATAAATTTATTTAAGGATTTTGTAATGCTTTATCTCTTATAAATATGGCATTGACTAAGAAACACACCATTCATCTCACATAAATCATAATGTATAAGTTATATCCGTGTCAAGTTTCTCTTTTCGACTACCATACGAGGCTCTCGCGGTTGCTTCAGCTGCACACACTATGATATTTAGAACATTTAACAATAGTAAAATTTAAAGTTAAGTTCATACTGGATGGTTGAGACATTCACTGCATGTTCTTCATTGTATGATCTTTTCTGAAATGAATTTCAAATTTATCATGCCAATATCATGAACAGCAGCATGTGAATCACTTCCCATTAGAACAGAGGAATCATGTGCGATCTGATAGCAATGGAACATATAGGTGTCAACACATACATGAATGTTAGTGTTAGATTACTCTATGTATCAAGTATAAAACTGTCATTAGGCAGGGGTAGTTTAGTCATTTTGGAGTAAGGCTTGACAACCTATATATGTATCCCCCTTGACAGCCTATTATGTTAATGAAATCATTTTCCTCCAATATGGTATCAGATTAGGTTGAAACCCTAGCGCCCTCCCTCTCCCTTACAGCCGCCGCCACATGGCTGGTGCCACCCCCTCACCGGCCGGTGAGCCACCAGGCCTCCCTGCCCTCGCGGCCGCACCTCTGGACGGCGCCGCATCTACCTCGTTGGCATGCGCCCGCGCGCTTCCCACGCCCCTTGCCCTCCACATCGCCATCGGACCCTCCATTAGTCCTGGCGCCGCCGCTGCGCACCCCCAGCGCATTGCCGCGGCCAGGATTGGGGGTGTCGTCCCCTTTCCCCTCCCCTCCAGTGCCACCGCAGCCGAGATTGAGGGCGCCGCCCCTTCCCCCTCACCTCCAGCGTCACCACGGCCGGGATTGGAAGCGCTGTCCCCTTCCCCCTCTCCTCCAGTGCCGCCGTCGGTGCCATCTCCTCTACCGCGGACAGGGCCTCCGTCCTGGGGGTCACCGCCGCCTCCTCCGCCTCTGCATCACCGAATCTGGGCCGCCTCCTCTCCTCTCCAGTCGCGCCTCCTCCTGTCGTCGTCGTTGCACCTCCTCCGACGCCTCGCCAGCCGTCGTTGCGCCTCTTCCAGTGATGTTGCTCCCTAGATGCAGGTGCTAGGATTCAGCTCCTCGAAGCACGCACCAACACATGGTGTCTCTGTACGTGTTGCACCGCTAGGTCCAGCGCCACCACCAGGTCCCGTCCTACGTGCGTCGCCGTCGCCGAGAACTGTCCCGCACTGGTTCTCCTCGCCGCCGGTTGCCACCTTTGTCGTTCTCGAGGATCCCGTGGACCCCGCCAGTGTCGCCGCCACTCTGGATACCTCTCGTGAGCGAGAGTGGGCTCTCACTCTTGCCTTGGAGCAGGAGCGTGCGTCCATGGTGGCTCTTACTCACCAGCTCGAGGAGGCCACAAACTAGCAGTCGAGTGTCATTCACGAGTCCTCCCCAGGCGACGAAGCATCATACACCAACTATGCGGCTTACCTCATTGAGGCTCTCCATGCCCAGGCTGCTGGTGTCCAGAACATTTGGGCACTTGTCCCGGTTGTCCTCAGTGCCAACTCTACTTCGTACGCTAGGTGGCGTCAGCTGCTCATCCTCACCCTTCGACGTTTTCGGCTTGACGACCAAGTCCTCTGGGATGATTCACCGCTAGAAGACTCCAGGATCGGCATGCACAGCTTGGTTCTTTTCTGGATCCTTGGGTCTCTCTTTGAGGAGCTGTAGGACATCGTCGTGCAGCGTGGTGGTGGCACTGCTCGCCAGGCATGGCTGATCCTCGAGCAGCGCTTCCTGGGGAACCATGCAACTCGTTCCCTTCAGATCCGGGTGTGGTTCGGGACCACCGTGCAGGGTGACCTTTCTGTCTCTGCCTACTGTCGTCAGATGATGGGTATGGCTGATGACCTACATGACCTTAGTGATCCCGTCCCTGAGAGCTCACTCGTTCTTCAGGTACGTCAGGGCCCGAACGAGCATTGCTGCCGTACGGAGCCGTTCTTGGTTTTTCAGAAGGTATGGTCTGGCCTCGAGCTTGAGGAAATCACTATTGGAAGTTTCGTCGGGTCCTCGAATGCCATGGCCTTCTACGGCTCTGGACAGTCTTCGCGTCCTTCTCTGCCCGCTGCTGCTTCAGGAGGACCACCACCACGGCCACCTAGTCCATTTGCCACCCCAAGGACACTTGCAAGCCCTGGTGGTGGTAACCGTTGTCACCGTAGGCGCGGTGGCCATAGTGGTAACCGTGGAGGAGGTGCTATTGGTGGGGGTGATGGCACCGGTCAGGGCAGCGCTCCCTGACCCACACCCTACAACCCGTGGACTGGTCAGATCTCCATGTGGTCTGGGTCGTCCCCGGGTCTCCCGCCACCACGTGCGTCGCGCCCTCAACCGACATACGTTGCCACACCAGCCTACGGCAAGTTTGGCTACCCCTCTCGCGGACAGTCGACTCCGACCTACGGTGAACCAAGCCACCCTGCTAGTGGGTATTCAATTCTAGCCTACGGCGGGCCACGCTAGCCTGCTAGCTGACAGCCAACTCAAGCAGGACCCTCTGACTCTTCGGCGCAGCACCATGAGTCACCCCTGGCATGGGATCGGCAGATGCTTTCTACCTCCTTTAGCACACTGCACCTCATCCCACCCGGTCCTCACTAGGTAGTTGACTCTGGCACCTCGTACCACACCACTTCTATACTCTCTTCCACCTACCCTCCCCACTCTTCTTATCCTTCATCTATCATTGTTGGGAATGGATATGTTCTTCCTATCGCCTCAGTAGGTGACTCGGGTTTTCCGGGTTCTTTCCAGCTTAAGGATGTTCTTGTTGCCCCTGGTATTATTCAGAACCGACTTTGTGTTCGTCGTTTTACCACTGATAACGGTGTTTCTATCGAGTTTGATCCTTTTGGTTTACCTGTGAAGGATCTTACCACCCAGCGTCTTCTTTTCCGATGTGAGAGCTCGGGGCCCCTGTCCACTCTTCGCCTCCCTGCTTCTGCTTTGTCCACACCTTTTGCTCTGACTACGACAACATTGTCCACTACTTGGCATCGCCGACTTGACCATCCTGGTGTAGATGTCATAGCTAAGTTGTCTAGTAGCTCAGTGATTTCGTGTACAAGGACCACACATGAGTCTCTGTGTCATGCTTGTCAGCTTGGTCGCCATGTTCAGCTTTCGTTTCCGAGCCTTGTCACTCATGTTGAGCAGATTTTTTATCTCATTCACTATGTTTCAGGATAAAAATACTATTTGGTGGTACTTGATGATTTTTACCACTATTCTTGAACTTTTTCCATGCGTCTGAAGTCTGATATGTTTGTCACTCTTTCTCACTTCTTTGCTTGGGTGTCCACTCAGATAGGGCGCACTATCAGGGTTGTCCAGTGTGATAACGGACGCGAGTTTGACAACTCTGTGTTCTGTGACTTTCTTATTTCTCATGGTGTCCAGTTGCGCATTTCATGGCCGTACACCTCTCCTAAGAACGGCGAGGTTGAGCGCATGATTCGTACCACCATCAATGTCATGTGCTCCCTGATGTTCAAGGCCTCCACCCCTGCTCGATACTGGGCAGAGGCTCTTCAAACCCCCACCTTCCTCATTAATCACCTCCCCACTAAGGCGGTTAGTGCTCCCACTCCTGAAAGTGCATCTAGGTCCTCATGTGGGTTTTTGAGGATTGATGACGAACAATTAAAATGCTAATGAGTTGAAATGAGCATGTCTGCAGATAGGTTAGACGGCAAGAAGAGATTGAAGGCTTTTCAAAAAAAATGAAGAAGATGGCGTGAAGCTATACAGTAGAGTTAGGGTTTTTATTTTTCTTGAGTATAGGAACGCCGCACTATTAAGAGGGACGTGACACGCAGCAAAGAAAAGCAAGCTCAATACCATCAAACAATCCTTAGTGTAGAAAAGGGTCGTTAGGTCAATAACCTCGTACATGTCAGAGAGATTCGGAAAAGTGCTCTCTATGTAGACTCGCACATGTCCGAAGGTTTCGTAGAAGTACCTTCAATGTAGACTCGGATATAAAAAGAAAGGGCAGCCTGGTGCATGTAGCTCCCGCTTGCGCAGGGTCCGGGGAAGGGTCCGACCCATTTGGGTCTTTTGTACGCAGCCTTTCCCTGCATTTCTGCAAGAGGCTGTTTCCAGGACTCGAACCCATGACCTCATGGTCACAAGGCAACAGCTTTACCGCTGTGCCAAGGCCCCCCTTCAATGTAGACTCGGATATATCTGAAGAAATTCGTACATGTCCGAAGTCTAGGGTATTTAGGATTTCCTAAGTCCAGAAGGTCGGACATGTCAGAAAAAGTTGGAAGAGTACCTTCTGTGTAGGGTCAGACAATTTTGAAGAAGTCGGCCAACGACCCTCGGTATAGGTCCGGACATGTCCAAACAGTTTGAACATGTACCTTCTGTTCGAAGAAGTCTGAGGGTATCCGAAGACTGGTTCGGATATGTCAGCTTGGACATGTCCGAAATATGTCGTACATGTTCGAAGTGGAATCAACTGGACAGTTCAAATTAGTGTCAGTTGAGTACGTCATTTTACCGTTGATGGTCCCCAAACTCAGACATGTCCGAAGTGGAGTTCGAACATGTCTGAACTTTAGTGGTTGGCATCGGTCACATTTTGGGGAGCGCTATAAAAGGAGAGATCTCGTCCCCATTTTGTAGTAGATGAACCCAGAGCTTTCACTAGTGTTCTTGAGCATTCCTAGACCTCTCACACACCCTCTAGCATTCAATCTTGAATCTTGTAAAGATTTGAAGCTTTGTGAGGAGAATCAAGAAGAGGAGCACTTAGGGTTGAGCTTGCTGAGTTGCACACCGTCTTCCTGCGTGGTTTGTGTTTGTTACTCTTGGAGCATTGTTCCTAGATGACTAGGTGTCGCCCGGTGAATCCCAACTTGTGGTGAGACCCGGGAAGTTTGTAATAACCCTTGAGTTGATAGTGGAACAACCAAGTTTGATCTTTGTGATCACTTGATGAGGGTTAGGGTTGAAAGAGACCCGGTCCTTTGTGGACACCTCAACAGAGACGTAGATTCCTGTATGGAATTGAACTTCGGTAAACAAATCATCGTGTTCACTTGTGTTCATTTACTTATTCTTCAATTCTCATATCATAGCCTTTGCTTGTGATTGATCAAACCCTAGCGTTGAACTACTTTAGTATTTAGATCATCAAACTTGCTTGATAAGTTGCTAGTCTTGTTATAGAGATATTCCTAGTTCATATCACTCATACACTTGATCTAGAATTAGTTAGTTTTATTTTCGATGTGACTGACTTCAGACAAGTCTGATTTCATCAGACTTACCAAAAATCTCGGACTTGTCCAAAGTATTTTCAGACTTGTCCGAACCTGACAGAACAAAGTCAGTTAATTATTGTGTGGTAAATTTAAATTAGCTTATTCACCCCCCTTAGGCAACTTTCAACTCCTCGGTTTGCCTTGTTTGGCATCACTCCTCTTTATGACCATCTTCAAGTTTTCAGGTGCGCATGCTACCCTAACCTTTCCGCTACGGCACCACATAAGCTTGCGTCTCGCTCGACTCGGTGTGTATTCCTTGGGTACTCCCTCGATCATAAGGCGTACCAGTGCCTTGATCTTACTACCCACCGTATATTGGTCTTCCAACAGATCGTTTCGACGAGTCCTCCTTTCCCTTCTCCACTTCCTCCTCTGGCTCTGCTATTGAGCTGGATTCTCTTTTCCCTACTAACCCCGAGGTTGCTCCTATACAGCTACCTTGACCTTTTCCTACTACAGGTATGACACCTGCTGCGCCACGTGCGGCCCCGACATCCATGACACCACCTGCTGCACCGTACACGGGTCCAGTGTCCCAGACACCCCCTGCTGCGCCTCGTGCAGCCCCGACGTCCTCGACGGCGCCTCTTAGCGCCTAGTTTCGCCGACCCTGCGCTGGTTTATCAGCAACGAGCGTGGGTCGGTGCTCCAGGGTTTCCCATGCCATCCGCTGCGCCACGCTCGGTTCCAACGTCCCCGAAGTCACCTGCTGTGCCACACGAGGGCCCGGCATCCACGATGCCTCCTGTTGTGCCCCGCGTGGCCCCGGCGTCCCCGACGCCTCCTAGTGCGCCACGCGCGGCCTCGGCGTCCTCGGCGCCACCTGCTGCGCCATGCGCGGCCCCGACGCCCCTAACAGCACCAGCTGTGCCACGCGCAGCCCCGGTGTCCCCGCCATCACCTGTCGTACATCACGCAGCCTCTGTGCATTTTTTGCCAACCCTGCTCTTATCTATCAGCGACAAGCGTGGGTTGGTGTTCCGACCCCCTATCGCATCGAGTCCCCAGTCTACCATACTCCCCTGCTCCACCGGGACCCTCGTCACATCCATCTGATGGTGACTCTATGGGTCGTCGTGGTCCTTCGGCCCGTTGAGTGGTTCTCAGGTGTCGTCCTTTGGTCTACGACTTCTCCACCGATAGCCTCTTCTTCGATTTCTCCTATATTGTCTTCTGTCCGTAGCGCTCTAGCCGTTCCTCATTGGCATAGCGCTATGGAGGAGTATGCAGCCCTACTTGCCAACCAGACCTGGGACTTGATGCAATGGCCCAGTCATGGAAATGTTGTCACGGGCAAGTGGGTGTTCACGCAAAAGAAGAAGGTGGATGGCTCCCTGGAGAGGTACAAGGCTTAGTGGGTACTTCGGGGCTTCACACAGCGTCTGGAGTTGACTACGACGAGACTTTCAGCATAGTGGAGAAGTTGGCGACGGTTCGTACAATTCTGTCTCTAGCTCTCTTGCGTTCTTGGCCTGTCCACCAGCTGGAAGTCAACAACGCCTTCCTCGACGACACTCTAACAGAGACAGTGTATTGTAGTCAGCCAACATGGTTCATTGATTCAGCTTATCCAGACATGGTCTGCAAGCTGAACAAGTCTTTGTATGGTTTGAAGCAGGCACCCCAGGCTTGGTATAGTTGTTTTGCCTCCTTCCTGGTGTCGCTAAGCTTTGCAGAGGCCAAGTTGGACACCTCGCTCTTTGTCTATCGATGTCAGGGTGATACTGTGTATCTCCTGCTATACGTCGATGACATTGTCCTCATGGCGTCCAGTACGGCTCTCCTACAGTGCACCATCTCTGCTTTGCAGCGGGAGTTCACAATGAAAGACCTAGACCAGCTTTACCACTTCCTAGGTGTTGCGGTCGAGCACCGACCTGATGGTCTGTTCCTTCAGCAGCAACATTACTACCTGGATGTCCTTCAGCGAGCAGGCATGGCTGATTTCAAGTCGTGCTCGACTCTGGTGGATACCCAGGCCAAGGTCTCCTCTATCGATGGGACCCCTTTAGCGATCCCAGTGCTTACAGAAGCCTTGCAGGTGCCCCCCAGTACCTCACATTTACCAGGCCGGATATCTCCTACGCGGTTCAGCAGGTGTGCCTCGACATGCATGATCCACAGGAGTCGCATCTCACCGCTGTGAAGCAGATCCTCCAGTAACTTCGAGGCACTCTCAACTACGGCCTTCTCCTTCGCCGTGACTCGGCATATGAGTTGGTCATCTACACCGACGCTGACTA
Organism: Neostapfia colusana; assembly: GCA_030760725.1. Lineage (NCBI taxonomy): Eukaryota > Viridiplantae > Streptophyta > Magnoliopsida > Poales > Poaceae > Neostapfia > Neostapfia colusana. The sequence continues at coordinate 78,614,862 of JASWHV010000013.1, forward strand.
GACGGGTTTCCCAGACATGCCCCGCTCCACCTCCGACTACGTCGTCTTTCTGGGCGGTAACCTCGTCTCCTGGTCCTTGAAGCGGCAACACGTGGTGTCCCTCTCGAGTGCTGAGGCGGAGTATCGCGTCGTGGCCAACGGTGTGGCTGAGGCCTCCTGGATTCAACAGCTGCTTCAGGAGCTCCACTCGCCCGAACCACATTGATCTACTGCGACAATGTCAGCATCGTCTACCTCTCCACCAACCATGTCTAGCACCAGCGTACAAAGCATGTGGAGATCGACCTCAACTTTGTTCGTGAGCGGGTTGCCCTTGGTGAGGTTCGGGTTCTTCACATCCTGACATCATCGCAATTCGCAAACTTCTTCACTAAGGACCTCCCTTCGTTGTTGTTCTCCGAGTTTCAGTTCAGTCTCAACATTTACGGTGGTCAGATGTTGGGACCGTAGGGGGTGTTAGAGTACCCTATGTATCAAGTGTAAAACTATCATTAGGCAGGGGTATTTTAGTTAGAGTATAGCTTGATAGCCTAAATATGTATCCCCTTAATAGCCTATTATGTTAATGAAATCATTTTCCTCCAATAGTTAGAACTCGTATAAATTAATCAATATAGGGTTTGAGATATTTTAAAAATAATAAGTAAATTTATCGTACCCATCCATGTTGCTAGCAATCATAGTGTTGATAGTCTTGACGCCCTTTTTCCTTCTATAGTTTGCACAATCAGGACAGTTCTTGAAAAAATGGTCAGCTCTCCATAAGTGAAGCATTGTAGCTCAGATATTGTTCAACTTTTTGTTCTTGAAGGAAAACTTGACAAGCTTATTGAATAAGGGCTTATTCTCCCCTTTGTTCTTGTCAAAGGATTTATACAACATGTTAGCGCTAGACTAACCCTAGTCTCCCTTATCACTAGTAACCTTAGCTCGAACCTTCTCGTCAACATCAAGATATGATATTATATTTTCAATCGGTATAGAGTATAAAAATCGACTAACCATAGGTCGCGACACCTAAGGCTCTGTTTGACAGATATTCAACTTGTTGAAAAAAACAACTTATTTAAAAAGATGGTGAAAAGTAATTAATAAATTGATGGAGGAATCTACATATAATTTTTGCTTATTTATTTTTTAAGAAAAAATTATGCGTCACTCCTCCCTTCCACAACTCTTCTCTTCACTCTCTTTCCTTCTCTCTGATCCAGATCCGGTGCGCTTGACGGCCATGGTGTGGTGTCCTCCCGATGGTTGATACAGCGTGCGCGGGACCTTGACATCATGCATGGCTTCGATGCGTCAACGGTCGATGCGGGGCGACACAACGACGGGACAAGTGAAGCAGCGTCTCAACGGTTGATGCATGGATGGTTCCGCCTCGATGGATCTGAGTGGCGTGACCTCCTCTCCCCCTCCTCCAAGGCAGCGGAAGGGTGGTCCTCGGTGACGGGAGGCGTGGATCTGGTAGCAGACGTCGTTGGCACGGGGTAGCTTCGACGTTGTGATCTCAACGACGGGCAATCAGAATCCGGCGGCAAGCGGTGTAGATCCAGGAGCACAAGGGGGTTCTACGATCTAAGCTGTGAGTCGCCGGGACATAGAGCTTATGATCAGTTAATATCTAGGTTGGTGTGAGCCTCCTTCCTAGTTTGGGAAGTGGTTTGTTTGTTTGTGTTTGTTTTGTGTTAGGTTATGGCAGCTTAGGCTGCAGGTAACTATGTTCCTGTTTTGTATTTCCTCTAATTTTCTCCTTCTTTAATGAATAGGCAGAGCAACAACAACAACCAAGCTTTTATCCCAAGCATGTTGGGGTTGGCTAGACATGAAATCCAATATCAATGAATTAAAAGAGAGGAAGAGATATAAGAACAAGGAAAAAAAAGAAAAAAGAAAAAACAAGACTACGATTCTGGCACCTGAATTGCTACTTTCCATGCGGTCCTATCATGAGCTAAGTTTCTGGATACATTCCAATCTCTCAAATCTCGTTTTACCGCCTCCTCCCAGGTCAACCTTGGTCGTCCTCTACCCCTCCTAATATTTTCTCTACCTCTTAAAATCCCACTGTTAACCGGTCCTTCTGGAGGTCTCCGTTGGATATGTCCAAACCACCTAAGTCGATGTTGGACTAACTTCTCTTCAATCGGCGCCACCCCTACCCTATCATGAATCGCTTCATTCCTTATTCGCTCTCTTCTCGTGTGCCCGCACATCCACCGTAGCATGCGCATCTCTGCGACACTCATTTGTTGGACATGTTGCCGGTTAGTTGGCCAACATTTCGCCCCATAGAGTATCGCGGGTCTGATCACCGTCCTATAGAACTTCCCTTTTAGCTTTTGTGAGACTTTCCTATCACATAGGATTCCACAGGCTTGTCACCATTTCATCCACCCTACCTTGATCCTGTGGCAAACAACCTCATCAATATCGTCATTGCTTTAACATTGATCCTAAGTATCAGAAAGAGTCCCTTCTAGGTACTATTTGTCCTTGTAGACTAACATTTCCCTCTTCACGACCAACACCACTAAAGTCACACCTCATATACTCGGTTTTGGTCCTACTAAGTCTAAACCCCTTGGACTCTAAGGTTTGCCTCCATGACTCTAATTTCTTATCAACACCATCTCTAGTTTCATCTACCAGCACTACATCATCAGCAAAGAGCATGCACCAAGGGATATCCCCTTGTATATCCTTCGACACCTCATCCATCACAAGGAAAAGATGTATGGGCTCAAAGTTGATCCTTGATGTAGTCCTACCGTGATAGGAAATGCATCAGTCTCACTATCACTTACGCGCACACTTGTCCTAACATTATTGTACATATCCTTGATAAGGGTAATGTATTTTGTTGGCACTTTATGTTTCTCTAGTGCCCACCACATGACTGACCTTGGTATCTTGTCGTACGCATTCTCCAAGTCGATGAACACCATATGCAAGTCCTTCTTCTGCTCCCTATATCTCTCCATAAGCTGACGAAGCAAGAAAATCACCTCCATTGTAGACCTCCCAGGCATAACCAAACTGGTTTTTAGTGACATTGGTCACTTTCCCCAGGCAGTGTTCAATCACTCTCTCCCAAAGCTTCATAGTATGACTCATAAGCTTAATACCTCGATATTAGTACAACTTTAATATCTCCTTTATTTTTGAAGATAGGTACTAATATACTTTTCTTCCATTCTTCAGGCATCTTGTTTGACTGAAAAATATGGTTCAATAGCTTTATGAGTCATACTATTGCCATGTCCCCAAGGCATCTCCACACCTCAATAGGGACATCGTCAGGGCCAAGGGCATTTCCCCCTTTCATCCTTTTTAAGGCCTCCTTAACCTCAAACTCTTGTATCCTCCGCACGAACCGCCTGTTGGAGTCATCAAAGGAGTCATCCAACTCAACCATAGTGCTCACATTCCCATCATTGAATAGCCCATTAAAGTAATCACGCCATCTATTCTTAATCTCTTCATCCTTCACTAGAATGCGGTCAGTCTCATCTTTGATGCATTTAACTTGATTGAAATCCCTCATCTTTCTCTCATGGATTTTTGCTACCTTGTATATGTCCTTTTCACCTTCTTTTGTCTCTAGTCTCTCATATAACTTATCATAGGCCTGTCCTCTTGCCTTACTCACAGCCCGCCTTGCATTCTTCTTAGCCTCTTTGTACTTAAGCATGTTGCTTGCGCTTCTATCATTATGCCAACTCTTGTAACACTCCTTATTCTCCTTAATGGCCTTTTGTACATCCTCATTCCACCACCAAGTGTCTTTATCTACAAGTTTCTTTCCTTTTGTCACACCGAACACCTCACTAGCTACCTTCCTAATGCAAGTTGCCATCTTCATCCACATACTATCTGCATCTCTATTTGTTGCCCAGGGTCCTTCTGTGATCACCCTATTTTTAAAGGATTATTGTGATTCTCCTTTCAACTTCCACCACTTTTTCTTGTGATTTTGACACCTTTGTCCCGCAAAGAACATGTATGGAAGCGAAAGTCAGCTACCACAAGCTTATTTTGTGTCACAACACACTTCCTGGGGATCACCTTACAATCTAGACACTCCCGTCTATCCTTTCTCCTAGTGAGGACAAAGTCAATCTGACTAGAGTGTTGGGCACTACTAAAGGTCACTAGATGAGACCGCCTCTTCCTAAAGAGGGTGTTAGCTACCAACACATCATAGGCTATGGCAAAGTCTAGGATGTCCTTACCCTCTTGATTTCTATCGTCGCATCCAAAGCCTCCATGTACTCCCTCAAATCCTAGGTTAGTTGCACCCACGTGACCATTAAGATCTCCCCCTATGAGGAGTTTCTCGGTTATCAGTACACTAATAACCATATCCTTCAAATCCTCCCAAAATTTCCTCTTATCACTCATGTTGAGCCCAACTTGTGGGGGCATAAGCACTAATGACGTTCAAGACAATGTCCCCAATTACTATCTTGATTAAGATGATCATATCCCCTCGTCTTCGAACATCCACTACTCCATCCTTAGTACTCTTATCTATTAGAACATCTACGCCATTCCTAGTCCCAGCCGAACCAGAATACCAAAGGTTGAAACCGATATTCTCGACTTCTCTCGCCTTTTGACCCGCCCATCTAGTCTCTTGTACACAAAGGATATTTACTCGTCTCCTAATGGCAACATCTACTAACTCACGTAGCTTCCCCGTCAAGGATCCTACATTCCAACTACCCACCTGAAATCTATGTTCCTCGGCTAGCTTCCTTACGATTTGCACCCATCGAGTAAGATGCAAAGACCCTTGTTCACTTATCACTACATTCGGGCGATGATGTAGCGCGCCACTAAGGGGGTGGCGATCCGGCCCTTGCTCATTTAACACCATATCCGGGTTCCGATATGGCGCGCCACTAAGGCGGTGGCGACCCAGCCCTTGCCCACTTAACACCACACCCGGATTCTGATATGGCGCGTCGCTAAGAGGGTTACGCCCCAACGAATTTCTATTGGTTTCATTTCCATGAGAATGGCTAAGTGTAGTTGTTGGCTCGTCAAGCCTATCACAACCCCTCCTCCTTTACCCGGGCTTGGGACCAGCTATGTCATTACAACATAGGCAGAGCACATAAAAAATAAAGGGACACATGCAAAAGCTCTGCGCGTGCATGCACGCACGATCCACCAGCCTTCTCATCGGCACGGTGCTGGATCGTGTACCAGAAACGGGTCCATCCCTACTCGCACGATGAGTGCATCGTGTCCTACCCGTTACAGAAATCTTCGGCAACCACGCGCTCTTACGAGGTGGCTACCTGCACGCAACACTCTCAAATCGACGACCTATTTTGTAACTCGGGCGACAAACACCTGGGCAACAAAAAAGTGTATAAAAACAGACTAACTATGGATCGCGACACCTAAGGCTCTGTTTGGCAGATACTCCCTTCGTTTCTAACCAGCGTCAAATAATTTGAAACAGAGGGACTATTCAATATGGAGAAAAATAACTTATTTAAAAAAATGGCAAAACGTGAGTAATAAATTGATGTAGAAATTTGTATGTAACTTCTGCTTATTTATTTTTTTTAAAAAAAGGTGTGCGTCGCTCCTCCCTTCGGCAGCTCTTCCCTCTCTTTTATCCTCTCTGAGCCAGATCCGGTGCGCTTGACGGCCATGGCGGGGCGGCGTTCCGATGGCTGATGCAGGGCGTGCGGGACCTTGAAATCGAGCATGGCTTCGGCGCGTCAACAGCCGATGCGGGGCGACACCTCCACGGGACAACCGAGGCGTCGTCTCGATGGCTGATGCAGGGCTGGTGCCACGAAGAATAGAGCGTGGCGGCGCTTGCCGTCTCGATGGATCTGAGTGACGCGGCGTCCTCTCCCCCTAGTCCATGGCAGCGGAAGGGTGGTCCTCGAGGACGGGAGGCATGGATCCGGTAGCTGGCGTGGTTAGCGCGGGCGGGGGTAGCTTCGATGTTGCGACCTCGGCAACGGCAGTAAGAATCCGGAGGCAAGCTGCGCAGATCCAGCAGCACAAGGGGGATCTACGATCTAAACTGTGAGTCTGGATTATATTCGCCGAAAATCCGGATTGTGAAACACAATCTCTAAGACGAAAAAGAAAAAAAAACATATCTTGGGGAGCGCGCTACTATGCGTACGGTAACTAGATGTATGAAGGCGCAGCTACAAAACCTGCAAACTTCACCCATCTCCTGCAACCGATGATCTGTGTAAACGTCGTTTGTCTATTACACATCGTATTCGTATCACTTAGACAACAGTAGATATGAAACCTTCCGCGATAGAATTGGCCGTCACGAGCTGCTGCTTTTGCTTCAAGGGTATGGCTTGCTGAATCAGATCACTGCTACAGGAGCTGTGGTCCAGCGCCGGAGAGTCGATCCTGACATGCTAACAACGAGAAACTTTCAGAATTAATCCAATGTCGATAGCGTTGACATTTTAGGACGAAAAAAAAACAAAATGGTTCGTATTAGGAAGGTTCCTAGGCTGCCTGCCATCAGTGATCAGTCGCTGAGCGGAGGAACAATGAATGCCAGGACCAACCAGCAACTGTAACCCTGCTCCCTGCTAGTGCTAGGCTCCAAAAAGAATACAGTTACGTATTTTTTTTTTCTCCCTGGGAGTTGCACAAGTTTGACTCGATCGGCTGTCAACGTGCACGTCGAGTCCACTCACATCACTACGCGTCGCCTCATGGGGGCCATGCAGGAATATTGAAAACAGCAGGGCGGCGAGGAGCCGGTCCGGCACAACCGCACAACTGTCAACCAGATTCATTAACACCCAGCCGTTTCCGGACGCACCAGACTGGCGCGACGACGCGGCCTTCGCCTATCGCCTTGCATACATACTGCGAAGCTAGCTGCTGCTGCGTCAAGCTTTCTGTTCCATGTAGGTCGTTGTTGCCGATGTGCTGTCTATGCCTGTGGCCATGCATGCATGGTCCTCCCGATGGAGCTCGTTATCGCATTCATTCCCATGCTTTGTTTGCTTGCACCTCGCATGGCAGGCCAGGGCAGGGCAGCGAGGGTTTGTTGGTAGCGATGCTGCACACGGATCACCGTACGTACAGGTCTAATAAATGGCTGATGTTGAGGTGAGAATGTAGGGCCGAGTCACTATTAGTAGTAGCTGCTAGAAGGCCAGCTCAAGCCTATCTCCTGAAACAGAAAAGAATTCCATGAACTGCGTAAATTGTCTCGCCCACACAAACTACCGTGAATGGCAATCCTGGAGCCGGGGCGCACGGGCCTATATATAACCCGCTCTGTTCGGCTGGTACCAGCATGCAAGTAGACATCTAACTCAGCCACACTACTGCTGCTGCACAAGCTGACAAGCAGAGACCAGTGTGCAAGACTGGCCTACGTGCTTCGTTAGTACTACCTCCGTCGCCTCTCCCTCTTTCTCTCTTGCTTGCAATATCATCCGGCTAGCTTAGCCATGGATCTGCTTCCTCTGCTCACGCTGCTCCTCCTGGCGCACTCCGTGGCCTACCTGGCCTGGACGTTATACGATCGCCACCGCCGGTCGCGGTGCTACCTCCTGGACTACGTCTGCCACAAGCCGTCGGACGAGCGCAAGGTGTCGACGGAGATGTCCGGCGCCGTGATCCAGCGCAACAAGCGCCTCGGCCTTGCCGACTACCGCTTCCTCCTCCGCGTCATCGTCCGCTCCGGCATCGGCGAGGACACCTACTGCCCGCGCAACATCCTCGAGGGCCGCGAGGACGCGCCCACCCACCGGGACTCCCTCGACGAGATGGACGCCTTCTTCGGCGAGGCCATCCCCCAGCTCTTCGCCCGGTCCGGCTTCGGTCCCTGCGACGTCGACGTGCTCGTCGTCAACGTCTGCATGTTCTCGCCCGCCCCCTCGCTGGCGTCGCGGATCGCGCGCCGCTTCGGCATGCGCGAGGACGTCGCGGCGTACAACCTCACCGGGATGGGGTGCAGCGCGGGGCTCATCTCGCTGGACCTCGCGCGCAACGCGCTGCGCGCGACGACGCGGCGGCGGCTGGCGCTCGTGGTGTCGTCCGAGTCCATCGCGCCCAACTGGTACTCGGGGACCGACAGGTCCATGATGCTCGCCAACTGCCTCTTCCGCTGCGGCGGCTCCGCGGCGCTGCTCACCAACGACCCGGCGCTCCGGGACCGCGCCAAGATGGAGCTCCGCTGCATCGTGCGCGCCAACATCGCCGCCAACGACGACGCGCACGCGTGCGCGCTGCAGCGCGAGGACGCCGACGGCCGCGTCGGGATCAGCCTCAGCAAGGCGCTGCCCAAGGCCGCCGTGCGCGCATTCGCCGTCAACCTGCGGACGCTCGCGCCTCGCATCCTCCCCGTCTCCGAGCTCGCGCGCTTCGCCCTGCGGCGCCTCATCGCCAGGCGCCTCTGGCCCCAGCAGAGCAGCAAGGCGAAGACGGTCGACGATGGCGGCGGCCCCAAGATCAACTTCAGGACCGGCGTCGACCACTTCTGCCTCCACCCCGGCGGCACGGCCGTGATCGAGGCGGTGAAGAAGAGCCTCGGGCTCGACGACGACGACGTGGAGCCGGCGCGGATGACGCTGCACCGGTGGGGGAACACGTCCGCGAGCAGCCTCTGGTACGTGCTGTCCTACATGGAGGCCAAGGGGCGGCTCAAGCGAGGGGACAGGGTGCTGATGCTCACCTTCGGGTCGGGTTTCAAGTGCAACAGCTGCATGTGGGAGGTCACCGGGGACATGGCCGACAAGGGCGCGTGGGCAGACTGCATCGACCGCTACCCGCCGGAGAGCCTGGCGAACCCGTACATGGACAAATTTGGCTGGATCAACGACGTCGAGGGCGACAGCTTGGTCATCTAATTGCTGCTACCAAGCGTGCTTATCGGTACAGGATACACACAGATATAAATATACGCATACTACTCAAAAGGGTAAAGGTAAAGGTTCAACATCTTCCTTCTAGAATCAATAATACATCGTGTTCCTCAAGTTCCTTTTAGAGCACGTGCGTAAGAACTGTGCCTACGTACTGAAGAGATCTCTGTACTGGAAATTCAGTACCAAATGTATCTATTTGTTTTGAGCAACAGTGTTTTGAGCATCAATCGATCGATCTGAGTCTGCTAGCCGCGTACTGTCGGCAGACTTGCCTCTTCGCCATGGCTCTCGTTGTTGCCCATGCCTGTTGTTCCGCACTTGGCAAGTTGCCGCGCTCTGACGACGAAGCAGCGAGCACCTGCTGCTGCAGGAGGTCGCCGGAACACCCCCCCCCCCCCCCCATATGTCCAGGCTCCCAACCGATCCGCCATTGATGGCGAAACCAAGTGTCGGCCCGATCTGCCCTGCCCTGCCCCACGTATCGGCGAGCGGCAGCGACGTGCACCATCAGATCCGTCCATGGAGCCCAACGGAGTTAATGGAGACCGTCGAGCTGTGCAAAAAGGGATGCGCGCGGCGGCAGCGGCGGCCGGCCCGGTCGGGCGGGCGGGCAAATCGTAGCTGCCAGTGCAGCGACAAGGATGCGCATGTGATCGTTGGACGGACGACGAGGGGGACGTGAGCGAGAGAGCACATGCCGGCATCACATCGCCTCTCCTGTAGTGATCGTAGAATTGAACCCACGTGGATCAAACACGCAAGTGACACAGCCTTCTGATCTAGAGTCAGACGCGCGCGCTAAACATCGCGCCACGGATCCGGGTATGTTTTGCAAGTGTTTTCTCGTTCTAATATTGAAATTCTGTTCCCCTCGAATCTGGACGCGACGGTCCCTTTCATAAATAAGCTGGCTCTTCTCTTCACGAACTGGAAACTGCCAACAACACGGCTGACAACGTAGTACGGCTCTGCAGTGCAGGCGGTGCAGGGCAACGCTCCAGATGAGTGCATGCATGTAGGACGAGAGGAGAGACAGCAAGGCAGCAGCTCTTGACGATCGTGAGAAATTTTGTTAGTCCAAGGGCGCCTGATCGTTGACCAACACCGGTACATGCATGCATGCAGCGTGTCACCAGGGTCAACACGGCGGGTGTGCTTCCGGTCTGACCGAGTTTTGACCCCATTTATTCAGGAACTCTGATTTTAAAAATTTTGCATTTTTATCATAACTTTTTTAATCTCAACACGTCGTTTATCACAACTTTCTAACAGCGTCAGTTAAAGTGGAATAAACAGAATAAAAAATATTTAAAATCTAAAAAAATCAAAATGCCCCTCGCTTCTTTTCATCCCATCTGATCGATCCAGGCACACGATGTCGAGAAAAAAAAACATTTTTGTCGAATTACATATCAAAACAATGGTACAATTACAATATTTAACATCACAACTGTATAAATCATAAAGGGTAAATTTATCTTTCAACATTAAAGTGAACATTGTTACGTGCACTAAATGGACTTGTGGTAATTTCGAGGTTAGGGTGAAAAAAATTATGGCAAAAACGCAAATTTTCAAAAATCAGAGTACATATCACAATTAGGCTCCAAAATTATGGTCAAAACACCGATTCCCCGTAAATAAATATTATAGGAGTATGCACGTAGAAATAGAAGTATGCGTTGGCCAACCCTTTCTATATTTGGATAACTCCACCAGTGGACCGGCGAGTGGTCGGCCGCGCGCCGGCCATGCAGTTTCAATATCGGTGGTTGCAGAGATCGCAGAAGCTCCATTTCTCCACCGTCTACGGCGATATGGCATGCACGCAGCTGTCGACAACCGAAGACCATTTAGAACTAGTGTGAGGGCCGCCGGGCTGCCGAGAGATGCGTACACATCATGGATGCTGATGAGCTGGTACCTGGAAGACGGCTTCCCTGCTTGTTTGAGAGTAACGTACGGGTAGCTTTCATGGATTAACAACAGTCTCGATCCTGATAGTTGATCGATAGATTTAGCTAAGACATGAGCTGCCTCATTACAGCATCTCCTAGCTAACATGGATAAAAAGAAATGGATGATGATCCCTGTGTCTGAGACTCTGAGCGATCCAGTCTCCCAGCTCATAGCTTGCTGATAAGAGAGAGACAATCGGACACCACCGCCACCGCCACCTGACGTCCTGACTATATATCAGAGTTCCATCGTGAAGAGGATTGTCCGCCTGAAAGTGATAGTCCCCGTCATCTCCGGGTCTGTGATCTTCTCTATACCTTGTCTGGATGCAGCCAAGATATCCCCGTCGTGGCCTTGGCCCACCAAACCCAGCCCCATGTAATTTGCACCCTCAAAAACAACAGGTTCCATGTAATCATTATACATACTTCCGTTGGTGGAGTCCAACGATCTGGCTTAGCAGAGCCACACCTGTTGAAAGCATTAATCTAATAGCAGCGCTGCATTACTATATCAGCATATGCAAGAATTTTATAACTACACAGATAGGGTGTGTCTCAGTTTCTCCATTTCTCACCGCGTCTCTGACCTCCAGACGCCCCAGAAGGAAATGGCCAGTGTTGTGGCCGCGCTCTCCCAGTGCATCTAAAAAACGTACGTATCAATTAGCCATTGCTGTTCTGAACAAAGCATGCCTTTATTTATTTTGAGTCCACTTGTTTTCTTCAGTTCCTTCCAAATTAATGCTACGGAAAGAGATACGGCTGCTATTTTTAGAACGGAAGTAACTAATTTATGTATTCCGAAAAGAGATACCCTGATATAGCTATATGAGATTGAATCAGCATGTTAATTTTTACTTTACTAAAAACAAATGGTAGTATAATATCCCGGGTCCGTGGCGCAATGGTAGCTCGTCTGACTCCAGATCAGAAGGTTGCGTGTTCGATTCACGTCGGGTTCAAATTCCCGATTTTAAGCCGGACTTTTTTTATTTTTAGTTAAATTATTGTTTTGTTGGTTGACCCATTTCACTTTTCCTTCCAGCCTCAGGAGACCATCCGAGACAAATTATCCAAATAGCTCTTATTAAGTTGAGTACATTACACTTGACTTATCCCGCTCAATAAACAACAGTCGCTAAATTGCAACCTCTGAATTCATGCTGAAACTTTGTAGTAGGATCAAGGTTAAAGAAAAGAAGTAAATCTTGTCCATATAATGACACCTATAACAGTGATCAAGCTGCCCTTAACGTCAAGAGATTATGCCAATGTTGATGCGGAGATGATTAAAACAAACCAGAATTCCAACAGAGTTCTCCCGACAGATTTAACTAGTGTCTCGACAGTACCGGACCAGGTATCTCAGACAATCCAGGCAATAGACAGACTCCAGAAGGTGACATAGAATCAAAAAACAACTTTTGTAAAAGATACACGCTGATGCTCTTACACTAGTCCTTTTCACATAACAACCCTACAACTCCTCTTTTGCCTCGATGTTATTTCAAATGAACTGCAGCAGTAGCACCTGCCAGCTGACGACCACAGCATGTCCAGTTCCTGGAAGAGAGAACAGAATAAGATATCACAATTGTTCTGACAAAAAGGTCAAGAAAAGAAAACACAGCGAGAGAACATATGCATACCACAACAAACTACCACACTAGATCCTAAAAATGGAGGCCAATACCCCTATTCAATTTTCCCTTTGCCCTGCTCGGCAAGCTTGGCTGCCACTTCCTCTTCCGATAAAGGCAGATAGTAAATCCTTGGAGAGGCTTGTGTCTTCCTGAAGAGATCATCAAGTGTCACAACAGGAGGTTCTGCTTTCTTTGGAGTGGATGGAAGCCCCTCTCTTGCTGATGCCGGGTCAGAAATAGGGGGTTTAGCAAGAGGTGGTGGTGGTGGCAATTGCTCCCTTGGACTTGCTGCCTGGCGTGGCACACTTGGATTAGCCTGAGCAGGTTGAGCAGTAGGCACCCTTAAGGCAGTAACTGGGCTAATAGGAGCTACTGGTGGGGGAGGAGGTTCAAGCTTGAGCTTCACTTCCTGAGGATCAACAAATTCAGCAACCAAATGATTGTCATTGTTCGGGGGCCACTGCAGGTTGTAGACAGCATTCCTCGTGGCCACAGCTTCATCCACCGAGGAGAACTGCATATTAAAAGTTACAAAATGAAGATAGTATAATAATGTAGTCAGAGCATACATAATTAATCTGAACATACAGGCTATGAAACAGCCATCACAAGAGCTGCTTTCTAGTCAGCAAGTAGTACAACATTATCATTTTTCGAGCTCACGCCCACTGATTGCATTTTGTACCAAAAACTAAACATACTTTATTTATCAGTACAAACTTGATTCAATAAGGCAAAATTAAATGCAACTACTCCAGTATCAGGATTGTTTATGGCAAAAATTGAATGAATCCATAAATATGCTTAGCTTAAGTATTATTTATAGCACACCTACATGTCAAGAATAGATTAAAAAGTATTCCCTCTGATTTTATTCTGCTGACATTAGATAGTGCAAATTTGCACTAACCAACGTCAACAACAGAAAAGAGGGAGTACTATTTACAGTAAGCACGACAAATCTATTTCAGATATGCACAAAAGAGTTCTTTTTTGTACTGCAATCTGACATAACAACAAAGATAATAAAAAAAAGTCTTGGAAGAGCAAAGAGAACATACTGTGACATAGCAATGGGTTTTGATATGATCCATCCAGAAGTTTTGTACGGATCCAGTTTTACCAAGAAGATCTTGCACAGCTTTCAGAGTAAATGGGCGTACAAATCGGTCGATTCTCAAGGAAGTTGTCACAGGTTTCTGGGATGGTGGCACTAGAACGCGAATACAAAAAAAAACAAATGAGATTCACAATATTCACTGATCAAATATAAATATGAAAATGGGAAAAAGGAGATCAGCAAGGAGACAGACTCACCAATCCGCTCCTTCAGAGAATCTCCACTGACAGTTGAATCAGATCTCCCAAAAGAACGTTTTAATGCAGGCTGAAAAATATCTTTAGGAGCTTCAGAAACAGTTTGACTTAACGTTTGCCTCTCTGGAACTTTGCCACTTTCTCCAGTCCATCGGCGCTGCCGTTTAATGGGTTCAGTGTTTGCAACAATTTCTTCAGCTGTGCATTCAACCAGGGGTTAGAAAGATTAGATGCCTTGTATATTTGATTCCGCAAACACCATTAGATATTGGGATCACTACTTCACTTGCAAGTCAATGATTACATCCAAATCTTAAATGCCTCAATAACTAAGTCGATCATATGCTCATTACATTACACGCAGAAAGCAATCATATGAAGATGAGTAAAAGATGAAGTAACAATGAAAATAAACACGATAGCTACAACATTGATGCAGGTTACATAGCTTGATTGAATTGTCTCGTATTGAAGGCTTTCATTAGACAACTTAACAATAGCACTATTAGAAAAAATATGTTTAAGTAACACTACATTCTCCTTGAGGGAAGGGAGTCACCTGGCGTAAATGCAAATTTAGAATAAGCATTTTTCGTTGTGAGTGAATTGCCAAAAACTATATTTCTAAAAAAACTTAAGAAGCATAAAGGCTACTCATGAGAGTCTGAATAAGCATAAAGCCACTGAATATCAAAGCGAAATCACCAAGCTGGTATAAACATATGTGCAAGTTGCGTGCAACAGCAGTCAAAATCACAATATCATATGAGTCAAGATTTACATGATGCGCTCATAGCAGAATAAAAATTGTAGGATAATTTTTAAGGAACTTTACAAGAAAAAAGTTGAAAGTAAAATAGAATAAACCTTCAAGTTTCCTCTTTTCAGCTGAAGCTGCTGATTTTTCTTCAGCTATAACTCCCTTGGTATCAATAGAGGAAGCCTTGACGGCTTCAGGGAGTGTCACGTCTTTCACATCTTTTGAGCTAGGTTCAGTTGTTCCAATGAGGCCATCAGATTTCATATTGGACTCAACTTGCTTACTCTCCATGACATCCTCCTCCATTGATTCATCACCTGAACTCCGGTCTAAATTTAATTTCTCTGGAGAAAAACCTTCAGAGCTATCTTTCTTGTATGAGTCCACATTATCTGTGGGAATCATGTCTTCCAAAGATGACTGGTTCTTAACCAGCTCTTTGTCATCATCCAGTGGCTGCAAATCTCCACCTAAGGAAGTAATGCCGGATGATGGTTCGACCATCTTCGGCTTAACCTCTAGTTCTAAATCAAAATTATTAGCATTCAAGTTATCCTCTATACTATTCTTTTTTTTAGTTGATATATTATCGCTAGAAATTGACTCACACTTAATTTGAGACCCCAAATCCGGGCTAACCTCAGGTACCTGGTTATTTGGTTTTGATATGATGGGCTCAAGATCCTCGTTCAAGAGCTTAGAATCTTTGCCCTCTTCATCATAAACTGAAGAACCCAAAGCATTGATAGGTGCCAAATTCTCTCCATCATTGCTTACTGGTGCAGCAGTAACATCAGTATCAATAAGATCAGCATCTGATGTGAAAGCATCCAAAGGAGCTGGTGCTGAGTCCTGCTTCTCAATTTTACTCGCTTCCGGAGCAGTCAAGTCAGACTTCACATCAGTACTGAGCTCATCATTGACAATGATTGTCTCATTGGCGTGAACATTTGAGATATTCTCAAGAACAGGCTCGACAGGCTCACCAGTACTTTCCATATGTGGTTGCACTTCCTGAAATACCAAATTTTCTCCGGCCTTTGATTTTGGCATTTCTCCTTCAGCTGCTGCGGTCTCACTTAAGGAAGCTTCAACATCAACAGTGGGGGGTCCTCTGACAGCAGAGATCATGGATTCCTGACCAACTTCGGAGCCCGGAACTTCAACTTGCTGAGTAACATGAGCCGTAGTTTCTTGGCAAACTTCTGCATCGGTAGCTGTAGTTTCCTGAGTAACATTTACATCAGGCTGCAGATCATCAGCTGCCTTCAGTCCTGCATCTTCAGTTGCTTCGCTAGCAGCTTGTTCATTCTGAATGGAATCGAAGAGTCGCCTCACAAGTTCCTCTTTCAAACCTTTGACAGGGAGCCTCCTCTTACGAAGTTCATCCTTCAGATCAGTAACTCTCCACTGATCGATTGATCGGTTGTTTAGCACAGGATATGATGACATGGTAACTGCCAACACAATAAACCAATAAAATTAGCATACACATTACCAGGTTACCGTAATAAAATTACTTCTGGCTAAAAAGAAGTGAGAATAATGAACAGTAAGGTCAATTTGACTCCCATGAACTAATTGGTTGATTGTGCTCCATTAGTTTTACAGTTGATCATATGTTAAGTTAAAGCAGTGGCAGAAAAAGCAAAAAGAAAATACTCAGAAAACATAACTAGTCATTCCACACCACCAAAAACTAGTTGTTGCATTATATTATAAAGTACACAGCTATCAACCACACGTCAAAATTACCAAGTCCGATATTGGATTCCAGCTTACACTGTACCAGGAACCAAGCACATCTAAAGCAAGATATTTCAATGCAAGGGGTTCTAAAACAATCTTACTGATGCAGAACTCTATGAGCAAATCACATATGTGCGTGAATCAAAGGTATATCAACATATATTGGAAACAACACCCCACAACTCATAAACCCCCTACTGTCAAACAATACATGCAACATGCAGAGTGCAACATAGAAGGGCACTATAGGATTCCTGCTAATTAACTGGTTGCTTGTGTTTGATTAATTTTACAGTTGATTATGTGTGAAGGTCACAAGCAGCAAAAGAAAGAACTTGACAATGTGTTTCCGAGGAAACATAGCTACTCATCCAATAACACCGTGAAATCTTTCTTGTCTTCCAGTGTTTATTACTTACACATAAATGTCATATTATAACAGGATGCAACTGCCAGATTGATTCTGCGCTACACTCCACCAAATGCGTATCTACAGCAAGATATTTCAATGTTAAGGGTACCAAAACCATCTTAAGACGCAGAATTCCACAAGGGGACCACATATACAGGAAACCTGACCCTACATCGCTCCTAAATTCTCCTCTTTGACAAACAACAACAACAACAAAGCCTTTGTCCCAAGCACATATACAGGAAACCTGACCCTACATCGCTCCTAAATTTTCCTCTATACTTAAAAAATTCTCCTCTGTGGAACAAATCGCGCAACACATAAAGGACAAACAGAAGGGCATTCGAGCATGGCTCACCTGACAGCAATCCTCACGCCGATAGATCGCGCGGAACAGACGGTGCAGCACCCTTGGAGACGCCAAAACCCTAGCCCTAGAAACAAAGATCCGTCAGATCAAAACCGAACCCCCAACGAAATCTACCGAAATCAACAACAAACGCTAGGCTGAGAGGAGTCGGTTCCACGCACCAGCCGCCACGAACCTCCGAGGCCACGCGCTTCTGAAACAAACAACCAAAAGAGCACCACAAAAAATCCCAAATAGAAAAAATGTCGAACGAAATACAGACGGATGGCGGGGAGGGAGGCGGTGGAGGCTAGATTGGCGGCGAGCGGAAGGAGAATAGGGAGGGGGAAAGTTATGGCCGGGATTCGTGCTGCGCGCCTCCCCCCGCAGCTGTGTTCGAGCGCTAGGGTTTGGGGGGGCGCGGCGCGGTACGAGTGAAGCTGAAGCGAAGGACGGCGAGGCGAGCAGAGGATGATGTGGTGTGCGGGGCACGGGGAGGCGATGGAGGGGTTTGATGCTGTGGCGTCGTGGGTTCCGGATGTTCAATTGACAGGTGGGGTCTAAGGTTAGGAGGGCTGGAAGCCTTGAGCAAGTGCGCCTTCCAACTTGGATCGGAACAATAACTACGCTTTCTTGATCGGGACACGGATATGTGCTACCACGTGTCCAACTATATTCTCTTTTAAGGTTTCTAATGACATTTTAGAATATATTCTTATACGGCTATAAAGGAACTGTTAATGTTTCTAAATGAAGCATATTCTATCATGACTATTCTATTTAAAACATGTGCACACTGATGTCAGAGCCTTATAAAGCCCAAATTGGATCTCGGCGTATAGTCTTGTAAGAGTTGTTGCAGTCACTCCATGATGAAAATGCAGCCATGAAGGCATAGCAGGTAGGAAATATGTATCCTAGCATCTTAGTTTGCATGTATACATGAGAAGATAAGAGAATAAATACTTTCTGCTGCTGCTATTCCTAGCAAGAGGGGAAGAAGAAATAAGACCAACACAATATTTCTTAAGTTTTAGCAATATTATTGAGTTGGATATAAAGATTTTACATAAGGATAATTTGTGGTGCAAACTAAAGTATAGTAAGAGCTATTTCTTATGGAAACACGTAACCACAACCTTAACATTATCTATCCTATAATCTGTGAGGATGAAAAGTGGTAGCACATGTCTCATGTCAACATTTTGGTTGGAATGGTTATTTCAGCTGGAGGTGAGGCATACTTTTTTTACCCAAGAAAACAATTATCCTTATTTTGTCTCTGGTGTGAAGCCTTCCTTAGCATCCCAGGACATTCCGTCACATCAATCATCTCAGGGCGTCTATTCTTTCCATCCTCATACATTCACTTGCTAGCTTTGCTTGTTAATCTAGCCTGCGTGCTTGTAAGAGCTCACAAGCTCTTCATCTCATCAGCCCGCGTGCTTGTTAATCTAGCAGGCTAGCAGTGAAGATGACTACACTCATAGTAAACAATGGATAACTTGAGGTTAATAACCCCCAATATAAAATAGGTGACGAGCCATTTTTTCTTGTCAACTTGTCACCTGTTATAGAAAGATCCGTAAATTTCGCGTGTGTTACTCCCCTGG
Organism: Neostapfia colusana; assembly: GCA_030760725.1. NCBI lineage: Eukaryota > Viridiplantae > Streptophyta > Magnoliopsida > Poales > Poaceae > Neostapfia > Neostapfia colusana. The sequence continues at coordinate 78,633,554 of JASWHV010000013.1, forward strand.
CGCTCTGGTGGCGACCAGGATTTGAAGTTCTCCAGCAGCTATGTCAAGAGTTTTTGCCTGGTTCAATCGCTCCTGCTAGCGATTATGTGACGAGGAAGGATGGGAGATCGTGGTGATTACAGTGAGTCGTCTCGACTGAGGAGAGATCCCACGGATGAGCTTCTGGAGAGACTAAAACTCCATCAAGAAGATGATGATGGTTTTGTTTGGTAAGAAGTGGAGGATCTATTAGTGGATCGTGATTTGTAAGGTCCATACATCACGAGGATTCAACTCCAGTACGCTCTGTATGCTGATATGAGGTCGGCGTGGAGTCCGGCGAAAGAGGTAACATGGAGAAAGTTAGATGACAATCTTTTTACAGTCCAATTCAATTGTCTTGGAGATTAGAATAAAGCAATGTTTTCTGGTCCTTGGTTATTCCAGAATAACCATGCCTTGATATTAGAAGAATACGATGGGTTCTAGAATCCGACAAGTGTCATGTTGGATAAGATAGTCGTGTGGGTTAGGGTCTTGAAGTTGCCGAACAATTATCTGAGGGAAACGATTGTAAAGGGGATGTGCAGGCCTTTGGGTGAGGTACAACAAGTGCAGTTAACTTTACCAGCAGGTTTTATGGGAGAATTTGTGAGAGTAAGAGTGAATATCGATGTAAACAAGAGATTATCCAAATTTGTGTCAATCACCAAAGACCGAATGAAAGAGTGGTATCAAATTCAATGAGAAACTTCCATTGTTCTGTGGAGCACGCGGTCTGAAGGACATTGGTATGAGGAGTGTGGTTCAGGAGAACATGAAGAGGCCAATCTAGAGTGGGGGAGTTCAAGCTAATAGATAGAGGTCGTGGGAGAGGTCATGGTAGGAACACAAGCCGAGGTGCAGACAGAAGGGCTCCTCCTGGTAGGGGTCGTGGGTGCTTTGGTCAGGAGGATGAAGAAAATAGTGGCTTCCGAGATGATAGAATGGATGAGGCTGATCACCAAAAAAATACTAACGTGAGTATGACTGAACAAGGAGCTTTCTCTAGAAAACGGTTGACAGTTAAGTATGTTGGGACAACCTTGAAGGTGGTGAATCAGTCTGAGACTGCAACAAAAATCACTGACATAGTGTTAAAGGTTAATTTAGTAGGAACTGAGAAAGGTGTTGAACAGGTGTCGAGTTCCTCGGGGAAATTTCATATCTCTAAAAGACCTAGGAGAGATGGTGATCCAACAAATACATAGATATCGGCGACCTCCGTGACGGAGGCCGACCGAAAGCAATGAAAATTCTCAGCTATAATAGTTGTGGCCTGCAGAAGGCCACGGCGGTCAAGGCGTTGCTGAGTATCCAAAGTTAGCACGATCCTGACATAATTTTTCTGATGGAAACTCATCTTGATGAGTGGCCGTCTGAGTGTTTACGAAGGAGTTTGAAGATGGGTTTTAAAGAAACCGTGAGAAGTGATGGGAGGAAGGGAGGTCTAATTCTATTGCGGAAAAAGGATATGACTGTGTCTATCCGATATAAGATTGAGCATTATATTGATGTCTTTGTAGGAATTGGCCAGGAAAATGTGTGAAGATTGTCTAGGTTCTATGGCGAACCGAGGTGGTGGTCAGAGAAGGTTTTATCTTGGCATCGTATTAGGGAACTCAAAGCCATATGTGATATGGCTTGGCTGATTACTAGGGATTTTAATGAAATCCTCTATCCATATGAGAAAGAGGGTGGAAACTTGAGGCCAATGCATTTTATGGAGGCTTTCAGAATGTGTTGTTGGAGTGTTATGTTCTGGACTTCGGTTATATTGGTAATAAATTCACATGGCATAGAGGAGTGATCCAAGAAAGATTAGATAGGGGGATAGTAAATAAAGCTTCGAAACTAAAATTTGTGGATGCGGTTTTACAAAACCTAGACTATAGCCGCTCTGATCATAGGCCGATATTGATGACCTTCGATGAAGAAGTTGTACGGGAAGCGAGTAGAACCAATGTTCTTAGATTTGAGGCACATTGGTTAAAAGAGGAAAAATTTAGAGAAGTGGTACGAGTGGCGTGGGAGGAGTCGAGTTTCTGTTTGCAAACGGGTAACTTGGCTGATCGATTAGCTGTGGTGCACTCTAATCTTCATCGTTGGGATCGATCTGTACTGAAAGAGCCACAACGACTATTAAAGAATGTTAGGAGGGAATTTGAGGATGTTATGAAGGGTGATTTAACAACTGAAAATTTAGAAAGAGAGAAGATATTAGTGGCGGAGATGGAAAAATTGTTGGAGCAGGAAGAGATGCATTGGGCATAGAGAAGTAGGATTAACTGGTTGAAGTTTGGTGATCGTAACATGGGGTTTTTTCACAAGTTTGCTTCTAGTCGGCGGGAGAGGAACTGGATAAAAAACAACTTGATGATAATGGTGACTAGCAGGAAGGCACAGTCAGACTTAACACCATTATATCTGAATTTTTTGTTGTTTTATTTTGTGCTGAAGTGGAGGAGCCAGACCCAACTTTCTTAGATAAAGTGCAACCATGAGTAACAACAACGATGAATGATGAAATGGTGAAGCCATACCGCTGAGGAGATGAAAAAAGCGTTATTTTTCATTGGTGATCTCAAAGCACCAGGGCCAGATGGACTGCATGCTGTATTTTTTAAAAAGTGTTGGGATATTATTGGAGAGGTATTAACAGTGGAGGTTTTGGAGGCAATAAATAACAAGGTGATACCTGCTGGCTGGAATGACACTGTGATTCTACTAATCCCAAAAGTTCCTTTACTAGAGAAGATTTGTCAATTCAGACCAATTAGTTTGTGCAACGTTCTATACAAAGTGATTTCAAAGATGATTGCTTCTAGATTAAAATCTATCCTCGACTCTGATATATCTCAGGTGCAGAGTGCTTTTGTTCCAGTTAGACTGATAACTGATAATATAATCATAGCTTATGAAATTATGCATAAAATAAAGAATAAGAAGGAGGGAAAAGAAGGTTTGTGTGCTATCAAACTGGACATGCATAAAGCATATGATAGAGTGGAGTGGGATTTCCTAGCAAGGATGATGGAGCGGTTGGGGTTTCATAGAGAGTTTATTAACTTAATATCAGGTTGTATGCGATTTGTTCAGTATAAGATTCGATACAACGATCAAGAAACTGAGAGCATTACCCCCACTAGAGGTCTTCGACAGGGGGATCCTTTGTCCCTGTATTTGTTCCTCTTATGTGCAGAAGGTCTGTGTTGTGCTTTGTCTCATCAAGAGGAGGTTTGTGGCATAGAAGGAGTCAGAGTGTGTAGAAATGCACTATCAGTATCTCATTTACTCTTTGCTGATGATTCCCTGATTCTTATGAAGGCAAACTTATCTAATGCAACCTCGTTGAGACAAGTGCTTGGGCAATATTGTGCATCATCTGGAGAAATGATTAGTGAAGGTAAATACAGTGTTTTTTTAGTCCTGATGTTGATGTGAAAGCAAGTATATGCACAGAGTTGAATATAATGACAGAACCCATCTCTGATAAATATTTGGGTCGTCCAACAATGGTTGGTTTAGATTGTTCCGGGAGCTTTGTATATCTTCTAGAAAGAATTATTCAGAGATTGAAAGGATGGAAAGAAAGGTTCTTATCTATGGGAGGAAAGGAGATTTTGTTGAAAGCTATTATTCAAGCGATTCCTATGTTTGCAATGGCTATTTTCAAAATTCCAAAAAGATTATATAAGAAGATCAATGATGCAATGGCTAAATTCTAGTGGGGAGATACTGAAGAGAAGAGAAAATTGCATTGGTTTGAATGGTGGCATATGTGCATCCAAAAAAATCAGGTGGCATGGGTTTCAAAGATTTGCATGCTTTTAACTTAGCTATGCTTGCAAAACAGGTTTGGAGACTTACCCAAAATCCAAATTCATTATGTGCCCAAGTCTTAAAAGCTAAATATTATTCCTATAGTAATATTATGAAAGCTGGGCCAAAGAAGGGGTCATCACAAGTTTGGCAAAGTATTATGGCTGGTCTTCAAACTTTTAAGAGAGGTCCATTTGGAGGATTGACACCGGAGAAAAGGTGAATATATGGGATGACCCTTGGATCCCAGATAGCCCTTCGAGGAGAGTTCTATCTAAGAGAGGACATTCCTTGCTTAGGATGGTTGATGAACTAATTGATCCCTCTTCGGGTTGTTGAGACATAGAGTTGTTACGTGATCACTTTATATCAATTGATGTTGATAGGATTTTGAGTATTCCATTAAGTTTGTCCCTTGAAGAGGATTTGTTCGCATGGCACCATACAAAGTCCAATTGTTTTTCGATCAAATCGACATATTACGTAGAATGGGAGCACCAATTTGCCGGCAGGATGCGACAACATGATGGACAAGGATCTTCTTGTCCAAATCCGGTCTGGGAGACTCTTTGGAAAATTGATGCTCCAGCTAAAGTAAAAATATTTATTTGGAGAGCCTTACATGGTGTTGTTCTTGGGATGGCGATATTGGCTTCGAGACATATTAAAGTTTTGTCACAATATCCTATTTGTCAACAGGCCTAGAAGATATCAAACATATCTTGTTTTTTGTGTCCACGTGCAAAGCAAATTTGGGAAAGATTAGGAATTGCTGATGAGATAGCTGATGTGATTCCTATTGACAGATATGATTCTGTAGTATTAGAAGCAATATTATGCAGGCGAACAAAAGAGGTGCCAATATTAGAAATGTAAAGCTCCAACAACTTATAGTTGTGGCCTGCTGGCATATCTAGTGGCAGCGGAGACAATCTGTGAGAGGTGAGTCTATACCCTCTGTTTCTAGCTCGACTTTTGCTATATGTGCAATCTCAGCAAACTATACAGTGGTAGGAGTGTGAAAAAATGATCAGAAAATTTCCTAGATGAAGCCTAGGCCGGGTACATACAAGATGAATATTGATGCAACCTATCGAAAGAATAGTTCTGCTGCTTTTGGTGTGATTATTATAAATAATAAAGGGGAGGTTGTAGCGGGACGATACGGTCCTCTATAATATATGTTGAATGCTACAACAGCAGAGGCAATGGGATTGTTAAAAGGTCTAGAGCTTATTGAACAAACTGGTTGCCTCTCAGTTGTTATTGAATCTGATTGCATGGAGTTAATTCAAGGGATCGTTGAATGTTGGAGCCCGTATACGGCAATCCTAACAGGGTGTCTTTTAAAGATGAGATCAATTACAAATACCAGTTTTCAGCACTGTCCGAGTGAAGCTAATCTAGTTGCGCACGAATTAGCAAACTATGCCTATAATACAAATGAGTTTTTTGAATGGGTGGGTGATCCTCCTCACTTTATAAGGCGGTTTGTAATAAACGATGTAATTCTGTTTTCTGTTGAATAAAATCGCCATAAAATTCCCCTAAAAAATTGTATCTGTCATAATCTACATCAATCCATAATGGAGCGAAGGATGCATATGCAGTCAGTATTCTAAGAGGTATCCTTGAGAGATGCGCAAGATGACAGCAGATAAAAAATAAGACGATGGAATATCTATCAGGTTCTCTTTGTGATTTAACATTAACAAGTACGTTGCTTTACATATTCCATCAAATAAGAGCTCAAGGGGCTTGAGGAAACTCCGCCTTTCGTGTTTCAACTACGGACTAGTAAATGTTGTTGTCAAACACCCAGGGCTCATGCTGAAATAGCTCTCGGCCGTTCGTTGGTACCACTCGTGAAGCTATGTCTGCAGCACGCTTCTGAGCCCCTTCAGCTTTCCTTGCTGATTCCTCTGCATCCTGATGAAGTTTAAATAAACAAAAAGTATTATCATTAGCATGTCTTCTTTCCCAAGCAGATAGAAGAAAGAACTATGTTGCCTTAACTGAAACAAAAACCAGCGTCAGTAAATATCAAACCACTACAAGCTCCCAGTCCCAATAAAAAATATCAATACTCAAGTATTCTGGCTATTTCCGGAAGCAAATACCTCGGTTGAATAGCTTAATATTCCTTTTGGAGTATCTTAGGCATCAACGACATCATATAATTTATATGATAGTGCTGGGCCACTAGATAAAAGCATTACAATGGGGAAAATCATGGAGGGATGAATTAGTCAAACAAAACACTATTCATCTAACCATATAAATTAACATTAATCATCATTTTAAAATTATAGCTTTTTGAATCACAGTCAAATAAGGATATGTCTCTTTCCACAACAGAAAGTATAATGGGTTACCTAAATGTGTCACAAAGAAACTCGCAAACACGTAAAAATCAGTAATCACAATAAGCATACAACTGAAACTAAAAAACCCCGTGCAAAACAAAAAGGTTCTCTTTTTACAACTATATGAATGTTAGTATATATATGCAACTTGTAGTGGTATTCATTAAAAAAATTCAGAGAACCTTTTTATTTTGTCTCTACGAACAAATGATGCGGAATCTGTAAACATCTACGGATTATCAAAGGAACTCTACCATAAAAAAAGAGAAACAAGCAGCTCTACTTGAACCTGAGTATAACCTCAGACAAAATGTAACTCACAGTTTGAGATGGCTATCAATATCTTTATGAGTTTCAGATCGATCATATGAAAATACATTTTTTTGAAAACTCATATTAACTAAAACAAATCAACTTTCAGTTGTGGTTTGGGAACGATTTGCTGCAGGCAGTAATTGAAAATACTTATTAGCTAAAAGAAATCAACTATCAATTGTGGTTTGGGAACCATTTACTGCACCGCGATGCACTCAATCTAATGTGCAAGAAGCACAAATTTGAGCACTAGTGCTCTCTAGCAATTCCAATCCATCGTTATTCCACATGCAATAGATAAGAATCTGATGATAAGGCTACAAATAATTGAAAACAAATCTGTAAATTTCTGTGTCAATAAGGCAATTCAAATATCAATATGTGCATAATTTCACCAATTGAAAACAAAGAGGATTTAAACACCACATAAGAGGTTTTGTTTCACAAGAAGATAATCCATTGACTAGGAACAAAAAATTCAACCCGATGGAAAGGTATATCATACAATCAATGATAACAATAATCCAAGAAATCCTAACCTATTGGAGGCCTCCGGTGCTGCCATGTGGACAACGACTCCAGGTGTACCTTCTCCCTGGAGGAGGCTTCGGATGTGCCACGTGTCCTGCAGCTCCGGGTCCGACCGCCAGCATGGAGGCCTCGGGTGCTGCCACGTGTCCAACGACTCCGGACCGCCCACTACTCTACTGGGGGCCATCCGCCTGAACATCACCCCGGCAAGCAACGGGCAGATGGCCAAGTAGTAAAGAGAAAGGTGCGTTGTCAAGCCAAACATTCAAGGTTTGCGCCTTCCCCAGAAGCATGGCACACGACGCACGTCTCTGTCCCCCGTCTGCGCACCATTACGGTGAAAGATAGGGCGGTGAGGCGTGACAACACAACAGTGCCGCCCAACGACATAGAGCCGCCTAACAGAGCTAGGAGACGCGGCGACAAGACAAGACGGAGACTTCATCATCACCTGCCACACGGTCAGAAGCACCTGACGGGACAGGCGACACACCTTAACTCCACCGACAACGACAATACATATAGTAGTAAATACGAATAGCTCATGTATAGGAGACAGATAGCCGCGGGGCCACCTGTCGGACCCCGGGCCACCATGTAACTGCCCCGACCTTGGGCTATAAGAGGACCGGGGCAGCCTCCGGGCAAGGGGTTCGCAACCCAACCAACTCATCCTCATACGCGAGCAAGCAATACACCATGCACCCCCGTGGACGTAGTGTTTTACGCTCCGGCGGCCTGAACTACGTAAATCTTTGTGTCTCTCTCTCGCCATTGCGCTCAGACCTTCGAGTTCCTCTAGCCCCACCGAAAAAAGAACCTCCGCGGGCTGCTTCCGAGCAGATCGGGAAAGTGTCGTAGAAAACACTTCGACAACGGGTATGCATCCCAATCCCTGATTCTAAATCTTCCGTAAGACAACGAGTTAAATCTAGGACACAAAAGGACCAAGTGTAGCTATACAACAGGAGCATAAAAGAAAGTGAAGTACAAAACACACATTTTACCACCTACAGTTTGAATCCAGATGAGATACAAATCACCATAGGTCCATAGGAGAAGTTAATGCTTTACGATTATGTACTGGCTTAAAATACAGTCAGTTACAACGAAGCGAGAATTCATAGCCCTAATTCCCTAAATCAATGGCGAGAGTTACAGTGCAGAAGAACATTCTAATAGTCTGGTAAAAGGGGAAGAAAGGACCTGGCGCTGCTTCCAGAAGAGGAACTACGCTGCAGTGACGGGCTGAGCCCTCGCCGTGACAACGCGTGCCGGCCGCCAACAGCGGCGGCAGATTGTCCTTGGGCTCTGTCCCCATCGCGAGAATGTGCGAAATCTGGGAAACAGCCAAAAGGGTGACGGACTCGAGGTATGGAGAACCATAAAATAAATGGATCAGGTTGAAAATTAGATACCTTCACTTGCTCAAACCAAACCTAACCTGTTTTATGTTGCAGGTCACTATTTTTCATCTTAAAAATACATAAGACAACCTCACATTTTGTGTCTACGAAGTATTATCTATCTTTATTTCTAAATGTTAAAAAGAAGGCACTATGTTCGCATTTAAGACAATAAATGACCACACTCATTCTTATGAACCTTGAATGGTCTGAATTAGATAAGAGATTCGTTCTCTAAACTATATGCAATCATGCATGAAATACAAATACATCAGTTTGGAAACGTAAATTGTTTTATGTCAAAAAAGTGTCCTTTAGAAAAGAAAAAGAAAAATGCAAACCATATAGTTTAGTTTATGAACATATAATTTTTGGAGAAACAGTTTTATTAAAAATAGCTGACCACGTAATTGACTGATGAGGCCACCGGTTCGAATTCGAACTCGAGTGAAAATGGATTATAGAGCCGCCCCCTGATTGTCCATCGCAGCCATCTGCCAGCCTCTCCCTCTCTCCATCGAGGCAGCTAGCGAAGCGAGGCAGCCCACGTCTCCTTTCCTCCTTTCCTGCCGCCCAGGACCGCCTCTCGTGACCACTCCCCGCGTCCCACCAACTTCCCAAATGGCGCTCCCTGCCACCTCCTCCGCCGCCTTGACGTGCCTCCTCCTCGCGCTCGCCGCTGCCGCCGCCGTGGATGCGGCCTCCTCCCCGGCGCCGGCGCCCGCGGTGGACTGTGCCGCCGCGGCCACGAGCCTGATCGATTGCCTCGACTACGTCACGCCAGGGAGCAACAAGACCCGGCCTGGCAAGGCCTGCTGCGGGGAGGTCAGGGCCGCCGTGGCCAACCCCGCCCTCGTCGACTGCCTCTGCGCCGCCATGGGCTCCAAGAACCTCCCCATCCCCATCGACATGAAGCGCGTGCTCGCGCTCCCCGGCGTCTGCGGCGCCTCCAACGCCGCCTTCAGCAAGTGCCACCGTGAGTGACCCTCCCCTGCTCGTCCCTGACGCTTCTTGGCCTCTGTAGTTTAGCGCATCTTTCTTTTTGTACAAAGATTACCACCGGTTACTATACCATGCTTAATTCCGAAATTCCCTCCTTTCCTCCCTCAAGGAACCGCCTAGATCCTAGTGTATTTCGGGTTATTTCGCTGATTTTGCTTTGATAATCTGTTCAAGGGGTGGTTTGGTTTTCCTCTGCTTCTCCAAGCAACTTCTGGTTTGATCTTGATCTGACATCTTATCTTTGTTTCGCTTGCTTGCAGTTGCTACGGGTGCTCCTTCCGAAGGTAACTCCTCTCTTCACACCGCACTTGCAGACTGCATTGTTTATGGTGACTTCGTTTCTGCCCTTTTTTTTCCTTTTCTGCTTTGTTAACTTCACGTCCATCTGATCTCGGTATTAAGACATGCCTTTACATCATGGATAAGTGTAGGCGAAATTGGCACATACTACGAGGCTGTGCTTCTCATGAAGTCCTTTTGCTTTCGCTTGTTTAGATCTTTTAGAACGAACAGGAGAAAATTTTTGTTTGTCCTGAACGTTAACCCAAAAACAGAGAAAAAATGAATTTTAGCTGTTACAGATCCGAGAACAGATCACTACAAACATTGAGTTGTCTTTATGCTAAAAGAGAGGCTACCCATGCAAAACAAAATGCATTGTTCTATCACATGGGCGGTGTTCCACTTGCTTCACGGGAATGTCATAAATGGGTCCGAGATAGTTTTCTTTCCCTGGAAACAAGGAAGTCTATATTGACTTCTTCTGTTATCTTGGTACCTTTGCGAATAAACGTTAGATGTGAGTAGCTAGAGATTGTAGACGGATGCATACGAGTTAAAAGAAACCTTTAGCATACAATCACATGTTGCTAATAAAGGCAAATGATTTAGGTAAAGACAGTGGCTGCGTCATCCCCTCTGGGTTCTATGCAACAGTCTAACGGCATGGGTCGTATGTATAGATTAATTCAGAAATGAACCCTTGATCAAATCAATTTTCTATAGGTGGGTTGGGGGGGGGGAGGTTAGGGACTATCTTTGATGAAGCAGTAAGCAGAAGACGAGTAAAGTTACAAACAGCACCATTGATGTATCGGAGTAGTGATTCATAGGGCTTTTAGCACAATACTCTTTGGTTAACATCCCAACCTGGAACATTTCATTGTTTAATCTTAATATGACACTAGATTGTCGAACATGCTGCAAAAGAGCCACTACTTAATCCCTAGAGACATCTACCAGCTGCTGTTACTGTAGTCACGGGCACAGACTAACGGGCAAGTCACGGGAGCATTCTGGTTGCAATCACAGCATGTATAGCTCCACCATTTCCCTGCGCTACGGCGTGGAGGATTTCCTTGGCCATCAAGGGCATTTTTGACTAGGCCACGCCGTGATGTCGACCAATCACCAAACTCGTTTGATGTTGAGTTGTGAAGTCACGCCGAAGTGGAGGCGATCACTAGGCGTCCTAAGATGGTTGATCCATGTTTTCAATCCGGACGTCCTGTGCTCGGTTGCATAGCATGTGTCGGCTTCCTCGATTAGTTCTCCTCGTCTTCTTCTTGGGGGCTGGGAATGAAGAGGCTGCTTTCAACTAGTCTAGTAGTTTGACGTAAACAGGTCTTGGAACCCTCGAAACTGTCAGATAATGTGGATCCAGTCTGTTGTATTTGCTCCCAAGCAGTAGTAGGTGAAGATGAAGCGTGAGGGATGAGGCCGCTGTGAAGCAGTGAAACTCTATTCCTTTCTTCTTTAATAGCGTCATTTTGTCTCAGTTCTTCTGTGAACATCTTCAGCCCTGAAGCTGCAACTGTCTCCTGTTACTGCAGCACCTTCACCGTCCGCGGGAGGGCCGGCTGCAGGCAGCGGCGGTGCGACAGCACGGCCACCAGTTCCTGCTGCAGCAAGCCTCCAGACGACGGTCACGGCGACCGCTCTCGTCGCCGGCGCCGTGGCGGCTCCTCTGCTTGCGCACTGGTACCACCTTTTCTGAGCATTCCTGCGCCGCGTGCTATGCTGTCCGTGTCCGGGCCGAGGGACCTTTTTGTAGTAAACAGTTATTGGTTGTTGTGCCGTGCCGGGTGCTGGGCCGTGATTCAGTTACCCTGTTCTTCAGACTTGGCTTTGATCTAGCATATCGCTCGTTGTCTTTGAGCTCTGTTCTAGAGTTCTAGTTACGTTACCAACCTGTATTGTTTGCTGGCTGCTGGTTGAATCCTGACGTTGAGCAGCAGCAGTGTCATCTTTTTACCGTGCATGTGTATCAATACCGCGATGATGTGAGTAAGTCATCAGCGAGCAAGCTTTCCTGAACCTGTACCGTGGGAATTGGGATTGAGCTTCTGCCATTGTTCGCGTAGTGAAGTCGCTTCACGGGAGTAAAGCAAATGGACGAGGTGAACTCTTATGTTCCGTAGCCTCGGAAACCAACTGCGGTCGTTGCCGAGCCGCGAGGCGACGCGTGGATGTGTACGTGGGCGTGCATGCGCTTGGGTAGAGCCTAATACCTACTGTTGTTAAATACGTACCAAAACAATGCGACGGTGATACTGCTTGATCCATCGCCTTGTAGCTAATAAACGGATGAACAAAAGCGACGGCGGCAGAGTTGGCGCCTGCCTACGTTACGCGAAAGGCACCACATCAGAGCGGGCGCCAAGACAGATATTTTTTTGTTATAACTGTTAGATCAACATATATAAAATGTTAAAAAATGTAGAGTATCTCTTAAACTTATGTGGAAATGATATGTCTAAAAATTAAAATTTTAAAAATCAAGGATACAAAAATATATTCATATTAGATGTCACTTTTTGCATTAGTTCTATTGAAACATAACTGTTCAAACAAATTTGAAAATAAAATTGCATTTAAAAGAAAAATAATTGAAAATTCGAATTCCAATTTAAGGCTGATGTGGCCTGCCATGTAGACAGCCACGTCGGACTATGTACTAAATTGACCTCACCAACCGTAGTTTAGTGACTACATTGGACTTTTTAAAAGTTGAAAGATGAAGCTAAACTTTCAGCTAAAGTTGAGGGGTGAATTCGATTTTTTTGCTTTATTTTTTATCTTTTCTCCTGAAGTTGCATCATTTAACAAAACTCCTCGTCTGTGTAGTGTTTAAGAATCGTGTTAATGCTACTATATCTTTTCTCGTTTCTACAATCCGTAAATCATTATTGTTTCTCTACCTATCAACATTTTAGTCTTAGCAACTACAAATAAAATCACACCATTGATATAAAACACTGTACACATGATTATCTAAGGACATCCATCTCAGATCCATCTATTTAAATAAACGTAAACATAAACAATTTCACCGAGTTCCTACAAGTGATGAATAATCGGATCAGTTCCAAAACAACGTAAAAATAGATGTAATCCCTCGCTACCTAAAGTTCCAATGTGATGAATACAATTATAAGAGAAGTGAAACAAAAAAATATTAAAACAGTAACTAAACCTCTAATTTTAAGATGAAACACAACCAAAATAAGCGCAACCACAGTCATCGCAAAGAGAGCAGGACCAAACATCACTAGGTCTGAAGAAAGAACGAGTGTGCTGCCTTAACGGTAAGAGTAGGTGAGAAACACAATTTAGTTCCCATCAGAGGAAAAATAAGAAACCAGTAGGTTGCTTGAGATATCTGGCAGGTTATTAAGTTAAGAGGCAAAACAGAAATAAACAACCCGTCCTTTGCAACTAACTCTGTCATCATTTTGTATTCGGGTGAACCCAACATTTTAAACTTGTCTGCTTTTAACAAAAGTTGACTTCTTTCTAAATAAATATGACGGTTCAAGTCGCACCTAACTGAAAAGTAACATCTCGCAAAATATAATCTGACTGTATGAGTGCAATAAACTTTTGTGAGTATTAATCTTCATCCGACAACGCGTTATCAGTCAGATGTTGTCAGCCATATCCACACCATTTGAGGCCCTCAACCCATTCTAGTGTCGGTGCGTGAGCTCAATCAACATTATTTGATGAATTGCAGATAATTTTCACATATCTACCTATAGTAGTCTGACACTCTTGCGGCATATACGAGATGCAGGAATAGACCAACACCTAATGTTGGACTGCCAAGTTACCAAGTACGTCTGGCAAGTCATCAGATGGGCCCTCAACACTTCAAATACACCGAGAGCACGGAGGACCTTATGATGCCATGGCTAGACGGTTTATATGGTGGACAAAGGTCTTTTGGGCCGCTGGGGTGTGGAATAGTGGCGTTGACGTTATGAAGACACAAGAAATGATGCTTGCTCTAGAATAGTGAAATTATCTTTGAAAGATGTGCGTATGGCTTTATAATGGACAATACCGCAGAAAGAGAGTCAAAGAGAGAAGGTAGAGGCCGGAAGCAGGCTCATTTGAAGGGTGGCAAGTGAAGGGTAATTCTGTTTCTTTTTTTGCTGTTCGTCTAGGACTGGGTCCTGTAGTTTCTGTGGGCTGCCGGGCACGCTACAGCGTGTTCGTGCTATAGAAATGAACTCATTTACCAGCTTTTATACTGAAAAGCGGGGGCGAAAGCCCTTATTTAGAAAAAGAAAAAGAAACAACCGGAGCAACGCCGAGTGAGAGGAAGAGCCAAGTTGCATGGGCCTGAGAGCCCAAGAACATTTCAGCGTGGAGCGGCTGTCATCTTGCATTCTCGTCCAGCGACAGTTCTCGAGATGTAGCAACAAGAACGTCGTCGGGTTGTTTCGCCGAACTCCCAACCGGATCGAATTCGTCGATCTGACGCATCATCCACGCGAATCGTGTTCTCAGCTGATTACCAGCGTCCGCACGTGTGGTCGTATCAATGGCGAGCAACAGAAGCATGAGGTGCAGGCACGCAAGTGTCAAGGCTAGCATCTCCGGCGCCGACCAGACCACCGTCACCCTCCTTCTCCCGGCAGCGACCCACCCGGTCAAAGATCCACGAGGAGCCGCACGCACGCACGCATGCAGCAGGATCGAACCTCCAACCGCCTCCGATCCGTCGCCTGACCGCGCGGTCTCCATCGTCTTTACTTCCTGTTGGTTTCTTCCCCGTTCCGTGCTGCTTCCATTCGCAAGCGCATCTTATACGACGCGATCTTTGCCTAATCGATCGGCGGCCGCGACCGCGAAGCAACCACACGAGAAACCAGAGAAATGCGATGGTCCCCTCGCCGATACTAGTACTATACTAGATTTTTATTGTACAGCCTCGATTCGTCTCCCTCGGAAGCTTTACAGCGGATTCGCCATGTGCGGAATGCTCCATTTGTGCCTGGCACTTGCACTGGCTGAAGGTGTCAAGGAAATTAAAGTGACCATCACATTCTGCCACCCCGCCTGCCTTTATTAACACTGATGCTGTTACTCGTAGTATCGTCGCGCGTTTGGTCACGGATGCACACGGCTTTCCGCTCCACCGGCCGATCTGCTTGCTGACTGAAGAACCAGACCTCTCCAAGCAACGAACGCAGGCGTGTGCAGCAGGCTCACCAGTTGCCGGTCAAAGCAAGGAATTCGACCGGTGATGTCCGGCGCGCCGGTGACCGAAGCAAACCTCTCCAAGCAAAGCAAGCCATTCGGCCGGTCACTGAAGATGCTGCATGCCAGCGCGCAACTTTCGGAGGCATTTGGCATCCGAGATTCCAAGCCTAAGGGCTAAGCAACCGCCCTGCATCGAACTAACAGCATGCACGTGGTGGCTGCTCGGATCGTTTGCTTGGCGAGCCTTGCATTACCCCGCGTGCCGGAATCCTGGCCGAATAATTATGCCAGTTCGAATTGTTAACTGAATGAATGAAGGAAATACGATGCAAGTTTCGCGTCTGTCAGTAGCGGCGGCCAAACCTGATCAGAGTCAGAGAGATTCCCACGGCTACGGTTTAACTTTCAGACTACCGAATAATCCCCTAGCTTGGTCGTGATATGTACGCTTAATTTCTAGTTAGTAATGAGCCAACATATGCTTCTTTTTGACTGAATCTTACGACTAGTTCAAGGTTGTCGTCGGTCTGAACAATCTTGCCGTTTTCCATGGCTTCCAGCACCTCTGTTCTGAATGAACCTGACTATATTTTCGAAAGATAACAGCGGTTGGATTACTGCGTCAGAACAGTCGCTAACAAAAGGCTACTACGTCACAACATATTCTAGCTAGGTCTGTCAGTCCTTTTGCGGGACAGTGTATGTACGTCCATGATCTGTTCATGATACTATTCAACGCAG
Source organism: Neostapfia colusana (assembly GCA_030760725.1). Classification (NCBI taxonomy): domain Eukaryota; kingdom Viridiplantae; phylum Streptophyta; class Magnoliopsida; order Poales; family Poaceae; genus Neostapfia; species Neostapfia colusana. The sequence continues at coordinate 78,649,245 of JASWHV010000013.1, forward strand.
AATTAATGGACTGTTTCTTTCTCTGCTCCCTAGTCAAAAGGTTTAGGTCAGGAACACCCAAACGGCAGCAGCCAGCAGGAATGTGTTTAATGACTAAGAAAAAAGTTGCTAAACTAGCTTGGGACCATGTGGACGGTCTACATCCGAGGATTGAGGTCCTCTAATTTAGAGGTGCCATGATTTACCGTATGAGTAGTCGCTACAGCCCTCTGCATTGCGTCGACCGAGGCGACGAAGAGGATCCGGATCTTGCATCCGATCGGTACTTCGGACATTTTAGTACTCTGATGTCAAAGTGCTGTAGTAACTACATCTGTGAATTAGAAAAATTCTGAATATCACGCAGTTAGGAACTCCATGGTTATCTAGGAGCAACTGGAGTACTAAACTGCGACACGTTTATTTTCACTACGAAATAATTCTCAAATATTTACTTTTCCCATGTAAAAAATCTTATGCTGATCTTTTCTCTTTTTGTTTTTGAACTGGATGTTTATTTCTCGAGGCAATAAAAATGATGTTTGTCATTTGTCCTAAAATTTTGGAGGAGGCAAATCTAGATCTTAGGCAGCGAACTCCTGTGACTTCAACATTTTTGTTATAATATAAACGAAGAAAAAAGAATATATGCATGACTGACAAGGCACTTTCTTGTGTTCATAATTTGAATCTTGCTACTACGAAATCACACTTTTAAGATAACATACGTCATAAGATTATTGACCAAATATGCTCTGGTACTTGTCTCGTTAAAATCGTATATTTTCTGTCTATATCATTGTACCTGAATAATTGAAAGGATGTAGGCTGTGAAATCTTGGGTCGCCTTCTTTTATAATCGATCCCAACACATGCCCAACTATTCCGTTCATTTAATGGAAAGATATGCCAGCCAAAAGACTAAGGAAAGTCTTTCCAGGCAATGACCCCCCCCCCCAAAGTAGTTCATTATTTTATTGTCTAGTGGAAGGAATAAAAACTGCAAAATAAGGAAATGACTGATATTCCTAATTTCGATTGCTTTTCTTTATTCCCAAATTTGCCTTGCCAAAAAGAAGGATTCCTTATCAAACATAGCATTGTGTGATATCTATCCCCACATATGCCATCTCAAAAAAATATCCCCACATATGCACATCGTCTTTTAAGATAGTCCCAAATAACTCTGGACCATCCATCTAACTGCATCATGATTCAAATTGTCAAGGTAATCTATTACTCACCAAAATTATTATATTTATTTTTATGTTTTGCCTCTTGGAAATGCAATGAATTAGTTAACCAATATGAAAGATACTTGACAATATGTAGCCTATCTATGAAATCGAATTGAAAAAATGCCATGGATTGATCTAAAGAAATAATGTGATAGATAATTATTGATTGGATTTACCTAACAGAAAAGTAAAACGTGTCATAGTTTGCTTAAAGAAATAATGTTACAGACAACTTATTGATGGGGTCGAGTTTAAAAAGATATAGAACAAGCGACATGGATTTCTTTTCTTTACCTATGGTGAGTAAAGAACAAATCAGGTGGATGGGAATCCATGACATACATCATGTTGTCCGTCCGCTGTCCCCTCGCACAATGCTTCATTGACCATGCCCAAAACCCAACTAGATCAACCGAGCAGTGAGAATTTAGACATACATCATGATCCATATGCTCATCATGCATGGATCATGGAATGAGTGGTTTGTGCCCCTTCCCCGGCTTCCCCCTCTTTCCCTCGTTCCTCCCCCTTTCATCAACACATTAGATCTACTATATAGTTGCCAGCCAAATCTAACAAAAAAATTGTCCAATGAGACAACTTCTATATTTCTTCCCACCAGTTTATCTCTCCTTCCTCTTATTTTGAGATAACATTTTGTCTCTTTTTATTGTACCCTAATTTTTTTCAAAACTTTTCTAAAAAACATTCTCGGAAACTACTCAATTTTTTATGAGAAGTCATTCTGAAAAATGTTTTCGAATAACTTGTTTTTTTAAAAGGGTTACAAATTTTCTTTGAAAACTGTCTTCAAAAGTTTTTGTTTTTTGATATGATCCACAAAAAACACAATTTTCCCCAAAGAGAACATGCTCTTTTTCTAAAATTAAAAGGACACTGTGGTGAAGTCTGCTCTTTCCTAATTTATCGTTTTGTTTGTTGGAGGTTGTTTAAGAGATGATGCTACTGCTGGTGTGCATTTCAGAGCGTCCACTGGCACCGATGCTAGATTATTTCCTTTGGTGGTTTGGTGTGGGATGGTTCCTTGCTGTGCCTAGATCAGCAATACGAGGAAGTATAGCATCCGTTAACTGACCAGTCAAAGAAATTTTGGTTTTATTTACCCCCCTTATAAAAACCATTTGTCAAATTTCTATTATCTTACTTCCTACTAGGTAAGATGAAAGATTCAGAACTATTTTCTCGAACACGCAAGAGAGTTATATATATTTGTATTAAGAAGAAGAATTTTGGGTAGATAACTCTAGTAGAACATGCCCCCACACCCGAAAGATTTAGAACTACCATAAAAGGATCCTGACATTTACTAACTTTGAACTGTAATATATGCCTAAACTACACTTTATTTATATAGTATTTTCAAAAGTTATGTGATACTTCCGGCTAATGTATGTGCCAAATGTGCATGTAATTCCTAATAACGCCATCATCTAAAAGAAAATATCAAGAATGCTTTTTCTAAGTTCCTGAAGCATGCTCAATAGATGAACTTGTGCCTTGTTGATGTACTTATACCAATTGTATATCTCAAACTATATACATGAACTTTATTTTCATATGCTTTCTCGGATTTATAATATTTCTATAAATTAGTCCTTAAAGATCTTGATGATTTCAAAATGTGCACCATGACTATTATAAGGTTTCCATATGTTCTTGGGTGGGAATTATTGCACTATTCAAAGTTAACACTTGATGGCACTATGAAGTTTCAGTCCGTGGTTGTCTACTGGAGAATACTTATTATTTGTGTTTCTCCAAGAGACCATGCATGTTGTGCTCTCGTTACTAAAAAAATGCAATTAACAAGGTCAAAAAGAGCAAAATGATGTGCAGACCACTTACATCAAGATCCTCTCACAACAAATTAATTCCACTTGTTTGGAGTATCCTAGCTAATGATATGTTTTATGGCGCTTAAAGGTTTTTGTAAGAAAACAGGAATATATAGTATTAATGAAGAATGAAACGTAGGAATAATATAAAGGTAGCAAAAATGTTTCAATTAATTAAGCCAAGAGCATACCATGTAGAACACTGGGGGAATACTCAGAGATGTTTCTATGTATGAATGGGTCTCTTCTGTACAAAAGAATTTCACATGAAAAGGCAAGAATCCAATTTAGTGGAAAACAACATTTAAGTATAACTTGGGTGTCTCGATGGAATTTCATAGGCAGGAAGGTTTAATCTGCATCTTTAGATAAATTATACTACATAATTGTAAACATTAAAACATTTCATCTTCAAATGTTAAAGAAGAAATTGAACAGAAGATTCATATAAACTGAAACGTAACCACTTTCACTAAAATATAAATTCATAAATTCAATTATGTGCCATGTTAGAAATGCAATAGATTTAGTGGCTGCAGTGGGGTATTGAATGGTAGATTTGCGTATATGTTTCAAAAATGTTCAATAAGATTAAAAAGTAAAATTACAGCATCTTTGAAAGAGACAAACCCATAAGTAACAGATTCTGAGCTGCATACACAAACCACCAATTATACATTTCATTTCTATATGCAGGCGCAATCAAGCAAATGGAATACTAATCTTAAGATACTGTTATAAATTATACCACCGAAAGTATTATACAACATCAAGACACAAAGAAACCAAACTAACTTAACTGATAAAGTATTTACATATAAATAGTCGCCGTTGGCCTTCAAAATATAGTCTTATTCTATATGAAGAATATGCCAGAAAAGATGCATAAATTTATTTCAAATGCACATATTGCATCTCCAGATATTTTTTTACTAGTATATCATTAGTGAATCTTCTTATAAACCAGATCTAAGTAGCACTACCTTTATAATTTTCTCCAAAAAATGGTATTTTGGTGGAACTTTCTAAAAAATGTATAAAAGAAGTTTTTATTGAACGATCACAAACCTCTCATACAAATTTATATTATTTATAACCAAACATTGACAATATGGTTGTATTTTAGGTTGTCTCCAACAGACAACCCAAACAGCAGCCATAACCCAATTTGGGTCGTTATAAGCGCCCCAAAGATGCAAATAGAATAGTCATTTTACATATGAGGAGAGAGGATAGTTAAAAATAGGGATCCTTCCTCCTCATATACATTTTTCTATGACTCACCTGTCAGTGAGCGAAAATGCATACTCTATTAGGAATATCAACTATTTATCTTCTCTATTTATTTTGGCTCTATTTTACCTCTCCAAAATATGGCTTCATTGTTGGAGTCAGCCTTAGGAAGATAGATGTGTGGCATAGTAAAAATATCACAGCAACTAAAACAGCATCGTAAAAAATATTATTAGGATTTTTTTGAAAAAATATTATCAGGATACTTGTGTTGTTCCATCCATGGCATGAACTTTGTTGAGCCATTGATTTTCAGAAGTGAGCCTCATGCAGTCAGCAACCACCTATAGCCCTCATTACAGGATTCCCGTCAGCATACGACGGCCGAAACCATCGTATATAAGTCCAAAGCTGTCGTATATAATCTATATACGATGGCTGGAGATTATATACGACGGTTTGTGGCCATCGTATATACCTTGTCGTATATAATCTTATATACGACGACACCGTGTATATAAGTTTATATATACGACGGTCTCTAATTTACGACGGCCCGTTTCGTATAAAAGGGCTAGTGGGCTGGGCCCTTATATACGACGGTTCTGGGCCCTCGCCATCGTATATAAGCTCTTATATACGATGACCTTATATACGACGGTCTGGGCTAGCCGTTGTATATTATTTAGGCTTATATACGACGGCCCCGTATAGACACCGTCGTATATAATTCATACAGGCCGTTGTAAATAAGGTTTTTCATTAAAAAAACAGAAAATGGCTAACCTGGCTCGATGGCCAGCTACACAGGCTATCATAAAACAGATTCACATTGAGAACATCACATCCACATCCACAATCACAAAGTGCAATGGTACATCCACAATCACGAAGTCATCATATCCACAATCAAAAACAGATTCACAAAGCTACTCATTACTAGCCCCTCCACTACCTCCGGAGGCGAAGAAGTCATCCTGACGCAGCGAACCTGGCGCCCGTAGCTACGGCGATGGAGTCTGAGCCTCCGTCACTGATCCCTGCGAAACACGGTGACATATGTATAAGTTAACAACGGTGTTTTCGTTTTCAATTGTTTAGTTGAACTTAATGTAACTTCCTTTTTGTACCTGTACTCCAGGAAACTACTCCTGTGGTGGCGTCAGCTGCAGCACAGATGGTGGTGGCTGCCACAACGGTATCTGGATTTGCTGCCATTGCTCTCGAGCTAGCGTCTGTCATTTCAAACATTACAATTTACATTTTATTGAAATGCAATGTAATTAAAATACAATTGTATGTTTCTTTCTTACATTGCCGCTTGCATCTGTGCCATGTAGGACACATGGTACGCCATGACGACTCTGTTGCTCTCTCGCTCCCTCGCCATGGCCTCCTCCTGCCGGGCCTAGCTCTCCCGAAGCGCCATCACCTCGAGATCTCCCTCGGTAACACGGCGGCTGGAGGAGCCTGCGCCAGTAGCTGATGACTGCGAGGAGCCGTCTCTCGCAGGTCGTGCCTCCCTGGAGTCGATGACTCCAGAGAATATGGCAAGCCTACAAAAAAACAAATCAATTCAAGGTAAAATCAAATAATCTTGAATTGAAAACAATGAAATGAACTCACCTTCCGTGTGCTTTTCCACCTTCGCTTGCATACGCGGCCTGAGGGTCGATGTTGGGGGAGTTTTCCCAATCGAACCCTTCACCGTGTATCCTCATAGCCTCTCGCCCATACCTAGTATGAAAAACAATAAAATTGTGTAAGTTCAACAACATATAGAGTGTGAACTAATTTGATAGGTCATAAAACTTACCAGCCGCTCAGCTGCGTACTGACTGCACTGCTCCGGCTGAGAAGGGTCAACGTGACCTCTCCTATAGACCGCAGTAGCGCTCGGTCGCACGCCAATCTCCTTTTCCTGTGAACATATGTTAGTACGAACAATACTACATTATGAATATAAAAAACCACCGAGAAACTTACCATCCGTAGCCATCCGCACCAAACCCTGTATGCCCATACCGTGTTTCCCCGAGCTCCCTTTGGCATCTCGAGCCTTTTTGGACTTAGCGATGAACTCATCGCTAGCCCAATACATGCAAAAGGGCTCGGTAATCTTTAGTTCGTCCCTGTAACCAAGGGACACTAACCTGCACACATGCGTAGTTCATTAGATGTTACTTACCAAAATTAATGTGAATAATTTAAAGAATACGTAACTTACCTCTGCGTACTGCTCCTCCGTCAAGTACGTGTCGGAGGTGTCTCTGAACGAACCAACCTCGTGGTCGTGGAGCTTCAAGTAGTCGTTAACTACTTGACTCTGAGCGTTCGAAAGAATTTGCATAACAAGCTTCCGAGCGTTCACTTCGAACACAGAGCGGGCATGATCCATCTTCTCGACCGGGTCCTCAAGGCGGTACCTGAGCTGTAGGAAGCCAACACAGTTCGACATGCGCACATTAATATTTAAAGGGACATAAAGATTTGAAACTTCAAAAATTTATGAAAGTTACTTACCCAAAAATCTACCCACATGACTCCCTGTAGGTTGTCGTTCTGCTGGTGAGGAACGCGCGCGTAGTCGTCCCACGACATAGCTGCACGTCCATCGATCGTACTGGGGTAGTGCAGACACACTAAGTTCCCGATGCAACCGTTCACCATGCTGTATTGTTTCTACCCATCGTACGAAAAGTCCTCCCAAGAACTAAAAATACAATTGTTAAGTCATTAAGTAAGACCATAGTCTTTGAGATTAAATAGAAATGAATACTTTATTAATACGTTACGTGTCTCCAACCGGACGAATAATTACCGGCTCTCTACAAATCGGTGGAGGACCAACAAAGTTACTACTCCTCGTACGTCTCCTCCACTGCGGCACCACATCTGGTGACCCAGAAGGCTGGTCACCGGACGTGCCCTCGGGCTGACTGCTAGAGGGCTCGCTCCCTAAGGGCACGCTGCGCTGCGTACCCGTCTCCTGAGGTGCCGCTCTGGCCTCGGACTCATAGTCCGAATCGGACTACAATGGTAAAGTAAGTAAGTTAAATTGAAAAAGTGATTTTAAGAATTTTGTCCATTGTAGAAAATTTACCTCTTTACGCTGCAAACTGACGACCCTATCCCGCAACTCCGGACACGCACTTAACAACTGAGTGCGTGCTCCCGCTGTAAGTGGAACCGTAGAAGTAGTCGTCTCTCTCCTGCGAGGGGAGGAAACCCCTCACCCTCGGCGCCTTCTTCCCCTTCGAACCCTTGCTCGACGACATCCTGTAAGCGATAATTAGTGAGTAATCAGTTAAAAATTTAATGTAAGCGATAATTAATGTTACTTTCATTTAAAAAATATTAATTGTAATCAGTTTCAAAATTCATCAACATCATCAACATCATGATCTGTCTTCGTGACCTGTTTACGTTTCCGCTTTCTTATTGTAAATGTCTCTACATCTTCAACGTCTCCAACTAAGTTATCGAGTCCTGCACCAGGCTCGACGATAAAAGAGTCTGGCAACTCTTCGTCTTGGTAAACTTCTTCAGTGTCTCCACTATCATGATAACCATCATCTTCAGGAGTATACAAGCGCTCATGAGGATTCACCTTATATACCACCCACCAAGCGCTAAACTTCTTGCATGGATAAGTTAGATAATACACTTGCTCCACTTGATGTGCAAGAACATATGTATCTAAACCTCGTAAGCATTCGTTGTGATTTACTTCCACCATGCCAAATTGATTTTCTCGAGTTCCATGATTGTTATCAAACCAATCACAATCAAAGAACACCACTCGAAGTTCCTTATTGCCAGCGTAAGTAAACTCCAGAATTCTGGGTTCTTTCCCTTCTGAGTCGATAGCTCTCGTCACAACTCCATAATTTGATGTTGCTGCGAGAGGACGAAGAGCTTCAAAAGTAGTTATACGGAATCGAAAGCCATTTACGTCATATCGATCATAGCTTCTAACTTTCACTAATCCATAATATAGTTGTCGTAAATCTTGATGGATGTCGGTATTCACGAATACATAAGCTTGAAACCAGGATAAGAAATTAGGCACTCCATTAATTCTAGCCCGTCGCATCGCCTATGTTTCCAGTTTTGGTTGTGGAACTCGCTGTACACACAAAACATATGTTGTCAACATTAGCATACATGTATTGGTAAATACAATAATCATCATAAATATAAGAGAAACACTTACTCGAAATATTTCTCCATGCCATCGATATTAGCATACATGTAGAGTAAAGCACCAGTCCTTTCTCTTTCAGTAAAATCGTATGTCGTGCTGCCGCCAACAGTAGTTCCCCTCGATTCAAAAATAGAGAGATCACTAACTAGTGGTTCGTCATCTATATTGTATCACATTGCCGAAGTATTGACATAGTTTTCCTCTGCAAAGTAGAAACTAGAAAAGTAATCTACTTTCTTTAGAGTAAATGCTTTGGCAATGCACCCTTCAACTCTTGCTCTGTTGCCAACCATAGTTTTCAAATATCTCAATGCTCTTCCACTACATGTACGGCTCGAGGAGCAAACTAGCCGTGGAAACTCCACACCTCATAATATGGCATGTAACTGTTTCTGCACAAGTGTAATGACAATGTCGTTTTGTCCAGAAATTTTGTATTCCGGTATTTCACACATGGACAACGAACTTTATCGGTCGTAGACAACGAAAAAACTCGATCAATAAAGTCGTCTGTTCTGGCATACCACTCATCTGAGTGACCAGTTGCCTTGTCCTGACTGCGTCGCCGCCCGACTCCAGGCTCCAGCCGCCGCTGCAGCTCGCATCCCGCCACAGCCCACCGCCGCCGTATGGCCACCTCCGGTCCTGTGTCCGTCACCTCTGGCCCCTTGTGCGCTCCTTGCCCTCTGTATCGACTTGGTATTGACATGAGAACATAGACGATGACCTGAGAACGACTAGGCATCAATTAGGGTCGATTAGTCGCCCTAATCGATGACTAATCGTCCTAGTCGACCTTATCGGTCCCTAGGCGACTAGGGTCGATTATGCGACTTGTGAACCTTAGTTATGCTCCGCCGGGGCCTGCCGTTAACTTACGACGACTTTAAGGTTAGTCGACCAGCTTACAACACGACACACTAAATGGGCATTGACGTGCCTTAATCGAGTTGTGCCGGTTTTAACATAAACAAATCTATGCATCTTCTAAACATAACAAATTTCTTAACATAAGAATATACGACCATGCTTTATTAACCTAAACCTAAGCACTATGTAATATGATTAAGCATGATTCACATCACAACAATAAACATGATCAAGCATTATTAAGCATGATTAACATAACAACAATAAATCCTAAATATTATTAACCTAAATTTAGGCATATATAATAACAAGTAATTTGCAACAGACAACTAATTAGCAAAATTATGAACTACTATTCTAACTACATGAGCATAATTACCAACTAATTAGCATAATCATCAAGTAGTTGAAATAGCTGAAAAAATTACTTGCGGCGAGTGCGACGGTCGGCGAGGGCGACGGGCGGCGACGGACGGCCGCGGCAGCGGCTCGGGGCGTCCGGCGTGGGGGCGGCGGTGTGGTGAGGGCGGCCGCGCGGGGTTGAGGCGAGGTGGCGGCGTGTGAGGAAACAAGTTAGGGTTGGGCCCGACGGGCTGCTTATAGTGACTATATATGATGGCCAGACTAACATACGACGGTCCAGGGCTGGCTGTCGTATATTAGTTCTATTTACGACAGCCATGTCACAATCGACGGCTGTACCGTCGTATATAAACTTATATACGACGTCCTCTTGGGGCCGTCATATATAAAGTTATATACGATGGCTGGCCGTCGTATGTTAAATTGGCCGTCATATGTTGACCTATTTCCTGTAATGCCTATCAGACATTACAGGAGATGGAGACGGTGATAAGCCAGTTGCTTTGGCTCACAAAACATGTAAAGAAGGTATCGACTACAACGGTCCTTTTGGAAACGATACCATAAAATAATTGGTCGATTTAAAGAAGAGAATATTAGTTTTGATAGGGTCCTTGTTCTAAAAAAAGTGTTAATGTGGTCTGGCCCTGTTCCTTTGACAGCTACTTTAACAAGAAATATAATATGATCTGACCATCCTTAGTGGATTTCTCAGACGATACAGCTTTTGTGGTAGAACATAATTCAGAAAACGACAAGTTGTGTTCGGTTTCCTTGTGGGAAGTGTAATAAGAGCATCTCAAAGAAGATATTTTCGTTAGAAAAACAAGCGCAACACCTGAAGCTAACAAAGTGTCTTTCTGCTAGATATATGCACTAACTAAAGTAGGATACAGGTAATGGGAGATGAATGGTGGAGACGTCCATGAAAAAGTCACTCAACTCCCGTCTTTTTTAGTGAATTCTGATAGCAATAATCTATTTTAGCCGTGTGGCCGTTTGCTAATTATTAATTTTCAGGTATACGGTTTGATTGCACATATTAACATATGAAAAGATGGAACCGTATGCTAGCTGAGTCCATCATACTTGTACAAAGCTGTAACACCCCCAAAATGTGGCAAAAACAAATTCAAATCAAATGGACAAAATGCATGTGAAGGAAAAATTCAAATACAAATGGAAGTTGGATTTGAATCAAAAGCAGAAAAAGGAAAAGGAAAAGGAAAAGAAAAACAAAAACGGCCACTGGGCCAAAATCCACCGCAGCAGCCAGCTGGCCCACGTTCGCCGCCCCCCTCTCCTTCCCACTGACCAGCCGGCCCCGCTTGTCAGGAGCTTCTTCAACCGCCGCCCGCCCTTCCCGTGCCAAGCTTGCGCGCCAGCCACCTCCAAATTCTTCGCGAGCAACCGAACGACGCCGCTCCACCCGCACCCGTTCCGCTCGCACACACCCACTCTGGGCTCCAGGCCGATTTAAACACCCGCAAACCACCTCTGCTACCCACCCCGATCACGTTTTCGGTTCGCCGGTGAGCACCTCCGACGCCCCGAAGAAATTCTCCCCATACTGCACCGTTTCTTTCCTCCTAACCGGCATCGCGTCTCCGCTGCAGCTTGCACAGCCCGTAGACTTGCACCTCGGGATGAGTCCTCGACGAGAGAACTGAAGCCGATGAGTTTCGATAAGAGGTCGCCACCATTCGCCGGTGAAGGCTTTGAATTCCTCGGTTTGAATCTGTTCTGACCATTGGAACATCATCTACGGGCCACAGCTAACCCCGAGGACCAGAAACCTGTAGGAGAACGGGACATGAATGCGCCACCGACGATCGCCGCCGAGCTTCACTGTCCGACGCCGTCGCCGAGCCTCCCTAGACCTCTTAAGATCAAGATAACCCCCCAGGTGAGGTCCCCCACTCCCCCTCCTTCGAGTTGTGCAAAGAAAACGAAGGTCTAGGGCCGGTAGACAGGTTTTCGTGAAAGTCCGGCGAGCTTGCCGCCTCCTGCCGCCGTGTGCCGCCGGGCAGCGCCGCTCGCACCCGGCTAGGGCGACATGGCCCTCTGTAGCCCGTCCGTTTTAAATCGTGCGGCCAGTAACCAAAACCCCCGTACCCCTTCGATGTTTTAATCTGGGCCGCACTCTTTAAATCCTACGGTCCAGATTGAACCCACAGTTTCCCACGTGAGCAATTTGCGGGCTACCCCCTGGGGTTGTGGGAAAAGAAGAGCTAGCCCCCGGAATCTTCTAATCTAGCCCCTGGACCCCCTGGAATTTATGTAAATGGTTTTAAAAATCCGTTTTAGCCCCTGGATTTAATAAAATTTAGAAAAAACCTCTGTAATTGATGCATTGACCCCTGAAAATTTAGAAAATAAGAAATTGGACCCCACAGTAGTATGGATTTGCACGTCAGCCCCTGAGGAATATTAATTTCAGGAATTTGAACTTGTGAATGGAATTTAAATTCAAATTAGTGATGCAATCACATGTGCAATTACAAGTTAAATTTTTCTAGCACCTGGAAAATATTTAGAATGATTTGAGGACTGATTTTAGGTTGCAACGGAAATCTTAAAAGGGTTATTTAATTCTGTTATTGCTGAAAATTCATTTTTAGGCTTGAAATAATTCTGAAATATATGTAAAAATATATCTAAATTGATCCCAACAAATAGGAAGCCAATAGATATTTTGTTGGGCATTTTAAGCAAAATATATTCTGTATAGGTGATATATTTTGCTGTTTTAGTGCTGAAATTCACTTTAGGGCATAGAAAATAAATCTGAAAATATAGAAAATAGGTAGACATAATTAGTAAATGTCATATGAGGTCCTTAAAATCAAAACTTCAAGATTAAGATTGTGTAGGAGACCTGAAAACCAGTTGGGAGTTGGAATATACACTTTTGTGCAAGTTGGTAACTAAGAAGGGTAATATTTATTATAGAAATTGGTTCAAATTGAAAACCTAGGTTAAGTGTGCACTTAGGAACCTGAATATCAAAGTTAGAAATAATATGTATGTTTAAAAGTGCATGCATGCATAGAAGCAACCTATCTAGGGTAAAAGCAAAACTTAAATATGTGTATGACTTTCATGTGTATGTATGTGTGGTTTGCATGAGTGTAGATGTGGACTATTGCTTATGGAATGTTATTTCTTTTGCTATGTACATGTTGATATGAGTAGAACCAGCCCCAGAGCCGGTTCTCACCTTCCAAGACCAAGGCTTTCCATCCCCGGAGCAGCAGGAAGAAGGCAAGTATCCTTGACCACTTTGATCCTACCCTAGGATGTGTCGTTAGAATTATTTGCATTGTCAATTGAAATATGATACCCATGCGAGGAAGTTTCCCTAGAATTTCATTATCTTGTTTCCTTGTAGCCTTGGGTTGGGAGTTGTTTTATTATGTTATTCATTCATGCTATTCATGCTTAGCCATGCTTAGAATGAGATAAATGAGTTATGAGGTCATCACCTTGGTTACTTTACCTTTGAATGGAGTATTATGAATTATGTAGAGGTAGGGATCTAGGCAAGTTGAATGCTTTGGTTTGTGCTGTGTTCACGAGACACGGGTTTGTGTTTAGTGCTTGCCTGGATCCTAAGGACCGGTTCATGGAGCATGTAACCTAGCTTTACCGTGCCAACCACATGCTGAGATGGGGCAGCTTGGCCAATTAATTAGGTGCATTTCTGATGTAGCATGGGTGTTTGGATGGTGCGGGGAATAGGTGTCAGCTGGACTACTCTAGGAACCGCAAGGCTCAAGAGAGGGCCACTGCAGCGGGGGTTGGAGCCTCCTGGATGCTGTTACGGGTGAAACCTCAGTGGGCCTACACTCGTCGGGATTCCCTTTGTAAAGGCCTCGTAGTGATCTCCTGGCTACACACCTCGGAAGTGTCAACGTGGTTCACGGCCACTGGCATAATGGAGGTTCTTCTAGTCCACCCGACAACGGGGGATGAAATCACTACATGTGGGTACAGTGGTGCAAACTCTGCAGAGTCAAAACTGTCAAGACAGCCGTGCTCACGGTCAAGAGCGGCTTGGACCTATTCATGATTAGATGATGATGAATGGTGGTATTGAGGATGTTAAGCGGGGAGCTTAACACCGGGATTGGGTATATGGGGTTGAGCCACTCTACTTGCTTCGTAATGTAGGGGATAAACAAGCTAAGAAGATAGGTGTTAATTGCGTAGTGCTTTAACCATGTGTTCATCCTTTCCTTGCTCTGGCCATGCATGACATAACTTTCCCACACTTGCTGAGTACCATCGATACTCAAGCTTGCTTTCTGTTGGTTTTAAATTGCTGCTCATGCCAAGGGAATGACGTGGTGTACAACAACCAAGACTTTGGACCCGAAGAAGGATTCTAGGCTCACGGAGTCCCCCGGGCAACGCCTGTGATGGAGCCCACAAAACCTTACTTCCACTGTTTGTTTGTTTACATGTGTGAACATATTAATCGTCCTTTGAGACGCTATGTAAGACTTATTTGTATTCAACATCTAGCTTGTAATATAATGATGCTTCACTATTTGCCATCACATGTATGAGAAAATGATCCTGGCATACATGTTGGAGTCACTCGGTTATTCTACGGAAAAACCGAGTGTGACAGAAGTGGTATCAAAGCCAGGTTGCCCGTAGGAAACGTGAACCTAGGTAGAAATGGATGTATTTAAGGACCTTATGTTCTTAAAAACTATTTTACAAAATGTGTGAGGTAAAAGTGTTAATTAACATTATATTTTTATTTTATTTGTTCATCTTGCCTTAACTTTTATTCAAAATACAATATTTATTTGATTATTGTCTAACTTGGGTTTTAAATGTTTTATGTTTTAGATGGTTCGCATGGTCCGCACCGCTCACAAGCCCACCGGAGGGAGAGTCCCGATAGCTGCACTTGCTTTGAGGGAGGAGAATCGCCCAGTGACGTATCACTCCTACGGGTTGGCAGTAGGGAGCTTGTTGCGCCATCTTCGGCGTATGCTCCACACCGTCGGCAACGTTGGCAAGCTGATCATACGCTACAGCTCCACCAAGGCCATACGTGAAAAGCGTGAAGAATGGAGCTCAGAGATGAGGATCATCCACGACAACAAGTTGCTCAAGATCCACCGCTCTCCAGCTTGTCGGGCGACTCAGGCCGATGCTGAGAAGGATGTCACCTGGGAGGCCATTACCTGTCAGAGTTACATCAACCGTGGCCACCTGGACAGGACTGAGTATATGTATGTCCTCCAGTGCGAGAGTGGCACCGCGGAGTACAAGTACCCGCCGGTGCAGGAGGGAACTTCTCATGACCACATGGACATGTGCTTGGAGGATACAACTATGCTCAACACTAGGCTGCAGGAGTGTCAGCAGGAGCTTTAGGATGTCCGTGACACCCTGAAGGAGACTGAGGCTGTACTCCGCGCCAGCTTGAAGGCGAGGGAGAGAGGAGATCGGAACGAACCGTGTGTCACAGAGAATGACACCTAGACTCCTGACTCCCCCGATCGCAGGGCGAACAAGCGTCGCCGCACTTATCCACCAGCAGCTTCCCCTCCTACAGCGGAGTCAGAGGGCAGCCGCAATGATGATGAATACCCTGACGAGCCAGCACAGTGATACGAGTCGTTTAGAGTTATTTTTTTATTCTAGCATTTTATCGAGTAGTCGAGACAAGAACCTATCTATTTGGTTATTAATGTTTGGTGTGTGACGTGAGTTGTGGGAGCCATGAGCACTTGTCCACAACCTCGTCTTTATGTTTGCATTTGCTTTTGTGTGAGACCTTATGAATCAATAGTTGCATTTGTTTTCGTATGAGACATGGTGATTGAAGGTTTATGTGAGATTTTCTGAAATTGTCTAAACCTTAATGTTCTAAAAGTTTAAGTTCATGCAAGCGATGTGGGAAATTAATACATAATGATTAAGTTGATATTTGGTTAATCATGATAGATGGACGGAAGAGGAAGAGGTCGTGGTGCCAACCCCAACAACAACAACAACAACAACAACAACAACAACAACAACAACAACAACAACAACAACAACAACAACAACAACAACAACAACAACAACAACAACAACAACAGCAAGAACAACGAGGCTGCCAATCCTCTCCTTCCTGGATGGCAAGGCAGGGGTGGTCGCCGAGGATGAGCTGATCCCATTTATCAAATGATCAACAACCAAAATCAGCTCATCCAGAATTTGACTCAAGTGGTGACCAACTTACATCAAGCTCCACCCCCACAGGCTGCACCGCGTCAACCAAGGTTGAGTGAGTTTCTAGGAACTCAACCCCCGAAGTTTTCAAGTGCTGCTGAGCCCCTAGAGGCAGATGATTGGTTGAAGGCCATTGAAAACAAGATGAGGATCATACAATTTCAAGGATATGAGAGGGTGCTGTTTGCCTCTCACCAATTGCACGGACCCACTGCTGACTGGTGGACCGCCTACGTGGCAGCCCACCATGACCCCGGGAACATAACTTGGGAGGAGTTCAAGCGCAGCTTCCGCAACCATTATATACCAAGGGGAGAACTCAAGAATAAGAGGAAGGAGTTCCTTGGGCTACAACAGGGCAACATGACAGTGAGGGAGTACCTCACCAAGTTCACCCAACTGTCCCGCTATGCACCACGGGACATTGAAACCGATGAGCAGAAACATGACCGCTTTATGGAAGGACTCACCATGGAGATGCAATGTGCAATATCCTCCAACGAATATGAAAGCTTCCAAAAGATGGTGGACAGGGCATTTATTGTGGAGAGGAAGATAAACGCCTTGGAGAATGAACACAAGAGAAAGATGGGATGGTCACATCAAGCGTCAAGCAGCAACACACACCCACGTTTTGTGCAGCAGCCTGCAGGGCAGATGAGCCGTGCTGTGGTACCCTACTCAGCACCGAGAGGTTACAACCCAAACTTCAGGCCTCCATCAGCACAAGTACAGCCGCAGCGTCAGTTTCTGCAGCAGCCACGTCCCGCTTATCAACCTCGACCAGCAGGACAATGGCCACAGAACCCACCCTAGGACAACAAAGGTCAGGCACCTAAAGTTGGGGTGCAATTCTTCAACTGTGGTGAAGTGGGGCACTATGCTCACAAGTGCCCAAAGAAGAAGCCAATGCAGCCACAACAACAGAACATGATGCGTGGACGGGTGAACCACATGACCATGGAAGAAGCGCAAGAGGCACCTGATGTGGTGATTGGTAAGTTCCCTGCAAATTTACACATTGCGACCATTCTGTTCGCTTCTGGTGCTACCCACTCGTTCATTTCTCAATGATTTATTAAGAAGCATGATCTAGTAACAACACAAATGAATCATATGTTAGCGGTGAACTCTCCAGGGGGAGAAATAAGAACAAGACAAGTGTGCCCCAAAGTGAGTCTAGACATAAATGGGGTGGTATTTACTGCAAGTCTTATAGTGATAAACTCACAAGGGATAGATATTATTTTGGGTATGGATTGGTTGACCAGGCATAAATGCATTATCCATTGTTTGACTAGAACGGTGGAACTAACTCACATTAGTGGCACCAAAGTGAAATTCATAGCTGTCCACGAACCTAGGAGGGACATTAAACTCAATCAAGTGGACGTGGAACTGGAAGAGATAAGTGTCATCAAGAAATATCCTGATGTTTTTCCTGAGGAGTTGCCAGGTATGCCCCTAGATCGTGAAATGGAATTCGCGATTGAACTAATGCCTGGAACAGCCCCGATATACAAGAGACCTTACCGGATGGATTCTAAACAACTAGAAGAGATCGAAGAACATATTAGATAATTGACAGAAAAAGGGTACATCCATCCTAGTTCCTCACCTTGGGGAGCTCCGGTGATATTTGTGCCCAAGAAGGATGGAACCCAAAGGTTATGTGTAGACTACCGCGCACTGAATGAGGTAACCATCAAAAACAAGTATCCGTTGCCTCGCATTGAAGACTTGTTCGATCAGTTGAGAGGAGCATGTGTGTTCTCAAAAATTGATCTCAGATTGGGATATCACCAATTGGAGATAAGACCATCCGATATTCCCAAGATAACTTTTGTCTCTCGGTACGGCTGTATGAATACACCGTCATGCCGTTCGGGCTAACCAATGCTTCGACATACTTCATGTACCTCATGAACAAGGTATTCATGGAATATTTGGACAAGTTTGTGGTGGTTTTCATTGATGACATTCTCATCTTCTCTAAAGATGAAGAAGAATATGAGAAGCATCTAAGGCTGGTGTTGCAAAAATTGAGAGAACACCAACTATATGCCAAGCTAAGCAAATGTGAATTCTGGCTGAAGAGAGTTCCCTTCTTAGGACATATAATCTCGGTAGGAGGAATATCTCTGGATCCAGCCAAGATCGCGGATATGCAGAAGTGGAAGACCCCTGAAAACGTCGGGGAGATCCGGAGCTTCTTAGGCTTGGCTGGATACTACCGTCAATTTATTGAAGGTTTCTCCAAAATCTCAAGACCCCTCACCAAAATGTTAGAGAAGGGAATCACATTCACGTGGATGCCAGAGTGTGAGGCGAGTTTTCAAGAGTTGAAGAAAAGGTTGACGATAATCCTAGTGCTAGTTATGCCAGGCATGCATAAATTTTTTTTGGTATATTGTGATGCTTCTGGACACTGATTGGGATGTGTTCTCATGCAAGAGGGGCATGTTGTTGCATACACTTCCAGACAGCTTTGAAAACACAGGAAGAACTATCCTACGCATGACTAGAGCTAGCCGCAGTGGTCCACACATTGAAGCTTTGGAGGCACTACTTAATGGGAAAGAGGACAGAGATATATACGGATCACAAAAGTTTAAAGTACATCTTCACACAACTAGATCTTAACCTACGGCAAAGGAGATGGTTGGAGCTGATCAACGACTTTGATGTGGGTATAAACTATCATCCTGGAAAAGCGAACATCGTGGCAGATGCTTTAAGCCGAAAGGTACATGTCAATATGATGAGCTTAAGCGACACGCCTACGGAATTAAGGGAAGAATTCACAAGACTCAATCTATGTCTGGTGAATAATGGTGAGGCCATTGCCATGGAAGTGGACTCCACATTGGAGCAGGACATACGCGACGGTCAGAAGAATGACGAGAAAATACAAGAATTCAGAAGACTCATCAAAGAGAATAAAGCTCCTGGGTTTAGAGAGGATGAACAAGGTACGGTATGGCATGAGAAAAGAATATGTGTCCCCGAGGTAAAGGAGATCCGTGAACTAATTTTGAGAGAGGCTCATGATTCCGATTACTCCATTCATACTGGGAGTACGAAGATGTATCATGACCTCAAAAGCAGATATTGGTGGTATGGCCTGAAGCGAGATGTCGCGGAACATGTTGCCTTATGTGACACATGTCAGCTAGTAAAAGCAGAACACCAATGACCCGCCGGATTGTTGCAACCACTCAAAGTACCCTAATGGAAATGGGAAGAAATAGACATGGACTTCATAGTGGGACTGCCTAGGTGCCAATCGGGATATGATTCGATATGAGTCATAATCGATAGACTTAAGGTAGCTCATTTCATCCCTGTGAAAGAAAGCTACAAAGGATCCAAGTTGGCAGAATTGTGCATGTAACGAATTGTGTGTTTTCATGGGGTGCCGAAGAAGATAGAGTCAGATCGAGGGACACAATTCACCTCAAGGTTCTGGCAGAAGTTACATGAAACCATGGGGACTCAATTGAATTTCAGTTCTGCGTACAATCCACAAACTGACGGGCAGACCGAGAGAACCAATCAAATCCTTGAGGACAGGTTGAGGGCTTGTGCACTCAAGAACAATAGGAGTTGGGACAAAAACTTACCATATGTTGAGTTCTCCTATAACAACAGCTACCAGACTAGTATGAAGATGTCACCATTTGAGGCGTTGTATGGTAGGAAGTGCAGAACTCCATTGTTTTGGAATCAAACTGGGGAAAGCAAAGTATTTGGGCCAGAGGTGCTACAAGATGCTGAGGCGAAAGTGAGGGAAATCCACAACAACTTGAGAATAGCTCACATGATACAGAAGAGCTATGCGGATATACGAAGAAGAGATCTCACCTTCAATGTAGGGGACTCCATCTATCACAAAGTGTCTCCTATCAGAGGGCTTCATCGTTTCAAAGTGAAAGGGAAGTTATCACCTCGGTATATCGGACCTTTCCAAGTTTTATAGAGGAAGGGTGAAGTGGCATATTAGTTGGAGTTGACGGCTCGCCTATTAGATGTGCATGATGTATTCCATGTGTCACAACTCAAGAAATGTCTAAGAACACCCGAAGAGAGGTTACCCATGACTGAGGTAGACATCCGAAAAGATCTTTCGTATACCGAACATCCGGTCAAGATTCTTGAGACGATGGAACACATCACAAGGAACAAAAGAATCCGAATGTGCAAAGTGCAGTGGAAGCATCACTCGGAAGAAGAGGCCACGTGGGAGAGAGAAGACGAGCTCAAGGCGCAGTTTCCGGACCTATTTCCCTAGGGCTACTAATCTTGAGGATGAGATTTCTTTTAAGGGGGGTAGAGTTGTAACACTCGCAAAATGTGGCAAAAACAAATTCAAATCAAATGGACAAAATGCATGTGAAGGAAAAATTCAAATACAAACTAGAAGTTGGATTTGAATCAAAAGCAGAAAAAGGAAAAGGAAAACAAAAACAAAAACAGCCACTAGGCCAAAATCCACCGCAGCAGCCAGCTGGCCCACGTTCGCCGCCCCCCTCTCCTTCCCACTGACCAGCCGGCCCCGCTTGTCAGGAGCTCCTTCAACCGTCGCCCGCCCTTCCCGCGCCGAGCCCGCGCGCCAGCCACCTCCAAATTCTTCGTGAGCAACCGCACGACGCTGCTCCACCCGCACCCGTTCCGCTTGCACGCACCCACTCCGGGCTCCAGACCGATTTAAACACCCGCAAACCACCTCTGCTACCCACCCGATCGCGTTTTCGGTTCGCCGGTGAGCATCTCCGCCGCCCCGAAGAAATTCTCCTTGTACTGCACCGTTTCTTTCCTCCTAACCGGCCTCACGTCTCCACTGCAGCTTGCACAGCCCGTAGACCTGCACCTCGGGATGAGTCCTCGACGAGAGAACTGAAGCCGACGAGTTCCGGTAAGAGGTCACCGCCATTTGCCGGTGAAGGCTTTGAATTCCTCGGTTTGAATCTGTTCTGACCATTGGAACATCATCTCCGAGCCACAGCTAACCCTGAGGACCAGCAACCCGAGGAAGAACAGGACCAGAACGCGCCACCGACGATCGCCGCAGAGCTTCACTGTCCGACGCCATCGCCGAGCCTCCCTAGACCCCTTAAGATCAAGATAACCCCCCAGGTGAGGTCCCCCACTCCCCCTCCGAGTTGTGCAAAGAAAACAAAGGTCTAGGGCCGGTAGACAGGTTTTCGTGAAAGTCTGGCGAGCTCGCCGCCTCCCGCCGCCGTGTGCCACCGGGCAGCGCCGCCTGCACCCGGCCAGGGCGACGTGGCCCTCTGTGGCCCGTCCGTTTTAAATCGTGCGACCAGTAACCAAAACCCCCGTACCCCCTCGATGTTTTAATCTGGGCCACACTCTTTAAATCCTACAGTCCAGATTGAACCCACCGTTTCCTGTCTGAGCAATTTGTGGGCTACCCCCTGGGGTTGTGGGAAAAGAAGAGCTAGCCCCCAGAATCTTCTGATCTAGCCCCTGGACCCCCTGGAATTTATGTAAATGCTTTTAAAAATCAGTTTTATCCCCTGGATTTAATATAATTTAGGAAAAAACCTCTGTAATTGATGCATTGGCCCCTAAAAATTTAGAAAATAAGAAATTGGACCCCACAGTAGTATGGATTTGCACATCAGCCCCTGAGGAATATTAATTTCAGGAATTTGAACATGTGAATGGAATTTAAATTTAAATTAGTGATGCAAACACATGTGCAATTACAATTTAAATTTTTCTAGCACCTGGAAAATATTTAGAATGATTTGAGGACTGATTTTAGGCTGCAATGGAAATCTGAAAAGGGTTATTTAATTCTGTTATTGCTGAAAATTCATTTTTAGGCTTGAAATAATTCCGAAATATATGTAAAAATACATCTAAATTGATCCCAACAAATAGGAAGCCAATAGATATTTTGTTGGGCATTTTGAGCAAAATATATTCTGTGTAGATGATATATTTTGCTGTTTTAGTGCTGAAATTCACTTTAGAGCATAGAAAATAAATTTTAAAATATAGAAAATAGGTAGACATAATTAGTAAATGTCATATGAGGTCCTTAAAATCAAAACTTCAAGATTAAGATTGTGTAGGAGACCTGAAAACCAGTTTGGAGTTGGAATATACATTTTTGTGCAAGTTGGTAACTAAGAAGGGTAATATTTAATATAGAAATTGGTTCAAATTGAAAATCTAGGTTAAGTGTGCACTTAGGAACCTGAATATCAAAGTTAGAAATAATATGTATGTTTAAAAGTGCATGCATGCATAGAAGCAACCTATCTAGGGTAAAAACAAAACTTAAATATGTGTATGACTTTCATGTGTATATATGTGTGGTTTGCATAAGTGTAGATGTGGACTATTGCTTATGGAATGTTATTTCTTTTGCTATGTACATGTTGATATGAGTAGAACCAGCCTAGAGCCTGTTCTCACCTTCCAAGACCAAGACTTTCCATTCCCGGAGCAGCAGGAAGAAGGCAAGTGTCCTTGACCACTTTGATCCTATCCTAGGATGTGTAGTTAGAATTATTTGCATTGTCAATTGAAATATGATACCCGCACGAGGATGTTTCCCTAGAATTTCATTATCTTGTTTCCTTGTAGCCTCGGGTTGGGAGTTGTTTTATTATGTCATTCATTCATGCTACTCATGCTTAGCCATGCTTAGAATGGGATAAATGAGTTATGAGGTCATCACCTTAGTTACTTTACCTTTGAATGGAGTATTATGAATTATGTAGAGGTAGGGATCTAGGCAAGTTGAATGCTTTTGTTGGTGCTGTGTGCACGAGACACGGGTTTGTGTTTAGTGCTTGCCTGGATCCTAAGGACCGGTTGATGGAGCATGTAACCTAGCTTTACCGTGCCAACCACATGCTGAGATGGGGGCAGCTTGGCCAATCAATTAGGTGCATTTCCGATGTAGTATGGGTGTTTGGATGGTGCGGGGAATAGGTGTTAGGTGGACTACTCTAGGAACAGCAAGGCTCAAGAGGGGGCCACTGCAGCGGGGGTTGGAGCCTCCTGGATGCTGTTAGGGGTGGAACCTCAGTGGGCCCACACTCATCGGGAATACCTTTGTAAAGGCCTCATAGTTATATGCTGGCTACACACCTCGGAAGTGTGAACATGGTTCGCGGCCACTGGCATAATGGAGGTTCTTCTAGTCCACCCGGCAACGGGGGATGAAATCACTACATGTGGGTACAGTGGTGCAAACTCTGTAGAGTCAAAATTGTCATGACAGCCGTGCTCACGGTCAAGAGTGGCTTGGACTTATTCATGATTAAATGATGATGAATGGTGGTGTTGAGGATGTTAAGTGGGGAGCTTAACACCGGGATTGGGTATATGGGGTTGAGCCACTCCACTTGCTTAGTAATGTAGGTGCTAAACAAGCTAAGGAGATATGTGTTAATTGCGTAGTGCTTTAACCATGTCTTCATCCTTTCCTTGCTCTGGCCATGCATGGCATAACTTTCCCACACTTGCTGAGTACCATCGGTACTCAAGCTTGCTTTCTGTTGGTTTTAAATTGCTGCTCAGGCCAAGGGAATGACGTGGTGTACAACAACCAAGACTTTGGACCTGAAGAAGGATTCTAGGCTCACAGAGTCCCTCGGGCAACGTCTGTGATGGAGCCCACAAGACCTTACTTCCATTGTTTGTTTATTTACATGTGTGAACATATTAATCGTCCTTTGAGACGCTATGTAAGACTTATTTGTATTCGAACATCTAGCTTGTAATATAATGATGCTTCACTATTTGTCATCACATGTATGAGAATGATCCTGGCATACATGTGGGAGTCACTCGGTTATTCTACGGAAAAACCGAGTGTGACAAAAGCTGAAATCTTTCTTTGACTAGGAAACTTTCCACTGTCCTATACTTAGTCGCTACCCCAAAAACAGTAATGTTCCATTTCTTGAACCTTGATTCCATTTTTGGGTTCGATGGATCATCATTGTGTGCTTGCTCTTTTTATGCTACTTATTGCTAGAGAGAGAGAGAGAGGCTTTGGGGCTGCTTGGTTCGTGCCATGCCAGGCAGCAGCGCTAGCCGCTGGCGTCCGAAATCAAACGCGTGGGAGTGCTGCCGGAGCAAGGCAGATTTGTGAGGGCACAAAGTGAACAAGCCCTTTACATGTGCATCCAGATGCTTCTGGCTCAAGAGAAACCCATCAAACTTCCTTTAATATATATCAGGGTTTTTTCTATGGTCTCAAAAATCTACATCTCCGAGTGTCCTCACTCTACACTCATTTTTCATGACACATGATTCTAGATCATTTTAAAGAAAAATCTTCATGAGAAGCATCACCGATAGGTACTCTATAAACCAATCAATTTGAGTTGATAATCCGAGAATACGACCATTGCAACCATGACTGATTCATACGTTAAACATATATTAGTCATAATGATGTAGTTGTAATTGATCATGAAAATGGGGCATAACACGGACCATAGTATGATTTATATAGTTTATGAATTTTATTTGCATAGTAAATCCGTTCATTTCTGCTACACTGACGACTTCATGCATGTGGGGAATCCCTTCCGGGATCCGCACTCCAGGATACACATTGGGTGGTGCCGTGCGATACGGCACCCAACAACATACACGAAAAGAACCATAAACGTACAAAGTTTTATTTCTCAATATAGAGTCATTTACAACATAATGTACCACGAAGGTACACACAGCGGAATATACATAACACATACTCTCGGTCTTAACTATGCAAAAGAGAAAACGTCCAGCCCGCGGATGCTTCTTACAAGCTTCAACCAAGATGAGTGCAGCGGCAGGGTTTTCGGTGAGTCTCTGATGGCTTACCGAACAAAAATCTTCATAGCAAATTTTATAACCTGCAAAACACTAATAATGCAACCGTGAGCACGATGGCTCAGCAAGACTTAACCGAGACTCCTAAACATGAAACTCTACATGCAGGGATTAATAATTGTCGGTACCCTCAATATGGGGTACCCTAAGGACCTCGCCCTTCTCCACAGGGAGAGCTCCGAAGGCGCCATGTGTCCAGCGGGGCCGGACCTCCCTCTCCTTAGAGGAGAGCTCCGGGCCCGCCATGTGGCCAACTGAGCCGGACCTCCCCCCTCCGCGGGGAGAGCTCCGGAGGCTCCACGTCTCCTGCGGGGCCGGACCTCCCTCTCCTCAGAGGAGAGCTCCGGGCCCGCCACGTGGCCAGCAGCAGCCGGACCTCCCCCCTCCGCGGGGAGAGCTCCGAAGACTCCACGTGTCCCGCGGGGCCGGACCTCCCTCCCCTCAGAGGAGAGCTCCGGGCCCGCCATGTGGCCAGCAGAGCAACGCTGCCTGCCCCCGCGTGGTAGGCAGCAGGAGTAAAGACGCACCATATCTTGCTCGTACAAGGTATTCAAGGCCCGCGCCTTCCCAAAACGCGGAGACACGGAGCACGCCTCTGTCAGGTGCCGTTGCACCCAGTCACATCGCAGACTGGCGTGCCGTGTCAGAGCCTGCCCACAAATAAACACAGCGACAAGACATCCACTGCCGCCCTGCCATCATCAACCACTACGACTAGCTTGCGGCATGGGCAGGGCGGCAGAACAAAGACTTGGAAGCCTTCGCCAGAGACAACTACCGGCATAACTGCAGGTACGGTAGATGGCAGGCAATCTCCCCGGGACCACCTGTCGGGTCCCGGGCCCACCTTGTAAGCCGCTCGGGCCTTGGACTATAAAAGGCTCGGGTAGGCAACGTCACCAGGGGTTCGCCTTATACGCACCCTCACACTCTAGCCATTCGACATCTCTCACCCTCAAGCTCAGGACTCCGGTCCTGAGCAACAAGCAATACAGCGAGCATCTCTGCTCATCGTGGACATAGGGTTTTACACTCAGGCGGCCTGAACCACGTAAAACTCCCCGTGTCAAGCTTCTCCCTCAATCGTCCCTAATGCTGAAGCTCTCCGCGAGTGACTAGCCCCTCTGAAAAAGAACCTCCGCGGGCTGCCCAGAGCAGGCCCGGGGGAAGTGTCGGCTACACACTTTGACATTTGGGGCGCCAGGTAGGGGGCTTTTCCCTTGTGCGACGAGCTTCTGCCGGCGAAGATGACGAAGCTTCCTTCAGCGGCAAGCTCTCCTCCCCCACGTTCACGACGAACGGTGACTAGCGGGGACTACGTCTCGACACACTCAGGACGGAGTGTGTCGGCACAAGCTGGAAGCCAGCAGCCGACTCTGGCAGCGTCGACTCTGGCAACGCAGGCTCCAGTGAGTGTGAGATCCTCTGCAGCGCTGAGCGTCCCCCAAGGGGGCGCGCTAGCTGCAGCAAGAGCGCTACTGCGCAATCCACCTGCTGGGGACGCACCTCCGTCAGCGACCCAACAGTGGATTCGCGAGGTAGACCGTCTCGTCGTCGCCGCCGCAAACCCTCGGCTTCGGCGGGGACGACATCCCGGCCAACCGGCTGTGTCACTGACGCGCACGCCAACGGTTGACAGGCAGACGGCAGATTCCCGCTCCACCAGGCTCCCATCGATGGACCTGAGGACGGAGCTGGAACGATGCCACTTGGGCAAAGACGCCCGAGTGTTCATTGAGCGACCACGAGAAAGGCGTCGCAACCAGGAGGCTAGCGACAGCATGTCGACTGCCTCAACCCAACCTGAGGCGCAGACATTCACCACGCGATCTCTGCCCTAGGCATACACCACGCAGCATATGCCCCAGACATATGCCCTACAAACGGCACCCCCGGTCTATGGCGCAGCCTTGCCCATACCGGGGTACACAGTGCCAGCAGCGAACCAAGCGTTCGCGGCACCAATGCCTGCAGCAACAGGAGCAGGATGTGCGGCCCTGGCGCCACACCTTCGCTTCGTGAGGTGGCCACGCAAGTTTCAGCCGCACCTGCCCGAGAAGTACGATGGCAGTGTCAACCCGACGGAGTTCCTCCAAATCTACTCCACCGCCATCCTTGCTGCAGGAGGGGACGAGGCCGTCATGGCCAACTACTTCCCCGTCGCCTTGACCGGCCCAGCCCGGTCTTGGCTCATGAACCTCCCCCAGGGTTCCATAACCTCTTGGGGAGAGCTCTGCCGGCAGTTCACTGCTACCTTCGGCAGCTCCTACACCCGGCCTGGAACGAAGCTCGACCTCCACGCCATCCAGCAACAACCTGGAGAGACGCTGCGCTCCTTCATCCAGCGGTTCGCCCAGGTACGGAACACCATCCCGCATATCCAAAATGCTTCTGTGGTGGTGGCGTTCCGGCAGGGTGTACGGGACAAGAAGATGCTTGAGAAGCTCGTGACCAGAGAGGTTCGCGACGTCTCAGAGCTCTTCAGCCTCGCTGACAAGTGCGCCAGGGCAGCAGAAAGGCGGAACTGGTACTTACTGCCAGCCTCCGAGTCAGGAGGACAGCCCGGATCTGGCGCTGCTTCCCATGGAAGTGGCAAGAAGATCAAGAACCGGGGCGGTGGCAAGATGAAGCCACCGACCGCGGCTCCCGTTGCTGCAGCAGCAGCATCCAGTGGAGCTCAGGGGCCACGCCCCGACAAAAGGCAGTGACAGTCACCAGCTCCAGATGGTGACCAAGGCGAGCTATGCCCCGTGCACGGCACCAGTTACCATACTGCTGCCGAGTGCCGGAAGATTCAGAAGCACGCGGAGCGCTTCCGCAAAGGGAAGCAGCTGCGAACTGATGCCCCACCCTTCCATCAAAGGGAGGGCAAGCAGAAGGTCGACACCCCAGACAACGCCGACCACCAAGTGGAGTTCCTGGAGCCTCAGTGCGCCGTGAAGGCGGTGCGCAACCATGAGGACTCCAGCTCCAGCGATGACGAGCGCCGGAAGATGCTCTACGTCATCTACGGCGGGTTCGCTGACCCCTCGTCCCGAAGCGCGGTTAAGACTCTGCGCCGAGCGGTAGCGTCAGTGGCTCCCCTCCCAAGTGCCGCGCCACACCTCAAGCGGATGGGAACCCCCATCAGCTTCGATGCCACCGACTGCCCTAGGAACGTGGCTGGGGCCGGCCAACTACCGCTCTTGGTAGCGCCTACCATCGCCAACGTGAGGATGTACCACGTTCTGGTAGATGGCGGGGCTGGGCTGAACCTCATCAGCCGCGCAGCTTTCCAGAAGATGTAGATCCCGATGGCCAAGCTCACACCATCGAGCCTGTTCTGAGGGGTAGGGCCGGGACAAGTTGTTCCCTACGGCAACATCAGCCTTCCAGTGACCTTTGGGGCACCGGACAGCTATCGAAGAGAGTACATTCTGTTCGACGTGGCGGAGATCGACCTCCCCTTCAACGCCATAATCGGCAGGCCAGCCCTATACCGATTCATGGCAGTAGCCCACTACGGCTACCTCGTCTTGAAGATGCCTACACCAACAGGCGTCCTCAGGATTCGTGGAGACCGCACTGCTGCAGTGTCAGCCTTGGAAAAGCTCCAGGCATTTGCAACAGCTCGAGCACTAGCCCCTGGCAGTGCAGAACCGGACCGGCTCCACCCGAGTGCACGCCACCGTGCCTCTACCGCGGCACCCCATGTGCAACCCCTCGACGAGGGCGATGTCCCCTTGAAGGTCATCCAAGTCGGCGCCGATGCTGCCCAGACCACCCGGGTAGCCGAGGGCCTGGATAGCAAATACGAAGGCGCGCTCATCACCTTCCTCTGGCACAACGTCGACGTGTTTGCATGGCAGCCGTCACAGATGCCGGGGATCCCTAGGGAGGTGATCGAGCACCACTTGAAGGTCTTCCCCGACGCCCGAACAGTCCAACAGAAGCCTCACAAGCAGTCCATAGAGCGGCAAAACTTCATCCGAGAAGAAATCAAGAAGCTGCTGGACGCTGGCTTCATACGGGAAGTCCACCACCCCCGGTGGTTGGCAAACCCTATCGTTGTCCCGAAGGCCGGCGGGAAGCTCCGGATGTGCATCGACTACACCAGTCTCAATAAGGCATGTCCCAAAGATCCATTCCCTCTCCCTAGAATAGATCAAATAGTAGACTCGACATCAGACTGTGATATGCTGTGCTTCCTAGACGCCTACTCAGGTTTCCATCAGATCCCTATGTCTAGAGAAGATGAAGAGCACACCTCCTTCATCACAGTAGATGGCCTGTATTGTTATGTCTCTATGCCCTATGGCCTAAAGAATGCTCTTCCCACCTTTGTACGTGCAATGCACAAAACCTTTGGAGAGCTAATAAGAGACCTAGTCGAGGTGTATGTCGATGACATCGTTGTCAAGGTCCGGCAGTGTTCATCCTTGTTAGATAACCTGGCCTTAGTCTTTGACAAACTGCGCTCCACGCGCACCAAGCTGAACCCCGACAAGTGTGTGTTCGGCGTATCCTCTGGAAAGCTCTTAGGATTCCTGGTCTCACACTGAGGAATTGAGGCCAACCCAGAGAAGATCAAGGCCATCGACCTAATGCGGCCTCCCGCCCTCATCAAAGAAGCCCAAAAACTCACGGGATGCCTAGCCGCGCTGAGTCGGTTTATACCGAGGATAGCAGAGCGAGCGCTCCCCTTCTTTAAGCTCCTGCGCAAATTCGGTCCATTTGCTTGTACCGACGAAGCAGAAGAAGCTTTCCAGGAGTTGAAGCAACTCCTGACGACCATACCCATCATGGTAGCCCCCGAGCCCGAAGAGCATTTGTTGCTCTACATCGCGGCAACAACTGAAGTGGTGAGCATGGTCCTCGTCGCAGAGTGGCCGGACCTCTCGTCACCACAGCCTGCTCCGGTAGCAGAAGACAAGCACCAGGAGACCCAGGAGGTCCAAGACAGCCTCTCGGACCTCCAAGACAACCTCCCGAAGGTCCAACGGGACCTCCCGGAGCTCCCGGAAAACCAGCGGGATCTCCCGGAGGTCCAAGGCGGCCTCGGAGCCTTCAAGTCCCAGCTCCCGGAAGCTCCCCTGGACCCACCCACCTCCGGTAGGCCTGAGCCAATGGATGAAGACATCTCTAGCCCGGGAGGGAGGGTCCGGACCATCCAGAGGCCTATCTACTACATCAGCGAAGTCCTCCACGACGCCAAGACAAGGTATCTGGAGGTCCACAAGTTGCTGTATGCAGTGCTCATGGCATCTAGGAAGCTCCGCCACTACTTTCAAGCCCGCCGGATCTCGGTGGTCACCTCCTATCCGCTGAAGGCAATCCTTCACAGCCCTCACGCGACCGGCAATGTCGCTAAATGGGCAGCGGAACTGGTGGAGTTTGAGTTGGACTTCCTTCCTCGCCATGCAGTCAAGAGCCAAGCACTGTCTGACTTCGTGGCTGAGTGGACGCCAACGAAGGCTGACCCAGGGGGCCACGAAAGTGGTGAACCAAAGCACCGAGCTCCGGTCTTCACCGGGCCTCACTGGACGCTCTTCTTCGACGGCTCCTCACGAAAGCAGGGGGCCGGTGCCGGCGTACTGCTTCTCATGCCATCGGGGGAGCAGTTTGGGTACATGGTGCATCTCAACTTCAAGGCAACCAACAACATGGCAGAGTATGAAGCACTCATCCTTGGCCTAAAGACAACCCTGTCTTTGTGCGCTCGCCAGTTGTTGGCACAGGGCGACTCCCAGCTAGTCATCAAGCAAGTTAAGGGTGAATGCTCCTGCAATGACCCACAACTAGCTGCTTATCTGCTCCACGTGTAGATGTTGGAGAAAGACTTCCTCGCCTTGGACCTGCGCCTTGTACCGCGCGTTGGCAATGCCGCAGCTGACGACCTCTCAATGAAGGCCTCCACCAGAACCCCTATGCCCGAAGGAGTCTTCGAGAGGACGTTGCTGCGGCCCACAACCCAGCCTACCGAGCCGGGCGAAGGGGGCTGGACCAGCACCTCAAAGCTGGCGGTCCCGGCGGCCCTGCAACCATGGACGCCGCCAAGGATCGTAAGCGTCACTGGGGACTCCGTGCAACCCAGCGCTCAAGATCCAGAAGCTCAAGTCAGACCCGATGCATGGATCACGGAGATCCGGGACTACTTGAAAGACAACATCCTCCCTGATGAACGTGTATCCTCTGAACGGATCATGCACATGGCTAAGAGGTACGCGCTGGTAGAAGGGGATCTCTACCGGCGTGGCGCCAACCACGTCCTATTGTGGTATATAACCTAGGGGGAAGGCTGCGACTTGCTCGCTGAGATCCATGGAGGCGAATGTGGGAGTTACTCTTCCTCACGCATGCTTGTTGGTAAAGCCTTCCGGCGTTGGCTTCTACTGGCCGACAACACTCCAGGATGCCGTCAAGCTGGTCGAGAGCTGCAAGGCATTGTGTGCTAGCATTTGGTGCATTAGGGTATTTAAATTCTCAATGTAGTCCTGAACCGATCCAGTCTGCTTCACATGAGTTAAGCGCCGGATCAGTGCCTGTGCCAGTTCCACGCCAAGCAGATCCATACACCGTCTCAGGCGGTTTAGATGATCCCGCCCTCATGGCCGTTCGCCGTATGGGGGTTGGACATCATGGGACCATTCCCCAGAGCCGTCGGGGGATTCTGGTACCTCTACGTCGCCATCGACAAGTTCACCAAGTGGCCGGAAGCCACACCCGTCGTCACCATCAACAAGCAATCCGCAGTAAAGTTCATCAAGTCGATCGTCTGCCGGTTTGGGGTCCCGAACAGAATCATCACTGACAACGGGACCCAATTCACCAGCGCAACGTTCCAAGAATACTGCGAAGACTTCGGCATCCAGGTGTGCTATGCCTCCGTTGCTCACCCAAAGAGCAATGGACAAGTTGAGAGGGCCAACGCCGAGATTCTTCGGGGCCTCAAGACCCGCACCTATGCCGGCTTGAAGAAACATGGCGCCAAGTGGGTGGACGAGCTTTCGAGCACACTATGGACTAACCGGACATCCCAGAGCCAGGCCACTGGAGAGACACCCTTCTTCATGGTATACGGGGCCGAGGCCGTGCTTCCCCCAGAGATCACCGTGGGGTCCCTCCGTGTCCGAGCTTACGACGAAGCCGCGCAGGACAACCTCCGGTGTGAAGACATCGACCTTGTCGACGAGGCTCGATTACATTCAGCACTCTGCAACGCACGGTACCGACAAGCGCTCCGGCGCTACCACCAAAGGTCTGTGCATGCCCGGGAGCTGCAGGAAGGCGACCTGGTGTTGCGGTGCATACTTTCTCGCGAAGGGACCGACAAACTCTCCCCCAGCTGGGAAGGTCCCTTCCGAGTCACAAAAGTGTGCCGCCCCGGGTGCGTACGCCTTTCCACCGAGGATGGGGACCCACTCCCGAACCCTTGGAAGATAGAACACCTCCGTAAGTTCTACCCCTAGAGCAATAATAGGACAATCTCTTCTTTTTGTAATAGATTCCATAGAGTCCAGGAACAGCGCTCGGAGCATCTAAGTCTCAGGGGACGGTCCAGGACTACGTTCAGCTTGGCCTGGTTCTGACCCTAAGCGCGTAGAGTCTTGCTTCCCTTCTTAATGGGGCGGGTCGTTGCCTCCATGTGTAGCCTGCCTTCCTCCTATGGAAATTTATATGAAAAGAAACCTGTCCTACTTAGCTCTTCCCTTGTGCTCATTTAAATTACGTATTAATTTTTATGACCGCACCTCCTGTGTATGCTCACCATGCACTCAGCTTCCTTTTCCCATTCTCACCTCTAGTCGGCATTTGCTATCCTACCGAAGGCGGTCGTGTTTGAGGTACCTGCCGATGGCCAGGGGTCCCCGAGCTCCCGGCACTTCGCGCACTGAAGTTCCCAAGCACCGTACACCGGATCAGGACCGTAAGCCAAATAAGACTATGAGATAGGGAAGGGGGAGCCCCAAGGAGAATTACGTTTCCCTTACTTGTGTGCAGGACCTCCCAGCCTTAGCTCCCCGCAGGAGTATGGTAGGAGCGCTCAAATAATTAGCCACACCTACCAGGGGGCCACTACGGGACCGCGCAAGACTGGAGCTCCAAGGCAAGACCGAAGGATCCGGACCTCGCCCCCTCCGCAGGGGCGAGCCCCGAAGGCCCCACGTGTCCAGCGGGGCCGGAGCTCTCCTCTCCGCAGGAGGAGCTCCGGGCCCGCCACGTGGCCGGCAGAAGCCGGACCTCCCCCCTCCGCGGGGAGAGCTCCGAAGGCTCCACGTGTCCCACGGGGCTGGACCTCCCTCTCCTCAGAGGGGAGCTCTGGGCCCGCCATGTGGTCGGCAGATCCGGACCTCCCCGTTATCCCGGGGCTAGTTTCGGAGACCTCCGGGGCCCTGAACACAATAAGGACCCGGGGAAGGTGTCTGTGCAGGGCTTCAAGATTAGTGAAGGCCTCTGAGTAGCTTGCAGAGCTAAGGGCTTGGTCAGGCCAAGCCAAGAAGAAGAGTAAAGCACACAGACACAGAAGATAACAAGAGTCTATTCATTCAAGGCTCCATGAGCTGGACTACAGACTCAACAAAAGTAAAGAAAAAAGGGAAAAAGATACAGGGCCTTTTGGCCACGGGGGCGGCTGCCTAAGAGTCCCTGGACTCCCGCTGGAACCTAGAGGCCATGAGGGCGGCCATGTCCCTGACCTCAGCCCTGGTAGCTTCCTCCCGCTCGACGGCGGGCCCTAGTCGGACTGGCTCCAGAGAGAAGGAAGGGTCTTGGCTCCAGAAGCACGCCAGCACATGCGTAGCGACCTCCTTCGCCAGGCCTCGTCCCTCCACCTCAAGCTCGTCGACGATCACCGCTTCGAGCCGGCCCAGCTTGGCGCCGATGGACTCAAGCGCCGGGATTGCCCCAGACACCTCCTGCGCTGGAGCCTCCGTCCGCACCGGTTTGAAACCAAGAGGAGCCAAGGTGGACCCCGCCTCAGTAACAAAGCTCCAGACCGCCTAGGCCTCAACAGACCGCGAAGCCTGGAGCTTCTCTACCTCTTGGCGGGCCGCCAGCTCGTGATCCAGCGCCGCCTGGCGCTCCCGGGAGGATTGCTCCTCCCTCGCGGCAGCAGCCGACTCGCAGAGCTCCAGCTCCTCGGCCCGAGCCCTCAGCTCTCCCTCTCTGGCCTTCAGCCGTGCGGTGACCTTCTCTTCCTTGGCCGCCACGGCACGCTCCCGATCGGCGACGGCGCACTCTCGGCGAACTACCTGCAGCCACAACTCCTCCACGGCAGAAGAGCGCGCTTCGGCCTTGGCCTGAGCTTCGTGGAAATTAGCGAGGAGCCGCCGGGTCTCTGAGTCCAGGCGGCCGACGGCCCTCTTATGAGTGTCGAGCAGAGCACCCAAGGTGTCAAGCCTCGACTGCCTCGAGTCGAGCCCTGCCTTAGCCTCCTGGGTCCGCTGCTGCAGGAGGTGCTCCCAGCTAAGGAGGCGCTCCCTCTCTCCGACCAGCACCTCCCGCTCCCGCTCAAAGGTGTCCTGGATCTGCCGGACGCCAGCCTGAGCACGCCCCAAGGCATCCCATATGGGTAGCGGGGCGGCGGGGGCAGGAGTCGCGTCCACGCCCGGTGAAGGTGCTGGTGCCTCGGCAACTGAGGCAAGACGCTGACCCGGGGGAGCCAGGGAGCCAGCAGCCGCGCCCATAGCAGCCCCTCCAGCCTCAGCACTGGACTTCCGGGCTGGTGAAGGAGGACGAACAGGTGCTGCCGCCGCCACCGCAGAGGGCGAACCCGCCGGCGCAGAAGAAGCCCCCACCGGCTTGGGGGCCATCGGAACCACCGCAGTTCCCAGATGCTGCGGCGCAGAGCCTCCGCCGACTGGAGATGGCCGGGGAATAGGCTCGCCCCTGGCAGCCAGTGAGTCCCTGCAGGCAAAGGAAGCTCTCAGGCTAAGAGAGGAAAAGGAAACGCTACTTCTGCAAGCCAGAAAGAACAACACTTACTGGGCGGTGTGAGCGCTCCAACGAGCTTGGATCCCCAGCCTCTGGGCCGGGGCAGGACCGCCAGGACCTGCAGCCGGAACGCTCGCTGGTTGTGGCGTCTGAGCCCCCGGCACACTCCCGGGTGTCACCCCACCGGCGTCCTTCCTGGAAGCCCCCCCCCCCCCCCCCCCCCCCGCCTGAGGAAGGGTGGCAGGACGCTTGGGGTTCCTCGGACCGCCGCTGTCCGAGAAGAGACCCGCCGGAGTGGGATACCCAGGGTCTCTTTGGGTCGCCACTCGATGAACCAGCGCCTCCGGGAGATGGGCGCAAGGGTGCCCCGGCCCCCTGGCTCGGTGCAAGCGACGGCCTCGGAGGAGACCGGACACGTTTCTTCTCTGGCTTCCCGGGGGCCGGCTCCTTCCCCTTCCCCTTGTCGGCGGCCTAAGTCCCGCTGGCCCTCGGTGCGGGTTGGACGGCGACAGACGCCTCGCGCTCCGATCCGGAGCGCTTGATCCTGGGAATCGAGATGCCCCGGAGGGCATCCCCAAGCAGACGAACGGCGATCCCAATGTTGTTGAGATTCAGCATCTTCTGCAGCAGCTCCGCCCTCCTCCGCGGCTCCAAGAAGAGGGGAGTGCCAGAGGCCGGGAAGGCGAGGTCGCCGCCAGTGACGTAGTCGATGCTCACCTTGGCCACCATCTCGTACAGCTCTTCATCGGAAGGATCAGAGCCGAGACCCCTCTCCAACCTGGTGCAGTCGAGCTCGCCGGTGTAGTACCATGCCGGGCGGTTGCGTTGCTGCAAGGGCGCAATGCGGCGCGACAAGAAATCCACCAGCACCATCAGGGACGTCAGCCCCTCGTTGGCCAGGAACCGTATCCGCTCCAAGACCGGTGCGTACTCCTGCTCCAGCTCCGGGATCTCCTCCCAGTAGCGACGCTCGGTGGTTGGGCCGACAGTTGGGAGCTGGAGGCGATCGTGCTCGTCGGTCTGCACGATCACCCAGTTCTCCCTCCAGTTTTCCCACCTCGACGCACCGAAAGGTAGAAGGTACCCAGAGGCCTTCGGATCCTTGCAGCGATGCTGGAAGTAGTACGCGCCCAGCTGAGTTTTCGAGCTGCGCCCGGTCGTCCGCAACACGAAGAAGTAGCGGAAGAGCGTCGCTGAAGCGTGCACCCCCATGAACATCTCACAGAAATGGACGAAGACGGCGGCCATCGCGAAGGAGTTGGGGGAGAGGTGGTGGAGCTGGAGACCGTACGTCTCTAGCAGCATGACGAAGAAGGAAGAAATTGGCGGGACAAACCCCGCCATGGCGTAGGCAGTAAAGAAGACCATCTCCCCCTTCTCTAGGAGCAGGGGGAGAGATCCCTGGCGGAGCCGGCGTTTCTGCTCCTCCGCGTGCCAGCCCAGCAGCCTGCGCACAGGTCCGAGCTCGGCCGCCCGAGCGAGGCGCGACGGAGGCAGGTTGGAAGCCATGGCAGGAGAGAGCTCAAGAACAGGGAAGACAAAGGCGCAAGAACTCAAGGAAGGTGCAAGCGCTGGGAAGTGCGAAGGGAAGCCGCGATGCGGGTAAGATCACCTTTTAAAACTTCCCAGGTACGATTCAAAGCGATTCGAAACTCTTTGAATACGCCGCTTGGGCAACCGCTTCGGCTCCAAGACCAAGCGTCGATGACAAGTGGACCCAAGTCGTCCAGCTGAAGCGGTGGGCCAAGAAGTCAGTCTCCCAAGGAGACGAGCCGGCAAGACGCTTCGGCGGTTCCCGAAAAAAGCGCCGTGACGTGCAGAAGTGGTAACCTTGGGAACCGCTGCAGTAAAAGCATCCATCAAGTGGGCACACGCTCCCACGATCCCACGACTGTTCGTGCTCTGGCAACGGTCAATGCGGGTCTTAGAGAAGGTGCGCGGAATGGAAGAGACGGAGGCCCCACCTCGGGCTCGCTATCTCCCCCGAAATGGGCCTGGGGACCACTGTCGGTACCCTCAATATGGGGTACCCCCGCGCACAGGGGAAAATGCCTAAGGACCTTGCCCTTCTCCGCAGGGAGAGCTCCAAAGGCGCCATGTGTCCAGCCGGGCCGGACCACCCTCTCCTCAGAGGAGAGCTCCGGGCCCGCCACGGGGCCAACTGAGCCGGACCTCCCCCCTCCGCGGGGAGAGCTCCGAAGGCTCCACGTGTCCTGCGGGGCCGACCTCCCTCTCCTCAGAGGAGAGCTCCGGGCCCGCCACGTGGCCAGCAGCAGCCGGACCTCCCGCCTCCGTGGGGAGAGCTCCGAAGGCTCCACGTGTCCCGCGGGGCCGGACCTCCCTCCCCTCAGAGGAGAGCTCCGGGCCCGCCACGTGGCCAGCAGAGCAACACTGCCTACCCCCGCGCGGTAGGCAGCAGGAGTAAAGACGCGCCATACCTTGACCGTACAAGGTATTCAAGGCCCGCGCTTTCCCAAGACGCGGAGCACGCCTCTGTCAGGTGCCGTTGCGCCCAGTCACATCGTAGACTGGTGCGCTGTGTCAGAGCCTGCCCGCCAATAAACACAGCGACAAGACATCCCCTGCCGCCCCTGCCATCATCAACCACTATGACTAGCTTGTGGCATGGGCAGGGTGGCAGAACGAAGACTTGGAAGCCTTCGCCAGAGACAACTACCGGCATAACTGCAGATATGGTAGATGACAGGCAATCTCCCCGGGACCATCTGTAGGGTCCCGGGCCCACCTTGTAAGCCGCTCGGGCCTTGGACTATAAAAGGCTCGGGTAGGCAACGTCACCAGGGGTTCGCCTCATACGCTCCCTCAGACTCTAGCCATTTGACATCTCTCACCCTCAAGCTCGGACTCCGGTCCTGAGCAGCAAGCAATACAGTGAGCATCTCTGCTTACCGTGGACGTAGGGTTTTGCGCTCAGGCGGCCTGAACCACGTAAAACTCCCCGTGTCAAGCTTCTCCCTCAATCGTCCCTAACGCTGAAGCTCTCCTCGAGTGACTAGCCCCTCCGAAAAAGAACCTCCGCGGGCTGCCCAGAGCAGGCCCGGGGGAAGTGTCGGCTACACACTTCGACAATAATATAGGACAAATATGTTGCAACAACGACATGCCTACATGTTAATACTTACTTTCAGTTTTATAGCAGCAGATTAATATGCCTTAGGCAACCCTCACATCGGAAGTCCACAATCAAACAAGAAACACTTTCCTCCGATGTGGTTATGCCCAAAGTGGAAGATAAACTTAGTGAGCTCTACAACTATAGCATACATGGTTTGCATTGCAATGAACTTAAGAACTTCACACATCAACGATTCATCTCACTTCATCTGGAAGTAATTACTACGTCACAACTCAGTGAACAAGTGGTACTCATATAACCGCGAGGGACGGTGATTCGAATCAGGACACATCCAGAAAACACGACAGATACACCCTCCTCGAAAGACTCACACAAGAGCTCTTTCTTACGTTGTATGCAGCAACCTTTCACCCGTCACTCCAATGCCGAACCAGTTCTACCGACCTATCAGAAGGGCCACTACCCAGAACACGTCAAAGTTGCTCTGCTAGCGGGTTTACACCTATGACACCAACCCCCAAAGGACGGCCATATAAGTTTCTACACGAGAGTACCGGAGTTACATCGGTTTCCTGGACCCCATAATTCCAGTATGCATCGGTACTGTTCAAACTTTCTCAACAGAGCGGCATACACATCGGTCCTTAACCGACACGAACAGATCTACAGCAACACATGCCCACCATCCTGCTGCTCCTACTCTCTGCTCGGTCTCATTTTCCATTCCAGGAATTTCATTCTCTAGAATCATACCCATTTGAACCAAAATCCTAGCCTCGCGGGTAGCTTCCAACTACCCGACTTGTACCGGATCCTATTTAACTTAAGCCTAGCAGAAACTACACGAAGGTAATCTGTTCTACCCTTCAACTCCAAGGGTTTTTTGGTCATGCATTTGGGGTATCAATCACCTTGACCTAATGCACAATACATACTAGACCAATAAAAATGATACAAAGTATATAACTAACAGCTGTTAAATGCAAACCGGGGCTTGCCTTATGTTGCTGTAGATTTAATCCTAACTTAAATTCAGTAGCTTGGTGACGAGTAACGCCACAACTTTCTGCTCCGAGTCGAGTTCATCGTCGAACTCCTTCGTCGTGTTTCCTACCGATATGAATATGCACAAGTTTTATATTGCAAGTAAGGACATTATAAAACCAAAGTGTTTTTTGAATTAAGAATGGGTTAGACCAACTTGTAAGTGAGTTATGAGCTCTGTTATGTACAAAAACAGAGAACTTTAGGTGGGCAGTGAATGTTTGTTGGAGGAAAAATTCAAAGAGCTATCTACCGGATATAAGAAAGATATTAGAAGAACCATCAGAAAACTGGAGACGATGATCTCAACTTGCTCTGAAATTTTTACAGTGGTCCATAGATCATACAGAGGTATGGCTTGCAAAATTTGAGACAAAGTTGATGTAAGATGTTGCCTAAGGAATTTTCTTAGCTATTTGGCTTCTCTGAATTCCTATGGCAATTCTAAGGTCTTGGCATGCTCCAAATTTGGTTTTTCAGAAACTTGGGAGTCTTATGAGTCCATAGGACTTGGTTTCATCATTTTTGGAGCTTCCTACACAGAGATATGGAATTTACAAGATTGGGCTTAAAGCTAGAAAATTATTTCTGTTATTTTTCCTAATTTTCAGAGACATACAAGATTGAATCATCATTTGGCCAAGAAAATGAGGTCCAATGCATATGAAATTTTTACTGGAGTTCAAGTATTTTTGGAAGAATGTCCTGCCCAAAATTTGGGAATTTTCCAATACACAGAACTCGTGGAATAAATCCTACAAAATTTTATTATATGAATTAATGAGCCAAGTCCAGGGATTTTCATAAAAATTGGGATGCACCCCTGGATACTACTCACGGAGAGGAATCTAATGGAAATTATTTGACAATTTTTGGAGGTTCCTACTAAAAGTTATGAGCAATTGAAGTTTGAACTAAATCTGGAAAAGAGGAAAAAGTCTAAACTCTGGCGCGCGGGTCCCACCAGTCAGGTACCTTCTTCCTCGCGAGCGGCAGCAGTCGGGCGGTGGCGCTCTCCGGTGAGATCCATGGAAAACGCACTTCCAGCCTCCCCTAGGGCTCCCACTCGCCGCCCCTCACTTTAGGAGCAGAGGGAGCTCGTCCATGGGGTTGGCCGAGGCCCCTGACCACCGGAAATGGGTCTGCAACGAGCGGCGGCGGAGGCTCAACTTCGGTGCCATCGAACTCCCTACACAGTGGATCATTTGCTTCGGTTTTTCTTCCTAGAGCACCGTGGCGGCATCCTCATCACCATCATGAGCTCAAATCAGCAAAAAAGTAGCCGCAAATAGGAGCTCATCGGCGACCTAGGGCCAAAACCAGCGGCGGCTCGGATTTTTCAAAGAACAGCGCCTACACTTGATGATTTTTTATGCTTTTTGATCCTAGAGGAGTGTGGGAGTGTCTAGATCATGTTTGTAGCTCGGCCTAAGTGATGGTGGATTGATTACGACAAATTTTGAAGGTTTGTGCGGCTCGGTTCTAGGCATACCGAGACATTAACCGGGGAAATTCTCCCTCGTCTCTGCATAAGAAGAGGAGAGAGTTGCACGGTCATGTTTAGAACCTGAGGGCGGTCCTTTTTCGTGTAGATCGTCAGGCACGAGAGATGGTGTAGCGCTCGGACGCCGTGGAACGAGGGCGTCGGGCGGCGGCTGTTTTTGCTTCGGGTGTGCGAGGAGAACTGTGGAAGGGAGGGGAAATGATTCACGGCAGAAGCTTGGGCTGATCGCTTCACACAGTATTTTCCCGGTCTTAGCACGAGGTGGCGCGAGCAACGTCGGCTGGCGCCGGCGAGCACGAGGTGGCGGCTCTCGGTAAAACAGAGCCGGTTCACTCCTTTTGTGTATGACATGTGGGGTCCACCTCTCCCCCTTATCCCCCAATTCCATTTGAATTAGCAAATGAGCCCCAAATTTGATCAAACTTGGAGGATGGGCCAAAAGAACTGTGAGGAACACAATGGTGCACTCAAATTTGAATTTTGGGAAGTCGGAATTTGAAACTGAGATTTAAATTCAAATTCAAATCTTCTCCCATTTTAATTCCAATGACTAGGAAACCCTTTCCAAATGATCTGAAATTTTGCCGGGCTACCCATGGATGTGTGGAGAACCAATTTGTAGCTTTAGGTCTTCGTGTTTGGAAGTTTTTGTAAGTTTAACTTAGACTTGGAGCTCACACCATTATATTCAAAAATTTAAATTCCCTCTCATTTTCTCGGTGTGATTTGCAGCTCCACTTGCTAGAATCTCGGGATTTCACATCCCTTCCCCCTTAAATAGAATGTCATCCCGAGATTCATAAAGAAGAGGTACAGCGGAAGAGAAGAAATTACCGGATATAAGAGGACAGCAAGTCCGGATAGTTCGAACGGAGGTATTCTTCACTCTCCCATGTTGCTTCCTCCGCGGTATGATTGCTCCATAGAACCTTATAAAATAGGAGCGTCGGATTCGTTGTCGACCGAGACTTTTCATCAATAATCTGGATTGGACGCTCGGTATAGGAAAGATCCGGTTGCTATGTGTCGAGATCTTCCGAGCGGACAGCAGTGGTGTTCTTGAGACACTTTCGAAGTTAGGAGACATGGAATATGTCATGCACCTCAGCGAGATTTGTTGGTAGCTCAAGCCGGTAGGCCACGGGTCCATATTTCTCTGTGGTGGCGAATAGACCGATAAACCGGGGAGCGAGCTTTCCTTTTACACCAAATCGGTGAACTCCCTTCATTGGATATACACAGAGATATATGTACTTTCCGACATTGAAGTTCAGCGGTCGACGTCGCTGGTCTGCATAGCTCTTTTGTCGAGATTGAGCTGCCTTTAAATTTGCTTGTATGACTCGAACTCGTTCTTCGGCATCATTGACAAGGTCAATCCCGAATGTTACCCTTTCACTGGATTCGCACCAATTCAGCAGTGTGCGACATCTCCGGCCGTAGAGAGCCTCATACGGTGCCATCTTGATACTCATCTGATAACTGTTGTTGTATGAGAATTCCGCCAATGGTAAATAAGCATCTCAATTCTTACCGTGGTGGATGGCACACACTCTCAACATATCTTCCAAGACTTGATTCACCCTCTCGGTTTGTCCATCGGTTGGAGGGTGATATGCGGAGCTTCTAAGCAATTTTGTTC
This sequence comes from Neostapfia colusana, assembly GCA_030760725.1. Taxonomy (NCBI): domain Eukaryota; kingdom Viridiplantae; phylum Streptophyta; class Magnoliopsida; order Poales; family Poaceae; genus Neostapfia; species Neostapfia colusana. The sequence continues at coordinate 78,691,298 of JASWHV010000013.1, forward strand.
CCAAAGATGCGTGCAGCTGTTCCCGGAAATGAGAAACAAACAGTGCACCACGATCTGAAACTATTGTCCTTGGAACTCCATGCTGGCATAAGATCTGCTCAATGTATAACTCCGCATATTTCTTGGCGTTGAATCCCACATTTACCGGTATGAAGTGTGCTGACTTGGTTAATCGGTCAACGATTACCCAAACCGAATCATGCTTCCGAGATGTGAGCGGTAACCCGACAATGAAATCCGTACTCACATCTTCCCACTTCCATGTTGGAATATGGAGAGGCTGTAGCAAAACAGGTTTCTTCATGTGATCGGTTTTTACCCTCCGACACGTATCGTACTCGGATACGTATTTAGCTATTTCCCGCTTCATCCGTGTCCACCAAAACTTGTTTCTCAAATTTTGGTACATCTTGTTACTGCCCAGATGAATGGAAAATTTTGATAGATGTGCTTCGTCTAATATTTTCTTACGAAGCTTCATGTCCCACGGTACGACTATACGGTTCTTGAACCATAACGTACCATTCTCATCTTTCCGGAAGCACTTTACCTCTCCTTTGTATGTTCTCTTCCGGATATGGGCCATGCCCTTATCTTTCTTTTGGGCCTCTACAATTTCATCTGGAATGGTAGGAAAGAGGGCAAGATTAAACAAGGACCCATAAGGAACCAAGCACAGGCTCGGTTCTTCTTCTTCCATTGCAGCCATGGTCAGGTTATGAACATGTGATTTCCAACTAAGTGCGTCAGCAACCACATTTGCTTTTTCAGGATGGTAATGAATCTCTATTTCATAGTCTTTAATTAACTCTAACCATATTTGCTGCCTCATATTTAACTACTTTTGTGTGAAGATATATTTCAAACTTTTGTGGTCGGTGTAGAGGTGAACTAAGTTTCCAAGTAAATAGTGCCTCCACAATTTTAGAGCAAGTACCACAGCAGCTAGCTCGAGGTCATGTGTCGGATAATTCTGCTCATGATTCTGAAGCTGCAGGGATCCATACGCGACCACTCGCCCTTCTTGCATAAGCACGCAGCCAAGGCCGATGCCGGATGCATCGCAATAAACATCAAAAGCCTTAGTCGTATCGGGCTGCGCCAACACTAGGGCTGTTGTGAGGTGATTTACCAATGCTTTGAACGCCTCCTCACATGCTTCACTCCACACATGTTTGTTGCCTTTCTTCAGAAGTTCCCGTCACCGGTTTAGAAACTTTGGAGAAATTTGGAATGAATCTCCTGTAGTAACCTGCTAAACCGAGAAAGCTACGGACTTCGTGAACCGACTTTGGTGAACTCCAATTCAGCACTTGGACAATCTTGCTCGGATCAACTGCGATGCCCTCTGCAGAAATAATGTGCCCAAAAAATGACACTTGGTTTATCCAGAACTCGCACTTGCTAAATTTTGCATATAGTTTGTGATCCTGTAGACGTTGGAGCACAATATGCAGATGCTCGGCGTGTTCTTCTTCCGATTTAGAATATACCAAGATATTGTCGATGAAGACCACGACGAACCTGTCCAGCTCCGGCATGAAGACTGAATTCATCAAGTACATAAAATGAGCCGGAGCATTTGTGAGTCCAAATGACATGACAATATACTCATATAACCCGTATCTCGTCGAGAATGCCGTCTTGGGTATGTCTTCCGCCCGGATTTTTATCTGGTGATATCCGGACCAAAAATCCATCTTCGAGAAAACCTTAGCGCCCACTAGTTGATTGAAAAGCATATCGATACTTGGTAGTGGATACTTGTTCTTGATAGTTACAGCATTTAGCGTACGATAGTCCATACATAGCCTAAAAGTCTCATCCTTTTTCTTGACGAACAGCTCGGAGCATCCCTACGGTGATGAACTGGGACGAATAAATCCTTTGCTTAACAAGTCATTCAGCTGCTCTTTCAGCTCTGTGAGTTCCTTCGATGCCATTTTATACAGCCTCCGAGAGATGGGTGTGGTTCCCGGAGCTAGTTTAATCTTGAACTCCACTTCACGTTCGGGTGGCATGCCCGGTAGATCCTCGGGAAACATGTTCGGATATTCCCAGACCACTGGAATGTCCTCCAGTTTCTTGGCTTCAACGGTGTGTACAGCAGTAACTTCCGGTGCAACATTTCTCAGAATCAACGTGTGTTGCCCGTGCTTCTTTGAATTCAGCTGCACCGTTCGTGAACTAATATCAAAGATAGCTTGGTGATGTGTCAACCAAGCCATTCCCAAGATGATGTCAATCCGCAAGCCTTCCAGGATGATAAGAGTAGTAGGATATATCCGCCCATCCGAACATATAGGTGCTCGAGCAACGATTCTGCCCGCTACCTCCCGGTGAATTAATCTGATAAGATGCAGCCAAGGTGGTTGATGGTATTTGGTGCTTAACCACATAATCTTTGCTGTTAAAATCATGTGTGGCACCCGAGTTGAACAATCCGAACGTGGGCTGATCACGTAGGCTGAACATACCCGCAAACACGGGTTCTCCCACGGCATCTTCAACTGCCATATAGTTTACACTTCCCACTTTTAGTGTTGTCCTTCTTGGCTGACCATGGAATTTCTTTGCAGCTTGAGATGACATGATACTGCTGCTCTGTTTGGTCACATTGCACTCCTGAGTGATATGCCCCACATCATTATTAGTATCATACGATGCGAGCTCAGGATCTTCATAATCTGAGAGTGGTTGATATTCTTGTGCACTTTGCTGAAGTGGGGGTGCACAAATACTCATTGACTGCTGCTGTAGCAATGGATGAACATCCATTGTTGAATAGGGATGGAATCGGATCTGAGGTGGTTCGTCAAAGGACTGAATTTCCACCCTGGATGGTAAGCAATATATCACCAGTTGATCTTGAGGATAATCATCCGTACTTGCCGGTGATAATCTTCTCTTCCTATTACTCTATCTATACTGTAGTTCAGCTATTTCTTAAATCATAGCGGCATTGACTAACTCGCTATAATTCCCTTTACTGACTAGTGCCACTTTCGCCCGAGCTCCATGTTGAGGCCTCGGAAGAAGTAATGACACTTAACCGTCTCCTTATCCACATACGCGGATGCATATTGTACTAAACAGTTAAACTTCGTAAAGTACTCCATAACACTCATCCCTCCTTGCTTGAGTTCATAGAACTCTTCAATTCTAGTTTGGACGATGCCCTCACAGATATGACGTGCACGGAAAGCATCACGAAACTCCATCCACGTCACACGATGGCCTTCAGCGATCTTAGCAAGATGTTCAGACCACCAAGCCCCAGCGGATCCATGAAGTTGCTGAGCGGCAAATAAAGCCTTCTCATATTCATCACACTGGAGCATTCCCAATTTAGATTCAATCACCCGGAGCCAATGATCTGCCTCCAAGGCTTCTTTAGCTTCCGAGAATACCGGTGGTTGTGTTGCTAGGAAATCCAAATAAGTGTTCAGTGTGGGATCACGCTGTAAGGTCTCCTGTCGGATGCCTTGCTGCACCATCCAAGAGACTCGGCCATTTTCCCCAACACCTCCGCCAGTCCGATTGATGACGGCGATGATCGTCGCTGCGATGAATCATTTCCATTGCGACTGGAACCACCAACTTCATACCCGGAATGAGTATGATCCATACTGCAAGAGCGAGCGATTTATGTTTAATATCCATGATTGTACTCAACTTGAACTCAAAATTATTAATCGCAAAAGCATCACATCAACAGTGCAGCATACATGGAAGAAATAAGGTTTTTGACAATTCTGAATTACAACCAATGATTGTTCAAGTTTGTCAAACACTTAAGACAACAACAAAGAATGATGAAAATAACTGATGAATATGTCATGAATCTTAGATAAGTATAAAAACCTTCATGTCCACAACAAGTCTGAAGTTACATGGGCAATGAACAATACTCTGTTCAGAATGACCATTTGGCCTTAATCCCAGAATTTGATTATGAAAATGGCAGTTTCATGTCTAAAGTTGAATATTTAAGTTATAAATAACTTCAATATATTTCCAACGAGTATTTAGTTGCCTTCATATCAATCTTGGATCAGGAGTTATGACATTTCAAAGTTGACAGAAATCTGGAACAATTTCGACAGCACCTCCTCTGAAAGTGTCTGTTTTGTCCGCAAGATTTCATAAAGTTATATCCCAAATCTGTAGAAACTTTGAACTACAAAGTCGTAGCACATAACACAAAATTTCCAACGGTGTCTTGCATGACCCTTAGATATTTTTCTACACGAAGTTATGGTCGAAATACAAAAAATTCCAGAGAGCATTTTTGGGCTGCCCTGTTTTTGGACAGTTAACACTCATCTGAGATTTTCATCCCTTTGGAGGTAGATTCTGTTCTGGAGTTCTAAAAAAAGTTGTAGAAGACTTCAAAACATTTCCAGAAATGTATCCCTCACCTGCATTGGTTCAACCAATCAAAATTTATGTCCTGTTCAAGTTCAGCAAAAATTCGGCCGAAAACAGGGGAGATTGTTTCTAAATGTTTGAGATGAAAACTATACTCCCAATTGACGCTTAGTTCAATATAGGAGTTCATTAACCCCTAATGGAATTCTAGACTCCAACATTACTCTTTTCTTTGAAAACTTTCTTTTTCATGCAGTTAAGAACATATCACGGTACTATGTTTCCTCACCAAATTAAAAAGCCTAACCGGCGTTACACCGGCATATACGTCTCAAGGGGTGGCACTAAAACTATGACTCACACACGTGTTCTAAATGGAATGTTCTACTTGTGGTTAAGGAACCTGCAGAAAAACAATCAATAATGATGCACACAAGAGGTTGTCATTTCAGGCAGGTCCATATCATAGTAAAAATATACGCCCCGTATCATTGCCATACGGGTCATCCTTGAGTCAAGCCACGTCTCAAGATACATATCGGGTTATTCACCACCCGACAGGGCTCCACACCTTTGCAATAAAGTACACCGGTGGAACAGTGCTTTCGTAAGCCTCATAGGACACGAAGAGTTCTAGAGAACATACTTCGTGTTACAAACCACAAGATGGGGTCTCCTCCTCTGCACGTGGGTTTATGCACTAGAGGCTAGTGCATTTAATATATCTCTAAGGCATGAAGAGTCTTAGAAAATATATTCATTTCCCGTCCATTGCTAAACGGGACATCCCACACTACTTTCCTCGTATGAGGGAGCTAACCAAAATTGATCCGCTTTCGGTGACGTTCCTTACTGTTCTTACCTCCACGTAGGTGTGTCGTTACAGAATTGATATACTATATATTAACACAAGTTAGCTTGCCACCTTAAGTAACTATACTAGTAATAGTCCTTATGTGGGCATACTATACGTTCCTCACTCGTATACTTCTAAGTTTTTGAAAATACGCTCTTTTCTGCGTGCTATTCCCAATGCGGCTATGATACTATGCCTGTGGAGAATCCCTTCTGGGATCCACACTCCAGGATACACAGTGGGTGGTGGCATGCGATGCGGCACCCAACAGCATACACGAAAATAAAAATAAATGTACAAAGTTTTATTTCTCAATATAGAGTCATTTACAACATAATGTACCACGAAGGTACATGAAGCAGAATATACATAACACATACTCTCGATCCTAACTATGCAAAAGAGAAAACGTCCAGCCCGCGGACGCTTCTTACTAGCTTCAACCAAGATGAGTGCAGCGGCAGGGTTTCCTGTGAGTCTCTGATGGCTCACCGAACAACCATCTTCGTACCAATTTTTCTAACCTACAAAACACTAATAATGCAACCGTGAACACTGTCGAAGTGTTTGCTACGACAATTCCCCCAGTCTGCTCGGAAGCAGCCCGTGGAGGTTCTTTTTTTGTTGGGGCTAGAGGAACTCAAAGGATTTGGCTTAATGGCGAAAGAGACACGAGGATTTACGTGGTTCAGGCCGCCGGAGCGTAAAACCCTACTTCCACGGGAGAGCTTGGTGTATTGCTTGCTCGCGTATGAGAATGAGTAGGCTGGGTCGCGAACCCTTTGCCTGGAGGCTGCCCCGGTCCTTTTATAGCTCAAGGAAGGGGCAGTTACAATGCAGCCCTGGGCCCGACATGTGGCCCCACAGCTATCATAAACTATGGGTATTTACAGATACATGTATTGTCACTGTCGACGGAGTTACGGTGCGCCGCCTACCCCGCCTGGCGCCTCTGCTTGGGTGAAAGGCGATGATGAAGTCTCCGTCTTGTCGGCGCGTCTCCTCGCCCTGTTAGGCGGCTCTGTACCATTGGGAGGCACTGTTGCGCCGTCACGCCTTGCCTCCCTGTCTTTCACCGTAATGGTGCGCAGTTGGGGGATGGAGGCATGCGTCGTGCGCCATGCTTCTGGGGAAGGTGCGATCCTTGAATGCTTAGCCTGACAATGCACCTTCATCATTACTCCCGGTCTATCTGCCCGTTGCCTGCTGAGGTGAAGTTTTGATAGATGGCCCCCGAGACACGTGTCCCTACCGGAGCCGTCTCATGGAGTAGCAGGCGGTCTGGAGTTGTTGCGCACGCGGCAGCACCGGAGCCCTCCCATGCTGGAGGTCAGGTCCGGGGCTGCGGGACACATGGCACCTCCGGAGCCTTCCCTCAGGGGGAAGGTACGCCAGGAGTCGCTACCCACGTGGCAGCACCGGAGGCCTCCATGATGGAGGTCGGATCTGGAGTTGCAGGATGTGTGGCCCCTCCGGAGCCTTCTCTGGCCGAGGGGTGCGACTTGGAGGATCAGGCACGTGGTAGCGCTGGAGCCCTCCTTAGCGGAGGATGGGGTCTGGCTCCACTGGACACGTGTCGGCCCCCGAGCCACCCTCGGCCGGTAGTCAGGCTCAGAGCATGAAGACATGTTGCAATTCTAGGACAGCCCATGGGGTATAGGGCGCAAGGCCTACGCTGGGGCCTGCCTAAGCTGGGAAGGCGGGGCCCATGTGCTTTTTACCCACTACGTAGGGATACCCGGTTCGCAGGGTACTGACAGTGGCCCCTAGGCCCATGTCGGGGGAGGCTTTGAGCCTGCAGGTGGGACCCCTATCTCCTCCGTGTCATGGGTTTGGTCTTGCAATTCTTGAGAATCAAGCGGCGGAAAAATTTTTGTGTAGTGGGCGAGCGGCCGTAGCTGGGAGATGAAAAGGTTGTTCGTCCTCGCGTAGTGGGCGCGCTCGGTCAAAGTGGCAGCGCATCGTCGCGTTCGATCTGACTTGACTGGTTACGGTGTGGCAGCCGAGGGGTTGCCCCGGGGCTATTACTGCGACCGCCCGTGACCGTAGGAGCACTGAGTCGCTTCCCTCGGGAATCGCCGGTCGTTCCCGAGTTCATACTCGCCTGTCCCTCTAGTGCCTGACTGGTGGGCCTAGGCCCTACCGGTCATTGGCGCGAGCTAGGGCGACGTGCTCGAGGGGTCACCTCAGGCTATTTTCTTGCGGCAGCCGATGAGTCGGTCGCACCGCTTCCTTCGGGAACTGCCAATCGTTCCCGAAGGGCTATCTTTTCGACCCCCAGTAGCTGGCGGGTGGTCCCGGGTTCATCTCATTAAGGAGGCGAATAGCCACGGTGTGCAGTGATGGTAACTCAAACGCCGCGCCTATTGTGCTGCCTGAGGCTGTGGACAGTTATAAAAGAAGATCTTGTGGTTGTAAGACGACATTCTTCTTCACCCTGCGACCTTCGTCCTCCTCTTGTGCGCTGGAAGCCTCTGCTTCCAGACGCTCACCCACCAGATGTCTCCTCACTGGTGGTCGTCTTCGTCTACTTCTGCGAGATGTTCGTATGTGTGCGGCCTTCGGTAAGGTTCTGTGGTATATCCCTCTCTCTGGCGCACCCGGATAGAAGCACAAGCCATCCTGATGGCACACCGATGGCCGGGGAGGCCGTTGGGGACAAGGTCTTTGACCCGCGGTGAGCCCTGATGTCAGTGTTGGGTGGAGCACGTCCTCTAGGTGCTTTGTCGCCAGAGGGCTGTCTACTAGTGCCGGAGAAAGGCTAAGTCGAGAGTGATCAAGCTTTCCTCCTGGTACTGTTGTAGACAACAAAATCTGTCATAGATGACGATTTTGTCCATCCTGTACTGGATGTTACTACCACGCGGTCCAGCATGCATCGCCTGATACAACACAAGGATGTCATCGTTGTCATTGTCCAACGTGCATTGCTGTCGGCCTCGGTCTAACAGCTGGTGGCTGTCCTACCGTTCAGAGACCGGTTCGGGGGACAACCATACAGTTTATGGAGTAGAATACTACTCAACTTGATTTCCTTAGTTGCCTTGTATCCTCCCGTGTATGTCAGGACCCCAGTGTTAATGAAAATGTTTCTGCATTATAGTCTTGTCCTGTATTTCTGTATTGATGAATGAAAAAGTGATTCTGTTGATCTCCCTTCTATCAGTCTCTTGGTGCTTGGGCCGATAGGTAGAGCCATCTTCAATTTCTGTGAGGCCCCCTGATCCTTGATGCCGCTAAGACCGGATGGTCCCTTAACTTGCCCAAGCAGTTGTCATTTCTTTATTGCTTGCCGTAGATATGCACCCGCTTCTTTTTACAGGTTGTCGGGTCTGAACGTCCAGCTTATTTTGACCAGCCGTGATGAACCACTGGCAACGGGTGCCATCGTAGGACATAACTCTAGGGCCTTCGAAGAGCATCAGTTTAGAGTGATTTGTTTGGGAAAGTTGGAGCTACGACCCTATGGACCGGAGCTTCCTCTGCTCGAGGGTTCTATTATGGGTTATGGTCATCTGCTAAGCTACGGGACCTGGGAAATTCAGTGTATCGACATCCGTATCCCGGTTACCGTCCCTCACGATCAGTGTGCCGTTCGGGCCCCCCACACTTTGGATGCCGCGCCTTCAAGAGCAGGACGCATCTGCTCAGGACGCAGGCCCGATATAAGTAGGTTGTACACCGTAGTCCTCTTGCTGACCAGGCACTCTGAGAAGGGGAGGCATCCTTCCAGCACTACCGTACCCTGGTTGGAAGGTATCCAGGGGTCCAAAGGTTATACAGGTACTTTAGGCGTTTCCGCCTTGTAGCAAAAATTTTGCCAAGGGCGAGGCACATAAACAAAATTATATGCACGTCGAGGGGCACGCAATAATATATGCAAAAGCATGGAGGGGTATTGACAAGGGAGCACAAATATCCACAATGACTTAGCTGGTGCGATCAGTACTTTGCTAATTTCCAAGCTTACTCCTCCTGTCACTTAGTGATGTTGCTAATTTCCAAGCTTGCTCCTCCTGTCACTTAGTGACAGAAATACCCGGGGAGCCCGGGCAGCATCGGTATCTCTCCTTCTGGGCCCCCTGACAACGTGTGGACCCTAGGGGAGTTTGGCCCTTGCCTCCAGTCTTGTTGTAGCCAGCATTCTGAACATCCTGCTCGCAGCTGGAGCGTTCCGGTGCTTAGCCCCAGTGATTTACCGGGTGGCCCCCTGGTATGTGTGGTCACCCGGTGAGAGGGGGGGGGCGCACCTACCAAGTGACTGAATGAAGCAAGATGTTAGCATCGGGCCTCCCGGGGAGTCCGGGTCACCATGGACCTACTGAGATGAACCGGGCTTGGGCGACGTGGTCGCCCAGGACACAGTTGATGCTTTGTCCAGGGGCATGTGCCACCTGGCTCCCCTATGCTGCTAAGTTACAGCGCTGGGGTGCCCAGCCGTCATGCCTCTAACGGTCACGAGGGTAGGGCGATTTGCAGCGTCTACACCGGTGTGTGGATCTGCTTGGCACAAAACTGATATGCCTCGCATCTCTTGACCAGCTCGACGGCATGCAGGGGGGCTTTCGGCCAGCAAAAATCGTGCCGGTAGGTTTCACCAGCCACCGTGTGGAACACAGCTGTTGCCATACTCGCCCTCATAGATCTCTACGAATAGGTCACAACCTTCCTCCCGGGTAATGCACCGCAATAGATCGCTGTCACCGCCACATTGGTAGAGATGTCCGTCTACCAATATGTATCTTCTAGCCATACGAATGATCAGTTCAGCGGATACACGTTAATCAGGAAGGATATTGTCTTTCAAGAAGGTCCGGACCTCCGTGATCCCTGCATCAGACCTACTTGAGCTCTTCGGATCTTGGGCGCCGGGTCACACGGAGCCCCCGGTGACGCACACGATACTTGGTGAACGCCATGGTTGCAGGGCCGCCGGGACTGCCAACTTTGAGGTGCTGGGCTCGCCCCCTTTCCCCTGGTTTGCTGGCCAGGCTGTATGGCGCAGTAGCTTCCTTTCAAAGGTGCCTTCGGGGACCGGAGTCCATGCAGTGGCTTTTATTGAAAGGTTGTCTGCTATCGTGTTGTTGTCGCAGGGGACATGGCGCTATTCCAAAGCATGAAATCCCTTTTCTAAAGCATGCAGCTGGCTGTGGGTAGGTATAAGAATACTCTCACTCGCCCTATTTGATGGTGAGTTGGGAGTCTACTTTTAGCTAGCTTCTGCCGTACTTCTAGAGAAAGGTCAATACTTAAGCCAAATATGAGAGCTTCATACTTTGCCATGCTATTGGTAGCCTTCGAGTCAAGATGCACCATGTACTTGGACTGCTCTCCTAACTGTGAGGTGAGCAGGACCCCCACTTTGGCACCTCGCTCGCGCGAGGGCAGTTGCGGCAGAGTGTATAGAGGGATCCAGTGAAAACCAGGGCTCTGGTTTCGGGCCACCGTCGTCCTGACCCCCTAGACGGTTGGAGACGGAACCAATTCCACCCCAAATATGTAGGCCTAGCATATAAAACTAGCGCGTAGGACGGCTCCGAACATGCCGTTTTATAACCGCTACGCATGAGCCAATATATGCTGTAATGGGGCACACAGGCTAGGACTCATTTTTTCTTACCCCTGACTTCCTTCGGGCAATAGGGGGTTACAAGCTGCGTAAGAAGGCAGTGGTTCATCCCGGATACCGAGAGTGCCTGGACCCTCCCGGGACTTTAGCTGTTATAAGTTGTGTCCCCGACCCCTATGTTACCCTTATAAGAAAAGAAAAAGAAAAAATAGTCTACCTCTACTTGGGAGCAGACTTACAGAGGTGTCCTATGGCCCGTGGCTGGGTAGAGGCCCCTACCCCTTACAGCAAGTCGGACGCACCTGGGGGACTTGCACCTGGTCGTGGGTTAGGCTTGACACTCCTCCTCAAGAAAACTCCACCGACGCTCCAGGCGGCCCTTCCCCGGTCGCTTGCTCTTCTCAACGGAAGAAAGGACTGCCTGGTCAAGCGTGAAGTGTCTTATGTCACTCGCTGTGGTCGGAGCCGGAGTCCTCTTCTTGATCCTAAAGGACCTTTAACGCCCGCTTGGCATCTTGGAACTTCATCTCCTAGTCAACGCCGTCTTCTGGACCAGCCTTCTTCTTGCCCTCACGCTGGCAAGAGGGCGCACTGTCCTGGCGCTGCTGCCGGAGTTCTTGAAAGTGCTCTGACAGCCTCTGGATCTCCCGGCATTCGCTGGCGCTGTGCCGGTTGGTGTCGTGGACCGGGTACCGCTGGCCACCATCGTCGCTGCCAGATGGCTGGCGTGGACGCTTGTCGGTGCGTGGCCCCCGATCCCTGCAGCTGCTACTGCTGCTGCAGTGTGAGCCCCTGCCAGCGGCGTGTCCTTGCTGCCGGCCTTCTTTTTCTTGTCGCCAGAACCTTCTGTAGCGGTCTCACTCCCCTTCCTGAGTGGCGTGTGCCAGTTGCGGCCCTCGGCGGCCTTGGCGCACTTGTCCGCCAAGCTGAAGAGCTCGGAGACATCCTGCACGTCATGCGTAGCCAACTTCTCGAGCATCTTCCTGTCGTGGACGCCCTGTCGGAAGGCGAGGACGACGGACGCGTTGGAGATGTGGGGGATGGTGTTCCTGACCTGGGAGAAGTGTTGGATGAATGAGCGCAGCGACTCTCCCAGTTGCTATTGTGTGCTGTGGAGGTCGGCCTCCGAGCCCGGCCGGACGTAGGAACTCCCAAAGTTGGCCGTGAACTAACGACATAACTCTTCCCAGCAGGTCACAGACCCTTGGGGCAGGTTCATGAGCCATGACAAGGCTGACCCGGTCAAGGCTACTGGGAAATAGTTGGCCATGAGTACTTCATTCCCTCCTGCAGCTAGGATGGCGGTGGAATAAATCTGCAGGAACTCGACGGGGTTGACCGTCCCGTCGAACTTCTCCGGCAAGTGTGGCCAGAACTTGTGCGGCCATACTGCCATTTGAAGGTGTGGGGCCAGAGCCATGCAGCCTCCCAATGAGCCTGGGGAGACGGAGTTCTGGCCCGCGTAAACAGGGTGCACGGTACCCGGGGTACCATACTCCTCCCCGAGGCTACGACGCCACTCGCGCTGTCGCTCGATGGTGACACGGTCATCTTCTTTCTGATGGCGACGTCTGTCCAGCTCACTCCTGAGGTCGGTGGTGGGAAGCCTGGACGTCGCCCCCAAGTGGGTTGTCGCTGTCCTGTAATCTCTTGTTAGGTTACGGAGCGGCAGCTGTCGTGTCCCTGGCCGCCGTCTCCGGTGACACAGCGAGTTGAGCGCGGCTACAACTAGGTGGTCAACGTCGTTGCGCCATTGCTCAACAGCGGATGGGGAAGTACCCGCTTTCGGGGAGGGGGGGGGTTGTGCAAGAGCACGCGGGCTTCCAACAGCGCGCTTTCCGGACTGGCCTCGGCCGGCGCTTGCAACGCCGTCATCGTTGCCGCCGAGGGATGCCAGGTGGCAGCAGGTACCGTCGCCGTAGGAATTGGCGCCGGTGCAGAAGGTCCCGCTATGGGACCAGAGGACGCTTCCTGCTCACTCTGCCGCTGGCGGCATGAAGGGCGGGAAGATCCTCCAAAAGACTAGATGTTCACCATTGTAGGCTTCGGACAGCTTCAAGAACCAAAAGCATCCTTCCTGGCGCGCCAAATGTCGAAGTGTTTGCTACGACACTTCCCCCGGTCTACTCGAAAGCAGTCCACGGAGGTTCTTTTTTGGGTGGGGATAGAGGAACTCGAAGGATTTGGAACCATGGCGAAAGAGACACGAGGATTTATGTGATTTAGGCCACCGGAGCGTAAAACCCTACGTCCACGAGAGAGCTTGGTGTATTGCTTGCTCGCGTATGAGAATGAGTAGGCTGGGTCACGAACCCTTTGCCCGGAGGCTGCCCCGGTCCTTTTATAGCTCAAGGCCGGGGCAGTTAAAATGCAGCCCGGGGCCCGACATGTGTCCCTACATCTATCATAAACTATGGGTATTTACAGATACATGTATTGTCACTATCGACGGAGTTACGGTGCGCCGCCTACCCCACCTGGCGCCTCTGCCCGGGTGGCAGGCGATGATGAAGTCTCCGTCTTGTCGCCGCGTCTACTCGCCCTGTTAGGTGGCTCTGTACCGTTGGGCGAACTGTTGCGTCGTCACACCTTGCCTCCCTTTCTTTCACCGTAATGGTGCCCAGTTGGGGGATGGAGGCGTGTATCGTGCGCCATGCTTCTAGGGAAGGCGCGATCCTTGAATGCTTGGCCTGACAATGTGAATGTAGCCTAGAGGGGGGGTGAATAGGCTTTTCGATTCTTTGTTAATCCCTTAAACACTTAATAGATTTATCAAATACAGGGAAATCGGACTAGTCCGGTAGAGTGCGGACTAGTCCGTTGTCTACTCAGAGACAAATCGAACTAGTCCAGTACTGTGCGGACTAGTCCAGTATGCGTGGACTAGAAAGATCAAGGTTGATCAATATTTTCACTTCTAGTACCCTATGCAGCAGAAATTAATTAGGACCTTAGATGTATTACAACAGTGAAACAATGAATGACAGAGATCAACTTTAGTTTCAATGCTTCAACGTGAATTACACAAGATTAAGTAAACCCTAGAATATGATGAACAATAAAACACAAGAGCAAGAGACAAGATTTTATCCCGAGGTTTGATTCCACGAAGGGAATCTACGTCCCCGTTGAGGAGTCCACGAAGGACCAGGTCTTCACCAACCCTACCCTCGTCGAATCGCCACGGAGGCCGATTCTCTTCCACTAATCACAAAGAGCAAATAAATCGTTCAAGGGGTCTTCTCACAAGTTGAGGGCTCCCCAAGAATTACAATGAATGAATACCACCAAGCACACTCAAAAGATGTGCAATAAATGAACAAGAGTGTGTGAGAGATCAAACCCAAGAGCTCAAGATGTGTAGAATAAGTCTCTCCTTTGATCCATTGCTAATCCTAAAAGATTTGATCCTTTTAGGGTTAGAATGTGTGGAGAGATGTGAATTTTGGGTTCTTGGAAGGGGTGACGGTGCAGGGGGTCGGGAGTTGTGGTAGTATGGCCGTACACCTCTATTTATACTAGGGTTTCCAAAGGTTACCATTAGGGTTTGCGATGTCCGGACTAGTCCGTGGTGGACTCCGGACTAGTCCGGTGTGCGGCGTGTGGAAAACCCTAAGTGTTGTGAGATACCGGACTAATCCGTAAGAGTGCGGACTAGTCCGTTGTCTACTAAGAGACAAATCGGACTAGTCCGGTCCAATCGTACTAGTCCATTTTCTAGTCAGAGAGAAATCAGACTAGTCCGGTTGATATTGGACTAGTTCGCACATGCTGATTTTTGTGCTTTTAGTGTGATTTATTTCACTTGAGGTCTTGGGGTGTGTTTCTCCAACACACTCCATACTAAGTAATCTAATCTTTTCAGCTTCTGAGCTCTTATCATTTTAGATCCTCATTCTCCTTTCTTTTTGCGCTTTCTTCCTAATTTCTTTAAAAACCTGCGCTCATCTCAACGATTTTGTTAGGGTCTCATTTGTTTGTCATAAATCAACCAAAACCCAAAAGGGATGCCTAGATGCACTTTCAATCTCCCCCTTTTTGGTGATTGATGACAACAAATTGAGATCACACAAGTATGATAAAAATTCAGATTTTCATAAAGTGTGCACATATGAGCTTTGAGCAAAATAGGCAATGTAGACATAAGACATATGTGCACTCTTTATGGTGGGCTGCAAAACTATGTGTGTGAGCAATAATTTTGATGTGAATATCATAATAAGCATAATCATAATATCATCAAGAGTCTCAAGCCTACATAGCAGTTTTAAACATACACCATTAATCATAAGCATAACATAGTCATCATTTCACAGCACATGTCCAAAAGCATAATGATAACATAAGTCTTACAAAAGCCCACTTCTTAAACTAGGACACAAAAAGAAGAATCTACGACCTAGGACTCCCCCTCAATCTCTCCCCCTGGCATCAAGGCATCAAAAAGAAGGAGAGGAGGGATCTACTTGTCGTCGCCGGCTCACTCCTCGCTGTCGGTCCTTTCTTCGTCTTCATCATCTGGCTGAGGAGGAGGAGGAGAAGAACCACTCGTCGTGCCCCGGGAGCCAAAGTAGGCACGCTCTGATGGAGAGAGAGAGGGAGGAGGAAGCTCTGTGAAGTCAGATGCAGAGTCCTCTGAGATGACTGGAGATCCAATGGGCTCAATCTCCAGTTTTTGGCATATTGCTTTGACATTGGCCTTCATGTATCTCATTTCTTATTTTCTTGCCTTGTTCATCTTATGAAGCTTCACCTCAGTTTTGCGGCAAGAACCAAAGATAGCAGCCAAATACTTCATAATCCCACTAGGGGACCCTTTGTGACGAGGGGCCCTAGTCTTGGATGAAGGCCTTGCATCTTCTTGAGCTCTCTCTGTAAGTTCTTCAGGTGAGCCAGGTGAGGGATCAGCTGGGAGAGAGGCTTGAGGAGGCTTCTGAGGCCTTAGAGAAGTGTGCTCCACATTCTTCACAAACTCAATTCCTGTGACTTTTTCATTCATGAACATCAAGTATGGTGCATAGCCACAGGAACGGTTTGGTGTACAGGATATGTTCACCATGTCATTCCAAATGTAATCGAAGATATCAAATTTTCTCCTCCTGCTGCTTACTTTCATAAAGGTTCTCAAGTAACCATGGACACTCCCGGCACCTCCATCCTTTGGAGCAATGGTCTTCTAGAGCACTCTGTTGAGAACAATGAAGAAGGGCTTCATGTTCTTGGTTGAGGGAGGGTTGTATGGGAGTCGAGTATCATAGAGGAATTCCATCTTGTCCTTCTCCACAACACCAAGATTGTGAATCACAATCTCATTACTGCCAGTGTCCTCAAGGTGCAGCAGTCTAGCAAACTCAACATAGGAAACTGTGTACTTGGATCCATGTGTCATCCAAGTCACTCTCTCTTCTTTATTGTGGGCAAAGTGGCAAGTTGCAAAGAACTGGGCGATGATCTTATCATTCCAGTTGTATCTGAAGGAGATTAGGTCTGAGCCGGCCCTAGGGTTATGGAGTCAAAATACCGGACTAGTCCGGACTAGCAGACCAAGTACGGACTAGTCTGCAATGTGCGGGCTAGTCCGGGGTCCGTGGTCCCTTGTACAGAAAAGTTCAAAACACTTATATATATGTATTCCATGGTTCTTAATAAGGAATAGGGACAAAGGCACACAAATATTCTTGAAGAATATGATCAGTAAACATACAACAATCAAGCTATGACCATAATTCATCAAGATCAAGTAACTAACATAGTTTTTAGGAGAAAAATAGAGAGAGATGATTTTTCAACACAATTAACATGATTTTGAGGATGGCATACAGGTATGCAAGTTTTAAAGCCACGTTCGGATCATCAAGGATATTTAGTTCATTTCGGAGCTCACAAAAGCGTTTTTCATCAAGTGGCTTGGTAAAGATATCGGCTAGTTATTTTTCAGTGTTGACATGGGAAATGGATATGTCTCCTTTCATTGAGTGATCCCTCAAAAAATGATGCCGAATATCTATGTGTTTGGTTCTAGAGTGCTCAACAGGGTTATGGGCAATTTTAATTGCACTCTCATTGTCACAAAGGAGTGGAATACGGCTCATATTGTAACCGTAATCTCTTAGAGTTTGTCGCATCCAAAGTAGGTGTGCACAACAACTCCCGGCTGCAATATACTCCGCTTCGGCCGTGGATAAGGCAATTGAATTTTGTTTCTTGGAGGACTAAGAAACTAAGGATTTACCTAGGAATTGGCAAGTACCGGAAGTACTTTTTCTATCTACCTTGCATCCGGCATAATCTGCATCGGAGTATCCAATGAGGTTGAATTTTGAACCTTTGGGATACCAAAGGCCTAGGTTGGATGTATGAACTAAATATCTCAAGATCCTTTTTACGGCTGTCAAATGACATTCCTTAGGATTGGCTTGAAACCTTGCACAGAAACATACACTCAACATGATATCAGGCCTAGATGCACATAAATAAAGGAGCCAATCATGGAACGATATACCTTTTGAGCCACATTTGGTCCATCTTCATTGAGATCCAAGTGTCCATTGTAAAAGCCCAAGAAAAGGGACTTGCAAAAACTTTTCTTCACCTCACAACACCACAGTTTTTATGGTGGATATCTTAGGAAATGTTGTGAAGAGCAAGTAACCTCCATCAAAAGAGTAACTAGAGGGGAAAGCCTTCACTTTCACAAAGTAGGATTTCTACACATGAACATGAGAGGTTGAGCTCAACCCTAGAACTTTAAAAGTCTTGGGAAGGATCAGTCCAAGTTTCATGCAAATCCAAACATTTTTGAGGCACTTTTGGAGGTATTGGAAAAAGGAGGCCAATTTGAATGTAAATGAAAATTGCAGCAACTTTCATCCCTCAAATTCAAAAGTTAGCTTCATATTCAAACTCAGCATATTTTCCTGAGTAACCCCACCAATTTTCAGTCCCATTGGACTTTATCTCGTCGGGAGCCGAATTTGTAACAATTCAAACTGAGTTTGAATTTTCAAATTCAAATATGAAGGGAATGTGGCCAAACCAGTTTGAAGTTGATGAATTCAAATTCTACCTCTGAATTGGTGGCTAAATTCCATTTTCAAGTCTGAGTAGGTGGGATATTTGCACAACAGAGAAGATTAGGGGGGAGAAGAGGGCCCACCAGTCAGCTAGACTTCAGGCCTAAGTCAACACTGGGCGAACTCGGTTTACCGGGCCTCGGCAGCGCTCGACACCGCGCCAACCGAGCAGCCACCTCGCCCCCCCTCCTCGCGCGCTGGCGACCAGCTTGCCGGCTCCGCCGCCTCGGCCCGATCATTACCAGGAGCAAACAGCAGCACGTCGCCTTCTTCATTGATCGCACGCTCGCTGTTTCCCTCACACCCGCACAGAACCGGAGCTCACCGCCGCGCTCTCTTTTCCCGATCGCCGGCACCAACCGAGCCTCGGTTGCTCGTGCCAGCAGCACCGAAAGGCAGCGCCCGTGCATGCTCTACCACGTCAGCCCCACAACCCCGAAGCTCCTAGCCTGTGGCGCGTGCAATTCGGCAACGGGCGCCGAGGAACAGAGCACCGGCGGAAAGCTGAGGATTGCTCCCCGTGGACAGCACGCCACGGTCAGTTTCACCGCCGGACTTCTACACGGAAAAGGTGCGCCTTAGTCTCCAGATCGTGTTGCTGCAACCCTCCTATCCATTGATAGACCGTGCACTGAGAATTCCTAAGAATCCCGAGAACTAGTGCAACCGAGTGGGGGTCGGTCTACCCCGAAATTCTAGCTGCACCGGCCAACCCAGCTCGGGTGAGCCTACACACACCTTCCTCACTCCCTAGCGGCCCTCCTCGACCAGGAATCAAGGGAAATGACCCAGAAATGGCCGGGTTTGGGTTGTTTTTCGGGCTGCCATAGAATAATAGCTCGGTTCACCGTGGAGCTCTAGGTTGCCGACCTTTTCATGGGGTTTGGCGGCCATTTTCATCACCCTCGAGCTTCCGCGGTGCTCTCCGACCCTTTTCCGATCATTTTGATGCGTTATAACGCATTCCCGACCACGCCGGAACCCTAACTGCCGCTGTCACCGTCGGGAGCCCTGTTCCGGTGAGCTACGGCCGCCGGCGAACCCCGAGATGAGTTCAGCGTCGTGAGTTAGGGCGGGGCGGCGAGTTTGGGGTCGGGAGACGGCCGGGAAAGCGGTTCCGGCGACGCTCGCCGGAGTGCGCCGCCGCGGACCCCTGTTTGGCGCGAGGAAGGAGAAGACTGCTGGGTGGGACCCACGGGCAGACATTTAAACATTTTGAAATGTCCAGTTTGTAGTTCAAACTTTGGAGGACGACAACTTGGGGTAAAAGAATCCAAAAATTATGAAACAAATTTTGTTGGATTCCTCTAACAGAGTACAATCCAAATATGAAACCCAATTTGTATAAAACCCATTAATTAATTCTGGAAATTTCTTTAAAACTTTTCAGCAAAAGAATTTTAGAGGGAGTTTGGTGCATCCAAAAACCCCCAAATTTTGTCAGAATGTTCTTTAGGACATTAGTGAACCCCCGTAAAAGTTTCAGACCATTTAGAGTTGATTTGGTCAGAGCAATTCAAATTTGAAGGTGCTGTGTTCATTTGAATACAGAAACATTTTCAGAGAATTTCCAAAACTTGGAAATTCAGTTCTGGGCAAATCTTAGCTCCAAAAATGATAGGAAAATTCATGCAAACTCTATGAGCTATAATTGAAATTGTAGTTCACTAAGTTGGGCATGAACAGGGGTGTTACCTCAGAATTAATTCTTCTTTGCTTAATTGCTAAAAGAATTATTCTGAGCAAACCACTCAATGGAAAGTGCTAATGTTTGGTCCACAGGGTTTTCTTGTGATAAGGAACTCACACAAAAATTCTCAGCTCCATTGGAGCTCTGGATCACCCCTGTCCTGTTTAACCACTTGAGGGATTAATATGAAAAAGGGGGAAACCACTTAGCACTTAACCATGTACTTAGGTCCAAACCCAAACCACTAAACCCCAGTTCATCTTTAAATTCTTAAACAGAGTTCCAGTTGTTAGAAACTGGTTATTAGAACTAATAGCAGCAGTATTACAATAACTTGTATGCATATTAATTAACATGTAGTATTTCAATAACGTGTAGTCGCTGAAGGCGAGGAAGCTCCGGAGGTTCTCGACTTCCTGCTTCCAGAGGAAGAACTGACCCCTGACCATCAGCAACAAGGCAAGCCCCGGTTTGCATTAACCTTTTTATAAGTTTTTACTTTGTTTACATGTGTCATATGAAGTATGTATGTGCATTAGGTATAGGATGAATGAAACCCCCACTTGCATAACCAAAGGTTCCCTAAGAGTGAGGGTAGTGTCTAAGACCTCAAGTAGACAGGCTATGCTTAATGATTCATAGGACTTCGGTAGAAGTCGAGTAGTTGGAATCTACTCGCGAGATAGGCTTGGGACACACGGGTTCGGTTGAGTGATGTGAGATCACTTTAGTAAGGAAAATGAGACTAGGCAGGGGCTAGGGCGCAGCAAGAGGAAGTCTTGTGTGCGCAGCCCTGCCCGTGTCGATTGAGGACCGATCCGTGTGCGGCCCTGCTGAACAAGTATTGAACGTACCGAGGGCATATCGGATATATGGGCCCCGATAAACCGATGTAGCCTAAACCTCTGGGCGTCGAGGCATAGCACACCGATTTATAGGTGTAGGTTGAGGGCAGCAAGGTGGAAATCTGTCAACGGGCATAGAGAGATGCTCCCTGTGGGGAACCTCCTGCTCGTTTCGGTGCGACCGGTTCGACGTTTGGGCTGTTGGGTGAAAGGTTGTCCCGTACGACATCGAGTGAGCGTGCTGTGCAGCTCCACGGGTGGGCGTACGTGACGTGCTCTTTGGGTTTTCCCTGCAGGTGTATATCGAGTCGATTCGCCGTCCCTCACGGTGACGAGTACCGCTTGTTCACTGCGTCGTAACGTAGATAATTTATGGTATGCTGTGATTCAATATTGCTGTCATGATATAATTGTATTGCTACATGTGTGCCACCAAATACTGCTCACTAAATTTCAGCTTCATGAACCGTTAACTTATTGCTAAAAGATGATCTAAGGATGAACTTGTAGGCGTGTCCATTTGCTGCAACATTGCTATCCTAGGTCATAGTACACCTCATGTAGAGTTTCATGCTTAGGTGAGTCGGTTAAGCCTTGCTGAGCCTTCGTGCTCACGGTTGCTGCTTAAGTGTTTTTCAGGTGAGGAGCCACCCATGGACTCGGAGTACGAGTCTACCGGCGAGGGTTACCCTCCGTCGGGGACCACGGCTGAGTGGGAGCCGTACACGCCGCGCTGAGCTGAGGAGTGCAGCTAGTGTGGGTTGCCCTAGGGCTGGGCAACCACTTTTGCTAGATAGACGGGCGTGAGTGGTATAAAAGAAACTTCCGCTGTGTAATAAAAGAACCTAGTTTGTAACTGAGAAGTGTACTACTTTATACATTCAATTTGTTTTCCCATGTAATATAATGTGTTCTTATGACGTGTGCTGTCGGGTGTCGCATCGCGCGGCACCACCCTCTGCGATCCTGGATGAGCGGATCCTGGTCCGCTACATCCATTTGTCGCCACGGGAGTCTTTATGGGCTTTGCTTTGTCCATTCCAAACTTCTTGAGAATGTCTTGAGTGTACTTTGTTTGGCTTATGAACGCCCCGTTCTTTTGTTGCTTCACTTGGAATCCCAAAAAGTACCTCAACTCTCCCATCATGGACATCTCGAATCTATCTGTCATAATCTTACTAAATTCTCGACAAAAGGATTTGTTAGTTGAACCAAATATAATATCGTCAACATAGATTTGGCAAATGAACAGATCATCATCAAAGTGTTTAGTAAACAAAGTGTAATCAGCTTTTCCAATCTTGAAGTCATTTTCAATCAAAAAATCTCTAAGGCACTCATACCAAGCTCTAGGAGCTCGTTTGAGGCCATAGAGAGCCTTACGCAGTTTGAACACATAGTCGGGGTACTCTTGATCTTCAAAACCGGGTGGTTGCTCCACGTACACCTCCTCCTTGATCGGTCCGTTGAGAAAGGCGCTTTTCACGTCCATTTCATAAAGCTTGAAATCATGGTGAGTAGCATATGCAAGTAATATACGAATCGATTCAAGCCTAGCTACGGGAGCAAAAGTCTCGTCGAAATCCAACCCTTCGACTTGTGAGCACCCTTTTGCCGCAAGTCGTGCCTTGTTCCTTGTTACCACTCCATGTTCGTCTTGCTTGTTGCGGAAGACCCATTTAGTGCCGACGACGTTGGACTTGGGTCTTTCAACAAGCTCCCACACTTCGTTCCTTTTGAACTTGTTCAATTCTTCTTACATCGCCATCACCCAATCCGGATCTTTTAATGCATCCTCAACCTTGTATGGTTCCAAAGAAGATACAAAAGAATAGTGTTCACAAAAATTAGCTATGCGAGATCGAGTTATTACTCCCTTTTGGATGTCACCGATTATGTTGTCGACGGGGTGATCTCTTTGGATGCTTTGGTGTACTCTTGGATGTGGCACTTGTGGTTTTGAATCTTCATTATCATCTTCTTCTCCCCCTGGATAGTTGCCCTCATTGATATTTTGATCTTCTTGATTTTCTTGAGGTTGATCTTGTATGGAAGCTCCCCCTTGATCATTTTCCTCCACCTGTGGTTCATTTTCTTCATTCGCATTTGAAGGTGGCACTTGTGGTCGAACATCGCCCAATGTCGTTCTTCTCAATGCTTAACATGGAGCTTAGTCTTGATCTGTCTGAAGTCTTGTATTCATCGAGCATTGTCCTCATCATCTCAATGAGAGTTTTGTTCTTCCTTTCGGCTACTCCGTTTTGTTGAGGAGTATATGGTGCTGAAAATTCGTGCTTTATCCCTTCTTCGTCTACATACTTCTCAACTTGGGTGTTCTTGAATTCTGTCCCATTGTCACTTCGTATGTTCTTGATCTTCAATGAGAATTCATTTTGGGCACGCCTGATGAACTTCTTGAGGGTTCCTTGAGTTTCGCCGATGCTTATGTAAGCAATTGGACCGAATAGATCCATGTGGAGGAGCTCAAGCGGTCTTGTTGTAGTCATGACATTCTTCGCGGGATGGGGTGCTCCTACTTGCTTCCCTGCTTGGCACGCTCTACAAGGCCTGTCTTTCTAAAAAACAACATCCTTTAAACCTCGGATGTGATCGCCTTTGAGGAGTTTTTGAAGATTCCTCATACCAACATGTGCTAGCCGTCTATGCCACAGCCAACCCATGTTGGTCTTTGCAATCAAGCATGTGTCAAGTTCGGCTTTATCTTTATTGAAGTCAACTAGATAAAGTTTTCCCTTTAACACACCCTTGAATGCAATTGAGTTATCACTCCTTCTAGAGACAGTCACACCCTCATTAGTGAATAAACAATTATAACCCTTGTCACATAATTGAGATATGGACAAAAGGTTATAATCCAAGTAGTCAACGTGTAAAACATGAGAGAGAGTACGTTGTGATGAAATTGCAATTTTACCGGTACCAAGCACTCTTCCTTGACTATTATCACCAAAGTAAATGCCTTTGCTTGGATCTTCATTTTCTTCATATTCCACGAACATTCTTCTTTCTCCGGTCATGTGATTGGTGCATCCACTATCTAGCACCCATTTTGCTCCACCGGATGAATAAGTCTGCAAAAGACAAATTATGCCTTGGTCTTAGATACCCAAGCTTGCTTGGGTCCTTTGAGGTTAGTCACAAGTGATTTGGGCACCCACACATGAGACTTGGTGTTCCCATGGTGTGGCCCAACATATTTAGCATACACTCTTCCAAGATTAGTTTTTATAAGTACATATGAAGCATCAAAAGTTCTAAATAGAAGTTGTTGTTCATATGTGTTCACAGTGTTAAATTTATCAACATTATTAAATTTTCTAACGTGAGAAGAGTTTCCCTTGACAAAGGCAATGCAACCCTTGTTATTCTTGTGGCTTCTAGCGTTTTGCTTTTCACCATAATAATATCCAATGCCATATTTGACATTAGGAGGTCTGGTGACCGAGTATGCACTGCGTGCATACTTGATCTTCTCCTTGTCGAATATGCCACTTTAAGAAGATTGCTTGTCCTTTGTCGAGTTTGACTTTTTCTTCAAGTTAGTGTCACTTTTGGCACAAGCACAAGTAATACTAGTTTCAAATTTTATATGTTGAGAAGGTGAACTTGAAGTGGATGAAGAACCACTTTGCTTGAGTGACTCAACTTGTACCTCAAGGATCTTGTTAACTTTGGTTAAGTTAGCAAGTTCATCCTTGATGGTGGCGTTTGAGTCTTTTAACTTCAAGCAAGCTTCTTTGCTTGAAGCTAACTCAAGTTCTAGTGATTTACTTCGCTCCTTTTCAAGTTCAAGAAGCTTTTCAATCTCAATATATTCCTCCTTTTGGGAGATGATCATATCTTCCTGACGATTGACTAACTTCTCCATATCAACAAGCTTATCAAATAGAAATTTCATCTTAGCAGCTGTCTTTTTGTCTAAACCCCTAAGCATATATTCATTTTCATCAATGCTATCATCCTCACTAGAATTATCACTATCACTAGTAAAAGAATGCGAGAAGGAAGATTTAGTTGTTACCTTTCTTTTACCTTCCTTTGCCATTAGACAAGTGACGTCGGTGTCCTTCCATGCGCCCATGGTTGGGAAGAGAGTGGATTTCTTGGTAGTCTTCTTTATGGCTATGGTGGCCATCTCCTCTTCTTCTTCGGATGAGGATTCATCATTGGAGTCCCACTCCTTCCCTAGATGCGCTTGGCCATATTGCTTCTTCTTCTTGAACATTTTCTTTGGTTGAGGCTTGTTGTCTTTAGTCTTCCACATATTTTCTTCATATGGACAATCTACTATGAAGTGATCATATTCTCCGCAGTTGTAGCACGCCCGTCTCATCTTGGGTCTTTGTTTGTCCCTTTGTCTTCCTTCGTTTGAGCTGCTACCCTTTCTTCTTCTCATCATTTTATTGAACTTCTTCATGAACAAGATCATGTCTTCTTCATCGATATCACTACTTTCACCATCACTGTCGTCTTCTCCATGAGCTTCTCGAGCTTCTTTTGATACAGGTTTACAAGTTGACTTCAAAGAAACTCCTTTCTTCTTTGCCGAGGTGAGATCGGCAATTTCCTTGACATGCTTGGCTTGCTTCTCCATCATTTCAAAGTTGATGATCTTGCCAAGAAGTTCGTGTGGGGTCATTTTCCGATACCCGGGGCTTTCTCTAATCATAGAGCAAAGAGTCACGTTGCGAGGCATGAATGCTCTGAGAATCAACTTCACGACCTCATGATCATTCCACTTTTTGCTGCCATAAGCTCGAACTTTGTTGATAAGATTCTTCAATCGATTGTACATATCTTGTGGTGATTCATCTTCTTCTATCGTGAATCTTCCCAATTCACCTTCAATCATTTCTATCTTGGCTTCGCGTACATGACGGTCACCTTCATGTGCGGTTTGTAGTGTGTCCCATATCTCCTTGGCAATTTCGTGTCCATCCACCTTGGTGAACTTGTCTCGGCTCAGTGATGACGTGATCACAGCTACAGCTTGAGCATTCCGATGAATGGCTTGTTCTTGGCTTGGAGTCAGCTCTTCATCATCATCTGGGATATCTATCCCTGTACACACTATATGCCACAAACTTAGGTTAAGAGATATAAGGTGCATTTTCATGTTTTGTCTCCACATTGAATAGTCATTGCCATCAAAGTAAGGTGCTTTCCCTAGAGGAATTGATAAGTAATGACTATTGTTAGAATTCAAACGTTCATAGTCAAAAGGATATCAGGAGTAGTTTGTGTGACTACCCCCTTTCTTCTTCTTTTCATCATCGATCTTCTTCTTCCCTTTTGGGGAGAGTGCCGTCTTCCGTAGAAGAGCCTTGAGTTGGAGCACCTCCTCATCATCGTCCTCACTGTCTGGAATGGCGTCGAGTAGCTTCTTTAGCTTTTGAGTCCTTTCATCATCACCCTTTTCATCGTCGATCTTCTTGTGTACATCCTTGATGTCCAACATCGTCTTTTCGAGCGGTGAGTCTCTTATGAAGAGTTTGGCTCTGATACCAATTGAATGTAGCCTAGAGGGGGGTGAATAGGCTTTTCAATTCTTTGTTAATCCCTGAAACACTTAATAGATTTATCAAATACAGGGAAATCGGACTAGTCCGGTAGAGTGTGGACTAGTCCGTTGTCTACTCAGAGACAAATCGAACTAGTCTGGTACTGTGCGGACTAGTCCGGTGTGCGTGGACTAGAAAGATCAAGGTTGATCAATATTTTCACTTCTAGTACCCTATGCAGCGGAAATTAATTGGGAACTTAGATGTATTACAACAGTGAAACAATGAATGATAGAGATCAACTTTAGTTTCAGTGCTTCAACGTGAATTACATAAGATTAAGTAAACCCTAGAATATGATGAACAATAAAACACAAGAGCAGGAGACAAGATTTTATCCCGAGGTTTGATTCCACGAAGGAAATCTACGT
The DNA here is from genome assembly GCA_030760725.1 of Neostapfia colusana. Taxonomy (NCBI): domain Eukaryota; kingdom Viridiplantae; phylum Streptophyta; class Magnoliopsida; order Poales; family Poaceae; genus Neostapfia; species Neostapfia colusana. Next base: position 78,717,655 of record JASWHV010000013.1, read on the forward strand.
CCCCGTTGAGGAGTCCACGAAGGACCGGGTCTTCACCAACCCTACCCTCGTCGAATCGCCACAGATGTCGATTCTCTTCCACTAAACACAAAGGGAAAATAAATCGTTCAAGGGGCCTTCTCACAAGTTGAGGGCTCCCCAAGAATTACAATGAATGAATACCACCAAGAACACTCAAAAGATGTACAATAAATGAACAAGAGTGTGCGAGAGATCAAACCCAAGAGCTCAAGATGTGTAGAACAAGTCTCTCCTTTGATCAATTGCTAATCCTCAAAGATTTAATCCTTTTAGGGTTAGAATATGTGGAGAGATGTGAATTTTGGGGTCTTGGAAGGTGTGACGGCGCAGGGGGTCGAGAGTTGTGGTAGTATGGCCGTACACCTCTATTTATACTAGGGTTTCCAAAGGTTACCGTTAGGGTTTGCGATGTCCGGACTAGTCCGTGGTGGACTCCGGACTAGTCCGGTGTGCAGCATGTGAAAAACCCTAAGTGTTGTGAGATACCGGACTATTCCGTAAGAGTGCGGACTTGTCCGTTGTCTACTCAGAGACAAATCGGACTAGTCCGGCCAATATCAGACTAGTTCGTTTTCTTATTAGAGAGAAATCGGACTAGTCCGGTTGATATCGGACTAGTCCGCACATGCTGATTTTTGTGCAGTTAGTGTGATTTCTTTCACTTGAGCTCTTGGGGTGTGTTTCTCCAACACACTCCATACTAAGTAATCTAATCTTTTCAGCTCCTGAGCTCTTATCATTTTAGATCCTCGTTCTCCTTTCTTTTTGCGATTTCTTCCTAATTTCTTTAAAAACCTGCACGCATCTCAACGATTTTATTAGGGTCTCATTTGTTTGTCATAAATCAACCAAAAGCCACAAGGGATGCCTAGATGCACTTTCACAATGCACCTTCCTCATTACTCCTAGTCTATCTACCCGTTGCCTGCTGAGGTGAAGTTTGGGACGATGGCCCCCGAGACACGTGTCTCTACCGGAGTTGTCTCGTGGAGTAGCAGGCGGTCTGGAGTTGTTGTGCACGCGGCAGCACCGGAGCCCTCCCATGCTGGAGGTCGGATCCAGGGCTGTGGGACACGTGGCCCCTCCGGAGCCTTCCCTCAGAGGGAAGGTATGCCCGGAGTCGCTGCCCATGTGGCAGCACCGGAGGCCTCCATGATGGAGGTCAGATCCGGAGCTGCAGGACACGTGACCCCTCCGGAGCCATCTCCGGCTGAGGGGTGCGACTTGGAGGATCAGGCACGTGGTAGTGCTGGAGCCCTCGTTACTGGAGGATGGGGTCCGGCTCCACTAGACGCGTGTCGGCCCCCGAGCCACCCTCGGCCGGTAGTCAGGCTCAGAGCCTCATGACATGTTGCAATCCTGGGACAGCCCATGGGGTATAGGGCACAAGGCCTATGCTGGGGCTTGCCTAAGCTGGGAAGGCGGGGCCCATATGCTTTTTACCCACTACGCAGGGTTACCCGGTTCGCAGGGTACCGAAAAGCATGATGGCTCAGCAAGACTTAACCGACACTCCTAAACATGAAACTCTACATGTAGGGATTAATAATATAGGACAAATATGTTGCAATAACGACACGCCTACATGTCAATCCTTACTTTAAGTTTTATAGCAGCAGATTAATATTCCTTAGGCAGGCCTCACATTGGAAGTCCACAACCAAACAAGAAACGCTTTCCTCCGATGTGGTTATGCCCAAAGTGGAAGATAAACTTAGTGAGCTCTACAACTATAGCATACATGGTTTGCGTTGCAATGAACTTAAGAACTTCACAACAGCAATGATCCATCTCACTTCACCTGATTACTACGTCACAACTCAGTGAACAAGTGGTACCCAAATAACCACGAGAGGCGTGATTCGAATCAGGACACACCCGGAACACACGACAGATACACCCGCCTCGAAAGACTCACACAAGAGCTCTTTCTTACGTTGTATGAAGTAACCTTTCACCCGTCACTCCAATGCCGAACCAGTTCTACCGACCCATCAGAAGGGCCACTACCCGGAACACGTCAAAGTTGCTTCGCTAGCGGGTTTACACCTCTGACACCAACCTCCAAAGGATGGGCGTATAAGTTTCGACACGAGAGTACCTGTCAAAGTGTTCCGTCGACACTTCCCCCGGTCCTGCGTTAGGGACAGCCCGCGGAGGTTCTTTTTCGGAGGGGCTAGTCCTCTCGAGAGGGTCGCGTTGGTTGTGAGAGGATTGACCCAAGGATTTTTACGTGGTTCGGGCCGCCGGAGCGTAAAACCCTACGTCCATGGGAGTTGTGTTGCTCTGTGTATTGCTTGCTCGCGTATGAGATGAGTTGCTAAAATGCCAAACCCGCAAGTTGGCGAACCTCTTGCAACGTTGCCTACCTGAGCCTTTTATACTTCAAGGCTTGGGCGGCTTACAAGGTGGGCCCCGGGGCCCGACAGGTGGCCCTGGGGTGATTTCCTGCCATCTACCATATCTTGTCGTGAATGTTGGTAGCTGCCTTCTGGCGATGGCCCCTTGGTTGTCGTCCTGCCGTCCTGCCCATGCCGCAAGCTAGGCGTAGTGGTTGATGATGGCAGGGACGGCAGGGCATGATGAGTGGTTTAGGCCCGATCTTCCGAAAGGTAGGTCGATTGAGGTGGAGAACTCGACGTTGATGATCTGCGGCACTCGAGCAGTTCGAACACCCCTGCAATCACTACACCACTGCTCCGTTGGTTATCAACCGTGCAGCACATGCTTGACCTCGCCAAGAAAGCTAATCCCTGCAGGTGCAACCGAGAACACGAGCAAGAACGTAGAAGATGTGATCTGAAAATCACGAAGTTGAGGTTTCACACAAACTGTAGAACGGTGGCTGTTTATCTAAGCAAAACCCACCAAATATGGCTGGCGGCTGCAGTATTTGAAGTCTAGGGTTCGACCATAAGACCTTAGACGCGTCCCTAATGGACTCATACGGGATACAAAGCCCAAAAGCCCATACGGTGGTGCAACACCGTACATAACTCCGAATTCAAATTGTTTCGACAACTACCGACGTCTCCCGGCGAATTTAATGTGGGACCAGAACCATTGGAAAGTTTATGTTCTCATCTTTCCATGCATATGTAGAACGTCAAAAACAAAGTCCGTATGCATCCTGGGCGTCCGTTTTAAGATGTACTGCTCCTGGACTCTGAGTTGAACTCGAGTCTGAGTTGGAGACTGTTTCCATCAACTTGTGGACGTCCCATATGATTCTCCACGTCCCAAATCCTCCTCCCTTTACTTGTTGATCATGTCCATGATTCCTAATAACAATTAAATCATTCAATAGCAATCCATTCTCAAAATCACATGGGTAGCAAGTTAGGAACGAGTTCACCTGCTGATTTAGTAACCGTGCTCGTCCTCTTGTGATGGTCCTTGTATATCAATGTGAGTATCCACTGTTGTGATGTCCTCATCAGGGCATGTCTTGTCGCTGTATTTATTGGTCTACATCTCCTGACATGGTGCGCCTGTCTTGACTGTGACTGGTCACAGTGCCTCCTGACAGGCGTGCGCCGCACCTCCGCGTCTTGGGAAGGTGCGGGTCTTGAATGCCTTGATCGGACAAGGCATGGTGTGCCTTTACTCCTGCTGCCTACCGAGCCGGGGTGGGCAGCGCAGCACTGCTGGCCACGTGGCAGGCCCGGGGCTCGCCTCGGAGGAAAGGGGAGGCCCGGCCCCGCTGGACACGTGGCGCCTTTGGAGCTCACCCCTGCGGAGGGGGTGAGGTCCGGCTCTTCTGGCCACGTGGCAGGCCTGGAGCTCCCCTCTGAGGAGAGGGGAGACCCGGCCCTGCTGGACATGTGGCACCTTCGGAGGTCACCTCTGCGGGGGTGAGGGTCCCGCTCTCCTGGCCACATGGCAGGCTCGGAGCTCCCCTCTTGAGGAGAGGGGAGGCCCGACCCTGCTGGACACGTGGCGCCTTCAGAGCTCACCCCTGCGGGGGTGGGGGGGGAGGGGGTGAGGTCCGGCTTTTCTGGCCATGTGGCAGGCCTGGAGCTCTCCTCTGAGTAGAGGGGAGCCCCGGCCCTGCTGGACACATGGCACCTTCGGAGCTCACCCCTGCGAGGGTGAGGTCTGGCTCTCGTGGCCATGTGGCAGGCCTGGAGCTCCCCTCTGAGGAGCGGGGAGGCTCGGCCCTGTTGGACACGTGGCACCTTTAGAGCTCACCCCTGCGGGGGGGGGGGGGGGGGGGGGGGGGGGGGGGAGGGTGAGGTCTGGCTTTTTTGGCCGCGTGGCAGGCCCGGAGCTCTCCTCTGAGGAGAGGGGAGCCCCGGCCCTGCTGGACACGTGGCGCCTTCGGAGCTCACCTCTGCGGAGGGGGCGAGGTCCTTAGGCGGTTTTCTCCTGTGCGTGGGGGTACTCGGTATTGAGGGTACCGACAGTGGCCCCCGGGCCCATCTCAGGGGAGATAACGATCCTGGGGTGGGGCCTTCCCCTTGTCTACCCCGCGCACTTTCTTGTCTTGAGTGTTCCCTGTGCTTGTAGGGTCTTGCCCTCTTCGGAGCTCAGTCCTGCAGAGGGGGTGATGTCCGGCATCGGAGCTTGCCTCTGAGGAGAGGGAGAAGTCCAGCTTCAGAGCTCAGCCCTGCGGAAGGGGGAGGTCCGGCATCGGAGCTCAGCCCAGTGAAGGGCGTAAGGTCCGGCTTCAGTGCTCACCCCTGCGGAGAGGGTGACAACCGGCTTAGGAGCTCACCCCTGTGGAGGGGGTGAGGTCCGGCATCGGAGCTCGCCTATGAGGAGAGGGAGAGGTCCGGTTCGGAGCTTAGCCCAGTGGAGGGCGCAAGGTCCGTCTTCGTTGCTCACCCCTGCGGAGGGGGTGAGGTCCGGCATCGGAGCTTGCCACTGAGGAGAGGGAGAGGTCCGGCTTCGGAGCTCAGCCCTGTGAAAGGGGGAGGTATGGCATCGGAGCTCAACCCTGAGGAGGTGGTGAGGCCCGGCTTTGGAGCTCCAGCCCTGCGGAAGGGGGAGGTCCGGCATCGAAACTCAGCCCAGTGGAGGGCGCAAGGTCCGGCTTTGGTGCTCATCCCTGCGGAGAGGGTGACGACCGGCTTCGGAGCTCACCCCTGCGGAGGGGGTGTTGTCCGGCTTCGGAGCTCAGCCCAGTGTAGGGCGCAAGGTCCAGCTTCGGTGCTCACCCCTGCGGAGGGGTGAGGTCCAGCATCGGAGCTCGCCTCTGAGGAGAGGGAGAGGTCCAGCTTCAGAGCTCAGCCCTGTGGAAGGGGGAGGTCCGTCATCGGAGCTCAGCCCTGAGGAGGGGGCGAGGTTCGGCTTCGGAGCTCAGCCCTACAGAAGGGGGAGGTCCAACATCAAAGCTCAGCCCAGTGGAGGGCGCAAGGTCCAGCTTCGGTGCTCACCCCTGCGGAGGGGGTGACGACCGGCTTCGGAGCTCACCCCTGCGAAGGGGTTGTTGTCCGGCTTCGGACCTCAGCCCAGTGTAGGGTGCAAGGTACGGCTTCGGTGCTCACCCCTACGGAGGGGGTGACGACCGGCTTCGGAGCTCACCCCTGCGGAGGCGGTGAGGTCCGGCATCAGAGCTCGCCTCTGAGGAGAGGGAGAGGTCTGGCTTCGGAGCTTGCCTCTGAGGAGAGGGAGAGGTCCAGCATCGGAGCCCCCCACCCCCGGCTGAGGGGATGAGGTCCGACACTGAGTAGGAAATGGTAATCCTACCCAGAGGTCTTTCCTTCCCTGTCTCTTAGTCCTATTTGGCTTACAGTCTTGGGATGGTATACGGGGCTTAGGTAATTCAGTGCACTCGGTACTGGAGGTCCGGCTCCCTCCTAGGTCAGGGTGTAACCATCCGGCCCCTAGTACTAGACCGTAGCGCTGGGGAGGCAGAGTGCGCACGCTTTGGGTACAGGACCAGGCAAAGCAGGCTGCACACCCTGGACCTCCCGGGGGGCAGAGTGCGCATGCTTTGGGTACAGGACCAGGCAAAGCAGACTGCACACCCTGTACCTCCTACTCTGGTGTAGGTCTTTCTTGGGGGAGACCAACTGGCGTCACAGGACCCTAACAGGGGGAGGTCTGAGAGACCTCCGGGCCTTTGGCAGGTACCTCAAGCACGACCGACATCGGCAGGATGGCAAATGCTTACTAGGCATGAGAGTGGGAAAGGAGAGTCGAGTGTACGATGGGCGTACACTATCTAGAGCACGGGGAGGTGATCATAAAAATTAATGCGTAATTTAAATGAACACATAGGTAGGCGTGGTAGGACAGGGTTCTTTTCATTCATGTAAGTCCATAGGAGGAAGATAGGACGTACATGGAGGCAACGACCCGCCCCATTGTGAAGGGGGGCAGGGCCTACGCGCTTAGGGTACAAGACCAAGCTAAGCCGGACGCAGTCCTGGACCACCCCCTAGGGCTTAGTTACTCCGAGCGCTGCTTCTGGGCTCTATGGGATCTGTTACAGAAAGAATAACCCTGTCCTACCACTGCTCTAGTGGTAGAACTTACGGAGGTAGTGCCGGAGTGCCTGCCTTGAGCTCCCATGCACGGGCCTCTGGTGGTAGCGCCGGAGCGCCTGCCGGTAATGTGTGCTTCGGAGTGTTGCTTGCTATCTTGCCTTGTCAACGAGGTAGATGTCCTCACGCAGGAGCTGGTCCTGCGTGGCTTCATCGTACGCTCGGACACGGGGGGACCCCCATGGTGATCTCCGGGGGGAGCACGACTTTGGCCCCGCATACCATGAAGAAGGGTGATTCCCGTGGCCCGACTCGGGGATGTCCGGCTGGCCCCCGACGTAGAGGAGCCGGTATCTCCCGACGGCTCTGGGGGCTCGCCTCTGAGGAGAGGGGTCGTCGAAGTATATGGTCCAGTGAGGCTCGGTGCAGACCGGTGTCCGGGGCTCCAATTCTCCATCTTCAGGGCCCCCTGGGTTGCTTGGTGATGGCGTCCACTCGGCCACGAAGTCAGCCAGTGCTTGGCTCTGGACTGCATGACTCGGGAGACTGCCGTGGTCTCTTGTCGGGGCGCGGCCCCCGAGCTCTGCCGGGTGTTGCAGCTGCAACAACAGGAGCTCCGGGCTGCCCTCCTACTTCGGAGGCTGGCCGAGAGTGCCAGTTACGCCCTTCTGCTGCTCTGGCGCACTTGTCCGCTAGGCTGAAGAGCCCCGAGACATCTCACACCTCCCTGGTGGCCAACTTCTCGAGCATCTTCTTGTCCCTCACACCCTGTTGAAATGCGACCACGACTGATGCGTTCCGTATGTGAGAGATGGTGTTCTGTACTTGGGAGAATCGTTGGATGAAGGAGCGCAGTGATTCCCCTGGTTGCTGTCGCACAGCGTGGAGGTCCAGCTCCGTGTCAGGACATGTGTAGGAGCTGCTGAAGTTCACCGTGAACTGTCGGCATAGCTCCCCCAGGAAGTTATGGAACCCTGGGGCAGGTTCATGAGCCATGATCGTGCTGGGCTGGTCAAAGCGACGGGGAAGTAGTTGGCCATAGTGGCCTCATCCCCGCCTGCCGTGAGGACGGCAGTAGAGTAGATCTGCAGGAACCCTGCAGGGTTGACGCTTTCGTTGTACTTATCCGGCAGGTGTGGCCGAAACTTGCGTGGCCACAGTGAAGCGTAGGTGTGGCGCCAGGGCCACACACCCCGTCCCTGCTGCTGCAGATCCTGGTGCCGCGAGCCCTTGGTCCGCTGCTGGCACGGTGTACCCCCGGTATGGGCAATGGTGCACCATATACCGGGGGCGCCGACTGCAAGGCACATGGCTGCTGCATATGTTGTGTGGCGTACGTCTGGGGCAGAGGTCGCGTGGCGAACGTCTGAGGCCCAGGTTGAGTTGACGCAGTCGACATGCTGTAGTCGGCCTCGTGGTTGCGACGCCTTTGCCGCTGCCGCTCGATGGTCACGCGAGCATCTTCCCCCAAGCGACGTCACTCCAGCTCTGTCCTCAGGTCCGCCGTTGGGAGCCTGGTAGAGCGGGAGTCTGCCGTCTGCATGTCAACCGTTGGTGTGCGCAACAGCGATACATCTGGTTGACTGGGGTGTCATCTCCATCGCAGCAGAGGTTTGAAGGCAGCAGCGACGAGGTGGTCGACGTCGCGGATCCACTGCTGGGTGGCCCCTTGGGGAGCATCCACAGCAGGCGGATTGTGCAGGAGCGCTCGTGCGGCAACTAGTGCACTTGCTTGAGTTGCACTCTACGCCGCAGCGGATCTTGAGACTGTAGGAGTCTGCGTTGTTGGAGTCCGATGCTCACTAATCATCATTCACCGGGAACGAGGGCACGAAGAGATTGCCGCTGGCGGAAGCTTGGTCATCTTTGTTGGCGCAGACCCGTCTCGAGAGAGAAAAGCCCCCTTCCTAGCGCGCCAAATGTCGAAGTGTTCCGTCGACCCTTCCACCGGGCCTGCGTCAGGGGCAGCCCGTGGAGGTTCTTTTTCGGAGGGGCTAGTCCTCTCGAGAGGGTCGCGTTGGTTGTGAGAGGATTGACACAAGGATTTTCACGTGGTTCAGGCTGCCGGAACGTAAAACACTACGTCCACGGGAGCTGTGTTGCTCTGTGTATTGCTTGCTCGCGTATGAGCTGAGTTGCTAAAATGCCGAACTCGCGTAGTAGTTGATGATGGCAGGGATGGCAGGGCATGTTTTGTCGCTGTATTTATTGGTCTACAGCTCCTGACATGGTGTGCCTGTCTTGACTGTGACTGGTCACAGTGCCTCCTCATAGGCGTGCGCTGCGCCTCCGCGTCTTGGGAAGGTGTGGGTCTTGAATGCCTTGATCGGACAAGGCATGGCGTGCCTTTACTCCTGCTGCCTACCGAGCCGGGGTGGGCAGCGCGGCACTGCTGGCCACGTGGCAGGCTCGGGGCTCGCCTCGGAGGAAAGGGGAGGCCCGGCCCCGCTGGACACATGGCGCCTTCAGAGCTCACCCCTACGGAGGGGGTGAGGTCCGGCTCTTCTGGCCACGTGGCAGGCCCGGAGCTCCCCTCTGAGGAGAGGGGAGATCCGGCCCTACTGGACACATGGCACCTTCGGAGCTCACCCCTGCGGTGGGTGAGGTCCGGCTCTCCTGTCCATGTGGCAGGCCCAGAGCTCCCCTCTGAGGAGAGGGGAGGCCCGGCCCTGCTGGACACGTGGCACCTTCGGAGCTCACCCCTACGGGGGGGAGGGGGGTGAGGTCCTGCTTTTCTGGCCATGTGACAGGCCCGGAGCTCTCCTCTGAGGAGAGGGGAGCCCCAGCTCTGCTGGACACGTGGCACCTTCGGAGCTCACCCCTACAGGGGGTGAGGTCCGGCTCTCCTGGCCACGTGGCAGGCCCGGAGCTCCCTTCTGAGGAGAGGGGAGGCCCGGCCCTGCTGGACACGTGGCGCCTTCGGAGCTCACCCCTACGGGGGGTGAGGTCCAGCTTTTCTGGCCACGTGGCAGGCCCGGAGCGCTCCTCTGAGGAGAGGGGAGCCCCGGCCCTGCTGCACACGTGGCACCTTCGGAGCTCATCCCTGCAGAGGTGGCGAGGTCCATAGGCGGTTTTCTCCTGTGCTCGGGGGTACCCGGTATTGAGGGTACCGACAGTACCCGAGTTACATCAGTTTCCTGGACCCCATAATTCTAGTATGCATCTGGTACTGTTCAAACTTGCTCAACAGGGCGACATACGCATCGGTCCTTAATCGACACAAACAGAGCTACGGCAACACAGGCCCCGTCCTGATGCTCCTACTCTCTGCTCGGTCTCATGTTTTTCCATTCCAAGAATTTCATTCTCTAGAATCATACCCATTTGAACCAAAATCCTAGCCTCGTGGGTAGCTTCCAACTACCCGACTTGTACCGGATCCTATACAACTTAAGCCTAGCAGAAACTACACGAAGGTAACCTGTTCTACCCTTCAACTCCAAGGTTTTGTGGGTCATGCATTTGGAGTATCAATCACCTTGACCTAATGCACAATACATACTAGACCAATAAAAACGATACAAAGTAAAATATACTAACAACTGTTAAATGTAAATCAGGGCTTGCCTTATGTTGCTGCAGGTTTAATCCTAACTTAAAGTCAGTATCTTGGTGACGAGTAACACCTCAACTTTCTGCTCCGAGTCGAGTTCCTCGTCGAACTCCTTCGTCGTGTTTCCTACCGACACGAATATGCACAAGTTTTATATTGCAAGTAAGGACATTATAAAACAAAAGTGGTTTATGACTTAAGAATGGGTTACCAACTTGTAACTGAGTGATGAGATCTGTTATGGACAAAAATAGAGGAGAACTTTAGGTGGGTAGTGGATGTTTGTTGGAGGAAAAAATTCAAAGAGATATCTAATGGACATAAGAAAGATATTAGAAAGAACCAGAAGAAAACTGAAGAATATGATCTTAACTTGCTCTGAAATTTTTACAGAGGTCCATAGATCATACAGAGGTATGGCTTGCAAAATTTCAGACAAAGTTGATGTAAGATGTGGCCTAAGGAATTTTCTTAGCTATTTAGCTTCTCTGAATTCCTGTGGCAATTCTAGGGTCTTGGCATGCTCCAAATTTGATTTTTTTTTCAGAAACTTGGGAGTCTTATGAGTCCATAGGACTTAGTTTCACCATTTTTGGAGCTTCCTATACAGACATATGGAATTTACAAGATTGGGCTAAAAGCTAGAAAATTGTTTCTGTTATTTTTCCAATTTTTCAGAGACATACAAGATTGAATCATCATTTGGCCAAGAAAATGAGGTCCAATGCCTCTAAAATTTTTACTGGAGTTCAAGTATTTTTTAAAGAATGTCCTGCCCAAATTTGGGAACTTTCGGATACACAGAACTTCTGGAATAAATCCTATAAAATTTTATTATATGAATTAATGAGCCAAATCCAAGGATGTTTTCATAAAAATTTGGATGCACCCCTAGATAGTACTCACTGAGAGAAATCCAATGGAATTTATTTTACAATTATTGGAGCTTCCTACTAAAAGTTATGAGCAATTGAAGTTTAAACTAAATCTGGAAAAGAGGAAAACGTTTAAACTCTGGCGCTCGGGCCCCACCAGTCGGGTACCATCTTCCTCGCGCGCGGCAGCAGTCGGGCGGTGGCGCTCTCCGACGAGCTCCACGGAAAACACTCTTCCGGCCTCCCCTAGGGTTCCCACTCGCCGCCCCTCACTTTAGGACCACGGGGAGCTCGTCCTTGGGGTCGGTCGAGGCCTCCGACCACCGGAAATGGGTCGACGACGAGCGGCGGCGGATCAACTTTGGCGCCATCGAACTCCCTCCACAGTGGATCATTTGCTTCAGTTTTTCTTCCTAGAGCACCGTGGTGGCATCCTCATCACCGTCATGAGCTTAAATCAGCTCAAAAGTGGCTGCAAATAGGAGCTCATGGCGACCTAGGGCCAAAACCGGCGGCGGCTCGGATTTTTCGAAGAACAACGCCTACACTTGATGATTTTTTATACTTTTTGATCCTAGAGGAGAGTGGGAGTGTCTAGATCATGTTTGTAGCTCGGCCTAAGTGATGGTGGATTGATTACGGCAAATTTTGAAGGTTTGTGTAGCTCGGTTCTAGGCATACCAAAACACTAACCGGGGAAATTCTCCCTCGTCGCTGCATAAGAAGAGGACAGAGTTGCACGGTCGTGTTTAGCACCTGAGGGCGGTCCTTTTTCATGTAGATCGCCGGGCACGAGAGATGGTGTAGAGCTCGGACGCCGGGGAACCGCGGGTGTCGGGCGGCGGCTATTTTTGCTTCGGGAGTGCGAGGAGAACTGTGGAAGCGATGGGAAATGATTCACGGCATAAGCTCGGGATGATCGCTTCACACGGTATTTTCCCGGTCTTAGCACGAGGTGGCGCGAGCAACATCAGTTGGCGCCGGCGAGCAGGAGGTGGCGGCTCTCGGTAAAACAGAGTCGGTTCACTCCTTTTGTGTATGACATGTGGGGTCCACCTCTCCCCCTTATCCCCCAATTCCATTTGAATTAGCAAATGAGCCCTAAATTTGATTAGAGGATGGGCCAAAAGAACTGTGAGGAACACAATGGTGCACTCAAATTTAAATTTTGGTGAAGTCAGAATTTGAATTAAGATTTAAATTCAAATTCGAATTTTCTCCCGTTTTAATTCCAACGACTAGGAAACACTTTCCAAATGATCTGAAATTTTGCCGGACTACCCATGGATGTGTGGAGAACCAATTTTTAGCTTTAGATCTTTGTATTCGGATGTTTTTGCAAGTTTAACTTAGACTTGGAGCTCACACCTTTGTATTCAAAATTTTAGATTCCCTCTCATTTTCTCGATGTGATTTGCGGCTCCACTTGCTAGAATTTTAGGATTTCACAATGCAGAGAGCGCAATCATAAAGAGAAGGCTAATTGTCAGTTACTAATAAATTAAGAGGATGTACTTTGGCAGCAGGTTAATTAGCCTTTCCATATCACCCAATCATAAACTCCACTCACTTCCCACAAACTAACTCGCACTATAGGGTAGTCTATAGCAGCTTTCTATCTCCTCGTCTCTTCCTTTATTTGCATCCCTCTCGATCTCCTTTTCCCCTTGGCTAACGACCGATCAACATGCTAACGACGCGCAGACGCAACACACGTTCGTGCGTGCCTGCCCTTGGCTGGCCCCGACATTCTCAGGTCGCTGCCACCCACGTCAAATCCATCTGGTGTTTGGGTGCATCGCTCCTGGCCTCCTTTTGTTTCAGCTGCACTAACCAGATTCTTTAATAAAAAATAGAAATTTAAATTAAAGGAGTTCCTATGAGAACCAGATTCTCTAGAATCTATAGATTTTCCTAGTGCAAATAAAAATCTGTCATGACCCTAGATTTTCCAAATTCTTGTTTCAACTCTTCCCGGAAATTACCCACCGTGCTAATTGATTACACAACGAAACGTTATTTTTTTATAACACACATTTATTACAAAATCCATAGTTGATAATTGTTTACAGCCAAACAGATTCCAGATTCCCCACAGCCTCAGCTCACAACAGCTTCTCACATAACACGGCTAGAATCAGATTTTCGGAAATCCATAGCTAAACCAAACACACCCTTCCTAGTTGGGTTGTTGCTTGTGTTGATGGTCAGTTTGAGAGCGCTAGAAAACGAGATAGACCGGGTCTGTGGATCTATCCACTAGCTCATTTTGGACCGTAAAAATGACTTCTAGTGGTTATGTAGCAGGAGTTCCTTTTTTCTATGTAAAGGTGTTATAAGTCTTTTTTCTATGCAACACCTCTGAGACGTGTCTCTCGCACAAATCTTAAAGCGTGGAATCTTTAAACTTTTTCTAAGTGCTCCAGGGGCTGAGAAAAAAATCATCCTTTGTAGCTAACCCTTACGTATGTAATAAGCGTGTTCTAAGTAGTGTTTGCTATTAGATTGTCATTTGGCCGGCATGCTCGAGAGGGAAACGCCCATTCGCACGTAGCGTTCTTTCACAGAGGTCGCGATCGCATTGGATTCTTGACCTGGTGCGACATAAATTTCAGACCGTGTTCCATTCTTCTCCTGCCGGTGACTGATTGCACGTGTGGGTCGGGGGGTTGTCGATCAAAGCGAGAAGGGGCCAAAAGGCACATCATCTTGGAGCTTGAACGTACTGCCCTTAAACGACAGACCACGACCAGCCATGCACGTGCATAGAATGCAACTCCAGCTGCTGAGCCTGAGCTGCCTTGCTCCGTTGGTTTCTGCCTTTGCTTACTCCCCGTTTCATGCCGCTTCTGTTCTCGTATCTTAGACATGATCCTGCATATCTTAGACATGATCGCCGATGCGAGTAGAGGTATGAGCTGAGAAGGAACCAAAGAAGGCGAAGACGATCATCACATCCGTTTAACTCCTCCCTACCTTACACCGTATCGATACTTCTCGAACAGCAAGAGTATTCCCTCTTGTAGTACGATAGCACATTCATTAGCCGTATAGATGGACACCGATACAGATCTGCATGCATGCGCTGAACAAGACCACCAAAATACGCAAGCGTGCGGTTTCAGATGTCGCTCTGGTCAAAGGAGGCATCGGCCGCCGCTCATGGATGCGTCCTGAAGAAAAAAGATGCTGCATGCGCGCGTATAACTTAATTTCGAACCCGCATGTGATGTTTGTTCCGCCACCCCCCAAGAGTCCGTGCCACAAAGGGAGGGCTAGCTGAGCAGCGTCGTTTGCACATCAACCTAACAACCGTTTCAACGTCGTCGCCTGAACTGCTCCAATTGTTTCTGGAATAAATTTAAGCGCGATCACATAGATGTTGCAATGGTCTGTTTGACGAGCCTTCCTTTGCGTTCTAGAATTGATCATAGCCTAACTAGCGCCACCAGTTCGAATTGTTGTTCTCTTAAAACAGAAAGATGGCAAATTCCAGGCGTGTGACGCGTGTCTAAGGTTTGCTCGTGTTCGGTGGCTGCCAAACGCTGTCAGATCGAGTCTTCTGAAGAATCTCGCCGTTTTCTTATAGCTTTGGCACATCTTTCCTCAAATCCTGCTTCAGTTTGTCCTTGTACCAGGCAAGAGGAGGTTTTGCAAACCTCCTCGATCTAAACATTGGAAAGTGCGTTGATTTGTACAAAAACGACCAGCCTACTTGGGACCAGGTCGACGCCCTGCACCTAATGTAGAACATCTTAATACAAAAATGTACTTTATATGGGTGGCCATAACTGTGACTTTGATAAGCATGAACTCTATGAGTTAGGCAATCCAGGTTTTCCAGGAAAGAACTGAAGTTGGTAATTAAACTAGCATTCTTTATCATGAGATCGAGAGACAATTCGTTCTATGATATACTTCATTATAATTGATTCTCCTTTTTTATGTTTGTCGTCTGTTTTTGCACTAAGCTCGCTGTCAAACCTAGATCTCTCGGCAGCGCACTCCTGTGGCTTAAAATTGATATAGAATGAAGAAAAAGAATAGATGCATGACAAAAAATTTGTACGGTTCAGCAGTTGACCTTTGCTGTTAGACCAAGACACTCCTATATAGATACCATACGTAATATATGATGCATTGCGCAGACCAAATATGTTGATTGATGCGTGATATTAGTCCAGTACTGACTTTGGGCAGCATATTTTCTGTCTAGATCATTATATCTTGGATGCTTTAAATAATCTACTACGCTAGAAAATCTCATGTGCTGTCACTGTCTTTCCGAGATCTAGTCAATCCAATCACATGTAAAATTCTATTTTCTTCACGCCTCCATATATTCCTCTAACAATGAGAACATATGTGGAGCACATTGGTGCGTGGGTTTGATAGAAAAAGTTTCCCTTGTCAAAAAGGCTACGGATATGATGGTCTTCCCGGCCAAAGAGTGGTCCTCAGTTTGATGGGTTATTAATTGAGTCTTTTAGAAGTTTGTTCCCAATAATAATTTTCATAATTTCCGGTCCAGTGGATGAATATACTTGCAACTTGAGAAAATGTTTTGGCAGATGTCGCCACTTATTACTAAATTTTTTCATTCCCAATTTAGCCTTGCAAGGATCAGAACCTTCTTCTCGCAAAGAGTATTGTACAAACTGCTAAATATCTGTAAATAATGATGTTCATCAATTAAATTTCGCAAACAAGATTATTCGGTATTTGAACTGAACTAAAGGTCTCTGTACATTGTATAATTAAATGTCTCAAGTGCACTATAATAACGTCAACCTATATCAGAAATTTTTTTACTACAAACAAATCTAAATTAAGCTATTTTCCCAAATAATACACAGGGAAATGAATTTTTCTACCAAGGTTTGAACTGTTACCTCCAATTGAACAAGTTTTAGCTCAGTTCGTAAAAAAAAAGGAAATTAAGTTTTCATTGCACAATGAGTATGAGATGCCTGGCAACATAACATCGAATCTTCAGTCGGCATGATTACACCAAAATCTCCATATAATATGAAATGTATGTTCGATGAATAACCTTTTTGTATATATGCTCAAGAAATGAATATATACCATCTTGATGTATTGCATCATCCGTCACTTGCTTTTTTGGAAACATATGTGCACTTTCTTTTTATTCAATAACTTATTTTTTTGCATGAATAATATTTCTGCAGAATAATTCTCAAAAGCACCAAGTACATAAACAAAATTTAGAATATTCCTAAATTTGCACCATGACTGTTATAAAGTTTCAAAACATATTCTAGTTATAAGGAAGAATTTATCTTATTCAGATTACTAATATCAATGGCGTTGCAGCCTAGCTATAATTTTGCCTCCTAGGATATAAGTTGTGCTAACTATGGCTGGGAATTAATTCTTGGAGAGTCCAGGTTGTGCATTCATTAATTGGAAATCTGTGCAATTATTGGCAAAAGGAGGAACATAATGATTGAATCACATATATAGTGTGCTCTTACAACAAATTAAGATGCTGACTGTTTTGACTATATCCTAACAATGATATTATGATGCTTCTGGGATTAAGAGTACATATATAAATAATCAATCTATTATCCATATTATTCTTGAAATAAACAATATAAAGGTACCATGCAATTTAATTCATGAAGCTCATAGTGTATGGAAAGCTGGGGATAACCCTTGAAGGTTCCTGAAACATTGGACTCTAGAAGACGAAAATTTAAGGAGGACTAAGGAATGTGATCCAATAATGAAAAGAATCGTTTAGGAAGTATTTAGATTATTAGTTTTTTCAAAGGATTTTAATACATGGTAACATTCCCCATACGATTGGAACTGTAATATTCAGAGCTTAACAAAAAAGTCTACAAATTCTGTTTAGATATTTGATGCAATTATCTCGCATTTCCCTCTCTCTCTCTCTCTCTCTAAAAAAAGGGTGTACCCAGTGCCGAAGGCTCACACACAAGTGGGGTGGAAGGGTTATTTCTAGACAGCCTTACCCCTGCTTTTGCAAAGAGGCTGGTTTGAACCCTCTCTCTCTCTACAACAAAAAAATCTTGCCTTTTTCTATCCCTTGTAAATACTTCCTGTGTTTCTAATTCCTAGAGGATTGCAGCATGCATGACACTGAACTGCTACCTTCTTTATGTTCTCATTTTTGCATTCCATAGAAGCCTATATGCCCCTCTTGTCTTTACAAATCTGCACCTAAGATATGATACATGGAGACGATATGTGGTTGTTCAGTTATTCAGAAGTATTTTTTATAAATGTCACTTTAGAATATGAAACGTTTTAGTTTAGTTCAAAATTTTCAGCCAAAAAGGTCTAGGTTCCAGATTTTGAACATGCAACTTAAATTAAAATATATCAAATTTGCTAGGAGACTCAAATTTTAAAATATAAATTTCATATCAATAATGTCAAAAGAGTATATTTTCATTGTTATTTAGGGATACACACAGAGACGTCAAAAAATATTTTTCATATATGGTTCGCAAGCTTCCTTATAAAACTTTAAAGCAACAAATAAAATTATAGCATCTCTGAATGGCCGAAATCAGAAGCATTAGAATCCAAGCTGTATAGATGAACCATCATACAGTTATGCTTTATATGCACGCACAATCAAGAAAATGTAGCACTAATCATGAGATAGTACAGTCCTAATATATCTGGCTGAAAGCGAGTTTTTGGATGACTAGACAGGAAGAGACAAAAATAACTTAATTAAGAAGGTATTACTTAAAAATAATTCCCCATATGATGCTCGAAAAAGAGTAGAAGCTAGTCTAATTGTATATCAAAAAGATGCCTCAAAACCATGTTCTTGTTACAGATTCCAGTGTTCAATTCTTCCAGGTATTTGCTAAGTACGATATCAGTGAATCTCAAACTCTATTGATGATCTCTTATAAACTAGAAGAATTGTGAAAATGTTTGCTGCAAACATATCCTTGATTTTGTCTTTGACAACATTAATATATCTAATATTTTCCTTTTGAGTACGCACACCCACATTTGAGTAGTTGGCCACAATTTTTCTCATTATGTGTATTAGAGACAGTACCTTTGATGTGAAACTTCTCTCGATGATAAAATATGATACACATCTAGGAAAGGTGTTCGTGGTGGATGGACTAAGACCTCATATACGGTAGCTATAGGAAAATCTAAGGATATTTAGATTGGACAGTTGAGGCTGATGTGTCTTTATTTGTCTTGAAAAAGTTCATAATTTTACCTATTTTTAGTGCATCATAATAAAAGTTTATGGAAAAGGATATACTTGGGGATTGTGCTGATATCCAAAATGTGTTGATGCCTGTTTCAGATAACATTACGAACATAATGAATACATACATTTCTGATAGAAAGATGGCATAACCAATGAGATTACAATGTTTTCTTCTTGCTCTAACGTAACTACTATTTCGTATAGATTTTCAATAGCAATCCATACAATATGTGGACTGGAGGTGGTCAAAAAGAACTGGGAGCAAATCTTGTTACAAATTATAACGGCATAAAAGTAGCAGTATAGTAGAGCACAGGTTTTTTTTCTGAAAGACAATAATATTATAATATACAGGTTATAGCAATACCAAACTTTGTTATGGCATTGGCTCAGAAGCGGCCTAAATTAAACTAGGCAAAAAAGCTAATCAGGATTCCGGTGGGCCCACATTGTTTCTGGTGAGCCTAATACACAGTCAGCAACCAACGTTGGCAGATACTACAAGCATGAAACGGATCAAGACAGTGATACTTCATCAGTTATAGCTCAAAGAAGACAATTAAAAAATTATCGAACGCGGTGATGATTTCGAAAAGTATATGAGAAAACACAGATGGATTAAATTAAGAGAAAGTCAGTATAATGATTGATAGTGGCCTTGTTCTGGAGGAAGAAAACAAATAATAGTGGCTCTGATGCTCTACCTTCGGCTGCTAGTTTAATCAGGAATGTAATCTGAGCCGATCTTACTTAGTGGATTTGTCAGGTAAAGCTTTTGTGTTGGAATTAATTAACTCTTCTTCTTTATTTGAGAAAAACTACGGTAAAGGTTTCCCACCTGAATTCTTCTCATTAGTAAAAAGTTTGGTTACACACACGAACGCCTAAGAAATACAGCAGGTTTTTGGGAGGAAGAAGAGGCAAGGCAACTGCATCGGATTACATCAACGGCAAGCTCGCTCAAGGTCCTGATCTGTTCAGTCGAGACGGATATAATGGCAGAGCCCAAGACACCCAGAGGTTTAGCCTCGCCATGGCGGCCGCCCCTGTGTGTGAGAGAGAGCGACAAAAAGATGGGTGGATCCGCAGAGAATAGAGTCTCGCATGGCGATCATGATGGCCACCTCCGGGTTGGCGATCGTAGCCTTGAACATGCGCGGTTTCACAAACGGAACCGAGCAGCGATCATTAGGAGAGGAAAATCAATAGCAGAGAGCGTTTGAAACGAATAAGCAGTTGACATTGTAAGGGGTTGTTGTTGGCAAAAGTAGGGGCGAAGCTGGGGGCTTTAATTTGTCGGGGTCAAACCAACCCCGCCGGCTCGGTGAAAACTGAAAAGCAATAGGCATAATTAGAGATGACAATGGATATCTATTACCTGTATATTCGCGGATATCTGATCTGATGTGTACAGGTCTGGATAGGAGTTTGTATCCGTGGGTACAGGTTGAAGTAACGAATAAAACTCAACAGATGTTTTTTTCTCGGGGTAAGAAAACGCCATATTCATATCTAATTACTCGTAACCGAATACTAACATCTGGTTTCATGTAACATGTGGATTAATAATAAAGTAAATTTCTATTATCATAGAAAAAGAAACTATTTTTATAGGTATTAATTTTGAGTAGTTAGGGCTAGCAATATTATATATTTTTCGTCACTATTCATCATAAACATTGGTTACTTAACTAGACTAATTACATGAGCAAATCTTGAATAACAGGTAATGGAATTACTCGCGGGTAAAAAATATCCACGGATAACGAGTAAGGGTAACATTTCTTACCCGTTACGGATAACGGGAACGGATTCGGATATGATTATTGTCTAACGGATACGGGTAGATACACTACAGAAATAAGAACAATTAACGACAGCTGGAAACCATCGTTAATAAAGGCCAAACCGTCGTGAATAGATTGTTCACGACGGAGAAGTCTTATTCACGACGGTTTTCGGTCGTCACCGATAATTAGTCGTAAATAAGGTTTTTAACGACGGCGCCCGTCAGAAATAAGTTTATCCGCGACGGCTAAAAAAATCCCGTCGCGAATAAGTTCCCCCGACTGCCACGTGGCTGGGGGAATTTATTCATGACCGGCCGTCATAAATAGTCCCACTATTTACGGCGGTCGATAACAGCCGTCATAAATACTAGTGGCTTATTTATGACGGTTGTTCTTGGTCGTTGTAAATAATAATAGCTTATTATGATGGACAGCACTAGGAAACCACCGTAAATAAGTTTGGTAATTTTTTTAAAAAAGTTAGAAAATACTGCACTGTCTTCCAGGCCAGCCCTCGCTCGATAGCCAGCTCACACAGACAGTCAACAACAATAATGATATGCAGTAGAAATATTATAAACATCTACACTAGCTAGGCACACAAATCACACTACACACTACCACATGAGCTACCTCCAGAAACCGGGAACTCGTCCTCCAGCCTTCGTCCTCCCAGTAGCTGCGGCAATGGCGTGTGAGCCTCAGTCGCAGAGCCCTATTATGTATAAGTGTAGTTAGACAAGTTGTAAGTTTTAAAATGCATATTTGCCTAAGTGAGCTTATTATAATCTAGAATTGATCAAGTTAAACTAGTTTTGGCTATGTTTGACTAAGTTTGGTGATATTCTTATAAATTTGGCTAAATTTTATCAAATGTGACTATGTTGTGGAAGTTTAAGTAAATTTGTACCGCTGCTCCTGTAAACGGGGCCTGTGGGTCCTGTGGGGGCTGCCACTGTGGAAAGACGACCGGCTGCTCTGCCGCCATGGCCTATGAACATAAAATATTATCATACAACCATCATTAATATGTTAGAAATATTAATTAAAACGACTGTTACATACATGCATTGCCGTTTGCATCTATAGATGAACAAGGCTTGATACTCGTCCCGAGCCCTGTTTGCCGCGTCTTGACGCTCCCTTTCCAGCCGGACTTGTTCCCTTTCTAGCCGTAGCTCCTCCTGTGTCCTGCGGAGCTCGTCCCGAACACTCTGGAGCTCCAGGAAGTTAGGTAGTCTCGATCCCGCCTGCCGCGATTAAGAGCCACTCGACGAAGGTCGTGCCTCCCTCGAGTTGATAACTCCATAGAAGATGGCGAACCTACAAAGAAGAAAGATTATCAAATTTTCAAATCTCAAATTCATTAACATTAAGTAAAAAAAGAACTTACCGTCCGTGAGGTTTCCCGCCTCCGTTTGCACACGCGGCTTCTGGGATGATTGGCGCACTCTGCCAATCGAAGCCTTCACCGTGAAGCCGCTCCGCCTCCTGCCCATACCTTGCCTACAAAGACAGAAAGACAATATCATTAAAACTATTTAAAAAAACTCAATACAAATACAAAACAACTCATTGTAAGCACTTCTTCTCGTTGGCGTGCTCTTTCTAAAAAAGCATATAGTTGTCTGGGCATACATCAATCTTCTCATATTTCATACCAAGACCAGAAATCCATTTCTTGGACTGGTACATATTTTTCGGCACTTTATGCGATTGAGGAAGGATATCGCTGATCAATTTGATGAGATCGTTGTAATAGTTGTTGAAGAAGAAATACTTAGACTTAATTGACATAAGTATGGTCATGAAATTAAGAAGAGTCACTTTTGTGTGTTCATGCAGCGACTCCTCTGAAGCTTTAAGAAGCTCAAAGAACATTTGAACCTCTGTTGTAGGAGCATCCTCCGTCAACTCAGGATCTATGGCTTCAAGCATCTCGTCCATCCTATTGACTCCCATGCTATCATCCACCACTTCATCTTATATAGCTTCAGAACGTGTCTCATCGTGAAAGTACCATACCTCATACTTTTGCATGAAACCGTTTCGACACAAGTGAAACGTCAACGTCACCTTGTGGAAAAATTTTACATTCTGACATTTGGTACATGGGCACTGCACCTTGCTGCTGTCGCACAACGAAAAAGGTCGTTGTATAAAAGCATCTGTCTTGGTGAACCACTCCTGTGAGTGATGCCCATTCTTTTTCCAACCTGAATACATCCAAGTCCGATCTTCAGCCATGTCTGAGGTTATACCTTCAAAGCGTACAAATCATTATTAGTACATTTTTATGTCTTGTCCCGACCCCTACAACTAGGTAGATAGGTCCTAAACCCACCTAAGAGTGACTGAGGTAACGTGCTTATGACGAGACACGGTGTCCGAATCTGGATAAAATTTTGGCAGCATAACCCCGCTATTCTCCAACTGCACGCCCAAAAATGGTGCAATTGAGAATATTAGGGTTATGCTGTCGAAATCACATCCAGATCCAGACCCCGTACCTAACTCGTAAAAGCACGTCCTCGGTCACTCTCGGGTTGTTCAAAAACGGACAATTCTGAACCTGCACGCCTCAGATGCCTATCACATGTGAGACGTACAAATTCGAAACGGGTAATAAATTTCTATAGGTTATGTTACTCATTTTCATTTTTTTGTCATTTACAAGATATGAAAGAACGAGAAAGAGGGGGTAAGTTGGTCACTGCTGAAAGTTACAAGTCATTGTCGCCGTTCGCATTCGTGCTCGTCTCGACACATAAGTTGCGACTAAAACCATCTGGGCCGTGCCGAGTCGAGGCGGGATTAAGTCGTGTCGGGTCGGGGCAGGATTGGGTCGTGCCGGGTCGGGCCAGATTGGACCTTGTCGGGTTGGGGCGTGCCGGGTCGGGCCTCGGCATGGCCCGAAACACGTTAATATATGTATAAATAGTACACACTCATAATCAATCAATTAACTAATTATAATCTAATTGAATGATTTGAAACAAAATAAACAAATAAATAATTTAAACAATAGTAAGCTGGCGGGCAGGGCGGGCAAGGAGCCGACGGGTGGGGCGGGCAGGAAGCCGGCTGCGGCGGGCGGGGAGGCCGGGGTGGGCGGCGGTGGCGGCGGAACCGGTCGGGAACGGCGCGGGCGTGAATGCCTGCGCCGACCCCGACCCGGGCAGTTTGAATAAGCTAAACTAAACTAATTTAAAGTAATTAAGCTAAACTAAACTAATTAAAACATAATTAAAACTAAACTAAACTAGGCGCTCGGGCCGGACGGGGCGGCGCTAGGCGGCCGGGGCGGGGCGCTGTGGCGGCCGGGGCGGCGCCGGGAGGCGGACCCAGTGGGGCACTGGGGCGGCGGTGGCCGGGGCGGGGCTGCGCCGTGAGGGGGCGGTGCAGCGGCAGCGGCCAGGCCGAGGCGGGGCGGCGTCTCGGCGGCGGGCCGTGTAGCGGCCGCGGCGTCGAATCGGGCGCGTGAGTGGGGCGGGCGGGCGGCCGCGCGACGGATAACTAGGGCTTTATTCACGACGGTGCGGCTCAACCGTCGTGAATAATGGTCTTGGGACAGGCACCATCATAAATAATGCTCATTCACGATGATCTAGGTCAGTCGTCGTGAATAAGACTATTATTCACGACGGCTGCTTTCAACCGTCGTAAACAATTTTATTAACGATGGTACCATCGTTAATAAAATTGATCGTCATTAATTTGTCTTTTTCGTGTAGTGATAAGGACAATATCTGTGAATATTTTACACGTTGCCATCTCTAGGCATCATTATTGTTTTGATGGAGTTAATTGTTATAGGCAATAGAGATGACCCAAACATACCCTAATGGTGTCGTCTCCGCCCCAGCTGCACATGGCACATCTTGCTGAAGAAACAGTGGCTAAACCTTTGTATTGTCAGGGTGGAGCACCGAGTAAAACAACTTTACTCAAGGTACACTATAGGAAACATCGCAACTAACGAGGGTGAAAAACCATCGTAAATAAGCACATTACCCTCATAATTAAGCTATTCGCGACGGTATTCACTTATTTACGATGGTTTCAAGCCGTCAAAAATAAGTCGTCGTAAATAAAGTTATTTACGACTGTTACCGACGTAAATAATATTATTTATGACGGCTGAAATTGGCCGTCGTAAATAAAATCATGGTCCACGTGGCACTGCGAGAAACGTATTTACGAGGGGGTGTAGGTCGTCGTAAATAACAGAAGCATTATTTACGACGATAGAGCCACTCCGTCGTAAATAACAGAAGCACTATTTACGACGGTAGAGCCACCCCGTCGTAAATAACAGGCGCTTATTTACGATGGTATTGTATAAATAACCGTTGTAAATAAGGTTTTTTATTTAAAAAACAGAAAATTCTGACCGCTGGCTCTATGGCCAGTCCACTGGCTCGATGGCCAGCACGCAGGCAGTCATATACACGATACCCGATCACAATCATAGAAAGTGCCACGATACACGATCTCTATCATAGGCAGTCATATATCACAAGTCCATCGTCACAAGCAGTCGCATGACACTATACACACCAAGCTACACATTACTACCATTGCCGCTACCTCTGGAGCCCACAAAATCATCCTCGAGCCGTCAACCCACTCCTGGCATGTGCGACGATGGAGTGTGAGCCTCCGTCCCTGATGTCTGTTATGTTCAAGCATATATTACTAGAATTAAGCAAGTTGAACTAGTTTTGACTTTATTTGAGCAAGTTTAACTATATAAGGCTATATTTGAGCAAGTTCAAAGTGTTTTAGTTATATTTGAGAAAGTTCAACTATGTTTGTCTATAATAGAGCAATATTAACTAAGTTTAGTTATATTTGAGTAAGTTTAGTTATAATTGACCAAGTATGTCTAAATAAACTCAAGAGAGGTTCATTTTACCTGAGCTCCTGTAGTCGACACCTGTGGCTGCTCTGGCTCGATCACCGATGGTGGCTCCCACCGTGGAAGCTCATCCTGTTGTCTAGACGTCATATCCTGCGAATACAAACTATTAGCATATTTTTGTATTCATTATTTTGAAACATATACATATTTGAACGACAATTACTTACCGCCATTGCCGCCTGAAACTGTAGCATGTACGAGTTTAGATACTCGTCCCTGGCCCTAGTGGTTGCGGCCTGTCGCTCTCTCTCTCTTGTCGGAGCTCTTCCTGGGTCCTCTCTCTCTCCGGAGCTCCTCCTGTGTCCGGCGGAGCTCCTCCTGGACACTCTGGAGCTCCAGCAAGCTAGACCGGCTGCAAGAGCCAGCCTGCGAGAGGAAGAGGACCTGGAGGGTCGTGCCTGCCTAGAGACGACCACTCCTTGGAAGATGTTGAACCTACATAAAGAAGAAAGTTTATTAGATTTTCATCGACCACTCCAACAAAGTCGTAGATAGTAATTGTAGAAGATGAAACTCATCGACCGTGAGGTTTTCCGCGTCCACTTGCGTACGCGGCTTCTGGGATGATTGTTGGCGCGTTCTGCCAATCATACTTCTCGCCGCAAGGCCTCCGTGCCTCCTGGCCATACCTGGTCTATAAATAAGAAAACAAAAGAACATCAGCTAATTTGATTAAGAGAATTCAATACATGCATGTGATGAGACAACTCACCAGTGCCTCTCTCGCCGACTGAGAGCAGTCGGGCTGTGACGGATCACTTCCTCTATGACCTCTCTTCCACACCTCAATCCCTGGGGGCTCCTGACCAGTTGCGCGCTCCTATGAATGCACGTGTCAGCACAATGAAAATATGAAACATAAACAAACACTATACTTGTTAAATTACACTTACAAGACATTTTTTCGACCGCAAATACCCGTCAGCACCAAAAAAGTGAGACGGGTCCGTCCCTCTGCTTTCTCGACGACTGCGGGAGAGAGCCTGGAAATACTCACTCCCCCACCGTAAGCAAAGGGCCCCGTACGCCTCCGGCCTGCCTTCTAGCCATTGGACTCCTCCACAACCCTACATAAATGTCTTATTAGTTGAAAGCACTTTAAATAGAATGAGATAATTGAACAAAATAAAATTGAGAATTTACCTCCTTGTATTGCTCCGTAGTCAGGTACGTGGAAGACGCCGCCCTGAAGTGGCCCAACTGTTGCTCGCCCGGATGTAGCTTGAAATATTTGTTGGTAGCTTGAATTCGGGTGCTCGAAAGGGCCTGAGTCACGAGCTTCCTGGCGTTGTGGTGGAAGACTAACCGGGTGTGGTCCACCACGCCCTCGTCCTCCAAACGGTACCATGCCTTGCATAATAAATTTATAAGTAATTGTATTTAACATATTATAGACTACATTTGATATGATTACCATGAAGTCGGACCATACAGCCTCCTCGTGGTTGCCGTGAGTCACGTCCTGTGCGGTTGCCTAATCGTCCCATGACGTGGCGGCGACACCGTTCACTACACCTGGGTAGTGCAAAGGGATCAGACCAGCCAGGACACGGTTCACCTTCTTATGTCGTCCTTGACCCGAGAAGGAGTCATCGTACCAACCCCTAATACAGAATTATGAATCATTAGATATATATATATATATAAGCTTAGAAAAATATAAATTGAAGTGTAAGATATTGACTTACATATCGCCAACCGGACTGATAACTATGCGATCCAATGGGTTTGCTGGAGCAGGAGGAAGACTCACAAAGTGACCGCTTCTAGTCTTGCGCACCCGATGAGGCTCCACATCAAGTGACCCAGAAGAGTGGTCAGCTGAGGAACCTCCTGGCTCAGAACCACCGGACCTAGAAGCCGGCTACGAAGGGTGGTCAGCCACTAGTGGCTACTGTGGACCGCACTCCTCAGAGTACTTGGATGAGGAGTCGTTCTAGAAATTGTATATATATGAATGTAGTACTTATGCAATTTAAGAAATTAAAAAAAATTTGCAAAAGATGCTATTTACCTCTAAAGACCGCATTACTGCCACATTTCTACCTTGCAGCTATGGTACCTGGCTCAACAACGCAGCCCTCCTACTAGCGCTGAGCTGGCTACCCCGAAAGGCCTCGCTCGAGGTGGTGGGCAGAAACCCCTCGCCGGCGGCTTGTCACCCTTGCTCTTTCTCTTTCTCCTACTTGACGACATCCTGTTCAATAAACAATTATTATTTATTGAATTCAATTAATAATAAAGAAGATAATAGAAAAGAAGATAATAGAAAAGAACATAATAGAATTCAACCGTGACTGGTTTTCGTTTTCGTGTCTCATGAGTCTCTATATCTTGACCATCTACAACTAACTCATCAAGTTATAGACCTGACTCGATAATAAATTAATCCGGTAACTCATCTTCTTGGTAAACCTCATCAATCTCACCGTTCAACGACAACAAAGTATCATTATACTCATCATCGTATGGTGTAGATAACTGTTCACGAGGATTCACCTTTTGTACAACCCACCAAGCGCGTAGCTTTTCACAAGGATAATTTAAATAATACACTTGCTCGACTTGGTTTGCAAGGATGAATGTGTCACATCCTCATAGTCGTTCATTGTGTTTCACTTCTACCATGTCAAATTGGTTTTGTCGAGTGTATGTATTATTATCAAACCAATCACAGTAAAAAATACTACATTTAGCTCTTTATTTCTGGCAAAACTGAATTCAAGGATTCTTTTAATAATCCCATAGTAATCCATTTCCCGTCCTTCGGCATCAAGAGTCGTATACACAACTCCAGTGTTATATGTTGTCGTTAGAGGTCAATGATCTTCAAAATCCGTTGTACGAAAGCGGAACCCATTGACATCGTATCGACCGTAGCTTCTAACTTTAGTAGATCCGTATGACAATTGACACAAGTTCTCATGGACATGTGCATTATTTTTGCACTGTTCAAAATATAGAAGTTAGAAGGTACCGTATAATTTTGCATGAAACCGTTTCGACACACGTGAAACGTCAAAGTCACTTTGTCAAAAAACTTTGTATTCTGACATTTCATACATGGGCACCGCACCTTACTGTTATTGGACAATGAAAAAGCTTGTTGTATAAAAGCATCAGTTTTGGTGAACCACTCATGTGAGTGTTGCCTATTCTTTTCCAACTCGAGTACATTCATGTGCGGTCTTCAGCCATGATTCAGGTTATACCTTCAAAGCAGACACATCATTATAAGTTTATTTTTTATTTTATGTCACGGCCCCTATACCTAGTCTGATAGGTCCTAAATCCACCCAAGAGTGATCGGGACAACGTGCTTATGACGAGACACGGAATCTGAATCTGAACAAAATTTTGGCAGCATAACCCGTTGTTCTCCACTGCACGCCCAAAAACGGTGCAGCAGAGAACAACAGGGTTATGCTGTCAAAATCTCATCCGGGCCCAGACCCCGTACCTAGCTCGTCATAAGCACGTCCTCGATCACTCTCAGGCTATCTAAAAAGGGACAATTCTGAACCTGCACGCTTCACATGCCTATCGCATGTGAAACGTGCAGATTCAAAACGGGTAATCAATTACTATAGGTTACGTTAAATATTTCCATCTTCCAATCATTTAAGATAGAGGAAAGAACGAGAAAGAGAAGGAAAGATGGTCAGAATTGAAAGTTCAAAGGGTCTATGCCGGGTCGGACCATGCCGTGTCGTGCCGGGTCAGGCCGAGTCTTGTCGGGTCGGGCCGTGCCGGGTCGGGGCGTGTCGTGCCGTGTCGGGTTGGGTCGTGCAGGGTCGAGCCGTGCCGGGTCGTCGGGCCATGTCGTGCTAGGGGTTGGGCCGTGTGCCAGGTCAGGCCGTGCCGTGATGTCGGATTGGGTCGTGCCGGGTCAGGCCGTGCAGGGTCGGGTCGTGTTGGGTCGGGTCGTGCCGTGCCTGGTCAGGCCGTGTCGGGTTGGGCCGTGACGGTTGGGCCGTGCCATGCTGGGGGTTGGGCCATGTGATGGGTCGGGTCGTGCCATGCTGCCGGGTTTGGCCGTGCCGGGTCGGGTCGTGCCGGGTTGGCCGTGGCGGGTCGGTCCATGCCGTGGCGGGTCGGGCTGAAACCCGTTAATATACGTATAATGAGTAAACACTCACAATCAATTAATTAACTAACTCAAAACTAATTGAACATTTCAAAACTAAATAAATAATTAAATACTTCAAACTAATAAACTTACGAGACTAACTGAACAATAAAAAAATAATTAAACAATTATATACTAGTTAAACAGACTATTTACAAACTAAACTAAATAACTAATTAAACAATTTAAACTAATTAAATAATCTAATTAATTTACAGTCTAATTAAACAATTACAATCTAAGTAAACAATTAGAAAATATTTAAAAAAATATTATCTAATTAAACAAACTAATTACAATCTAATTATATTCTAATTACACGATTACAAACTTGATAAAACTATTAAATTTAAACTTTTTACAAACAAAACTAAATACCTAATTAAACTAAAAACTAATGACAAACTAACCTTAATAGGCAGGGGCCGGGCGGCGCCGGGTCGGAGCGGCGGCGGAGGGTCGACCGGGGGTGACCGTGGGCGGCGGGGGCGGCCGGGAGCGGCAGGGGGCGGCCGGGGGCGGCTGGGGCCGGCCTGGAGCGGTCGGGGGCGGTCGGTGGCGGTCAATGGCGGCCGGGGGCGGCGGGGGCGGCCTGCGGGGGCGGCGGCGCGGCGTCAGGGGCGGCGTGGCTGTATATTTATGCCCTTATTTACGAGGGTTCCCGGTACCGTCGTAAATAAGTCGCGTATTTATGACGGTTAGGTTAACCATCGCTAATAAGGCCGTTATTAACGACAGTGACCATTAACCGTCGTAAATATGTCGCTTATTTACGTCGGTTAGGTCAACCGTCGTAAATAAGGTCATTATTTACGACAGTGTTTTTTCACCATTGTTAATATACTTATTAACGACAGTACCGTCATAAATAATTTTCTCCCTCGTTAATTTACTAGTTTCGTGTAGTGGTATTCCCGTTATTGAATATTCACATGGTTGTCCCTTGCGTCTTCGAACATGGTTCCTCTCCTCTTATTTTCTGCTCCCATGCGTACTCGTATCTATGTGACAAATTTTTATTAGACCTAGAGATAATCAGATTATACACGTCTGATGCTAAAATAAATATAGTACAATTAGAGTTGATCACGTAGACAGAAGTATGCATAGAAACACTAAAATAGAAGCGACGCGTCTCCCCCCTTGCTCAACTAACGTGAGTACATGACGGTTAGAAGTTTGACCGTTGAGCGAGGGAGATCTTGTTGGCCCTCCTTGAGCCCACACACACGTACGTCGACGGACCCACCAGCAGGGTTGTCCTCTGGGAAGGCAACACCTCAACGGAATATTATATTGCAAAATGCACGTGGTTACTTAGTAGATCTAACCGCCGACCATGAGACCGCCGTGCGACCCGACCACTGGCGCCGGCCCACGGTGACTCCTTTTCAGGGCCCTTTGACTCTTTGACGGCCACGTGTACTGTAGCCGCGCTGCCACTTGTGCATTCTTTCCATCCATGCATGATGAATGTCTGCATTCAGTTCATCATCTAAAAGCATCGAAATCTGTTCAGAAAAGAATTGATGAGCGCGATAGTTGGGTGACATTTTTGCCGACAGATGCTAATGTGGTTTAGTGTGCGGAGGACCAATGTCATTGATACACATTTTGCTTTTGGTTTGCACAGGGTATTTTTACTTCTATATTTTTTAAATAAAATAAAATAAATAAGCACGCGTATATGCACATACTCTATGCATGAACAGACGCACGCATACATATCTTCTCCCATAAACACCTTAGAAAGACTCGACTGGTTCTTGAGATTCACGAAGTCAGCACCGACTCCTCAAACTTGTTGCTGTATGAGTTCTTGTTTCTCCGTATATAGTAGTATCTGTTGTTATTTCTAGGACGCAGAATTATTAACGCTAATTAGTTTAAAAATAAACTAACCAACGTCAAATATTTTAAAATAGAGGAAGTATTCAGAAGTCCCATATCTTAGAGGTTCCGAGTCGTCCATCGAGAAAACTAAACAAAAACAAGGGACTAGAAGCCGCCCAGCCCAGACAGGCCAGGCCGACACCATACAAGAATATCCGTGTGTGCAGCAAGCATGCATGTCGTCCAAGTGCCTCAAAAGAGTCAAGCAAAATATAGGTACAATAAGTTATCATTTTATTCTGGACACCTTAATTAGTGATGGCCCTACCACATCCTTGACTTCCAAGTGGTTGGTGTGACAGCCACACAACTAACTGCAACCGCATCTACATATATATGCTAACCTTGTTGCCCACGACGAACACAAAGTTGTTGGTTCAAATGTCAACTAGGTGACACGAGACACGGTTAGGGCCTAGCTAGCTTGCAAAAAAAAGTAGTTTGAGGCTCATTAAAAGGAGGGCGACTTCTGGGTTCGTAAAGAGAGAGAAGGACGATTAGGAGGCTACTAGCCTCCCGACAAGAGTCCATTTAATTAACCTTCATAAATTAGCCGCCCTTGATTTGTCGCTTATATAAATGTGTGATTAATTTAGCTTCATCACACATGCGTTGTCTACTTAGTCAGCATACTTCGCCTTCCACTTTGTTGCAAACATTTCGTTGTTTGATATCGAAGGAATGAAGTTTCGAAAGTACAAATCCGATTGCTAATTTCTCGACTGTGGTAAACTTATTACTAGAAACTATATGCCATGAAAGTAGCATACGAAACAAATGCATGCATATATGTGTTCGTCCACATGTTCGTCCAGTGAATACCTGTGAATTATATTCCGACAGCCAAATTTATGAAAGTTTGGCTTGATGTACGTGCAAAACATAATGCGTTTGTGTGACGGAGGTAGTAATTCTTCCAAACCTAGCATCTCTCTTCCCTGACGACCATGGCTGCTAATTACGCTCCTTGTCAGTTCTCACTTTCCGCCTGCAAGATTTTGATCCTGTCAGTACATTAGATGTGTGGCGGCCGATCCTTCTGCGACACTTCCTCTACGAAACGTACGAACTCATCATGAGTGAAGCAAAGTCAAATTTAACCAGCCGAGTAACTTGCTACTGATAGTTTTCTAAGTACGTATAATTCTATGTAACTTCCAATAGATTAAGTGACAGTTGGGTTAACGTCTAGGTATCATCCTGCCTGCATGCAGTCATGGCCACGTATTTGGCCGGCGCAGTTCGCCTCTCTCTCCAGATCTCTCCCCCTCCGACAAGAGAACAAAGACACGCACGTGTTATCTCAGTAGGCCGGCTACTCGAGTTGGTTTTTTTCCAAGACAAGAACCAGAACTCGGCAGGCAGTAATTCAAACTTTTACTCCTTGTTGCACAGACGTGGTAGCTGGAAATTTAAACCCGACAGTTGTCTTGTGGTTAACGTCGGCATCAGGGACTTTGGTCGGGGTAATTACTAAGAATTACTGCAAGTTTAACCCAGCATCTTTTCGTATAGTACAGGTACAGATTTAACCTTTTTCGTTTCAACTTTGGTGTGTTCCGGGCAACGACGATGCATGCATATGATGTCCGGGATCTTCCACGCAAAGAGCAGGAACGACCAGTCCACACGCCCATATTATGTCCCGCCCCTCGAATTTACGCACAGATTAGTATATTAGGTTAGCTATAAGAAGTACTCGCTCCGTGCGAATTAATTGATGTTGGTTAGTTTAAAATTAAACTAGCCAGCGTCAAATAATTTAAAATGGAGGAAGTATCAGAAAAAAACTGGCTGCTATACTAGCTAGTGGCCTCTATATTCTGCACCATCCATATTTTAACTATTTATTTTTAGAAAAACTTTTTTAAAAAACTATTTATAACACTTTCTAAAATATTCACTACTTTATATTACAGCTTTTCGTATTTATTACTCTATATTCTACTCTATATATGTTACTAAAACATAACATGAATATATCTGTCAACAGGCGCAAAAGTGAAAGGAGTACTCTCCAAGCAAAAGATGAAACTATTAACAAACAAAAACATTAACTGAGTACTATATCTTGGAGAGAAGAGGAGCATGCAGGAAGAAGCGAGGCAGCTTCTTGGACTGTCCTGTGACACTAAGCTCCACACCCCAAATGAAGTGAGTCAGCAGCCAGTCAGACATGCATGCATGCATGGAGAGCGAACCTCTTTTGCAGGGTCAAAGTCACGTCGACAGAAGACTTGGACCCGTCCCAACATCTTGCACATCACAAATAAATAAGGGTATAGAAGAAACAAAATCGTGCAGTAGAAGTAGAGGTGGGAGTCGGGCCGGGCCGGGCCCGCACGGCCCGAAATTTTCGTGCTTCGGGCCGATTCGGCCCGCGGCCCGAAAGCACGTCGGGCCTTTTCGGGCCGGGCCGGCCGGCCTGAATTACCAAACCGGCGGCCCGAGCACGGCACGCGGCCCGGTGGGCCTATTTCGGGCCGGGCCAGCCCAAGCACGGTCCGATAACAGAAAATTTCAAATAATTCAAAAAAAATCTGTAAATTCGAAAAAATTCAAAAAAAAATCTATAAAACCGAAAAAATCAAAAATCCATAAAAAAATCAGGAAAATTCCAAAAAAAATCCAAATAAATCTAAAAAACCAAAAAAATACAGAGAAAATTCCAAAAAATTCGGACTTTTTCAGACATTTCGGGCCAATTTCGGGCTGATGGGCCTTTTCGGGCCGATGGGCCCATTTTGGGCCGGGCCGGCCCGAGCATGGCCCGAAACTCAATTTCGGGCCGGGCCGCCCGAAGCCTCCAAACCTGGGCACGGCCCGAAATCCCGTGCCGGGCCGGCCCAGCCCGAATCTATTTCGGGCCATTTTCGTGCCTGGGCCGTGCCGGCCCGTCGGGCTTAGGCCCGCCTGAATTTGGCCCGGCCCATCTCCCACCTCTAAGTAGGAGTGGAATACTAGTAGCAGCATCACTGAATCAAAACAGTAGTTGCACTGCAACAACGTAACCGATGAATACTTTTTTTAAATCGATCCTCCTCTCTATGGTATAGTTATAGTATCTGTCTATATATGTACATACTCACACGACGACCAAGTATGCCTACACACAATCACGCTCATATCCAGCTTTCGAAAGATCCATAAGATCCACCACATTCTGAGACGACGCGACGGGGATGTAGCATTCCTATTGTTACTCCAACGCAAGTGATGTCTAAAATTTATTTGAAACCTTAGCCCCAGTATGACACCAGAGTCGAACTCAACAATCGAACTGTGGTGTGAATATGCTGCCAACCGCCCATTCGGCCATTCGCAAACCGATGAATACTTATCTTATGTGTCAAGATGCAGCAGAGAGCAAAAGTCAACAAGTCCTGTGTTATTTTTCCAGAAAGGTGACGAGTAAAATTGAGCAGCCAGGACAGGACAGCACAGGAGTCTAAAGTTCTGACACACGCTGGACTTGTAGGCATACGCGTACAACAACAATTATACACGCACGCATACGATTCATAAACAAAACCGGAATTGAAGGGTGGCGTGCAGGCACGGTGTCGTTTGTGGGAGTGACCTGCAAACTGCGACTTTGACGGTAACGAGATTCCTTTGAGATGGGCCGGTGAAACTTCTACGTCCTTGGAGTCTGGCAGACTGCAGTGTAAGAGACTCTGGATCTAACA
This sequence comes from Neostapfia colusana, assembly GCA_030760725.1. Lineage (NCBI taxonomy): Eukaryota > Viridiplantae > Streptophyta > Magnoliopsida > Poales > Poaceae > Neostapfia > Neostapfia colusana. Next base: position 78,752,203 of record JASWHV010000013.1, read on the forward strand.
GTTCACATTCGGGACAATCCACAGGAAGAATGGCATTGGTAAGCTTGGCCACACTCACACACGTCAGCAGCTAACTCAGCCATAGCTAAAAGAAGGGCGAACTGCGAATAGGAACTGCTGACCAAAGTTGTGCAGCTCGATTTCTGGAGTAGGAGGGAGGAAAAAAAAAAGAAGAGGCGAAACAGCCCACAGATACACAGGAGAGGCTGGCCGTTCCAATGGGCGTCGGTTAGGACATGCTTGTCTCGTAGTGGCAATGCAAGGATCCGGTGGAAAGGCCACTACAAAGGCGACGTCCAGTTGTCAAGCCTTGAAGGACCGAAAAGCAGGCTGGCTTCTTGCTTCCAGCTAATTTCCAAGAAATACTTCTGCGCGATTTTTTGGATCCAAGTAAATCCAAGTTAAATCGAGGGACCCTTTAGATTCTGTATTATTTTTTATGTAGGATTCAACTGCTTATTTTTTTTTAAAAAAAAGAAAAAAATCCCTGCATTCTGAAGGGCCTTGAGCCTGTGCTCTCGCTGTCATACAGGATTACCAACGCGTAGGAACAACAGCAAAGAAAAAAAACGCACTGCAGGGACGGCGGCGCGTCCGAGCTGGCTCCGCTGCGTGCACGCGTGGCGGCTAGAAAGACGACAGAGCAACCGTGACTGGATGTGACGTGTAAGGTCCACCGCCGCGGGGCCCTGCGTCTTTGCCACAAGCTTTTTCTGTTTCCCCCTCTTTTCTTCTGTAGGTGAGGCTTCTTCTGTCTCCCTCGGGCATGGTGCGTGACTATTTTTCCAGTCTGTTGCAAACGTTGACCAAATCAACTGTTCGTTGGTATGAACTAGTACACGCACACTTCTATGCTTTTTTTTTCAAAGGAACACAATATGTATGTCCATAAAAGCCCGAAGTCTCAGACGAATATTTACTAGAAAAAGACAAATTTTAATTGTTTTATATATCTTATTTATATTATTACTATGAACTATTATAAAAAATTATATGTTTCCCCTGTTTATACTCTTTGCAGGACTAGCGAAAAACAATCCGTGTGCACCTAGCAAAGTGAATCTATGACTTGCAAGTTCCTCAACAACCAACGCAAGGGCCAAGTGCGAGAAAATTTCCATGTGTTTTTTTATTTTAGAAAGTAAAATAAAGGAAATAGGGGGAAACCAAAAAGGTAGGCCAGGGCCAGCCCTTGCTTCCCGTCCCCTACCTATAAATACCCTGCACCAGCACCCAAACTCCCCCACACCACCAAGCTCGAACCGTACTTGTTCCTTGTTCCCTCCCTCCGTTCCATTCCTTCTCCAGCCACCGAAATAATCAGCTGTTGTTCGCGAGCTTGCTCGGTCCGTCGGTTGTTCAGGTCGCAGAGTAGCCAGCCATGACGAAGGTCGTCCCCGAGGCTGTCGTGGCGGCGCGGCATTTCTCGTTCCCGCCGCCGAGGACGGCCAGCGGCGGCGGCGGCGGTGAGTCGTGCAGGAAGATGGCCGCGGCGCAGATCGACCTCGGCGCCGCCGTGATGGGGTCGTGGATCGACTCCATGAAGGCGTCCTCGCCGAGGCACAGACTCGTGGCGCCCGTGGCTGGCGCCGGCGCCGACGCGGAGCACGACGACTGGATGGTAGTTTTTTTTTGCTCTGTTCAAGCCCCATGGGCGCACCGCGCTGGCTCAACTCACGCAACCGCATTCGTTTTGGTGCGCAGGAGCGGCACCCATCGGCATTGGGCCGGTTCGACGCGCTGGCGGCGGCGGCGGAGGGGAAGCAGATCGCGGTGTTCCTGGATTACGACGGCACTCTGTCTCCGATCGTGGAGGACCCCGACCACGCCGTCATGACGGACGAGGTGAGTCTCTCCCCGGCGCAGCGCGGCTGTGGTCGACGACACGCCAGAAGCAGGGCATGCTCTGCTCCGGCCGCGTGCTCGCTTGCTTCTCGGAAAGGAAAGGAAAGAACCCTCCGACTGACATAAAATGACTGCGCTCATGCAGATGAGGGACGCGGTGCGCGGCGTGGCGGCGCGCTTCCCGACGGCGATCGTGAGCGGCCGGTGCCGGGACAAGGTAACATTACCTCTGCTCCTGGAACAACCCTTCTCCTTCCTCGCTTCTTCTTTTTCTTTTTTCTGCCCCCGCTGCCATTAGTGTTAGACGACAACGACTGTGAGTGGTGATGGCGATGGCTGAGAAGACGACGTGGTTGCGCGCAGGTGTTGGGCTTCGTGCGGCTGGCGGAGCTGTACTACGCCGGGAGCCACGGGATGGACATCCGAGGGCCCACTGCCGACGCCAACCACCACGTGCCGTCGCCGCCGCAGCAGCAGCAGCATGGGGACGGGAACAACTCGGTGCTGTGCCAGCCGGCGCGCGAGTTCCTGCCGATGATCGAGGAGGTCCACGGCCTGCTGGCGGCGAAGGTGGCGGTCATCCCGGGCGCCAAGGTGGAGGACAACAAGTTCTGCCTCTCCGTCCACTTCCGATGCGTCGACGAGAAGGTGGGGTGTACTGCTTGTCGCTGCTGGGTCTCAGAATTGTCAGACATGTGTTACCTCGTGCTCGACAGCAACTGGAGCTGATGAGCTCTGTTCCGTTTCCATTCTGGTCAGAGATGGGGCGCGCTGGCTGAGCTGGTCCGATCCGTGCTCAAGGACTACCCGAGGCTGCGGCTGACCCAGGGGCGCAAGGTGCTGGAGGTCCGCCCCATGATCAAGTGGGACAAGGGCAAGGCCCTCGAGTTCCTGCTCGAGTCCATCGGTGAGTCAGTCAGTGATGACACTTGTCTTCGTTCATCCATCCATCCATTCATGTAGTTGCTGGCTCTGAACTGATGGACGTGCTCTGGACAAGAAACAGGGCACGCGGACCGCTCCGACGTCTTCCCGATCTACATCGGCGACGACCGCACCGACGAGGACGCCTTCAAGGTGCTGCGCGGCAGGGGGCAGGGCGCCGGGATCCTCGTCTCCAGATTCCCCAAGGACACCGCCGCCTCCTTCTCCCTCCGCGAGCCGGCCGAGGTCGAGGACTTCCTGCGCAGGCTCGCCCTCTCCGGCGCCGCCACGGCCAGCTGACCGTTCCCTATCCCGGCAGATCGACCGGTCCAAGTGACCACACCGAACTCTTTCTGACTCGGCCGCCGTCCCTCCCTGTCAGAAAAAAAAGAAGAAAAAGGCAGAGGAGTTTCCTTGTACCACCATCTCAGACTCTCAGTCTGTTATTACTGTAGCATCGATCTGAAGGCTTGTATTATCGCGGCCTTCTCGCGAGGCACTGTAACTAGTCCGTATCACCATGCTTTGCCCTTGCATCTTCTTGGCCCCGGACCTTGGTTGTTGATCTCTGATCTGCAGCGCATCAAGTCTTTTACGATCTCAACTCTTCGTCGTTTTAGTAACTACTACGTGTTGCTACGGCTTGCACTTGTCGGTAGAGAACGGCAGTGCACGGCACGGCGTTTACGTATGTGACACCCAACAGCCGTCGATCGATCGATTCGTCAAAGGCTTTGACATTGTTACTACCGTTTTGCATGGAACTTTCCTTTCCTCTGGAGGACAGGAGGTCTCGTCAACCTGTTTCCAGTCAGAAGACGGTTCCTACTACCTTGGGATAGACAATAGAGTAGGAGCACTAATTAAGAAGAGGATAACCTGGCAGTAGCACGCAGAGCTTAACAACAAGGATCTCGTCACGAACACGCGCACGTCCCTGTTCACGTCGGGTGACGAATCATCACGGGTTCGCGACGACACACCGCGGCGTCTGCAACGTGGGAGTTCCAGACATCGCACATGACATGATCCCTGCCCGCTCGCTCGGCCGGCCATCACTCTGGCCGCGCGCGCATCAGCGCCCATCGGAGGCGGCCGGACTCAAGATGACAGGAGGCCATGCCTCCGTCGCCATCGCCATTCAACGAGGACATCGTGCAGCTAGCGAGCGAGCGTTGCTACCGCCTACCGGCCGGCGCCATACCGGCGCGACGCTGGGTCGATCGCCGCTGGTTGAGCTCGGACGCAGCAGGCCGGGAACACGCACGCGTCGCAGGCAGGCAGCGGTGCTGGGTTCTTTCGGCACGCCCGCGCGGTGGACGACGCTGAGCCCATGCTCGCTCGCACGACAACCAGCAATGGATCCTTCCTTTTCCATATCAGAAAAAAAATCTAGGAGAGGAAGATCCTCCACGACAGGCTAGGCAAAGCAATACGCAGAACCAAGGGAACAATGGAATCACGTCAAACTGTGACAGGAGGTGAGCGAACGAGAGGCCACCTACACGACCACGTCTCCGCGATCCCGACGCGCATTGATTCTGCCTGCTGCAGTATCGACTAGGCGGCTGGCTGGCTGCTGACCGGTTCGTCCACCGCGCATGCGTGACGTCACCGCCCAGTGCGTAAGCTCCTCTCGTTCGTACTACTACTAGCTAGGGTAGTAACACCGCAGATGCAAAAGCTCAGGGCAATTATTGACGTTACAGACGATCTACTACTAGTCAGCGCAACGGCAGATGAAAAAAAAGAGCAAGGCCTAGCTGCTGTCGACGGAGCTAGCAGTGGCGACACAGCGACGACAACGGCGACGCAGGCAGCAGCGGCTGTTCTCGTGAAACGCCGGAGCAGGAGGAGCTGGGGACCATCGTCGACGCATGCTCAAGAGGGAACGGAGACTTCTCTTCTCTCTGCGTTCTGTATCATGTGTTGATACAATGCAGACGGATGCCGTGCGTCGATGCGTGGATGTGTTGTGGGGGACCTCTGCGATTGATCTATAATGTATCCTCTGCATGCAATGCAATGGACTCGGTTATGGGCGGCGGCATCATCGAATTGTTGGAAGCGAATAAAAGAGACGAGAACAATGTATGCATGTACGTATGCGTGGCCTGCATTGCAGCCGGGAGGCCAGCCACAGCCAGCCAGTTAAGCTGTGTCAGTAGCTAAACCTCGACCGGACCTGCATGGAAAAGCGAGACCGCTTTCTCTCATCGCGGGAGAGCGGGTGCGATCCATCATGCACCAGTAGACGCAGACGGCCGATCAAGCAAATGGTTGCCTTTTAATCTGGACGAACGACACGAACAGACAACGGTGACAATAATAGAGCTATCTATGGCTGTGCCGGTGGCTGGTAAGCTGCCGCCGCGGCGCACGCGTGACGGCCGGAGAGGCGTAGTCCTGCGATGGCGCGACACGGCGGCACGGCCGGCGTGGTCGCCACACACGCCGGCCGGGAAAGGGACCGGCGAGGCCGCGCGGCCGGAGAGGGAGCAAAAAAGGGTAAGGCGATGGGCAGGGGCGGCCTTTCTCCTCCTCCATCACCCCCTCCTTTTTTTTATCAAGTCGGTGTGGTGTGTGGGCGTCTTCCTCGTGTGCGCGATCGGGACTGATGCAGTGGAGCCGAGTAGATAAAGGAGCTTATCACGTGACACGTGCACCAAAGGTTTTGCTCACCAGTGCTTTGGATTAAACGCCTGAAGCTCTTTGTGAGGTTTTTGATCTTTGGTATTGCAACTTGTATTTTGGAAACTAAGAATAGCACTGATAGGCGTGCAGGATACCGCCCATTTTTAAACACAAAAGCTTTGCATTTTAAATTTGAAATAGATATGCTAGGCTGCTTAAATCCCCTCCATTGATGAACAGGCTTTCGCCTGCTTTCAACAAAAGGATTTGTATCTAACTTCCTCCACTATATATCTAGGGAGGGAAAGGGTCACGAAACTCCAAAGATCTCGCGACAAGTTTGTCACGCATGTGTGGCAGCAGCTGGTTGCAGGTTCCTTGTGCCAACCTGATACGTAAGAGATACGGTGACCCTCTCTCTCTCTCCCGGAGCCTCTTTTATTCTAGCTTTGTTCAAAGTGCAAAGCTAAGGATGGAACTGGGTATACTATCAGGCCAATGAACTGCGCAACTTTCCCCTCTCTATTGTTCAGTTTATCTCCTTCTAGATGAAATTTACATCACTTCTATAGGTGCGGATCTTAGTAAAAAAAGTAATGGAAAAGATAGAAGAAAGTACCAAACACCAAGGCGTTAATGGAGAATCTCATACCCAACTCTTTCTTGACCAGTACTAATGCTGTATAAATCCAATCAAATACAGGCATATATAACAAAAGAAAATACTCATACAGTTAGGATGTGTGATGCGAAGCAGGCGGGATCCATCTTCTGAAAAGAAACGTGGGGATTATGCTGTGGTAAGAGCAGGCCCTCGATTTTCTTCGCAATTCAATTATCGAAGACACTAAACTGGAAAGAGCGGCCCATGGGCCTAACCCAAATATTGCCAGGCCATGCCTAGGATCAAGTCAGAACGGGTCCAAAAATACGGCAACTCCATCTAGAATATGTAAGGTACACTGAAAGGTAATGTAGCTGGTGAAAAACAAATGATAAATATAGTCATCCAGTCATCTCACCATTTGTCATACATGTGTTTTACCGCGGAGTGAAAGAATCGTGGCCTCTGCCACTTATTTTTTAGAGGGGAGTTTATGGTAGGCGTTGCCACGTGTCCACGCCTCATCACCAACCGCTGCCCCTTGCGGCCTTGACCATCGCCCGCCACCACCACCGGCAAACGAGGCCGCGCCGTCGACACCACCGTCTGCCTACTCTGACCGCCATCAGCCTGCGGCCTACGGCTACAGCTCTGACTTAATCCTGGGCCGACAGTGGCAGTTTGTCACAGCCCTGGTTGATCCGGCAGGTGAGCAACAAAGAGGGAGCGCGGGAATAAGTGGCGCTTGAACCTGATGTGAGCCGGCGAGGTTCATCTACGACCCAAAGCCCAGGCGGGGAGTTTAAATAGGACAGCAAATCATTTCGCTACACTTGTAACAGAATTTTGGAATAGACTCCCTCTTCTCCCGCTCCCCTTCGTTCTTCCGCTCTCTTCCCTTCTGGTTCTCATTTCCTCATTTTTCCCCATTGTATCTAGGTTGATTCATTGGAGAAAGAGAAGCTGATTGCTCGCCTGATCTTAGTGAGTTCTCTCGTTCCTTTGATCTATTCTCCTCGGTATAGCCAGGGTGTTACACTGGTATCAGATTCCGGGCATCTCGCTGCTGTTTTGCTCTTAGATCGGTCAGTAAAATCCCCAATTAGGGTTGGACCGTTCAACGAGTTAGCAAGCACGGCGAGACAGTATAATCCCGGCCCGCAGGCGCGGTTTCTCATTGCGAATATGGATGCCTCGGAGGCCAACTTGATGGAGGCGGTCACCAAGCTTACCGCGACATTGGAGACAGTGGATAAGAGGGTGGCGTCGATGGGTTCAGATTTGTCCAAAGTGCAGTCTAAAATGGATCTGTCCATGAAATCTATTGCTACCCTACAACAGGAGCAAGTGAAAATCGTGAAATCTCTCACGCCAGCTGGGTCTGGAATTTTGGGCGCTTCCCCGACCTCTTCCTGCCGGCATCATCAGCCACACATGAGCGCGTCTCAGGTACCCTGTGAACATCCTGCAACCACCCCTATACCTCACATGGAGTCTGATATGCATGCTAAGCGTCAGTGGCTACCTAAGATGGATTTTCCCAAATTTGATGGTTCTGATGTTATAATCTAGATAGATAGGTGTTCATATTATTTCACCTTATATAATATACCTGAGGAGTTCAGAGTTACTGCTGCTTCCTTGCATTTGATTGATCGTGCATCACATTGGTACCAAGCCTACAAACATACTATTAATCACATGGATTGGCTTGAATTTGTGGCTGCTGTAACTTCTGAATTTGGGGTAAACATTCATAGGGAAAAGACTATGGAATTACTGAACTTACGACATACCACCTCAGTTAGTGAATACAGGCAGACATTTGAGACTTTGGTTTATCACATAAGGCTGTATTATCCTTCCCTTAGTGAGACTATACTTGTTTCTCATTTTATATTGACTATGAACGATGATCTAAGAGATGTAGTGGAAATGCATCTACCCACAACTGTTGCTCACGCAGCCACACTAGCCTCTGTACAGGAACATCTAAATGAGAAGTTCAGAAGCAAACTGTCAGTACCCTGCGAACCGGGTACCCCGCGTAGTGGGTAAAAAGCACCTGGGCTCCGCCTTCCCAGGTTAGGCGGGCCCTAGCGTAGGCCATATGCTGTATGCCCCATGGGCTGTCCCAGAGTTGCAACATGTCTTCAGGCTCTGAGCCTCCGGCCGAGGGTGGCTCGGGGGCCGGCACACGTCCAGTAGTGCCGGACCCCATCCTCCCCCAAGGAGCTCCGGCGCTACCACGTGCCCGGATCCTCCAAGTCGCGCCCCCGGCCATAGAGGGCTCCGGAGGAGCCACACGTCCTGCAGCTCCGGATCCGACCTCCATCATGGAGGCCTCCGGTGCTGCCACGTGGGCAGCGACTCCGGGCATACCTACCCCCTGAGGGAAGACCCCAGATGTGCCACGTGTCCCGTAGCTACGGATTCGACCTCCAGCATGGGAGGGCTCCGGTGCTGCCGCGTGCCCAACAACTCCAGACCACCCACTGCTCCACAAGACGGCTCCAGTGGAGACACGTGTCTCGGGGGCCATTCGCCCGAACGTCACTTCAGCAGGCAATGGGCAGATAGACCGGAAGTAATGAGGAAGGTGCGTTTTCAGGCCAAGCATTTAAGGATCACGCTTTCCCCAAAAGCATGGTGCACGACGCACACCTCCGTCTCCGGTCAGCGCACCATTACAATGAAATAAAGGACGGCGAGGCGTGATGACGCAACAGTGCCGCCCAATGGTACAGAGCCGCCTAACAGAGAGAGGAGACGCGACGACAAGACGGGGACTTCATCATCATCCGCTACCCGAGCAGAGGCGCCCGACGGGACAGGCGGCACACCGTAACTCCGCCGACAGTGATGATACATGTAGCTGTAAATGCCTAGATCATGTATAGGCACAGATAGCAGAGGGGCCACCTGTCGGGCACTGGGCAGCATTGTAACTGCCCTGGCTTTGGGCTATAAAAAGACCGGGGCAGCCTCCGGGCAAAGGGTTCGCAACCCAGCCAATTCATTCTCATACGCGAGCAAGCGATACACCAAGCACTCCTGTGGACGTAGGGTTTTACGCTCCGGCGGCCTGAACCACGTAAATCCTTGTGTCTTTCTCGCCTTTGTGATTAGGACATCGTGATCCTCTAGCCCCACCGAAAAAAGAACCTCTGCTGCTGCTTCCGAGCAGACCGAGGGAAGTGGCGTAGCGAACACTTCAACATTTGGCGCGTCAGGAAGGGGGCTTTTGGTTCTTGAAATTGTTCTTGAAGCCCACAATGGTAAACATCCAATATTTTGGAGGTTCTTCCCGCCTCTCGCGCCGCCTGCGGCAGAGTGAGCAGGAAGCGTCCTCTGGTCCCAGAGCGGGACTTTCTGCATCGGTGCCGGTTCCTACGGCGACGGTACCCATTGCCACCTGGCAGCCCTCGGCAGCAACGGCGATAGCGTCGCAAGCGCCAGCCGAGGCCAGTCCCAAAAGCGCGCTGTTGGCAGGCCATGCACTCTTGCACAACCCACCGAATGCGGGTGCTTCCCCTTCCGCTGCTGAGCAATGGCGCAACGACGTTGACCACCTGGTCGTAGCCGCGCTCAACTCGCCGTGTCACCGGAGACGGCGGCTAGGGACGGGACAGCTGCCACCCCGTAACGTAACAAGGGGTTATAGGACGGCGACAACCCACTCGATGGCGGCGTCTAGGCTCCCCACCACCGACCTTAGGGGCGAGCTGGACCATCATCGCTGTCAGAAAGAAGATGGCCACGTCACCATCGAGCAACAACGCGAGTGGCGTCGTAGCCTCGGGGAGGAGTATGGTACCCCAGATACCGTGCGCCCCGTTTACGCGGGCCAGAACCCCGTCTCCCTAGGCTCAGTGGGAGGCTGCATGGCTCTGGCCCCAACCTTCGTATGGAAGTATGGCCGCGCAAGTTCCGGCCACACTTGCTGGAGCGGTTCGACGGGACGGTCAACCCCGT